>OX235271.1:66955875-68155875 GCA_944472155.2 Trichobilharzia szidati | reverse complement strand
TCTAAAAGCTTGCGTGAAGAGATTAGGATATGTTTTACCCAGAAAGCTCTCAGGATGTTCGCTTTTACTTTGAAATTCAAAGATAACGTTGAGTTGCTCACTTAATTAGTAGCAACAGGAGATTACCTTCAGGGGGAACTACTTTAAGGTAGCTTTAGATAATGCGTCATAGAAGGAAGCAGTGTATGTTTATTGCGTCTAAATATATTAAACGTTGTAAAGCTGGTCAAGTCGTAGTCCTCACATATGAGTTAGTTTTTTAAATAATGAATGTGCCGTACTAGCGTCTACCTAGATTTACATACCTAGCTCATAAACATTATGCATGCGTGTAGTATACATTTAAGGCTAAGACACTGTGTGATGAATTGGTCCGAGATGCTTAACGTCAGACTTGTTTTCTGTACCACTCTCATCAATTTTGCAACGGTCATAGGAATTAACAGCCTCGTCTAACTTTCTTTTACATTGGAAACTGAAATTGACAGTCTGACATTTGGAAGGATTTAGTTTAAAAGCATTTTCTGACTCCTGATAGAGAGTTGCTCATCTTAGTACAGTGTAGATGCGAATTAAAAGACTGGAATAGTTAGTCCGCGCACTTGAAATATTTCATTTCGTATGCGTATGCACATTAAGTTCGTCAAACAAAAATACAATTGGTAGTGGAAGACAATAATGGAGAAAATGTTGTGATGCAAGACTGTAGCTGCATCTGAAGTACTTCTACTTTGTTTATAGGCTAATTATTTGAGATCGTTGAAGGCTTTAAGTGTGGGTTGAAGAATAATTAAGAGTAACTTTTCCATAGCTTTTAGAAAAGGAGAGGTTATAGCAGTAGGTGTAAATTTAAAGCATGTTCCATTAGGCGACTTAGGTATAGGTACAATTTTAAAGTTCTTCCAAACGTCTGGCACAACATTTCTGGAAAAAGATTCATTAAATATGTGGCAGGATATCTGCACATTTAATTAAGAATAAGGCTAGGCAAACAATCTGGAACTAGGCTACAAGAAGGGTTCAACGACTAGAGATAATTTAGAACGTCATTTGTATTGAAACCAAGGAAGCAACTCTTATTAACACTTGTGACACCAGAAACCTTGGCATTTGTGGGAGAATGTGTGAATGACTTGTTTACCGTACACACATCAAATGAATAGAAATTCCTGGAGGTAATTAGATACATAAAGGCGTGAGTTATTTAATATTCATAAAGTAGACATGCAAACACCGCAGTTATTGATCATAGAAATGATGGATATTAGATGACATCACATGATTCAACGGTATATTAGGAATAGATGAAAATTGTTTCTTTGCTCACTGTCTAGTGAACAGTCTATTTGATGATGTCACTGCATATTAACAGATCAGTCAAGTAGCTATCAAGCCTAAGTTATTACATTTACTTCTACTTCATACTTGACGTTTAACAGTATAGAGACTTGCAACTGGCTAGATAAGGCGATTTTAGCGTATCGAACAGTACAGAATTATTATTTAAATTGCTAAATCTTACTTAGTTTTTACAATGTGCTACTGTATAGAAACAGACACGAAATCTTACGAAGTGCTAAAGTAACAGTCTCATAATACTATAGTAAATCTCCATACTACTAACTAAGCTTAACATGCATTGATCCTAATTCACTTATTACAAAAGCACATAGTACTGCGATGCACTGAAAAAGTCTAGAGGAAGTAGAATTGAAGAGTATATTAAACATTTCATTAATTTACAAAAGAAAATCCCGATGAAGAGTATTAACGTTAGTTTGTCCGGATGATATTTCCGCTGGTTTCATATTCGACAACTTCCGTATACCTGAAAAAAATAAAGCACATGTAAGGACTAGCACAACATGTATTTATGAAAGATAATTCTACATATTAGCACACACTGAATACACTGATTCTGTTAATACTAAGTAATATCTCATGCAAATAAATGCATATGTAGTTTTCAGCTGGTTTTTATATTGGCACTATAAGCATCAATAGAACTCAAATGTTTTCCAGTATTAAAGGATTACACGCAAATATCAAGACAATCTTTGAAGCTTCCATACTGTTGAGGCGTCATACTCTCATTAACCTTAGTTGCAGATCAACTTCACACTGAATACGTTTACATTAAATGAAGTATTGCAAATGTTTAACTTAGAAATTGATCCATAATCTCAGTAATGTCTAATGAGCATAGTTTTATGAATACTACAGAAATTACATTCTTATATTTAGGAATATATAGCCATCAAATATAAGCTGAACATGCTTCAACTCTAAGCAACTATGCACAGTGTTAGCAGCATAGAGAAACACTTAAAATATTGTAAGATACGCAGACCTGTTGTGTTGATGAGGATAACAATGACATATAATGCAACCTAGACATTCGATCGTGACACTGCATCTGTACTGCTTCATGTTAGTGGAAAATTCAGGAAAAATTCATCACCACTACTGGTGATCAAAAACAGTGCAGCATTAAGTTTACAGTGCCAGTGAGAATGGCATAACAGACAGTAGATTGATAGTAATAGGGCTGACTAGATTCAGTTCTCATAATCGACACAATCCATGTGTATAATGATACTATACACTGAATTAATGCACTAAGTGGCACAGTAAGGAAATTTAAACGAGTGATTGCCTTCTCCACGGCACTGCACTTGCAATAATCATGACAACCACCTACGTTTGCCAGCCAAGCAGTCAGCTTGGCAATGCCACAATATTAATAAAGTTGAGATATTTTTATACACTGAGTCCACATAACTCATATTACGCTACACCAAAGGGTGCAAATATACATGAAATACACTTAGAAATAACCTCTCAACTTACGATAATTCCTGTCCTAACACACATACGGTGAGACAGACCCACATGATTACTTCTATTCCCACAGAAGGTTCTGTTAGCATTTACAGGTGATTTCGAAGTACTGATAGAATTCTTTTGTCTAAAAGGACTCTTCTTCACACGAAAATAGGCTGAATTAATATCCTGAGACGTGAAGTCTCCATTGAATGATACCATGACGAAAGGTGCAGCATCTGAATACAGTAGATTATTTGTTTTGATGAAATTACCCTTCAACTATCCTATCTTTCTCACTATAGCGATATTTTGCTACAGTTCTCCTGAAACACTGATCGTTGCAACCAATATGCTATGGGGTGTCGCAGTCAGATTACATGACGCGGACACCAAAATAACTGGCTAGAAAATGGGAATTCTCATCAATCCAGATAACATATAACGCAATTTCATTGAAAATTATTGACAAAAAAAAATTTCTAAGAGAAATTTTAACAGCGCTACTAGAACATGGCATTTAACGTCTACCCTCTTAAAAGCGATATTGGATATTGGATTGCAGATGGGATAAGAAACCGCGTTATTAGTAAGCAGCGGTACGTTAACTGCAGGTATTTATAAAGTCAGGATATGCAAGTGTCTCCTAGGGCTTCGTCTCACCATTACTTTTTACTTGGTATAGAAAATTAAATGAAAAGTGGGGTCATAGTTTGGGATGATCGTGGACAATAACCAAAGTGCGGGGACTGTGAAACCTGATATTGCTAATAAACGGTTTCTCATATGGAGGCCCCAAATAAGAAATTTAGGGCCAATTTATGAGTATTTTTTGGGAAAATTTGGTTTTTCAAGGAAGGTGTTGCATTTTGCCGAAGTTTCCACTGAGTTCCACCATTGGTTGCCTCATATAATTTCCCCCCAAAACACCGTAATTCCCTCAGATTTTTTATTTGGTCTTTAGTTTTTAATAGCTGAAGGTATCAATTCATACTGTTCATTAGTTTTCATCTGGTTCAAAAGTTTCCTTTCTTCACGGTAAAAGGTAGGATCTTACCTGAGGAAAGGGAGGAATTTGTTGCAATTTCCCCTTTTTTGTCTTTTGAACGTCCACTTTCTATCCCCCTTTTTGTCAGACTGGGGAAATTGAATTGGACTCAGTGCTTGAATTTCTGGTAATCTCTGCTGAGATATAACTGCATATTTGTTAAGGATTTAAGATGCATTGATTTGTATAAAGGTAACCCTTCGTTGCGTGTGCATGAAGTCTCAGCATCTGTTCAACATTAGGTCCTGGGTTCGAACTCCAATGGGTGCGTACTCCGATTATTCTCAAACTAGGATGAAACAGCTTTCGAGTAATCTCTGGTTTTCAATGGTTCTCTAACTGATATCAATCCGTGATCAACTCGTAACAACATTAACATCCCGAATTGTTTATTTTAAGATTGCAGCATATATCAATTCGCTTATGAAAATCCACCTATGGTTTCTTGTGCTGATTTATGTTGTCATGGTCCATAATTTGACTTACTCATCTTTGGATTCATTAGAATGAGTACTTCTAACATACATTCAGCCCTTATTACACATCAGATAGTCAAGGTGAACCTCAGTTGTTTTGTTAAATTTGAGATGAATACATAGCTTTTCAGCCAACAAGAACCCAAGCTTTAATCTCTTTTGTGATGATATATTTTGCGAAAAGTGACTTTTTAAGAAATATAAACAGGCTTTATTCGTACGTATAGCTCACCTCGTTATGTGCATGGGTTTGTTGCTGCTATATTTTGACTGAACTAGAGTACACGTATCTTCTAGTATTTCTTCGCGTTTATAGTTGTGACCTAACGTTGCGATTACTCGACATCCGCAACGTAGTTCAAAAGGCACTTGCGAAGGAATACGATAGTTTATTATTGCAGCAATCAACAATTCAAAAATCGAGCGAGTACAAAAGGTATCAATTGTTAACATGCAAGATTTAGAGTAATAAACAAATCAAAGTACAATTACACAATGAAAGTATAGTACTATGATGAGTAATAACATGGGTCACTACAGGTTCTTTATAAAAGCAGCTATTTCTTCCTAAATAACGACATGGTTTGTTTGCTAGTCTCCTTGGTTAGTTTTGTCTTGCTGGCCGTTAAAAAGAGCGTGTGTTTGGAGCTGTTCCACGTTTTCCAGATAGATAAACGTAACACACGTAATTTACACAAAGTATTTTGATAAATCTGGCTGGCTGGTTGGATTCAACATAGAACTTGGCAGCAGTTCGAGTTGCGACGTTCCAAATAGCACACAAAGGTAGACAAGAAAATGAGTGAAGAGAATCAATAGAATTTAGATAAGTATAAGAGTGAAACAGAATGGATAATGGTAGAAAGGAATATGAAAGATTACAGAGATTGAATACATCTGCGCCATTGACAACGATTTTGAGCCATGTCGCCTATTGTCTCCAGCCATTGATTCTTAGAGTCCCGATGGCCCCAACCCGTAAGTCTGCATCTCCCTACCTGACTCAGTTTAACTGTCAAGGATTTCATGGATTGATGCCATGTTTTTGTTTGGCCACCACTTACTCTTTTCCAACCTGCACATATATCAGCTAGTAATGCCCGTCGGGGGAGACGATGGTTAGGCATGCGCAGCACGTGACCTAGCCATCTCAGTCTATGTAACTTTATAGCCTCTTCGATTGATTTTCCCTCTTTGCCAAACACTCTACGCCTAACGTCAACATTACTTACCTGGTTATGCCACCTAACGTGAGAAAGAGATCGTAGACATCTATGATCAGAAATAGTCAACCTTTTCATGTCTTCAACTCGTATTGGCCAAGTTTCAGAGCCATAGAGAAGGACGGAGCGAACTTCTGAGCAGTACACACGTCCATTGGTTGATAGTCGGGTGTCACGCCTACGCCAGAGATGGTGTAAGTTAGCGAAAGCAGCCCGAGCTTTCTGGATCCGTGCTGAGATTTCGTCACCAATCAATCCGTTGGTGCTGATACAACTTCCTAAATAGGTGAAGTGGTCAACATGTTCAATCACTTCACTCCCTATCACTAAGCTAGGAGTTGACGTAGTCCAGTCCTGTAGCAGCATCTTACATTTCACAGGGGCGAATCGCATGCCAAACGTACGAAGATTGCTGCTCAAGGTGTTCAGAAGACTCTGCATTTCGTCAGCGTCCTCTCCTAACAGGACTATGTCGTCTGCGTATTCTAAGTCTATAAGACTATTCCCTGGTAGCAAGTCGATTCCTAAGTCGTTAAGTTCAGTTAAGGATATTTCCATTAGCATATTTATGATGAAGTTAAACAGAAATGGGGAAAGTGGACATCCTTGACGGACACCATTTGTTGTTATCAATTCAGATGACAATTCCCCATAAACCCTTACACAGCTACGTGAGTTTGAGTAGAGTGCCTTGATTAGTGCAATTTACTTTCTTCGCACTCCCTTCACAGTCAAACAGTACCATAGTACCTTTTGATCCACGAAGTCGAAGACGCCTTCAAGTCAAGAAATATGGCAATTGTTGGACGCCTAAAAGTGTGTCTATGTTCTGGGATTTGTCGGAGAGTGAAGATATGATCTATGCACCCTCTACTTGGCCTAAAGCCCGCTTGATTTTTTCTCGTTTGTTCCTCCCGAGTTCGGCTTAGTCTATGCGTGATTACTGAGCCTAGGATTTTAGGGACTATGTTCGTCAGGCTGATTCCTCTATGATTATCACATGAGGACTTGTCTCCCTTCTTGAATATTGGTATAATAATTGACTTACCCCAGTCTGATGGAACCGTCTCTGATTCCCAGACGTTACCTAGTACCTTAGTTAAACTATATACTAGTATGTCACCCCCATATTTAAACACCCCCGGAATAATTCCGTCGGGTCCTGCCGCTTTGCCTCGTTTCAGATTACAGATAGCTTTTGTGACCTCACTTACAGACGCCAGACCAGTATCTATATCCCACTCGGGTGTGTGCTAGATGGCGGGGAGGCTCAGTGTGGCTGTAGGCAAGTTAAATTGTTCCTCAAAGTGTTTTTCCCAGCGTTCGAGGCGTCTATCCTGACAGCTAATTAAGGAGCCATTTTTATCAGAAATAGTCTCATTTATGATTTGCCTTCTCCCACCCGTTTCGCTGATGAGTCTAAGGAGTTGCCTAGTGTTGCCTATCGCCGATGCTTTTTCCATCTCTTTCGCCTTTGTCAACCACCAATGTTCACGGTCCTTGCGGAGACTTTTCGTAAGTTTCCTTTTGTTCAGTTTTCGCTCCTCATTGAATTCGGAGCTCGCCGGAATAAGTCTTCTAGCATCTATCAGTTCGGATGAGGCAGTGGAAATCCAATGATTTTTACTCACCTTTGGATTTACCTTATTCATAGCTTTTACATCTGGCTGACTGAATATTCTTCCAGGCTTCTTCAGGGTGAGGGCAGCTGTCGAACTCAGATATGTGTTTAGCTAGTTCTTCCTCAAATAGGGACTTAGTTTGCTGATCGAGCTGGGGACATAATGGTTCTACCGCTAGCTGTTTCCTACGTCCGTTCAGTCGTAAGCACACACGAGCGCGGACCAGCGCGTGATCGGTATCTACACACGTGTTCCAGAAGGAGCAACAATCTCCTACCGACCCACGCCAACAATAGCTTATTGCTATGTGGTCTATTTGTGTCCAGCGTTGGTTTGATGATGGGGGTCGCCAGGTCAAACAGTGTCTCTTATTGTGTTTAAAGTTAGTGCTTACAAGAAACAAATGATTATCTGAACAGAACTGTAGGAGACGGTCACCGTTGTCGGTTCGCTGGCACGGAATTCCGTATGTGCCACAGACATCCTTCTCAGATTGACACAATTTCCCTACTTGAGCATTAAAGTCACCAGCTAGAACGACTATATCTGAGCGTTTAGCGTTTTGAAAAATTGGTGTTATGCAAGTCGTATCAGGTCCTGGCAAGGTTTGTCATAAAGTGTGTTATGTATGTTTGGAAAGAAATTAGTAGGATTCATCACGTTGCATTTACGTGCAGTCTTCTTTTTGATGACCTATCAATGTCATTCTTACTTTGTTAGAGACATTCTTAGGTAAACTAACCTCCAGGTAACCTTTGAGTGGCAACAGGAATGTCATTTTTAGATGTGGTAAGTATTTTCAAGTGTTCATTATAATAAAGGTTTTTGTATTTCCCAATGAATGAAAAACAAAACGATATTGTTTTTACTGACGTTTCGCTATTTAATGCTAATAGCTTTATCAAAGTATTATTAAACCGGAATTTACAAAATCTCAGCATATATATAACAAACAGTTATGGGGTGAGAAAATAGACATAGGTCAAGTTAAAGGGACATATTGAAAGTAAAAATAGCGATGAAGATAACTATACCAAATAACAAAGGTAATAGTATGTCTGTTATGATATCGAAAAAAGAAAGAAAAGTTTACTAACTTGATCATCGTTCGTCTGTCTGGGGCATTTTTAGTTGTTAAGTTGGTGAATTGGTAAAGATAACAAAATCATCATGTGTAGATTGTTGGATTTGATAAGTGTATGAGATTATAAAAGCAGCGTGTGTTTACATAATGAAAGTGCTTATCACATTCGTGTTGGTTTTGTCACTTGATGGGGGGGAGGGAGGTGTTGTAACCAGGTCAGATTCTGTTTTAGTCCATCATTCCTATTCAGGCAATTTTGATTCCACTTAATATGAAGTGCTTCTGATATTAAACGTTCTTCGTGATTTCTGAAGTTTTTCTGGATTATTTCAACATTGTCAAAATCAATTTTGTGGCCTGATTCTATGGCATGTAGACCTATGGCTGATGATTTTTCAAGTCTTTGTAGTTCAACAGGATTCTTCGGCGGTCGAAGAGATGCTCTACGGTGTTCATTTCTTCTGATTTTGATTTCTCGAGAAGTTTGTCCGATGTATATCGCATCACATTCTAAGCATTTTATCTTATAGACACAATTAGATAGCGAATCTTTAGGGATTTGGTCTTTTATATGGACAAGGTTGCTTTGAAGTGTGTCTGATGTTTTGAAGAAAACTCTAATATCGAGCTGATTGAGTACTCTTCTGATATCGTCTGACGTCTCTTCTCTATATGGAATGACGACTGTTGATGTCCATGTTTTCGGGATGCGTTTTCGGCCATACTTGATGTCTGTGTTGATTTTGTTGATGAAGTTCCATGGGTAGTTGTTTTGCTTGAGAGTTTCAGTAATGTTTGATATTTCTTCTTCTTTTTCTTTCTCGTCGGTTATCAGAGAGTGTGCTCGTCTAAGAAGACTTGAAACAACTGAAATCTTTGCGCTGATGGGGTGTGATGACTTGAAGTCTAAATATTTATTTGAGTGGGTTTTCTTCCTGAATATGGATATACTAAAATGTCCGTTTTCCTTTCTCTTAACTAGGCAGTCTAGAAATGGTAGTTCACCGATGTCTGATTCTGCTTCCGAAGTGAATTGGATTCTGGGACATACACAGTTTATTTTCTCCAGGAATGAATTGTGTAGATCTCGTTTTAGTACTACAAAAGTATCATCCACATATCTTAACCATATTTTAGGAGTGAGTATGCTTGAAAAGATGTTATTTTCGAATTTATTCATGAAAAGGTCGGCGACTATTGGTGAGACTGGTGAACCCATAGCAACACCATTTGTCTGTCTATATAAACTCCCTTTAAATGTGAAATAATTATTTTCTAGACAGAATTTTAAGCTCTTAATTATTTGACTGGTGTCCAGTGGACATCTTTGTGATAGCGTTGTATCTGATTCTAGAAGACTGGAGATGATATCAAGACTTTCGGTAATGGGGATACTAGTATATAATGAGTTAATATCATAGCTTACCATAATGTCTTCTTTATCAATTTCTCGGTGTTCTATTTGGGATTTGAAATCATATGAATTCCTGACAATATTTTGAGTGTCCTTTTGTAGTGGTTGTAGTATCGAGAGTAAGTATTTAGATAGGTTGTATGTCGGTGAGTTGGTGAAATCTATTACTGGTCTCAATGGAACTGTGGGTTTATGTATCTTTGGTTGACCGTAGAATCTTGAAGGTACATAAGACTTTGGTTTTAGTTTAAACCAGAGAGGATTTCCAATTTTGGGTTTCATTTCTTGAAGGACTCTGTTTGTATTTATTTTCATTTTGTTGAATTCGGCGGATTTCTTCTTCTCTTCAATGAGTAAGTATGGTCCTTCAGATAGGTGTTCGATCGCCTTCTTTTCGTAATCCGTTCTGTTCATAATCACGGTGACATTTCCCTTGTCGGCTTTCGTTATAACGATGCTTTTGTCCTTCTTCAAATTTCTTAAGGCTTCATATTCTTGTTTGTTGAGATTAGATGGTATGTTTCGTTGTGTCATTAATATGTGTGATATCTTTTGACGAACAGGTTGTGATTCTTCATTGGTGAATTGTTGTAGAGCAGGTTCAATGATAGGTGCTATTTCCTGGACCGATAATGGCTTTCTGGTGATATTGAAATTCAGACCTTTCTGTAGTAATGAGATTTCACTTTCGGTTAGTATCTTGTCTGACATGTTATGTATGGCTCTAATATTCTTCATATCATTTGTTGAGGTTTTCTTTGGTTGTTTCTTTTCTTCGAGTTTTAAGAATTTTTGTATTTGTCTTCTTTTTGTGACATTATGAAAATGAGATTCTCGTTCATTAAACAGTTTTTGAAAGGATTCATAGATATGACTTGTAACAAGTAATGTTAAACAGTCGTCTATATTTTTGATTCTCATTCGATAAGATTCAAGTTTGATGTTGCAGTTATGCATTCTTTCTCGTAAAAATACCTTGGAGGTATGATTTGCAGCAAGTATGGATTTGTGCGAATATTCAAGAGGTTTAACTCGTAGTGACTTAGGAATAATTCCACTTTGTAGACAGCGTACGTTGAAAATACGATGATTATAGAAGTTACATTTATGCTTTGATAGAGTAATCCGGTTTTTAATTAAGTTATATATGTCCAAACCAAGTTGACTTTTAACGGTTTGAAAAAATTTGGGCATTGGGTATATGATATTCATTATAATAAAGGTTTTTGTATTTCCCAATGAATGAAAAACAAAACGATATTGTTTTTACTGACGTTTCGCTATTTAATGCTAATAGCTTTATCAAAGTATTATTAAACCGGAATTTACAAAATCTCAGCATATATATAACAAACAGTTATGGGGTGAGAAAATAGACATAGGTCAAGTTAAAGGGACATATTGAAAGTAAAAATAGCGATGAAGATAACTATACCAAATAACAAAGGTAATAGTATGTCTGTTATGATATCGAAAAAAGAAAGAAAAGTTTACTAACTTGATCATCGTTCGTCTGTCTGGGGCATTTTTAGTTGTTAAGTTGGTGAATTGGTAAAGATAACAAAATCATCATGTGTAGATTGTTGGATTTGATAAAGCTATTAGCATTAAATAGCGAAACGTCAGTAAAAACAATATAGTTTTGTTTTTCATTCATTGGGAAATACAAAAACCTTTATTATAATGAATATCATATACCCAATGCCCAAATTTTTTCAAACCGTTAAAAGTCAACTTGGTTTGGACATATATAACTTAATTAAAAACCGGATTACTCTATCAAAGCATAAATGTAACTTCTATAATCATCGTATTTTCAACGTACGCTGTCTACAAAGTGGAATTATTCCTAAGTCACTACGAGTTAAACCTCTTGAATATTCGCACAAATCCATACTTGCTGCAAATCATACCTCCAAGGTATTTTTACGAGAAAGAATGCATAACTGCAACATCAAACTTGAATCTTATCGAATGAGAATCAAAAATATAGACGACTGTTTAACATTACTTGTTACAAGTCATATCTATGAATCCTTTCAAAAACTGTTTAATGAACGAGAATCTCATTTTCATAATGTCACAAAAAGAAGACAAATACAAAAATTCTTAAAACTCGAAGAAAAGAAACAACCAAAGAAAACCTCAACAAATGATATGAAGAATATTAGAGCCATACATAACATGTCAGACAAGATACTAACCGAAAGTGAAATCTCATTACTACAGAAAGGTCTGAATTTCAATATCACCAGAAAGCCATTATCGGTCCAGGAAATAGCACCTATCATTGAACCTGCTCTACAACAATTCACCAATGAAGAATCACAACCTGTTCGTCAAAAGATATCACACATATTAATGACACAACGAAACATACCATCTAATCTCAACAAACAAGAATATGAAGCCTTAAGAAATTTGAAGAAGGACAAAAGCATCGTTATAACGAAAGCCGACAAGGGAAATGTCACCGTGATTATGAACAGAACGGATTACGAAAAGAAGGCGATCGAACACCTATCTGAAGGACCATACTTACTCATTGAAGAGAAGAAGAAATCCGCCGAATTCAACAAAATGAAAATAAATACAAACAGAGTCCTTCAAGAAATGAAACCCAAAATTGGAAATCCTCTCTGGTTTAAACTAAAACCAAAGTCTTATGTACCTTCAAGATTCTACGGTCAACCAAAGATACATAAACCCACAGTTCCATTGAGACCAGTAATAGATTTCACCAACTCACCGACATACAACCTATCTAAATACTTACTCTCGATACTACAACCACTACAAAAGGACACTCAAAATATTGTCAGGAATTCATATGATTTCAAATCCCAAATAGAACACCGAGAAATTGATAAAGAAGACATTATGGTAAGCTATGATATTAACTCATTATATACTAGTATCCCCATTACCGAAAGTCTTGATATCATCTCCAGTCTTCTAGAATCAGATACAACGCTATCCCAAAGATGTCCACTGGACACCAGTCAAATAATTAAGAGCTTAAAATTCTGTCTAGAAAATAATTATTTCACATTTAAAGGGAGTTTATATAGACAGACAAATGGTGTTGCTATGGGTTCACCAGTCTCACCAATAGTCGCCGACCTTTTCATGAATAAATTCGAAAATAACATCTTTTCAAGCATACTCACTCCTAAAATATGGTTAAGATATGTGGATGATACTTTTGTAGTACTAAAACGAGATCTACACAATTCATTCCTGGAGAAAATAAACTGTGTATGTCCCAGAATCCAATTCACTTCGGAAGCAGAATCAGACATCGGTGAACTACCATTTCTAGACTGCCTAGTTAAGAGAAAGGAAAACGGACATTTTAGTATATCCATATTCAGGAAGAAAACCCACTCAAATAAATATTTAGACTTCAAGTCATCACACCCCATCAGCGCAAAGATTTCAGTTGTTTCAAGTCTTCTTAGACGAGCACACTCTCTGATAACCGACGAGAAAGAAAAAGAAGAAGAAATATCAAACATTACTGAAACTCTCAAGCAAAACAACTACCCATGGAACTTCATCAACAAAATCAACACAGACATCAAGTATGGCCGAAAACGCATCCCGAAAACATGGACATCAACAGTCGTCATTCCATATAGAGAAGAGACGTCAGACGATATCAGAAGAGTACTCAATCAGCTCGATATTAGAGTTTTCTTCAAAACATCAGACACACTTCAAAGCAACCTTGTCCATATAAAAGACCAAATCCCTAAAGATTCGCTATCTAATTGTGTCTATAAGATAAAATGCTTAGAATGTGATGCGATATACATCGGACAAACTTCTCGAGAAATCAAAATCAGAAGAAATGAACACCGTAGAGCATCTCTTCGACCGCCGAAGAATCCTGTTGAACTACAAAGACTTGAAAAATCATCAGCCATAGGTCTACATGCCATAGAATCAGGCCACAAAATTGATTTTGACAATGTTGAAATAATCCAGAAAAACTTCAGAAATCACGAAGAACGTTTAATATCAGAAGCACTTCATATTAAGTGGAATCAAAATTGCCTGAATAGGAATGATGGACTAAAACAGAATCTGACCTGGTTACAACACCTCCCTCCCCCCCATCAAGTGACAAAACCAACACGAATGTGATAAGCACTTTCATTATGTAAACACACGCTGCTTTTATAATCTCATACACTTATCAAATCCAACAATCTACACATGATGATTTTGTTATCTTTACCAATTCACCAACTTAACAACTAAAAATGCCCCAGACAGACGAACGATGATCAAGTTAGTAAACTTTTCTTTCTTTTTTCGATATCATAAAAGACATACTATTACCTTTGTTATTTGGTATAGTTATCTTCATCGCTATTTTTACTTTCAATATGTCCCTTTAACTTGACCTATGTCTATTTTCTCACCCCATAACTGTTTGTTATATATATGCTGAGATTTTGTAAATTCCGGTTTAATAATACTTTGATAAAGCTATTAGCATTAAATAGCGAAACGTCAGTAAAAACAATATCGTTTTGTTTTTCATTCATTGGGAAATACAAGAACCTTTATTATAATGAATATCATATACCCAATGCCCAAATTTTTTGAAACCGTTAAAAGTCAACTTGGTTTGGACATATATATTTTCAAGTGTGATTAAGCTTTATTGTAAACCGCAGGTTCCAGTTATGCGGTAGTTAATGGTGTACAGCTAGTGCGAATGTAATACAACACGCTTTGATTCTTTCGGCCTACTTTAGAGAATCTCTTGTTCAGATTGGCACCCCATTTATGATGGCATTTGTAGTGGCTCGTGCGACATATATATATATATATATAGTAATAAATTTCTTTGTTTCCCTATATGTGTGTTCCTTCTTAAGGTGTTACGTCGACGTAAGAGGCAATCAAAAGGTGTTTTGGAGAAACGGGTGTAAACAAGCAGCAACTAATCCTTACAAACCAAACTATAGAAAAGCAGCTATACATTAACGATCCATTTCCACGAACCTTGTGATGCCTAAAATTGAATATGTTGGACGTCCATCTCTTCATTTCTATGGCAAACTTTTATCAGAAATTGCCAAAAACTTGAAGAACCGTGCTAAAGGCAGGATAGTTATAAAGGAGACTGAGTTTGCAACATTCAAAGAACCCTGCTACTACATTTTGGATAACGTTGTCCCACTAATGTCCGACACAGTTAGTATTTTTTTTCAGTATTTCCAATTGTGTTAATTGAGTTAAACAGTTTTATTTCTCATTCAGGTGTAGATTATCATTCCATAAGTAGTTAAAGGGAGAAAATTGTATCTTCGGTCTTCTGTTCACAGAGAATATTGGGATTTCCATAATATATTAAGTAAGAATAAATGAATTTGAAGATAAAGACAGGGGTGAATCTTTGTTTACTTTGGTGATTGGAGAGTACTTTGAACGATTACTGGCACTATATTCTCACGAAAGTAATATTAGATGGAGTAAATCCATGTCGGAAACAAGTTAGGTGTAGTCAGGCCTAAATAATACATCAAGTTTATGACGGTTGGCCTGGGTCAAGTAGGGGAAGCCCAGATTACCTGGTTGTGATACTCTGATTGAAAAGAATTAATGTTTTGAGAATATAGTTAACAAAGCGTTGCAAATTTCGTAGTAAGGCAAAAGAGTTCATTCTTTATAGTGGCAATTTAGAATGTTTTGACGAATGTGGATCTAAGTATTGTTTGTTGCTTCGCACATATTTGTTTGCTTTGCTACTATTCCGTTTCTATGCCTTTTATTTTTGTCCTGACTTGGAATATAGCGAATTAGAATAATTTGCCTTTAAAACATGAAAAGTACACATCATGGCATTAGAGCGAAAACGAGAATTTGATCAGGAAATTTTTTTATTCTCAGTATCTATATGACCACAACTTTATGCATTCTACTTGTATAAGTTAACACAGTTTTGGATATTATTTAATTGGACATAGTCATGGCACAGTTGAAATTAAGTGGTGATAACAATAATTCTTTTAACTTGTTTTCAAACTTGCAAATGTTATATGGAGTGAAGATTAATCGGAAAGAGCACAAATACCATCTAGGTCTAAAATCATTTATTTATTGTTATTTATTTTAATCCTTTGCGTTCTGAGTGGAGCTTTTAAATGTCATTAGCCATGGCGTTTATTCCTTACGGGGTGGGGTTGCTAGCTTCACCCCCAACCTTCCCTATTTTTCGGTCTTATTGTCGGCTAAATGAGATCAAAGAGTGCGTTGGCGGGGGGTCGGACCCCAGGCTAACTCCGACTTCCCTTCCTGCATATTATAACGAGGATTTGTGCAGCAAAAAGAGGTTGGAGATACATTGCTTTCGGTAGATCTCTCCTCACTTTTTAAATGACTCCGAATTGGTTAACGGAGGTTTCACTTCTTTGCATTTCTGTTCATACCCTGATTATATCTTATTTTCCAGAAGGAAATTTTATAAGTTTGCTGTATAAAAATTGCAACTCTACAGCTGTTGAGAATGAAATCATCGAAACCACATGTTTTTCTGTCGCTCAACTCATTTTTTTTCTAGGATGTATCTTTATCCTGAGTTCTATTTTGATCAGTTTTCTTCAGTATTTATGATTAGATTAGTCTATTTGGTAAGAATGAATTAAAATGAAGTAAATCCTATACACCGTTGTGTAATCAACGTCATTTTTTCATGAAAACTGCTTGATAGTGCAGGTGGTTTACCACGTTGCTTTTTGTTAAGAGAGTGAAATAAAAGTATCGTAGTACCGTTATTTCAAGCGTCGTAAAACTTCCAAATTGCATGAGTACTCACAAAGTAATTTTATGACGATATGCTTTGTGTCATTGGGGCTTCTTCTGTCAAATAGGCTCATACTTTTTAATCCCAAATTAATGAGGAGGTATCTGCAATAATATGGCAGATTAGTCATTTCGAACTAACAGTATGTCTTTGTTAAATTACCAGGTTACGTAACAATATTATGTTCAGTTTCTGGATGACTTTTACTCAGATATATTTCTTTCACTCATTTGCCTTCCGAGTGGAATATAAAGCCTTAAAATTTCAGCTTTAAAGTTTCACTAGCTCTTGTGCTATTTTTATGGGGTGGAATTTCTAGTCTGACTTCCAGTCTTCCCTTTCTTCCGGGTTTGCTATCAGCTAGACAAAGCCTTAGGAGTGCGTCAGACGGGAATCCGACCCGAAGCACGTGCGTGGTTGGTGATCATTTCACTGCTTAACCATCGATGCACTTACTTGGGTACTTTTATGTAAGATATAACACAATAAACTAACACACGATTATATTATTCAGCAATTTAATGTTTGAGGTTTTTACTGTAATGATAAAACTAATATTAGAGGTTTCAAAATCTGAAGCCAAAAAGTTTTATCCTAGTGCTTCTATGTAAACTGGTACCAATACGAATCATGCGATTTTGTTGAGTTTCTTAAAATCGCCGACTAAGCATTGAAGCTCCTCTCTGATTTATGTAAAATTGTCTTCTTTATGTGTTTGTAGTTTTATCAAAAGTTATTTTTTTTGTGGTGTTATTAAAACATCTTTGTAAGTCTTTGACCGAGCACATAACTTTATACTCAATATTTAATTAGTTTCGTGATTAAAATCAAGATTTCTTTTAGTGAACTAGTGTTTTCTTCCTTCTGATTAAGTAAATTGCCTTCTTAATTAGGTTTATAAATACTTTTTAGCATGTTTGATCATTCTCACACAACCCTTGAAAGGAGTATTCATTTTCTGTCAATTCATTCACATTTATTTTTTTACAGTCCTCTGTTAGATGTAGAGCTTGGGGTAGAAGAATATTTCGGGGTCGAGATTTAGGCTACGCTCTCATACCAAAAACACATGAAGCAGATTGGCGTCTTCTTTCACCTAGCGAAGCAGAAGATTTGTTGAAGAAGAATAATTTAGTTGCTCCAGATGTTCCAGTCAGTTGTGTTGCTCAAGCACCTCCTTTGTTGACAATTCTCTTACGTAGAAAGCATATACTCCCACCAGAAGTAGTTGAACAGGCTGAAAAATCAACACAATCCTTATCTATGCAACAGTCAATGAGAGAGGCTAGTGGATTATTACTGTTAACGCCTCACCATTATGATCCAACAGACTTCAAAGTAAGTTTAGTTTTTGTGGTGTTTGCTGATCGCTAATTTCTTTGCTGATTTTCCGTATGATATCATTACCTATGTAAACTAATTACAGGTAATTGCTTGTAGCTAATTATGAGCACCTAAAGGACGACTATCCGTTGACTAACTTATTATATCTAATTTGATTTGTAAGCTGTCATGTGTACAACCTATATATAGTCTGCTGTTTCTTCGGTATTCTGTAACCTATTTTCTTATATTCATAATTTCTTATCACCGAAGTAATTCGACAACACACAAAACCGTGTGTTACTAATATTTTAGATTCCAAAGGCTGCTTCACTTTATATACTGTTAACACTAATATAATTACGTCAAAATGTTAGATCCAAGTAAACAACTAGCGGATAAATTTGCTACAACATAGATGTGGCTTAAGTACACGACTTCCAGCTGTATATCCCACCACACCTACTTTAGCCGAAGCATCTGGGTAGTATCATCAGCCCTCGCATGAAAAATGTGACTTTGTAACCTCATACGGGAGAAATCGGTGCCGTAATTAACAGTACTTTTAAGTGAAGAACACAAAAGCATCGTACTAAAATAATAATCACGTGATCGGTTGGATAGTGTCATTGTGTCCAAGTGATACTTACACCATTGTCTATATGGTTTTGCTGTGTATGAAAAACTATTTTTAATAGGATAAATACGGTTTTTTTATGTTGTGAATGTATTGACCGTGTATTTAGTTTGTCCAACTGATTCAGTACTGTAGTAAGTTTTGCAATCCATCCGGGGTCTTTGGGATTCTAAGAACCACTGGGTGGAGGCTGTAAGTGATATCGCTCAAAAGTGGTCTTCAATGGTGCAGATACATCAGTATTTGTAATCTCCCAGATCCTTTGAATTCTCATGTTTTTCCGTGTTACTATTCTTTCTGTCATACACTTCTACTCCTTATAATTCATATGGACTTCTGTTTTTCTTTTCCCTACTCTTGCGCAATTCTATGTTGAAACTCAGTGCAGCCCATCTCATAAGCGCTTATGCATAACTCTAGATTGATCACTAGACTCATGGCATGATTTCTTAGTTTCAAATATTTTAAAACTATTTATTATCATAGTTTACAATTAGAAAACAACCATCAGTTAGAAAAAGGAGATTTTTCTGGTAAAAAAGAACTCAAAGCAAGCAAGTTGGTCGTCAAATCTTTACTAGTAGTGTCAAAAAATCCTTATTGGACAGAATTTTTTGAATTTTGTTGCTGACGCATACGCCTTAGAAGTTTTGTGAACTTTAGAGGCGATGCACAACACCGCGAATGGAGTAAAATCACACGGTTATTTGTGTGAACTGTTCTAAAAGACATACACAGTAGTGGTGTATGGGAAGACCTTTAAATTTCTCAAGTGATAAGATTTAATTTTGTTGAGACATGTTGGAAAACTAATGAAGAGGCATGTTTCTAGTTTATAAGAATAAAAGGTTTCTTGCGTCATCAAAGTGAGAATCATTTGTGGAGAAGTGACAGGAAATCGCGCTTGCTCTGACACTTTCCGAACAGTTAAAGGTATCCTAAAACCTCTAGTACAAACTGTCTGACGAATCAATCTTGAAATTTGTAAAGGTATTAGTAAGTTTAAGTTGCTACAAAGGTTTCATTTTGCAATTATGTTTCTCTTAACCAGTTATCTCTAGCAGACTCCTCTGTCTGAATGAAAACCGCTACTTCTGTCGAATTAACTATTTCTTGTGGCAGTACGTTGAAAGAAATCTGGAGGGACTTCTTAAGGCATAATGACTGCCTTCATTCAAAGGAGTGAAAGCACTTTAAAATAGGGGCTTTCGAAGGCACAACATATTTCTTCATAGTTATTATAATACCTTTTTCGTGGTTTCAAATGTTGCTAGAATAAGTAGAGAAGTGGTTAGTTTCGTGACATGGTACCATATGGATAATAAAAATGTGCTGGATTGTCATTATAGTGAGTTAAACAGCCCCTGTGAGGTCATCGGGACGAATAACTTTAGGAATTAGTAGACACACACTAGAAGCAAAGTCAAACATATTGACTGGTAAAGTGTTACATAAGCACCTCTAATATTTGCTTTTCTTATTCATGGTTATGAAAAGTTCACACAGTTTTCAGCAGATAATTAGTTTGTGTTGGAACCAATTTTTTGACTTCAAAGGGAATCTATCATTTAGGTGTTTCCGTACACTTTATGAGTAATATACTTTGTCTCGAATTCTCTTTCAATACTTGATTCATTTATGTGACTGAGTGGCTGAGTTTTCAGCGTAGAAGTTTGCACAAATTTGCAGCAATTCAAGTTGCTACACTTCATTTAGCACAAGAAGGTAGGGAAAAAAAGATGTAACAGAATTATAATAAACGAAACATGTACGGGTGAAACGAAATTACATGCAGAAACCTGATTTAATTTATCTGGCAGATCAGAAATAATGTGTGCATATGCACCACTTAGAACACTTTGAAGCTACATTACCAATAGTTTCCAACCATTAGGTCTCAACACTCTGAGGACCCCGACTTCCCTACGTGGTTGGTTCAAACCAACTTTCACAAACTTTATGAATTGATGTCAGGTTTTGGTTTGAGTCTTTTCCAACCTACTCCTATGTTACCTAACATTTCTCGACATGGAAGGCAGTGACTCGGTGCCCGCTACACGTATCCCAACTATCTCAATCAATACAGATATACAACCAAATCGGTTAACTTGCCCTCCTTATATGTAATCTCAGTATTGCCCACCGTATTATACCACTTATCACGGGAGAAAGCACCCTAATGCGCTTAGCGTTTCCCTATCCTGCACTTTCAGTAGGCATGTCTCACAGCCTTTACAAGAGAATAGAGCGGACTGCTGTGCAGTGCACACACATCTTTTGGTTAATAGCCGGATATCATGCCTACAACAGAAATGACGTGAGTTGTCAAATATCACACAAGCCTTTCTTTTGTTCCGTACTGAGATTTTTCCAGCAATCAGTCTATTAGGGCTGATGGAACTTCTCAAATAAATGAAGTGGTCAATACGACCAACCACTTCATTCCTTATATTTAAATTGGAAGTCGGTGCAGAGCAGTCTTGCAGTATTATCTTACATATTTGTAAACTAGTTTCTGTGTCAGTTGTCATTTTATTCAAAAATTTAATGTATATATATTTTTTAAAAATTTAGGTTCCTATAGAGCCAACGGAAGAAGAAAAGGCGCGTATGTATCCTCCTTATGAATGGTCGTCCAAAAAGGGATTGATTATAAAGCCTAATTTGAATAAAGACACTTATCTAATTCGACGGTCAGATACGCCTGGATTATATTGGCGTGTTCATTTGTCTAAATCAACAGAAGGCGATTCCGTTAATGAGACAGTTACAAAAACAGAAAATTGATGTAAATAGTCATATTCATTATTGTCGATAATATAGTACTTATATACTGTATATGTATACTACTTATATATGAAATCTGTTGGTTCACTTATTTATTAAGATAGAATAAAATTTCAAGTTCATTGGTGAACTGACATCATTTAGGGAGCTTTGAAAACCAAGGAACAATGGAGAGCTGGGTTCAATTCCCTGGTGGGCCCATGAGTAATAGTAGTAGTAACAGTAATAATATTGCTATTATTCTCTTGGGTCCCTAGTGGAATAGAGGACTTCAGCAGCGCATCGTCAACCTGTTCTCTGCATTATTTTTCAGCTGGCCCTATGATTGTCTTTAAACTTTCATCTGCTCCTCATACAATCTGCATATCACCGACGGACTACGAAGTCATGGTTTCCCATTCGCGTTCTACTCAAGGATTTGCCTGTTACAAAAGTGCAGCTGTTGATTGAAGTCTACAGCCTGTTAGAAGTGCCTTTTTATGACATGAGAAGAGTTATTTAGTAACCTTTAAAATGTTGAGTATTCACAGCTTGTTTGACTTAGGTATTCTGTAAAAAGTTTTCAAGCCGGTTTAGATGTTATCCTGTATGAATTGTCTCCTGGAGGAAGGGGTTGGGATTAACTATATTGTATTCTGCATTATTGTACTTCAGTCAAATGTACTTCAAAGTATCAAGATTACTCTAATTTTACTTGGAATTGTGGTTGTTTAAATTAGGTGTTAAATTTGTGACCAGTGATTGAAAAGTTCAAAAGTTATTCTTATGTTTAATGAGGTTCGTACAAGCTTAATATAAAAGGATTGGTTCATTTTATAGTGTATAAGCTTATACGTGGTTTCTAATTTGTATTATTTCTCTCTTATTATGCCTATATCATCAGTATAGGACATTATATGAAGGTGTCCACCATCTCTAAATAGCTTAATGTTGCGTGTGTTACTGAGAAGAATTTGTAAGCAGCATATTGATGCGTCGGTGGCACAGCGGTTAAGACGCTCTCCGACCATGCACATAGTCCGGGGTTCGATCCCAAGCTAACGCATACCTGGTAACGATGGTCGGCCTCCTGAATTCGGGTTACCGATATCACATGCCGAAAATTTCACAGTTGTACCGAAAAAAAACTGTGTGAAATCAAGCCATAATAAAAATAATAAATTAGAAAAATTACAATGTCTTATGCAAGAATCTTTAGTGAAGGAGTGATGGATTGAGTTGTAAACCTTCACAAACTAGAAAGTAATTGTGACACAGTGTAGAAAGCATGAAATAAATAAAGACAAAAGAATCAGAATAGACATGGTTTTTATGAATTGCAATTTCAATGTAAGCTCTTTGTATTCTGGCAGTAAATATCTCTGTGTTCAGCCGTTACAACATTTCAGGAATAACTTAGGGGAAGTTATTTGCGTTTTTCAGCGCCAATCACCATCAACGGAAGGGATTTGAAAGAGGTTACTTCATTCACTTATCTAGGGAGCATTGTCTCAACTACAGGAGGAACGGACGAAGATGTCAAATCGAGAATCGGGAAGGCGAGCAACACATTCTTCAACCTAAAACCAATCTGGAAATCTTCGTCACTCAGCATCAACAACTTAGCGGGTCACAAAGAATATTTCCAACAGCTTGTTGCAGACCTTTATCAACAGCTGTCTTCGCTCTATACTCAAGATCAGATGGCTGGAAAGAATCACCAACTGGAAACTATGGAAACAAACAAAACAAGAACCAATCACCCAACAAATATGCAGGAGAAAGTGGAGATAGATCGGACACTCGCAGAGGAGGCCGCTGGGTGACATCGCGCGTCAGGCCCTTGAGTGGAACCCGAAAGGGAAGCGGCGAGTTGGACGTCCAAGGGTGACATGGAGGAGATCGTGTGAAGAGGAGCTGAAACAGTATGGACTAACATGGATGCAGGTGAAAAGTACAGCAGAAGACAGAAACAAGTGGAAACGTGCAGTTGAAGCCCTATGTTCCACTAGGAACCCAAGGGAACAATATTAAAAAAAATATAATAATATTTGCGTTTTTTGTTGTTGTGATTAATGCATGAGTACAAATCAGTCACATTAGGCTAAGCAGTATGTCTCACAATCCCTAATGCTAATCAGCAAGTGATAAACAGAACTGTGTAGAATCTTTATGGAGACCTGGATAACTTTAAGTTATCACGTTTCGAAAAACCACATAAATATAAGTGAATCAAATCAGAATAAAATTACAGTGGAAGGATATGTATGTGAAACGATACGTTAAAACTAAGCGAATATGACTAAAAGTATTGTAGTTAATTATCGGTTACGTCATCACTGTTTGTTATCTCTTGGAGGACTACATTTACGTAACTTATGCTGCGTTACATAACTCACGGACTCCATGGGTCAGAGACTTGTTTCTCTCAAGCTGTTCTAACTTTCTAAATGTTGTACTCACTTCAGCTAATATTATTTTTTTAGCGGAGCCACAAGCTTATCATATGGAATACATGTCTGAAGCGGAATGATTAGTAAGGATTGGCTACCTCATGAACTGCGTCGGTGGCACGGCGGTTAGGACGCTCGCCGACCATGCACATGGCCCAGGTTTCGATCCCCGGCTGACGCACTCCTTTACCTCGCTAAGCCAGTAATAAAAAAGTGGTAAAGACGAAAGGTTGGGCATGAGGCTAGCAACCCCATCCTGTAAAAAAAAGTAATCACTGCTACAGAAACTTCAAACCTCTAGTTTGAAGCCCTATGTTCCACTGGGAACGTGAAGGAATACCAAAAAAACAACTTCATGAACTGATGTATTTCCTTCGGCACACGTGAGCCATGTTAGGAAAACATTTGTAAAAAAACCTCTAATGGCAAAGTTAAACTTTAAGCACCACTAACTATCAATCAACGAATGACTTCGAACGCACCAATCACATGAAGGAGGCATTTTTGTGTATTGAATGCATATATTTATGGAAAAATAGCATAGAAACTGTAGAAAAGTGTCACGGAGGATACTTTCCTCTCACATGTGATAAAAATAGCTCTCAGTTTTAGGTTGCAGTATCAACAGAGTGTAATTCCATTGTGGGTAAGAATTATTTTGATAAAGTTTCATAGTGTTATACAGTAATATTTACTGAGCAATAAATTGTTCTCGAAATGTCATCAATAAATATTACTATATAACACTGTGAGACTTTATCAAAATAAATTTTATCCACAATGGAATTATACTCTTCCACAGTGCATAAGTCCTATTCTTATATCAACAGAGAAATTTAACCACATTTTATGCACGTAATTATTTAGGTCTTCTAACCCTAACCCTAATCTTTCCTGAACCTTACCCCAACGTGAAAATATCCCTAAACTAACTGTAATCTAACTCGAACCAACTCTAATGTCGCCTTTATCAGGTTAACCTAACCCTAACTTGTCCTTGACTTAAACCGTAACTTAATGTTTCCCAAACCTAAGCTGTAACTTGCCAGATATCTTATTTAATAACACAACACTTCAATTAGCATATTTTATTGATGATGACAACATTATTTGCCGGATTTCACTAAATTGCTCAGTGAGCGTTTCAACATCATTGGTGCAGCCGCTCTCCATTGTTGGTTAGTGGTGCTTACAGTTTACCTTGGCCCCTTTAATCTTGTGACGTCTCCAACAGTCATATGTCAGACTAACTGAGTGGACTTTTGCATGCTTTATCCACGAGACTATCTCATTGACTGCCAATGTCAACTGAACCTCTTTTCTATGCACGAATATTCTCTCAGGAAGGAGTAAATAGGAAATGACACAAAGGTCTAGATAAATCTAATGGTCAGTTTATTGAATCTTAAAACTAGAATCTCCTGTAAAATAATACTGTAGCATCATGCCAAAATCTGACGGAGATTAAACACATATTGAATATACTCAAAGTTTTCACTGGTTTCATTCAGAAATTCGCATTTTTTAGGCGTCTTAATTTAAAAGGAGTAATCCGTCCATACACTTTAAGTCTACACGGTCTTCACCGGGTAAAGAGTCAAATCCTTAAAGGTTGCAGTAATACATCCGCTAGTACATTTGTAACAAAATTCATTCAATGCATTGACATTTATCATTCTCTGCGGACAAGCTGCTTGAGTTTGACTGGCTTCTTTGACGGCAACATACTTTCTCATCATTAGCTCTAGAGGTATGGACATAACCACATTTGTCGGTCGATTGTTCAATTTCAAGTAATGTGGTAATCTTTCTGTTGACTGTGATCATCAAGGACTGATGCACTGCAAACTATTTTTTCTATGAATAATCATAAACCCTAGGATCTCAGGTACTACAGTAGTTAAGTTAACCCTGGTATGATTAACGCAAGATCTCTGATGTCTTCAACCACGTCAGCATTCTACATGCTGGTCAATACAGTAAGTGTTTCTCTACCTCTATATACGAACAGTTCTGCATTTGTTATTTAACCTTGTTTCAGATTTAAGATTTGCATCACAACTTTGACTATAGACAACTGATATTTACATTCCATTCAGGTTATCGTTGAGGGACGAATGATCTTAGTTCTTCTGAGGTTTATTTGAAATTCCCTTCAAAGTATTTTACAAAATCTAGCTATCTATCCTGCTAAGTTATCAAAGTCCCACCCATCTTAGGGACAGATTTGCTAAAGCCTGTTTTATTACAAGACTAAATAGTAACTAGGTATTACTAGTGTCGCTATCTCCGCTGTTTCTTTCGCTTTCTTCAACCATTACTTTATTGTCTTTTCGAAAATGACTGTTTCTGCAAGACGAATTTGTCTAACCCTATGGAGAATGCTGAGCATTTATTTTATCACCTCTGATAGTGTATGTTCTGTGACAAAAGAGAGGGAGACTGCTATCCCCTTCGTACGATAATTTTGAGAAATAAGAAGTATTAAAGAAAATGCAAAACAAGTAGTTCATCAATCAGGCTATTTTCGTAGATTTCATCTTCTTTACGTGCAGAATCGCATACATTGTAGTGACCAGATTTATTCGGTTATGATTTGAAAGCAATTAACTAATGTCTACGGTCTACTGTATAGCCGAAAAACTTCGTTAAGACACACGCTATCACAAAAAGTTCCAAAGGCAGGGAAGAGAGGATCATTCTACTGAACAATAATCACATCAAACTCAAATTTACCTCACCAATGCCGTAAGCCAGCTACACAGTCAATATATGTTTCTAAATACAAAACAAGTACTGTAAGACAAAATTAGTCAACCAAAGTTCAACTGAAAAAGTTAGTTGAGAATCGAGGGTAATATTCCCAACGAGGTGGGGCCGAAAGCTCTGCCCACAATATACACACACCAAGGCTTCCATGGTCAGAGTGACCTTCATTCACTCAAACAAACTCGTATCGTTGAGGAACACATTGTCAGTGTACACACAATCACAAAGAGAAGTGTTACAATTAAAGATTAAACAAGGAAAAAGGCAAATAATAAAGGTCAAAATTGTAGGGGACTTTATAGCGAGTGAGCCAGGTAGCAGAATAAATATTGGAATAAAAATCCAAGTTAATGAAATAATAGTGTAACAGTATACTATAAAAAATATAATTAATCAGTTATATAAATTAATTGGTTATACAGTTAACGTTCGCTGCTACAAATTATTAATGTAATCCACAATAGTGTTCACTGCTAGTAGTGTAACAACAGAAGACAAGGGCCAGGCAACAGATCGTTTATTGTTAAGGAAATCAACACATATTTATATATTTTCATGTACATTATTATAGATTATTGTAAGCAAACAAACACAGTCTTCTGATTGGTGGTTTCTCGCTGAACGTTAATCTTTCATCTCTTTGTGGCCGTTTCTTGAAGTTCAGATTATCTATCTGCAAATTGTATCCGCCTACGCAAAGTCTGCTGTGATTGGTTGTTGAGTCAGTCTTTGTTCTTATTTTTCTCATGACCAATATTGGGGACGTAAACATTGACGTAAATTACTATCTACCCGATTTTGGCTAGAAGCCAGCCCTCACCACAGTAGAAGCTGTGCACCGGTTGTAGGACAGTCTTCAGATGAGAGGTCCCTGCAAAAATCCAAAGGATACAACACGGTTAATAGAGAAGCAATTAGACAGTATAGACTAGTGAGAAGACGAAGCGTCGAGCAGCACACTGTATTTTAGATTGTACTCCGCAGTTATGTATATTTTACAATGAATCATTTTAAACAAAAGTTGTCTACAACGTTTCCATTTCTAACATCTAACAAAAAACTGCACAATCATATTGTTCCAGACTCCACGAAATCAACATGTGATATGCAAATGTCAAATTAATAATACATAGTCTAGAGGAAAAGCGTATAATAATTACAGGGTTAGTTGAAACGTCTAAATAACTATAAATATTATAAATAGATCGTACAGAAGGGATTTCCGAAACAATTTGTCCATTACTATACAAACTTCTATTCAACAAAAGAGGATAGTAACAAAAGCGATGAAGGGTCATAATCATGGTTTCTAATATTAATCAGCACATTAGAGAAGTTGAATAAAGGTGATAGAGATATTAATATATGTGTAAAACTTGGGCACTGTGGTAGTAAGTAATTCCGTATTAGTTTGTTTATTAGATGTATCACACAGTGAAACAGTATTATTTACTGGTTGTGTGTAATTGCATGTAGTGCTATAGCTGAACTGTTCTCTAGATTTCTTATCTTATTCGGGTCAACTAATCTAGATTTTGCTAGGTTCTTATGCTCGGCTAGTCTGACTGCTCCTGTTATACTACTTTGACCTATGTATTTGACTTGACAATCATTAGCAGGGTATTATATAAACTAAATTGTTTTGTTTTAAAGGTTCTACAGGATCCTTTAACCGACAAAGCTTGTTTCTAATTGAGTTTGTGGGTTTGAATGCAAATACATGTAATAGGAATGATTCATCACCTGTCCCAGATATCTGGAAAATTCTACTACCCCTACGACAAATAGGAGAAAACAAAGAAAGCTATAAAACTCAAGTGTCAAAGTTGTGTGATCACAATTGATATGATTATGAACAATAAATTTTGTTCGAAACGTCATCCAGTAAATAATACTGTTTCACTGTGTGATACATCTAATAAACAAACTAATATGGATGTAATAGAGGTACATTGTGAGACAAGTTATTTAATGAATGGTTCGTAATTAGAGTGCATACATAGGCTGGGAAATATGATATTTTTTAGAATTTGGAAGAATAGAAGAGTTAAAAAATTGGTTGAAGACAACAATGTCATTATCATAATAGTAGAAGAAGTTGAGGAATCCTCCTTTGTATGCACAACTCTAGTTTCTCTTTTTGAATGGCTTGATCTTCAGCAGTGCAAAGAAGGCGACAGTCTATTGTATTTATCAGGCTGTTTTTCACTTTGTAGACCACTTTGAAGGAGAAACTGATTGTGACTGAGTGGCCAGTATTCCAGTATTATCCTGCTTAAAAAAACACTGCTACCTTTCGACAACCATTTGGCATAGTATTGCTGAATCGGTTAAGACAGAAGGCGCGTTGAACGACCGATCAGGCTCTATAGGAACAAGTGAACTGATGCTTACAAATAGAAGTGGTCATATGTGACATCTCGTCTTTCAAGTTTCTATAAACCAGTGAATGATTGGAGAACAATACTTGCAGTGTTACTGCAAAATATATTTTCAAAGATATTGAGATTTAATTGAATTTTTAGATTTTTCCCGTCGATTGATTGGACCGAAGTGCTCCCTCTCAGGTTGACATGTCGGCTTCTTGTACAGATGCTTCGACGATGTCTGGGCATTTAATTAGAATTTAATTGGTGGATGGTGACTAGCAGTGGAATCCAGGATGCGCATTTCGTCCTATTTGGGACCCGTCAGATGGATGTACCTGCATTTCTCAGTGAGTGATGATGTTCCCACTGAGGCTCGAACCCAATTCAATTAAATCAATATGACCCGTTGCACAAGAGTTGGCTCTCGTGGCCCAAGTGGTCTAGTGGATAACGCTTTGGCATTGGAAACTATGGGCACTGGATTCGAGCCTCGGTGGGAACATCATCACTCACTGAGAAATGCAGGTACATCCAGTGACGAGTCCCAAATAGGACGAAATGCGCATCCTGGATTCCATTGCTAGTCACCATCCACCAATTAAATACTGATGTTGATATTCTTCTCCTAAAGGGAATGAACGATATCACATACTTATGAATGCTTTCTTTGATGTTCTTATCAATAAATCTAAGATGAAAATCTGTTTTAGATATAGATTTTTTTTCAGAAAGTCTGATGTCTCTTCTAAAGTGAAATGTTTGCATCTTGACTACTTGTTAGTAGTTAAAAGGATAATAACAAAAAATATAAGAGTAATAAGTATGGTAATTATGGTCATGATCCATATTTATGTCATAAAACAAAGAACAACAATTCAACAAACAGAAATTCACTTTCTACTCTTGTTAGTTCATTATACAGAAGATTCTTTGTGTTGAATAAAATTCACTTTAAAATCCCACGAAATAAGCTATTATCTGGCATCATAACAATAATAATATAAGTGGAATTGCAGAACAAAATAAACAAGTGGAACTCCAGTCCATATAAAAGGTGAAGTTATGAAGAAACTGTATCTAGCGTAAAAAACCATAAAATTACTTAATATGAGGGTGTCAATGTGAAATAAAATTGTGACACAAATTCATGGTGCTATAAACTACTGATTGGTTGACATCAGTAGTTGGATATGACTCACAGCAATACGCGCTGCTTGTTAGCCAGAACGACGTAACCTAAGCACTGGGTGACAGTTTCTCTCGTCTGGGATCGAGCTTTAGTGGTTAGTCAGAATTCAGGCGGTTTCAACAAATGAAACTGTCTGAGCAGAGTCAAACTAGGCACACTGATGATGAACTCGTACCCAGACAAGCAAAAGGGTAATCCAGCGCTTAGATTAAATCGATCTGGCTAGCAGGCACTAATGAATAATGTAAGCAGTATCCAAAACTACTCGTATCGTTCAGTCAGTAGTATATGGCAGCACACATTTATGTTTTGCTTCCTTGATTTCCATTTATAGTGTCGAGTAGTTGATGCATTGTGATCTGAGCAATTCTGATTTTGTAAGTAAACTGTGGTGGAGTTCCAATTCGAAGTGTGTGGATTCCAAACGGAAAATTAATTCGGGCACGGAGAATTCGATGCAAAAAGGAGTTCTTATTCTTATGACTTCATAGGAGTCTTCTCGATTTTGGGAAGAAGGGAGATATTGAAAAATCTATTGTAACTAGAAGCTCTTTTATCCTAACTTGGGACTGTTAGGTAGAAACAATCTACGACTCTATAAGTGATTGGATTCCCTTCATAGTCGTACGTGCTCGATTTCAGGATAGGTAAGATCAACCTTATGCAGGAAAGGAACACTTAGCTCTGGTTGAGGATAACAGGTACCTGTTTTCTTCAAGCTTTAATGTTCGGTCCCGAGACTTTTAGTCTCACATTATATATTCAGAAATACCAAAATGCACCCAGGATTTTCAAGGGCTGGAATGATGCTTTTTCGGAAGGGGCTAAAAAACTTGAAATGTAGCCCAGAGTCTTTCTGATACATAGTTTATGCTTCATGTGAAAAGAAAAGATTAACACAGTTAACAAAGCGATTATGAACCATTCAAAGTCTATACTAACTAATTCTTAGAAAGTGGAACATAGATTAAATAATTTAAGGTTAGATAATGAGGCAAAAGAGGTTGGTTTAGATATCATCAGTTTATACACAAAAGTTCTAATAAACTGGACTGCAGAAGTGATCGGGAAATTGGACTTGTAGTCAAAGTACCACTGGAAGACAACATGCTAGAAGTATGACTGTGCCTGATTTCTACACTATTCAAGTTTTAAGGGAAAATATACAGATAAACTAAGGTAGCTGTCGTGCAGACACTGACATCTCCAATTGTAGCAGATATATTTATGGACAGATTGAAAAAGTTAGCGATTGAAATGTTCAGCCCCACCTCGAAGTATGAAAAGCCAAAAATGGGGAACTCCCAATGTGGGATTAGGTCATGAACAGAAAATAAGATGGGAAGTTAAGCACTAGTGCTTACAAAAAGTGCACACATTAAAATCGTTATTTTGATTCCAGGTCATTCTACTCCATGTCAATGAAAACAGGATCAATGAAATGTTTGAGTTTTAGGGTAAAATACCATCTAGGATTAAAGGAAATTCATGGCAAGAAGTAAGATATATAAAAGAAGTCTTCACATTTAATAATTACCCTAATAAATTCATCAAGAGACATGTATGAACTTATAGGAATAATAATGATAACAATATTGAAGGTAACATGCATGACAAACATACATCGCAGGATGACATCACGAAGAATAAGCACCAGTAGTGCTATCTTACAAAGAGAAAATCTCTGAAACCTTACTCAGGATTCCCTACAAGTTAGGCATAAAAATGACATTCAAACTCACTTAGAAATAAACTATGTCGGTTAAAGGATCCTGTGGAGCTCATTAGTCAAGTGAATTTAGTTTATCTTATAACCTGCATTGATTGTGAGGTCCGATACAAAGGTCAAAGTGGTCGGCCAGGGTTATTTAGACTAGTGGAGCAAAAAAACCCAGTGAAAACTAGATTAGTTAAAGTAAGGAATTTATTAAGTAGCCCGACGGCCGCATTATAAGCAATTACGCACAACCATACAACAGAATGATATAAGATTACAGTGTTAAAGTTTAATGTAGTAGAATGGAGGGAGAAATCGACAACCTATGCTTTACTTATCGAATTAACTGAGACTGCGAACTATAGGATTGACTGAGCACCTTTCCATGACATCTGGAAAATTCCGCTACCATAACGACAAATGAGATTGAAGGACAAGGACTACCAAAATCAAATTTAAAATTTTCGTAATTACAGTTAATATGACATTCAATAAACAACACAGTTTCACCATGTATGACATGTCCAATAAATAAACTGATATGGAACTGAGGCTTTGCAGGCTTTTCTGTGATACGTAACCTTCATCGCCGAAATCTTTCGGTTTTACTAGTCGAATGGGAAAGTGTTCAGATTTCTCATGAAGACAACATTATAAATTTTACCTTCAAAACTGCTGAAGATAGTAGGAGTGGGGATAAAAATAAATCCTTATTTAATAACTGAACCAACATACATTTCATTGTTTAATTAGATTTTAGATTTTCCAGTCGTTTGATTGGACTGAAGTGCTCGGTCTCAGGTTGACATATCAGCTTCTTGTGCAGATGCTTCGACGATTTCTGGGCTCGTAATTAAAAGCGAATTGGTGGATGTTAACTAACAGTGGAATCAAGGATGCGCATTTCGTTCTATTCGGGACCCGTCAGATGGATGTATCTGCATTCCGCAGTCAGTGAAGATGTTCCCACCGAGGCTCGAACCCAGTGCCCATAGTTTCAAACGCCAAAGTGGTATCCACTAGACCACTTGGGCCACGAGAGCCACCTCTTGTGCAAAGGGTCATATTAATTATTTAATTGAATTTTAGATTTTCACGTCGATTGAAACTATGCGCCCTGAGTTCGAGCCTTGGTGGGAACATCATCATTCACTGAGAAATGCAGGTACAGACTTCTGATGAGTCCAAAATAGGACGAAATGCGCATCGTGGATTCCATTACTAGTCACCATCCACCAATTAAATTCATTTCATTGGTATATATTCGATGGTCATTGACACTGGTATATTCTGAATAGCCGCATATCATGAAATCATGTCATACTGTGTTTATCAACGCACACAGCTTGGATAATAGTTGTATCACAATTTCAACATACTTTAATTCTCTGGAAATCAAATACAGAATAATAATTAAGAATGATCATAGTATATATTTAGATGAATCAAAATATTAAGTTTTTAATGAATTATCAAAGTACTGCTCTACTTAAATATGTAATGGGTTATAAGTTATTCGAATAAATACAAACGGCAACTAGTCAGAATATTATATACCTAAACGAGAATGATATGCCGCAGTGACAAATAAGACGAGGAGTTTCCTATCTTAAACGATGTCTACGAGGCAAAGACTCAATGAGGAATTTCAAAGAATCGAAACAAAGGAATAAAAACAAAACGCCATAAGGTATGAAAATTCTGCATCCATTCGCTTGAAATTTAAAGGTGACATTATTTCAGAGATAACTGACAGACGACTTGGGAAATCACTAGTTCCTCAAGGTTAAACATTTGACTGAGATTCGACTCATGTCGTTCTTTTTTTAGCTGCAAGTGCGTATGTTAATTTACATATAGCTGCCGAAGCAGATATATTGGAAGAACAGAAACAGGCGCATATCTCACATTTTCTGAACACATACCACAAAAATTCTGTAATTAAGAGGAAGTACATGCTTGAGTTGCATAGTCACGAAACATCAGAAAGAAAGTTAACAGGCAAGCAAGTTGGAGCCTCTTTGAATTCACAGATGTTATCACTATTAGACATTTAAGACTTAACTTATGTAGTCAAACGGAGACTTAGTAGGTCTTTCTCTACCTTGGTAACTGGGCTTTTAACCTTAGTTGGTCACATAATAATTTATGAAATGAAACTTTTAATCTCACCTAGTTCATCGTTTATTCAATGTCATGATTTATATGTTTGATATCTGACTAAATAAGACTGACTGTAAGACTTATTTATACATAATTTAATGTCTATTAGTCTTAAGTGAAAATTCAAATTCAATGTATATACTTCAGGATAGGCAAACAAACAAAAACATTAACTCCTTTGAAATCGGTGAAGAGATCTACAGCATAGAACATGAAACAACATCTGAGTTCCTGACAGTAACATAATACTGTAACAACAGAAGACAAGGGCCAGGCAACAGATCGTTTATTAACGAAATCAACACATATTTATATATTTTCATGTACATTATCATAGATTATTGTTAGCAGACAATCACAGTCTTCTGATTGGTTGTTTCTCACTGAAAGTTAATCTTTCATCTCTTTGTGGCTGTTTCTTAAAGGTCAGATCGTCTATCTGCAAACTGTATCCGCCTACTCAAAGTCTGCTGTGATTGGTTGTTGAGTCAGTCTTTGTTCTTGGTGTCACGTGACCAATATTGGGGACGTAAACATTGACATAAATTACTGTCTACCGATTTGGCTAGCAGACAGCTCTCACCACAATACTAGTCCTTCTTTGTAGTTCAAAAACTTGGCACATCATCACAAGCATTTCCAACAGCTTGTCGTAGACTTTCATCAACAGCTATTGTTGCTCCATACTGAAGATCAGATAGCCCATCGTAAATGAAAAATGAAAAGCAACTCTGGTAGGCGGCATATCAGCCAACAGCCCAACAAATACGCAAAAGGAAATGGAGACGAATAGGTTACACCACATGGAGACAGTCAAGCAATATCAGATGTCACATCTCAAATGTAACCCGAATGGGAATTGTCTAGTTCGGCGTCCGTGGGTGATATTGGAGAAGATCACATGAATAGGGAAGGAAAAGTTGTGGATAGTCGTCGGGGAAAATGATCTCAGACAACCGAGTGAAATAGAAGTGTACCTCTGAAGCCCAGGCTCTTTTGAAAGCACAAAGAATGAATAGTAATAATAATAATATTAACGGAAAGCACTATCCTTCTATTGATGTTTCCTACTCACTTCATCTTGAGTTGTATTTTATTCTTTAAAGACTGAACACATTCTGCATTTTAATTGACAATTATATTAGCAAAATGGAATACACGTCAAATTTTGAATTTGGAGCGCAATAGAAACAAGCTTTCTTATTGTTCAATTCCAAGCTCTATGTGTGCATGTGTGTTTGTGTTCATATAGATATTCCGTGATACATGTGCATTAGCTTTGTTGTAAATCATCATTCAAAACAAAAAACACAAAATACTTGTGTCATATATTTTCATTTTTTTTTATTTAGCCTAAAAATGATTGGCGAGTAAAAGATTAAAAATGAAGAAATATATATATCTATATAATTAAGGAAGAAAATTCTCGTCAATCCCACACTTTAGGTGTCATTTTTCACAAGTATGTATTCATGTACACACGTAGATATACAGAGCTAATTACACATATTATATTTATTATTTATTTTATAACATACACAAACACACACTCTGTATTCAATTTATTATTATCATTACTATTATTATTGTTTTTCATTTGATTCAAACATCCGCCTACATAAACACATTTAATTAGTTTATAACATTTAGAAGAGAAGAGAAGAGATGAGAAAAGTATTTTGAAAACTTGCTATTGATCAAATAGATGAGTGAGTTTGGTATTCTGCTTCTACTACTCTACTTACATCAGCTGAAATCTGACGAAGTACACAACACAATTGTGAATAATAACGATAGTAATAACTGAGTACAACAAATAAAGGTCATACTGAACAGTTGTATTCCCCTGTTTTTCCTGAATAACAACGCCTTCATTCAAACGATTTGATTAACACAAAGAAATCTGCTCATTAGAATAATCAAAGTTTTATCACTTCTCATTGAACCTTGTATTTATTAAAACAATGAAAGTATCTTGGAACATGAGATTTGAATAAGCAAAAAAACAACAACAACAGCAACAAAACAAAAACAAGCAAAATCATGAATCGACATGAAAGTGATATTTTTAAAACTACACAAACAAATGGAAATAATTCTGGATTATTTTTTGATAATTCTAAAAATTTAAATAGTTCAACATGTAATTTTTTGGATTCAGTAAAACAACAGTTACAACAACGTCAACAACAACAACAACACCAACAACAAAAAGGTATTCAAAGATCAATGAGTGATCCACAATCTCAAGCTAATCATAATATAAATCCTGTGCATAGAATTGGTAAATATAAAATTATACGTACAATTGGACAGGGGAATTTTGCAAAAGTTAAATTAGCAATACATTTATTAACTGGACGGGAAGTAAGTATAAGTTGTAAAGTTATTTGGATTATTGTTTTCTAGTGTTTGTAAATAATTTTCAATAGATGGTTTGTAAGGATTAAATTTGTTTTATTTACGAGTTTGACGACGGATTGATATCCAGTTAGAGAACCATTGAAAACCAGCCAGGAGTACTCGACAGATGTTCCATCCATCCTAGCTTGCAACTCATTGGCAATATGTACCCATCATCGGACCTCGAACCCAGGACCTTCTGATTACAAGGCAAGATCGTATACCATTCAGCCACTGCGACCCGATTTAATGGCCAGTGCATGAATTCTAACTTCTACCATTTAGTGATTTAGCCCGACCACCAACCAATGTCATCGGTGGGAAATCCATCCTCACACATGTATATAACGTTAAATATTGTTTTTCTCAAAAAGTTTCTGAAAATCTTGAGCATGTGACTTACTCTTGTCAAATGTAAGATGATGCTGAAGGACTGGTTTGAACCAACTCCTTGTTTAAAGATAGGGAATAAAGTGGTTGAGCGTACTGTTGACTTAGTTGGGGAGTTTCACCAACCCTAATCAACTGATTGTTTGCTAAATGTCAGCATGGATATAAAAGGTTCATATGGCATTTATCAACTTAAATCGTCTATGATGTGGATGTGATTTCCAGCTACTGATCAAAGGATGTGTGCAATGCTCAGCAGTTCGCTCTGTCCTTCTATATGGCTGTGAGACATGTCCATTGAAAGTTGAAGATATGGAAATGCTAGCTGTATTTGACCCCAGTTGTTAGCGTTCTATGTCTAATGCTAATTGGTGCAATATAGTGAGCAACATTTAGGTTAGGCGTAGAGTGCTAAGTTAGGAAGGGAAGTTAATCTATGAGGTTGTGAAGCCACATCAACTGAGGTGACCAGGACACTTGCTACTCATGACAAGCCATCGTCTTCCTCGATGAGACCGTTAGATGATAAAAGGTTAGCTTACTAAGGAGTTACGGGTGGCGAGATCAAAACTTGGAACCAATTTTTGATGTGTTTGGCTGTTGGTTTCATCTGTCCATATAGGTAGATGCAGACTTCCTAGTTGGGGTCCTCGAGTTGCTAAGAATCAGCGACTAGAGACATTTAATGATATGGCTAGGAATTTCTCTCGCTCGTACAGATGCATTCACTCCTTGTAACCTTCCAGATTCACTAAGTCCCTGTGCTTTTCCATATAACTAGTCTTTCCTTAGTACATTTTTACCCACTAAGCCTCTTTTAAATAAGGTTTTTTGCCTTTTGTCTACCTTTATGTGTTACATGGAGTGTGGAAACTTGAACTGCTACACTTCAGCGAGAAACTCAGCCAGGTATTCAGTCATAAAGGATAGCAGTATTAAAGTGTCGACCAAAAGCGAATGCCATTATATATGACAGAGAGAAAACATATATAACTGTAACATGACCTGGAAGTTATTTATTGTAGATCACATCTATCGCACTTTAAACTAGAACATCAAAGATTGAATTCAACAAGAAGAAGTATTGACCAGATAATTCAGCTAAATGACAAAAATAACAGAAAACAGATGAATGAGCAATCATAAGATTGTATAATACACATGCTGGTGTCATGTGGTTGCATTCATCCAAGTGGATTTTGTTCAGAAAGAAGATCAGCGATAGTTTCCATGAGTCGATATGAATGTTCTGACTGATTTCAAGCTAGTAATCTAAGTTCCATAAGCATTTCATATGTCGATAGTGGTATAGATTAGTATTATATCATGAAGCGACGATCTTTATCCTAATGTCGACATCGATTCTGTTTCATTTAGCGTTGCGTGGTGAAGTAGATTGCTTTACTTAAACAATCACTAGATCAGTGGTAACGTCTCTGACTGCAGCATTGAGTGACACGGGTTCGAGTTTCAGGAGAGACACGAGTTCCTTCAAGGTTGCAGATACGCCTTGCTGACACTGCTGAGTGCTAACCAGAACGAAACCTAGGTCGAAGGCTTCCTGTGGCCAATCGCCTTCAACTGTCTAATATCGATAAAAGTTTACGCTTATATCTGTTGATTTATCTGTCAGTTACTTTAACATGGAAATGTTATTTATATGTAGTTCATCTTTGTCTACTTTTGGTATTCATCATATTTTTAATCCGGAATTTATGACTGATTTTATAAAAATGTGAAACTTTTATCCTTCAAAGCAGAACAGAATAATGGTAGACTGGAAGGATAGGGAAGGGGTTCATCAACGAAAAAAGTGATAGTTTGTTCTCACAAAAACAAAGAGAGTGTAGAGGTGTTAGGTGGTTGGAGGCAATCGACAGGAATCCCTGGTCTTGGTTTGTTGCTTCCTGGTACTCATAGCAGGGTCTACCGTACAGTTCTAAGTGCACTGCGATGGAGTGTCACTTGTCTTGGTGACCACATTGCAAACTTGACTGTCAACGTTCAATCTGCACCGAAACTTAGGACTAGACGGATGAAATTATTTAATTTAAGAAACTCACCTAATGTTCACCACTGACTGAATATAGGATGAAATTGCCTGAAGTTCTGGCTAGAAGCTGGAACCAATGGTGTCCATCAAGTTGAGTTTGAGGATAAACACTCACTGATGACATTAACCGGTGGTCGTGCTATATTTCGCGAATTGGCAGAAGTTAGATTCCATGGGCCATTGGATTCCGTCCCAGTGATTAAATGATATACTAGCTCACTTTTTAACCTGTAGGTCCTGAGTTGAACACCTGATGGGTTTGTCAGTACGCACTATTGATGAGTCCCGAAATAAGACGAAACAGTTGTGCAGTCCTCTCTATTTATCAATGGTTCTAATTTATCATATTAAAAATCTCCTTTTTCGTTTTCCGTACAAGATTCATTGTCATTTCATCTCTACTAGACAAATGGCATAACCGAATGACATCACTCTCTGATACGACATCGAGATCTATCAACGGCTGTTTAAATATGAAAACTAATCATTAAAAATCTAAAAAGCAGTTATGTATATTTTCATAACTATGTATGCCTCAGAAACGTTTTTTAGTGATTTCAGCTACGACAGCTTGTTTTCTATTGTAATGCAAACATTATTCACCCAACAGCGTAACCAAGAGTTCTGGTGGATCATTCTTTTATTTGGTGAATGCTGATTGGCAAACTTGACTACTTTAACCAACCATGATAGTTTAAATGAAGCATCTCCAAGAGTCATTCACTATTTCAGTTATCAATCGATATTGATGTTTCCAATGACAAGTAAAGGTTTTGAGGAAAGCAATAATATCTATTGTTACACAATATTTGGTAGAACATTTACTGGTTCCAAGCAGTATCGTATTTCAACTTTAAAACTTTTTTCCTCAGTATACTCTTCATCTTAGGTAGAACAATTTTTCCGACACCTCAAGCAATCAATGGCGAATATTAGGGTAAATGTTGTAGCTACCGCTTATAGTTCATATTTCTCGTTTTTTTCTGAATTGTTTCATTGACCAAGGAATTTAGAGACGAATGCTTACTTCCTTGACACTTCTACCAAAAATCCAAAATAAGTGGCTTGGACTATGCTGGGACTGATGCAGCGTGGTAATGACTTTCTAGCGTTTGCCTGAAAATCTTTCTTCATCTACAAAAAAGTGAAAAACTAGTTGCATATTTTCTACAAGTGTTCATGGTAATTAATGGTACCTGTAATCTGAAGCTTACACAACTTCTAGAATCGATAACATTAGACTTGTACATTTGTTAATATTTTTACTTTACATCATCTGATCTCGGTATCCAACCAACCGTCATTAAACTCACCATTTGCAAAGTGCATAGTTCAAGATAAAAATTTCTCCAAGGTTCCCCTAGAATTTCCGAGGAAATTCAGATTACAATATGTGGTCTGCTTAATAAGGCAAAATGGCACTAGTGGTCAGTTGTTTAGATAGCTTCAATCTGGGTGGTAAACACTACTGGTTGACGAAGGGTTATTCTAAGTTACTCATGTTAATCAGTAGTATATACTAGCTGAGATTAAATTTTCGCTCTCAGATAATTAAAATAGGTAACAAGACATTTGATCATTAGCAGTGGAATTTTAAATGCACGGCTGCGTTAAAATACTTCTTTTATATTACCAGAAAATATTATGAAGCTATGACAAGTGAAACAGGGCAAGCTGCTGGCAAATGAGATCTTGCAACACTCTACCAAATAACTAGGTTCCTATCGAGGAAGACATCAACGCAAATTAAGCCAGTGAAGGATGACAATGGAAAGTCAATCACCAAAGAGGTGGAACAAAGAAAACACTGGGCTGAGCACTTCAAAAGACTTCTAAATCGACCGCCACTTACAACACGCCCCCAGATAATATCAACAGCGGAAGCAGAACTACCAGTGAGGATCAAACCTTCGACGAGAACAGAAGTCCTGAAGGCAGTAAAAGTGCTGAGAGCTAGAAAAGCAACGGGACCAGATGGAATCTCAGAAGAGGCATTGAAAATGAACCCAGAGACATCAGCGGACTTGATGACACCACTTCTGGAGAAGGTGGGGAAAGAGGGCGAGGAACCTGCGGATTGGAAGAAAGGCTACCTATTCAAATTGTGAAAGAAAGGGGACTTAAGTCAATGCAAGAAATGGCGCGACATTATACCCCTGTCCATCCCAAGCAAAATACTAAGCAGCATCATCCTGGAGAGAATCAAACACGTCCTGGATGAAAACCTTTGACCGGAAAAGGCTGGATTCAGGAGAAACAAATCATGCATCGATCAAGTCGCAACACTGCGGATCATCACTGAACAGAGCTTGGAACAGCAGTCAGCTCTCTATCTCAACTTCATTGACTTTTAAAGGGCCTTCGATAGCGTCGATCGAGAGATGATTTGGCAACTACTTCGCTACTACGGGGTGCCACCAACAATTATACATCTCATTCAACATTTTTACGAAAGTGCTGCATGCCAAGTAATCCACAATGGGAAACTCACGGAATCCTTAGAAGTGAAGGTGGAAGTAAGACAAGCTGGCTACCCACTATCTCCAATGACTTTCCTGATTGCAGCAGAATGGATAATGTGACAGATAGCGGGCATTGAGGAAACAGGCATAAAATGGACCCACACAAAAACTTGGGGGATTCGGACTTCCATGATGACACATGTCTGACTTCCCACAAACTGGAAGATATGCAAGTGAAAAGCAACGAGTTGGCAGAAGCAGCATCAAAGATAGTAGGGACTTCAGGTGAACGTAGAGAGAACAGAGGTGATGAAGATTCCTGGCCAACAGCAATAGAAACTACAGCAGACAACAATCAGCATAAGTGGGAGGAATCTGAGAGAAGCAAACTCCTTCACCTACCTACCTGGGAAGCATCGTTTCAACTACAGGCGAACGGAACTTATGATGATATCAAAGTGAGGATCAGGAAAGCAAGGCAAGCTTTCATTTCTCTCGAGTGTGTGTGAAAGTCAACAACACTTAAAATGAAAATTAAGATTCGGATTTTCAACTACAATATGAAGTCAGTGCTACTTTACGGATCAGAGACTTGGCGCGTCATGAAGAGCACCTCAAACAAACTACAGACCTTCATCAACAGCTGTCCTCGCTCAATACTCAAGATCAGATGGCTGGCCAGGAAAGATCAGCAACAGGGATCTCTGGCAATGAGCTAACCAACCGAGCAGGAACCGATTGTGCAACAAATATGCAGGAAGAAATGGAGGTGGATTGGCCATACTCTGAGAAAAAAAACTATCAAGTGACATCACTAGACAGGCTCTCGCGTGGAGCCCAAATGGGAAGTGGTGAGTTGGTCGTCAGTGCGAGGGTGACTTGGAGGAGGTTATGTGAAGAGGAGATGAAAGCATGTGGGCAGACGTGGAGCCAGGTGAAAACGTTGGCGGAGAACCGAACGCAATGGAGACATGTGGCTGAAGCCCTATGTTCCTCTAGGAACTAAAGGAAACAATAATAATAATGTATTACCAGTATCTTCTCATAATTTCAGAGAGAGTATTGTAACTTAATATTGTTCAAATATGCAAAATACTAACGCACCATCCGTTTACCAGTGTCAGGTGATCGAATACTATGTGTATGTATAAGCAAATTCAATTCATGAATTTTGTATAGGTCGAAAGACAATCAGTCACCCACAAAACTGTTTATTATTATTATGATTGAATTTATTCATTAAATTATTGTTTTAAATACACTTTATTAATAACAGATCCATTTAATTTGCATTTATAAAAGAGTAAACACATCTCTGTATAGTGGAGTGATTACTGTTTACACATAATGAACTTGAATCTATTTACATTCTTCTTTTCTTTTTACTATTATCACCATCATCAATAGGCGTGAAAATTATATTTTCTTCTGCATATAAGATGATCTTATTTTACGGATTTACCTACATGTCCTCATTTCATCTTCACATAATCTTCTGAATGTCACCCTCGGACGCATTCTCAACTTACTGCTTCCTATTTGGGTTCTACCCGATAGCCTGTCTGACGTGTGGTGACACTTGAATACCCTGCGTGTATGTTCACTCTATCTCCATTTCTTTATGAATATTTGTTGGACGGTGGATTGTTGGTTAGCTTGCTAGTTGCCAGAGTTCCTCTTTGTTTGCTTATCATTTCCAACAGGCAGTAGAATGAAACTTATCATAGATGGTAGATACAAGCGAAAAAACGCAAAGTATGGTCCCTGGGAAAAATGATACCCTTTTATGAGCATTTGAATCGAATAAAAAAGCTGCAAAATTACTTCAGTAACACTTTAACTTTGTTCAGATAACTAATAAAAGGGATTTCAGACGGTATTGATGTTATCTGTTTAACAGTGGCTCGTCGGCTGTGTTTGTCTGCACCCAGTAGATATGTGGTGTTGGTCTGGACTAGAAAAACATAATTCACTGAAAAATATTTATATTTTAACGATGAGTTGGATAAAAATAAGACAAACACCATGAGTCCCACTTCATTATATTGCCAAACAAGGAATACCAAGTCTCATCGAAAGGAAATATCATTGCACCTTCTCAGGCACTTCATCAGTGGAAATACGACTAAACTTTTGGGCTTAGGAAACAAAAAGCACAAATCTAAACAATCTTTCTTGGAATTTTCATGCAACTTTCTCTTTTCCCAACTTATGCCAACAATAATGATTAGGGATTAATTGGTGGACATTGGGAAAGGTTGTATTAATCAATCGCAATTTAGTTAAATCTTGTGATTTCTTAATCATTTAGAACTGAATTATCTATAACAGACTTTCCATGTACCAGGTAATGGGTCACATTAATTTATGACGTCTGTTATACGACCGAGTCATCTAAGCTGATGTAGAAGGAATGGAGTTCGAATCCGGCGCCCATTGCGTCTAAAGTTTAGTGCTTAAAAAAACGAGCTGCATTTCCGAATTGAAATTTCTGTACCACCTAAAACTCCAATATGAGTTTTACTCCTATGTTATGCAGGCTGCTGACTTTATTATTATTATTCCCTTGTGTTTTTATTGGAACACTGAGGTCCAACCGCACATCTTCACTTCATACTCTTCCCCACGGTTTCCAATAGGCTTTCACCTACTCCGTACATTATATCAGCCACGTTACCCTGTGATGCCCAACTCGTCATCTCCCATTCGAGTTCCCCTGAAGAGTCTGGCGAACGATATCATCTGATGGGCTCCTCTGCATTTGTCCGATCCATCTCCATTTCCTTTTACAGATTTATTCGGTGGTGGGCTCTTGGATGGTTCGTCGCCACAGTTCGCTGTTGTTATTCCTCTCTGGAAATCTGATATTCAGTATGAAGCGAAGGCAGCTGTTAATAAAAACCTCCAGCATTTTGTTGGAAATGCTTTTCGTGACGCTCCAAGTTTCTTAACCATATAGAAGTACTGACTGACTTCTCAATAGTGCTGAAAGTCTGAATTTTGATCTTTATGCTGATTGTAGCTGATTTTCCACAATGAATCCAGGGTATTGAATGTCTGAATTGAATGTCATCATCCGTGCCTCCTGTATTTGAAAAGATATTCCGCAAATAAGAAATGGAAGTGGCCTCTTTCGGATTCCTTTCGTCAATAGTGATTGATGCTTATTGTTTTTAGTTGGTTATTCTCAGTAAATAATGGAAGCATTGTGCATTAAATGTGGCGTACAATTTTTTGAATATTTCAGACTAGGATGAAATAACTATTTAGCTGTACAGTAGTTTCGCAGGTTTTCTACTTACCCTCATAATTTAAGGCGATCTCCAGTTTAAATAAACTCTTATGAACTGTTTTCCCTCATATGTAAACCAACTTGTGACTCTTAAATTATTTCGGCAATAAATTTTCAGGATTTTAGGAGTTTATAAGCATTCATAAATGTATTGAAGCCGATGAAATGATCGAAGAATTTTATCCAGCAACGCAACACTGATATAGCTTACAGCTTCTGGAAAATTAAGCATGAAATGATTAAACCTTGAAGTGACCTTTTCCTTGATAATTAATGAATTCACTAGACTGAAAATAATGCATGAATCATAATTATATCTTTTATCTAAAAATTTCAATTCATGATTACAGTACCTTTTAAATGAAAATTACGAAGGCATTTCAAGATCTTAGATATTAGGGATTTTATTCATTTTTACTAGGCATTTCGCATGACATATATTCGCGTGAGTGAGTACTTGGTAGAATTCACACTTACTGAGAAGTGAAGTCCTGCTGGGGTATTACGTTCTTTTTGGGGGATGCACGGTGTATTCAAGCGTGATGCTTTTCCAAATGAGACTGGAACACTGTACTAATTTCTTCAAAAGCTGTAATAGTATTCCTTAGACTACAAGTCTTTTCTAGTTAAATTAGTATCTCCTACCGAAATTCAGTTTCTCACTTTATTAAATAAAACTAATAATATTTATTATGCGTTATTGGTTCAACAGTAGAATTCTTGTCAACCATTCATGTAATCCGGAGTCCCATCCTGCTACCGACACACTTCTGAACCACGCCTAGTATTGTATCGGCCAGTAGATAGTAATCCCGGTAAGGAGGGATGGTTAGGCATGAGGTCTGCAAATTCAATTAATAGAAACAACACCACTGCTATTGAAATTTCAAATCTTGAAGCCGTGTGTTCCATTCGGAGCTCGAGGAATGCAAGTGTGACTCTTGATATTCAGCCTTCACAACTAAGACATAATTATTGTATGCAGATTTTTAACACAATCAGAAAGGAATCTAGTTACAGCATAATACTGTCTTGGTTATAGATGCTTCCTCAGATTACTTAAGTTTGCAGAAACATTAACTTTACAGAAGATAAAAATGCCTCTGGACCTGAAGTGAAGGATATTCTGGTCAAGGCGTTGTGCAGGTGCTCTCCCAATAGTAATTTTTCTTTTACTCTGAAGCAATCAAAATGCTGTTTTGTCTACAAGCTTCCACGAATTTGGCAGGTGATTTTCTTCCGTCATATCATCAAGAAGTTAACCTTTCTGTTTCTTGTGTAGGTGATACAAAAGATACTTATTCAACGCTTACTTCATAGTTAAAGCTGCAATGATCATCTTCCACTTCAAATATCCAATTCTCTTGCTAGGGTCTTTCAGCACTTTAAACTCTTTGTTCGGTGAACTATGATGTCTGAAGGAGAAGTGTACATATCTCTGATTTTCTGTTTTCACTGACGTTGGTCTGTGGTCTTTAAACAACAAGGTATTCGGTCAAAAATCACGGGGTTACTACATCTGTAAATAAAATGACAACTCTAAAGTTTTGTCGAATTTACAGTGAACAGCCGATGTATGTGCATTGATATGTCAACATAAACTCAAAATTAGGTTTTCCGTTTATTTAAACCTCATTTTAATGTTCATCTGATTGTTATGTTCACTTCAACTGTTCTCCATCAGTTTAGAGTATCTAATTCAGCAGTGTATTCTGACTTATCCATGATAGAGTATTCTGACTTTGTGTAATGCATTTTGCCGGTTGTATCTTTGTTCAAGAGTCATTTAATATTATTACTGATGAAAATAGTAAGTAAAAAGTACAGTTATCCGACAAAATATACATATTTAGAGGTTACCTGAGGCGTACCTCATAAAAATGAAATTCTTATGAAAATATTACTACCAACTGTCTTTCAGTCTCCTATTACCTTATAATTTCCACTGATATACCAAAGTAAAGCATTCTAACAACATCACACGTAGTAGGACGTTTTTGCACAATAAAATCGAGTTGTTTTCACTGGCACGGATCAATCTATCTTCTATCCTCGTTCATCGTAGGCTTACGGCGAGGAGTGAACTGACTTCCGATCAATATCTGGTCTTCATTTGAGTTGTCTGTTGCTTTTCACTACAGAATCCACAATTCAGCATACTAACAAGACTAGTACATTGAAAATGGTAAATTTAGAGGTATGCTTTATCCTCACTCTACAAAAAGGCTTGCTTATTTTCAAATTTTCTCGCTAAATGTCAGACGTATTCAATGCATTCACTCAGTATGCTGTCTAATTCCCTTAATTTAACTTTTCAAAAATAAGTGATAATCCAAATGACCAGGTGTTTGTGTTACGCTAATAAGGTGAAATGTCAGGTTCACTGAGAAAAAATCAAATCGAAAATGATTCCATCCATTTAATAGTTTTACTGCACACTAAATGATTCATTCTCTGTGTGTGTGTAAATAATCAGACATAATTTCAAACGAGATATAAGCGCGATAACATTTCATTTAAGAGCGATTAATGAAATCACTTCATAGAATTCAGTTTCACTTCAATTAGATAAATAAAATGTGGAGATTTATGTTAAAAATTGAAAACGCTCCTAAATTATAAAGTTATTGTGAATTCTTAAATATATTTTTTTTCCATAAAGTCAATGTTACTAGATGCTAGACAGTGTAGCTTTGTTAGAAAAAGAATAGGTGATTAATATGTTTAGAAATAAGTCTGCAATATGACGCTAAAACAACAATAATTTTTACTTCAATCCACCTGTTTATTTTGCGAATATGATGCTTCACTGTAGTGTGAACTAAACTAACTTTTAGAACTATTTCAGTTTTGATATCAGTCAGATAAACATTGAAAACCAGAGAGTAATGGATAGCTATTTCGCCCTAGTTTGGAACTCTTCAGCACCGGGGGTTCGAACCCAAGACGCTCCGGCTGCAAGCCGAGCCCATCGACTATTCAGCCACTAGACTGGACGTATACGACAGCCCATAAATTCTCACGTCTACCGATTCGTGATTTTAGCGCGACCAGTGTCATCGGCGAGTATTTGTCCTTAAATTCGACCTGGTGGGACTGACTGGTCTCCCTGGTTTTCAGTGGTTCTCTAACTGATATCAATCCGTGATCAAAACTGAAACAGATAGAATCCCTACAGACTAACTCTTTAAAACTAACCTTGTGTTCATGAGTGACAGATTACAGGTTGAAGTTAGATGGAGCTCTAGTCGGATTCCACCAGATCCGGAGTTTTAAAGCGAATACCGGCCAAAGACATTGGCTGGCAGTCGAGCCAAAACAGCCAACTGAGAGAAGGTAGGATTTATTGGACACTGGATACGTCCAGCTCAGTAGCTGAATGGTTTACAAAATAGCCTTGCAACCAGAAGGTCTTGGGTTCGAGTCCCGGCGGGCGCATGCTGATGAAGAGTCCCAAACTAGGATGAAGCAGCTGTCTAGTATTACATGGTGTTCAATGGTCCTCTAACTGTTATCAATCCATAATGAAACTTGAAACAAATTGAATATCCGCCGACTAACTCTTGAAAATTTTAAAACTATCCTTGTGCTCTCTATCACAAATAAATACGATTGCTATTATGGGGTAGTGAGTTCACATTAGTCATGATCTATCATATTATTTTGAGTATCACCTGTTAGGGAACGATCTGGTTAAACTGTTAACTTGTATTTGGATAAGCATGATATAAACAGATAGCATTTGGCTTAACATACAGAACGTATATTATTATTACAACTGTTCCCTTGGGTTCCTAGTTGAACGTAGGGCTTCAACTACACTTTTCCACTTGCTTCTGCCTTCTGCTTTCCTTTTCACCTGCATCCATGTTAGTCCACACTGTTTCAGCTCCTCTTCACACGATCTCCTCTATGTCACCCTTGAACGTCCCACTCGCCGCTTCCCTTTCGGGTTCCACTCGAGCACTGACCTGACGCGCGATGTCACCCAACGGCCTTCTCAGCGAGTGTCCAATCCATCTCCACTTTCTCCTGCATATTCGTTGGGCGATTGGCCCTTGTTTTGTTTGTTCCCATAGTTTCTTGTTGGTGATTCTTTCCGGCCATCCTATCTTCAGTATAGAGCCAGCGAAGACAGCTGTTGATAAATGTCTGCAAGCTGTTGGAAATAATCTTTGTGACCCGCCAAGTTTCTGATCCATATAGAAGAACTGACTTGACGTTTGTATTGAAAATCCGAATTTTGTTGTTGATGCTGAGTGATGAAGATTTCCAGATTGGTTTCAGGTTGATGAATGATGTAATGTAGTGTAATTTTCAACGCCTAATCTCACATCGAAAGCTTCATTTATCTTACATTAACAGATTGAGAAAAAAGCTAGTTTAGCCGAATAGGATTAAAACTGGACCTTCTAGCTGTCGTTTTAAACCTCATACTATACCTTCAGGTCGTGAAATGGAGTACAAACATTATTATTAGGATTTCAAAGTGGCTTTTGCTGCAAACTAACATCTTACACGCAAAAAGTTGTTTCGTTGAATTTTAGAACTCATCAAAACTCACCAGTACTTATCATGCCATTTTAAGAAATGGAATGTCGCATAGTCAGATATTGAACTGAGTAAGTCATAATTCAATCATTAGGTCAAAATTCAATTGTTCTAATGTCCTATGCGACATAATCATAGTGAACACCTGTCCATATGCTTGATTTAGTTGACACCATCCCCTTTAGGGAATAGTAGCTGCTTGGTTTTGGGGATCAATTACCTTCAAAACTGCTTCGTCACAATTGTCACACTGTAATGTCAGTCTGTCAGAGTTGGTGATCCTTAACTCTGTACTTGAGTATGATTTTTCCGAAACTTAAAGACTTTAGACTTGATCCTGTAGTGGCCTATATCTTTGGAATGCTAACGAGTTTCGAAGCTAGCTCAGCGCAACCAAGGAGGATTTAGCCTGAGAATCAAATTCTACTCATTGAACTCAATGCATTCAGCAAATCAAAAACAAAGTAAAATGAATTCAATCATTCAATTTTTACAGCTTATAAGTTATGAATCCATCAGGTTACTAAGCATAGGTGAGCGGAGATTTACGGGAATCGGTGTATGCGTAGTATTTCAGTAAAAGGTAGTTTATCACTGTGGTCACGTGCTTCGACTACACGCTTATTAACTCACTTTATACCACCTGCTGTTTTATCGGATTCAGAATATTGACAACAACAACATCAATGATTCTCTATTTGATATTCTTGAGCTACGCTATTCATCTTCCAATGAGAATACATGTTAATAAAATGAATACGTTATATTTACATTGAATATTTATGAACGATCACCGATAATATTCCTGATTACCGTGGACTGGATCATCCAGTAGAACATCAGGAGCGAGAAGACAGGACTACATTGGGCCGACGAAAAGACTCTAGGAGATTTGAACTTCGCGGACGATTTGTGTCTATTTTCACACAAACTCGAAGATCTACAAGCGAAAACCAACAAGTTGGCAAGGGAAGTAATGAAGACAGGATTTCAAGTGAACATGGAGAAGACAGAGTTGATAAAGATACTCCATTCTATTAACAACAAAAAGAGTCAGTCACCATCACCAGAAGAAATCTAAAGGAAGCTATCGTTTTTACTTATCCAAGCAGCATCATTTCAACTACAGCTGTCACAAATGAGGATGTCACAGGCAATATCAGAAAAGCTAAGCAAACATTTATCGCTTTGAAATCAGTTTGGAAATCTGGTTCCATCAACATGAAGAACAAGACTCGGTTTTTTGACTCCACTGTCAAGTCAGTCAGTGCTTCTATGATTCAGAGACTTGGCGCATCAAGGAAAGTATTTTCAAAACAGACTGCAAACTTTCATAAGCAGTTGCCTTTACTCCATACTGAGGATTGGAGGACAGCAGGAAATTCTGATAGCGAACCAACCAAGAATCTATCGCTCAACAAACATATCAAAGGAAATGGAGGTGGATTAGACATACTAATATATGTGTAAAACTTGGGCACTGTGGTAGTAAGTAATTCCATATTAGTTTGTTTATTAGGTATATCACACAGTGAAACAGTATTATTTACTGGATGACGTTTCGAACAAAATTTATTGTTCATAATCATATCAATTGTGATCACACGACTTTGACACTTGAGTTTTATAGTTTTCTTTGTCTTCTCCTATTTGTCGTATGGGTAGTAGAATTTTCCAGATATCGGGGACAGGTGATGAATCATTCCTATTACATGTATTTCCAGTTGATTCCATAAACAAAGCTTCAGTTATCAATCTCTCCCTCCACCCTATGACATTAGATTCCATTATGGGTAAATTTTATTTTGATAGAGTCTCACAGTGTTATACAGTAATATTTACTGATGACGTTTCGAGCACAATTTATTGCTCATAATCATATCAAGGTAATCACACGACTTCCTAAATTCATTTATATAGTTCCATTATTTTTCACTTGATTTCCACTTGATTTGTTTGGTAGTGTTATTTTCCATATTTCGGGTATTAGTGATGATTCATTCCTATTGCACGTGTTGGGTGTAGATTCGATGAACAAAGATTCAGTAATCAACCTCTCTCTCCACCTACCTAGATTACTTTTTAGAATTTTAACCCTCTCCCACCCTATTGTGTGGTTGTGTGTTAATGCATGCATTGCAATTGCCGAGCTTTTTTCTAAATTACTTATCTTTTCTGGGTCAACCATTCTTATCTTAGCTAAATTCTTATGTTCTGACAATCTGACTATTCCTGACCTACTAGTTTGACCTATGTAGTTGACCTCACAGTCATTGCAGGGTATTTTGTAAATTATATTATTTTGTCTAATTGGGTCCACTGGGTCCTTTAGCCTACAGAGCTTGTTTCTGAGTGAGTTTGTAGGTTTAAATGCCACTCTAATTCCTGCCTTATTCAGAATCCTACGTAGGGTCTCAGATGTCCCTTCCTTATATGGTATAACAGTGGATGACTTATATTCTCTCTTATTTACGTTATCATTACTAGTTCCATAATTATTTTTATTTTGTTTTTGGCCTTTAGTTATCTTCCTAATGAATTTTAAAGGATAATTATTCAACACCAACGCTTCTTCTATCTGTTTTATTTCGTCGTTTAGGTCTTTTTTTGTGCTACTTAGTGCTATGGCTCGGTTTGTTAGACACTTAACTAAGCCTGCCTTAACAGTTAACGGATGCGACGAATTAAAATCTAAATATCTATTAGAATGCGTTGGTTTTCTATACACACTAGTGTGAAGTTTACCTTCTTCTATTCGTTTTATTTTACAATCTAGCATAGCCAACTCTCCTTGTTCATCTTCCGATTCAAATGTGAATTTTATCCCCTCTACTAGTGAGTAAATATGTGTCAAGAAGCTAGAGATATGTTCTGTTTTTAACACTGTGAAAGTGTCATCCACATATCTCCACCATATTTTTGGAGTAGGATTAAACGTATTAAGTGCCATATTTTCCCAGCTATCCATAAATATATCTGCTACGATAGGGGATATTGGTGATCCCATTGCTACACCTTCAGTTTGTCTATATATTTTGCCTTGGAATCTAAAGATAGTAGATGTGAGGCATAGCTGAACCCCTAAAATAATTTCTTCAATGGACAGCTTTGTCCTATGATTGAGTTCAGTATCCGCAGTTAGTTCTTTTTTAACTGCTTCTAAGGCCATATTGACTGGTATATTAGTATAAAGACTGGTTATATCAAAACTAACCATTGTTTCATCATTATCTAGTTGTATGTCATTTAGTTTATTTTTCATTTCATATGAATTAGTTAGTCTAGAATTTGAACGATTTCTAATGGGACATAATATTAGAGCTAAATGTTTTGATAATTCATATGTAGGGGTATTTCTAAAATCTACTATTGGTCTTATGGGATAACCTGGCTTATGTATTTTAATAGTACCATACATCCTACTAGCATTATTAGTTTTAGGCATTAAATTAAACCATTTTGACTCACTCAGTGACGGCTTCATTCTGCGTACTAATTCCGCTGTGGATTTTTTAACCTTATTCATTATTGTGTCTACGGGCTTCTTAATTTCCTCATATGGACCCATTTCAATATGTTCATTGACTTTCTTGATGTAGTCAGATTTATCCAAAACTACGGTGGCGTTTCCTTTGTCAGCTTTTGCGATGACAATATTTTTATCCTGTTTTAGATTAATTAAAGCTTCTCTTTCCGACTTTGTCAAGTTTGATTTTGCCTTCTTTTGATTTTTTAGGGTTAATGCACATTGTGCTCGAACCTCTTCTGCTGTTGTTTTATCTATTGAACCTAGTGCTACTTCTATGTTAGGAATGACATCCTCTGGTTTTAATTTATTAACTGTTACGTTGAAATTTAGTCCTTTCTCCAGTACTTTTATCTCACTGGAGCTTAGTTCCCTTGATGAGAGGTTGATCACCCACTTTGTTTTGTCGATCGAGGATGAAGCATTAACATCAATTTCATTTGCTGTGTTCTTTTCTTCAATAAGTTTGTTGAATTTTTTGATTTGTGTGTTTTTTGATTTTCTCAATGCAGATTCTCTAGCTTTTTTGGATGTTTCAAGAATAATTGTATAATCTTTGTCATTGATCATATATTTGAGTTTGTGTTTGACTTTTTCTATTTCATTTCGTAAATTATTTAGTTTCACAGTAACTCGATGTAATTCTTCTCTTAGACATAATCTACTGACATTTTTGGCAGCTGATGTTATTTTACTTGAAGTAATTGGAGTACGTAGACGTAAATATTTCGGAATTATATGATTTTTTAAACATCGACTGTTAAAAATCCGATGATTTGTGAATCTTGCTTCAGTTTGACAAAGTCGTGTGAGTTTGTTGATAAGCTTCCTGGTAGGAAGACCATAAGTATCATTGATATAAGAATAAAACTTGGGCACTGTGGTAGAGTGTAATTCCATTATGGGTAAATTTTATTTTGATAGAGTCTCACAGTGTTATACAGTAATATTTACTGATGACGTTTCGAGCATAATTTATTGCTCATATCATATCATATCATATCACCTTGATATGATTATGAGCAATAAATTGTGCTCGAAACGTCATCAGTAAATATTACTGTATAACACTGTGAGACTCTATCAAAATAAAATTTACCCATAATGGAATTACACTCTACCACAGTGCCCAAGTTTTATTCTTATATCAATGATACTATGACATTAGATTTTAAAACTGTCATCCTATCCCATCCTATTGTATGGTTGTGTGTGACTGCATGTAGTGCTATAGCTGAACTATTCTCTAGATTTCTTATCTTATTCGGGTCAACCAATAGAGATTTTGCTAAGTTTTTATGTTCAGCTAGTCTGACTGCCCCTGTTCTACTAGTTTGACCTATGTATTTGACCTGACAATCATTGCAGGGTATGAGATAAACTAAATTGTTTTGTTTTAATGACTCCCAATGTTAGATTGTAACGTAAAGAGGAAAGAAGATGGGAAGGTAAACACTAGTGTTTACAGGAAACCCACACACTCCAACAGATATTTGGACTTCCGATCATCCCATCCTATGTCAGTAAAAATAGGATTGGTGAAATGTTTAAATGACAGAGCACAAAAATTAAGTAGTACCAAAGAAAATCTAAAACAGGAACTGATACACATAAAAGAAGCCTTAAAACTTAATAATTACCCGGATAAATTAGTCAGGAAATATGTAAGGAAATGTAAAAATAAAATAAATAATGATAGTAACGATAGTGATAATAACAATAATAATGATAATGATAATAGTGATAATAATAATAATATTAATGACGACACCAACAAGAAAGAATTTAAATCATCAGTAGTAATTCCATACAAGGAAGGAACCTCGGAAGCCTTACGCAGAATTCTTAACAAGGCAGGAATAAAAACGGCATTCAAACCCACAAACTCAATTAGAAACAAGCTTTGTCGATTAAAGGATCCTGTAGAGCCCATAAAACAAAACAATTTAGTTTATCTCATACCCTGCAATGATTGTCAGGTCAAATACATAGGTCAAACTAGTAGAACAGGGGCAGTCAGACTAGCTGAACATAAAAACCTAGCAAAATCTCTATTGGTTGACCCGAATAAGATAAGAAATCCAGAGAATAGTTCAGCTATAGCACTACATGCAGTCACACACAACCATACAATAGGATGGGATAGGATGACAGTTTTAAAATCTAATGTCATAGGGTGGAGGGAGAGATTGATAACTGAAGCTTTGTTTATGGAATCAACTGGAAATACATGTAATAGGAATGATTCATCACCTGTCCCCGATATCTGGAAAATTCTACTACCCATACGACAAATAGGAGAAGACAAAGAAAACTATAAAACTCAAGTGTCAAAGTCGTGTGATCACAATTGATATGATTATGAACAATAAATTTTGTTCGAAACGTCATCCAGTAAATAATACTGTTTCACTGTGTGATATACCTAATAAACAAACTAATATGGATTAGACATACGCTAAAGAGCCCGCTGAGTGACATCAATGGAAAATGCTAAGCTGCGTATTGATCGAAGGGTGACATAGAGGCAGTATTAGAGGTAACCGAAATCCTATGGGAAATTGTGGAGTCTGATGGAGAGGACTGCAGAGAACAGGATGAAACGGAGATGTTCTACTGAAGCTCGGCGTTCTACTTAGAACTTAAGGGGATATTAACCCTTCACGAACAATGATATTTGGCTGAGAGTGAAATGTTCCGGGTTGGAAAACAGTTAGATGAAACAAATCAGCACTTTTTCTTTAAAAAGTGGACATTTCCTGTCGTTTTTTTCAAACTTACTGGTGAAATTGCACCCGATTTCCCTAGGGTAACAAGGAGAGTGAATATTGCTTACAATAAATCCTATTTTTTAAGCTCTTACACTTTTAAAATTTATTATATTTATAGTAATATTCTGGTTTGAAGTGAATGTGTTTTTTAACATAGAGTAAGATAGCACATTTAGCACACCTTATTTTATCATACAAATACCGTTAATCCTATTGACTAACAATATGAAACCCACTTTGTTTTAATTCCTTAGTAGTATTTTAAGTGAAAAAAAGTTATAAGCTGCATACTTAGCTGTTACACTATAGTGGCAATAAATTCATTTTTAAGAGTGTAAGAGAGTCTAGGGAAGGGAATTTAATGAATTACTATTCTTCATTCAAACTGAATTTTAGTTTCTTTTCTTAGATATTAATGGTAGTATTTTAAAAAAGATTTAAAGAGAGAAGAGAGAGTACATTGTATACAAAAGCAAGTTCTTACCCCCCTCTGCCGAACTCCTGTAGTATTTGTTCTTTTTGGAACAAAGAGAAATTAAAACACCGAAATGATCAAAAATACAAGCAATATTTCGGGATCAGAATAGTAATGGGATGATGGTTGCTTAGGTGGCCTGGAATTGCGCATGAACAGCCGAACGCTTAACACAACAGCGTTTTAAATGGACTAGGTACTTGATCACGAAACTCTAGCTTAACTAGTCTACTTAAGCAGCACAGATCAACAACAAGTGTTGAGTGAAGAATGCTGTAGGCTGATTACTTTAGGGAATTATTTACCGGTGCATGATAGCATGGAATTCCTTCTGGAAACTGGATCATTTCAGCAGATCTAACGAAATCTAGATTAGTTGTCCCCAATAAATGAGAAATTTAGAAGAAAGCTCATCTATTGCACTACCTACAGCTATATACAGTCATAAAACTGGATGGGACAAAGTGACAGTTTTGAAATCTAGTGCAACTAGGTGTAGGGAGAAATTGAAGACTTTATCTTTATTCATCGGATCAGCTGAGAATATATGCAATGGGAATGACTCAACACCTGTCTTAGACATCTAAAAGAGTCTACTAACCTTACGACAAATGAGAAAGTCGAACGAGAACTATGAAAACAAAGTCTCGAAGGTATGTATTCACAACTGATATGATTATGAAGAACAAAATGTGTTCGAAACGTCATCCAGCATAATATACTGTTTCACCGTATGGGATATATTCAATAAGCAAACTAACATGGAATTAAGTGTTATAATATTGCCCAGTTGTTACAGATATACTAACATTCAGATAACTATAAATGATCTGTTCGACACCATAAGTGGCAATCCAGGGAGCAAAGATTATTACATGATGGCATACGCTACTGATTGATAAGATTAGTGGGAAACCATTTGCACCAACCAGTCGTACTTGCTAACTAGACGAAAGTGATTTTAAATCCTGGTCAAGTAGACCACAGATTATGATCATTTTGGTCTGGCGTGATTAGTTCTCAACTACGCATCAGTCAGTGGTATGCAGCATCGAATAATCAACATTCTTTATTGCCCAGGATACACTAGAACACTAGCACAGTCAAATTCAAAGTTTTTCACCAGGATATTTAATTCCTAAGTTCAATGTCACGGGAATAACGACAGGATGAATTCGATTAGTGATTTCCAGTTTAATTCTTTGATAAAACACACTGAGACACTATATAAACAAGTGGATAACGTCAAAGCACAATCTATTCCACATAGTCATGTCACTGTATTTATGACAACTTGCTTTATATAGTCTTACTTCCTCCTTTTTTCCGTTGCAATTTTTTATGTACACTCAAATAACTGCATTATTTCGACTGCACTTGTTTGGTGTTGATCAGGGGAACAGAGATTCAGTGACTGTCCTTTCTTTCTATCCTGTCCCAACCTATCCTACGACTACATGTAAATGAATGCGCTACAAAGCCTGAGCTTCTTTCTAGTTAACTTATCGAAGTTAAAATGATGGAAAGTTCCATTTCCTTGACGTAGCTATACAACGTCTAGAAGGTGGTAGTCTTCAGAGGTCAATTTACCAAAAGCCTACATGGAATGAAAAATACCTGTATTTTAATAGTTTTTGTCCAAATAATTTTAAACGAGCACTAGTTAAGACCCTGTACTATAGAGCTAGCAGAATATGCTCGGAAGAGAAATTAGAGGAAGAATTTATTATTCTCAAAAGATGTTGAAAAACAACGGTTATCCTCAAAGATTCATTAACAAATATGGAAGGTATGAAGGCCCGAAACATCAAACAAATCAAAGTGGAAAAAAGCTTGTCTTCATTCAACTAGATTTCAAAGGTAAAAATATTGCAGCAGTAGTCAACAGAAGACTGAGTACATCACTAGCCAAGGCCTATCCGGCAGCTAAGTTGGTTCCCGTCTATCGGGTAATATGCTCCTTGGTGCAGTCAGAAGTCGACAGATACCCTTCTCAGGTTAACCCCAACTGTGTATACAGATTTATGGGTATCTGTAGGAGCTGTTACATTGGGAGAACAGAAAGAAGGGCCCACCTCTGATTTTTTGAACATGTACCAAAATGCCTATGTCTAAAAGGAACGAATGCTTTAAACAGTACCGTTGCCAGGCATCTCCTTGACGCGGGTCATGAGGGGGACATTGCAATATCGTTCATAATCATCAGAAAGTGAAAGATTTCAATTCTCTTTAAGTTTGCCGAAGCGGTCTCCATCAAGCTCCTGAAACCCAATTTATACATTCAGAAAGAAAAGGTTATCAGTATTTCTTTGCCCTGGTCACTGGATATTTTTGTTCTCTCTTTCATTTGACTACGTAATTTTTGGCTTTAACCTCACCCCCTTTGACATCATGTAATTTTGCTTGTCTCTTGTTCCTATGATTTGAGCTGAACTCAGTATATTCTTACCCAATTTATTAGTCACTCATCATCTTACGCATCTCTCATCTTTACTATGTAACTCCTTTACCATTGTATGCATATATATACTTTGTCTAGACTTGAACTCCTTGTGCCAAAACTATATAAGCGTAATTTTCTAGACAATTCACTAAATCCAGACTCTCCTGTCAGCTGACATCATGTAAAATTTGCAAGTATAATAAAACTTTTCTGTATATGAACCCGATAATAATTTATTTAGGCTGTAAGCAGATGATGAGAAGCCAACAAAATAAACAATGATGGTACTATATTATTTTGCACAAACCACTGTTATTCCTGCTTTATTCAAATTCATCAAGGAGAATAAATGTATTTTCAAAATATGTGTAAGACTTGGGCACTGTGGTAGTAAGTAATTCCATATTAGTTTGTTTATTAGATGCATGATACAGTGAAACAATATTATTTACTGGATGACATTTCGTTTACTGGATGAAATTTCGAAGTCGTGTGATTATAATTGATATGATTATGAACAATAAATTTTGTTCGAAACGTCATCCAGTAAATAATACTTATTCACTGTGTGATATATGTAATAAACAATCTTATATAAATATATTTTCAATAGTTGGTTTGTAAGGATTAGATTTGTTTTTACGAGTTGATCACAGATTGTTATCAGATAGAGAACCATTGAAAGCCAGAGAGTACTGGACAGCTGTTGGATCTTAGTTGTCCAGTACTCCCTGGTTTTCAACAATTCTCTAAATGATAACAATCCGAGATCAACTCGTGAGAATAAATGTAAGAAGTTATCGCAGTTAGTCTCTCTAGACCTAGTTTAATTCTTGTGTCCTAATTTCCCAACTGATCTCAGTCTTATATTTGACCTATATAACTGACTGCACAGTAATATATGGAAAATCAGAGTAAACAGTAATAAGGAGAAAAAGTTATATATAGCAATTTAGGCAGTTTTATGAATACATTCATATGATTATGACCAATAAATTATGATATAAACGTGTGAGTGAGTGCATCCCAATCACCAAGCGTGTTTTATTTGCACAAAATCACACGATAATTTGGGATAGGATAGAAATATTGAAGAGTGACGAGAGAAATTATTCAGTAATTATTTATTCACCTAAACATCACCACACAAGTGAAGTCGAAATGACGCAACGCTTATACCAGATACATGAAGAATTGCAATAAAAACATCAGGGAGTAAGACTATATATAGCAGGTTATCAAATCATGTGAACAGATCGATATGGTCGTGAGTAACCAATTGTGCTCAGTAATCAGTACTGTATCACTGTGTATCATATCAAATATACTTGTCTAATATGAAGTTATATTCTATCATATTGCCCAAATTCTACTAGCACACAGATTTCTAGCCTTACCACATTTTCTTACTTTACTGTAACAAGACACCTTGGAGTATTTTAAGTGGAAAATCTTTTATTTCTCCATAAAATTAACCCGTCAAAAACATCAAAATTTTATTTATTATTATTATTTAATTCCTTTACCTTCCCAGTGAAATATAGGGCTTCAAGCTAGAGACTTGAAGTTTCGATAGCAGTTTTTTATTTTTACTAGATGGGGTTGTTAGCCTCATGCCTAACCTTCCCTCTTTACCAGTCTTATTACTGGCTTAGCGGGATAAAGGAGTGCATCTGCCGGTGATTGAACTCCAAACCACTTACGTGGTTGGTGAGCATTCTACCGGTGTGCTACCGACAGGCAGACACAAAAACATCTGTTCACCAAATATTGCATCAGACAGAACTATAAAACTAGTAAACTGGTGATGGTTTTAAAAAAGCAGTGAAGCATTATGATGTAGTACTAGACACAACACTTTTATCTTGAGATGTTTATTTTTTGCTATTTGTAAAATTTCGATTTATTTTAGTTCAAAAGAAGCACAAGAAGTATAAACACTTATGAATACTTATATTACTTATCTTAGAAATGTGTATGCACAATTTCACTGTGATTATAAGACTTTCAGGTTTAATATAGTATGTAGACAACAGAAAAAGTCTTCCACAAATAGAAAAATTGATTTTTTTTGATTACTTTGGCCTGGAAACACACAGGAACCTACTACAGCTTATTACAGGGTAAGGTGATTTTGAGTGACAGAAGACTTTTTAGATCTAATGTTTGCATAGATATTTCAAATCTTCACGGCTTATAATCAAGGCACTGATTGTGTGCCTAGATGGAGTTTGAAAAAGGCAACGAATAGTAGGTTCTAAGTGGCGATACTTCTTTGTGGTCTTTACAGATTCAGAGGCTACTGAATTCTGTTTCCAACAAAGCGAGCGACTGAATTTTATGTTACCGTCAACCTCAGTCTGCCTGTGTCATAGTCCAACCAGATCGTTATGGTATGAACTCGTTATTTGTTTAAGTAATAGTTAACTGCAAGCAATTTGAGTGATCATTTAAATAACTACCTCAGCTGATGGCGCATTAGTAGACAGGAGGTAATTGATTTTGGAGTTAGTGATTTTAGGTACATCGACATTTTGTTGAGTATTTAGAGTCCCAGCCTTATCGAGGAAAACTGAAATCTCTACACATAACTTAAAAGTATACAAGTGGTGACTCATAATCATTTACTTTTCAGTTAGTCCATTTTCAGAAATTAGACAATGAGTTCTGGGCAAATAAAGCCTATCAATGGTGTATTTCAGTAATTTGAGCATTCTTGAAAATCTTTTTGATATCAGTCTTGTGATTTCTATCAAGTGAGTGTTTTGCTGTAAACAAAGTTGGTAGTCTCCCACCCGCATTTATGTAGATTTTACACCCCATTCAATTTTAGATACCCCTGTCGACTGATTGGAACGAAGTGCTTGATTTCAGGTTGACATGTCAGCTTCTTGTGCATATGCTTTGATGATGTCTAATATGACCCGTTGCACAAGAGGAGGCTCTCGTGGCCCAAGTGGTCTAGTGGCGCTTGAAACTATGGTCACTGGGTTCCAGCCCCGGTGGGAACATCATCACTCACTGCGGAATGCAGTTATATCCAGATGACGAGTCCCAAATATGACGAAATGCGCATCCTGGATTCCATCGCTAGTCACCATCCACCAGTTAACTTTACACCCCATTCTCTACTTGTACTGGTAACAATTACTTTTGTGACCTGATAGCTGAAGTTTTGTCTATATGACTTCCTTGTTACCGTTTGATAAATCTGATCATTGTCAGTGTGTCTGTCGACTGCAGATCCGTCTGAGTACCAGGCCATAAGGAATACCTTGGCATCTCTTTTTTCTAAGATTTGTACAAATATTCAGCCGAATAGCTTTCCATAGTTGTCCACATTTAGTTATATAAGGGAGTGAATATCTTCTGACAGCCAGTTAGTATTCGGAAATGCGAAAATGAAGAGGACTTTCACTTTGACCAATGTACAACTGTGACCACAGTCGTCACAGTTTATCTTGTAGATGACACTGTTTTTGTTTTCTTTTGGAGTTGCGTCTTTTGGTTGACATGGCACAGACTGAAGTGGTTTATGCATGACGTCTATTCCAAAAGTCTTCAATAATATTGCGGTGTTTTGAGATGTATTTTGCGTTTTCTATGAATCATTTTGAGTTGGTTGGTTCAGTTTAGGCATCGGCATCTTTTGATATTTCTTAGTGGTTAACACACGCAATTATGAAGATTTGTTTTGAATTAATATTCAAAGATAAATTATGATTATTGGTGTAGTATGGGTGATTGAATGAATTCACCACCTACAGTTTTTATTCACCATTTCTATTTTGTGGTGAATGACGTTTTCCAAATTTCGGATCATTATGTTTAAACTTTCGTATCCTCAGTCTTTTCTTTTTCCTTCACGTTCCCCACTGGAACATAGGGCTTCAAGCTAGAAGCTTGAAGTTCCTGTAGCAGTGTTTATTATACAGGATGGGGTTGCTAGACTCATGCCCAGCCCAACCTCCCCTCTTAACCAGTATTATTTCTGGCATAGTGAGGTGAAGGAGTGCGTCGGCCAGGGATCGGACTCCGGACCGTGTGCGTGGTCGGCGAGCATTTTGACCGCTATGCTACCGACGCACATCCTCAGTCTTATTATTATTGTTCCCTTGGGTTCCTAGTGGAACATAGGGTTTCAGCTAAACGTCTCCACTTGCTTCTGTCTTCTGCTGTACTTTTCAACTGCGTCCATGTTAATCCATACTGTTTCAACTCCTCTTCACACGATCTCCTCCATGTCACCCTTGGACGTCCCACTCACCGCTTCCCTTTCGGGTTCCACTCGAGCACTGGCCTGATGCGCGATGTCACCCAGTGGCCTCCCCAGCGAGTGTCCAATCCATCTCAACTTTCCCCTGCATATTTGTTGGGCGATTGGTTCTTGTTTTGTATGTTCCCATAGTTTCCTGTTGGTTCTTGTTCTTTCCGGCCATCTGATCTTCAGTATAGAACAAAGACAGTTGTTGATACAGGTCTGCAACCTGTTGGAAATATTCTTTGTGACCCGCCAAGTTTCTGATCCGTATAGAAGAACTGACTGACTTGACGTTTGTATTGAAAATCCGAATTTTGTTGTTGATGCTGAGTGACGAAGATTTCCAGATCGGTTTCAGGTTGATGAATGTGTTTCTCGCCTTTCCGATTCTCGATTTGACATCCTCGTCCGTTCCTCCTGTAGCTGAGACAATACTCCCTAGATAAGTGAAAGAAGCAACCTCTTTCAAATCCCTTCCGTTGATGGTGATTGGCGCTGTATGTTGCTGTTGTTGTTGTTGTTGGTTGGTTACTTTCATAACCTCCGTCTTGTCTATGTTGACCTGGAGTCCTGTGTTTGCTGCTTCTTCAACCAGTTTGTAGGTTTTCGCTTGTAATTCTTCGATTTCGTGTGCTTTCTAATTCATGCGCAGGGTCGAAGTGTGACCATGTGAACAGCTACTCCATTATATTAGTTCTGTTTGTAGTAATTCCTATCTCCTTAACTCCATTAAATATTCGACCCACACGCTGAAAATTTGCTTTTTAATGTAGTTATTTATTACCTTTTACTTATGTTCATGTGTTTAACTCAGATCTTGGTTTTTGATTATTTTGCATTTGATGTGATTTCATTGTGAAATGAATAGTGCAAATATTAGTGTATGGAATAGGAAAGATACACATGTGTACTTGAAACTTTGTACTTTAATTGTGAAAGATGAATGTATATTATGATGATGAATTGCGACTGTTGGAGTCGAGTAAGTTCACAGCGGGAACACTTGGTCACCGGCGTCACTGACAGACCATCAGTTTATATCACAAACTGAAAGCACTTGCTTAGTACAGGCCTGTAAAAAGTTTAAAGTACTAACACTTTTGACAAATATCCCTTGCTCAACCTCATATGGGATGGGGGAAGCTGGTGGTTCCTAAACTAGGTGCAATTAGCTGTCCAGTCTCTTTCATTTTCCACTGTTCCTAAGGTATTCTTACTAATATATACATATATATATATATAACTATACCTGAGTCTGTTAAACTAATCATTTTCTTTCTTTTTCTGATGTTTCCGGTAATTACTGTTCCCTCCATGGTGGAAATCAACTGCAGGTTGCAATAAAAATGATAGACAAGATCAAAATGTTTAAAAACTGTCGAGATAAAGTAAGTTCGAAAAATCTTGAATTATATTCATTACTGAAAATAACTTCTTAACCTTTTTCATATGTTGGCACACATTTCGAAAGTACAACTGAAATACAATATAATACAGTTAAGAATGAAATCTATCATAGTAAAAAATACATTTGACAGCTAGGATGAGGGAAGCTGACTTTTATTTAGTATTCAAAACATTTTTTAAAATTTTAGCTTGATTCTACTCCGTATTTTCGGTACAAGCATGGAAATTTTAGCATGTGATATCGGTAGCCTAAATTTAGCAGGCCGACCAATTGATATTAGGTGTGCGTCGGTAGGGGGTCGAATCCCTGACCATTTCCATGGTTGGTGAGAGTCCTAACCGCTGTGCCCTTAGGGTTCTGGGTAGAAAATAAGGTTCAAACAGCAAGCCTCCATTTCATCCTGTTCTCTGCAGTCATCTTTAACTGGGTCCACGATCACTCATAGTCTCTTATCACCTCCTCACAAGGTCTCTTCCACATCATCTTATGAAGCCTAACTGGTCATTTTCCATTTGGTTCCCACTCGACGACTTAAAGCGGCCCCTTTCTAATCTATCTCCATTTTCCTCAACATATTCGTTGAGAGATAGGTTCTTGATTTGTTCACAGAGTTCTCTGTTCTACATTGATTCTAACCATCCATCTAATCTTTAGTATGGAGTCAGCGAAGGCAGATGCTGATAAAAGTCTGCGACCTGTTGGAAATGCTTTTCGTAACGCGCCAAGATTCTGACGCATGAGGAAGAACTGACTTAAGTGTGATTTTGAAAATCCCAGTCTTGTTCTTGTGGTTTAGTGCAGAAGATTATTAATCTGGTTTAACAGTGGTGAAGGTCTGTATTACCCTTTCGATTTCGTGCTATGGCCAGTAGTTGAAATGATGACGTCTATATAAGTGAAGGAAGCAATCTCTTTCAAATTTTTCCCGGTACTAGATACTGAAGCTTGTTGTTGTTGTTGGTTGATTGGTTATTTCCATCACATTCGTCTTCTCAAAGTCCACTTGAAATCCTGTCTTTACTGCTTTTTTTGCAGCTTGTTAGTTTTTGCCTGTAAGTCTTGGAATATATGTGACGTTCGACATAAATCCTTATCGAAATCAAAACCCTCTAAAGTCTTCTTATAGGCCCAATGTACTCCTGGGTTTTCGCTCCCCACACTGTGTCTGCCGCATATTCCTACCCACCACAATCAGTAACCTCATCAGCGATAGTAGGCAGTTTTTTCTTACCCATATCTTCCCTTCAGTGGTTTCTCTTAGTTTAACATTATTGATCACTTAACAAGATTCTACGAAATCCGTATTTATAAAGTGTGTTGCAAAAGTTGTTGATTTTAAATAGAAGTATGTGCACTTTTGTTACCAGTTGTAAAAGGAAAGTGTTAGAAAAACTGTGGAGAAACTTTTCTTTCATAGAGCTTCATATTTATTCGACCTATGATGATTTGAGAGCATAAATTCAGACCACCAGTAGGTGTTCGAAATGTCATCCCCACACTGTGTCATATATCTAATAAACAAATTAATATGGAATCACTGGTATGAACCTTCATACACTCTCCTTCAAGTAAAATATTTTATGAACGTCTTCTGTAAAGTGAATTCTGACTCGGTAAAAATCCTCAAAAGGAATGGGTATTGATAAAGAAGTAGTTTTTTACGTATGAAAACGTGCGCACAATTGAAAGTTACGTGTTTCAAACGCTGTAGAAGGAAGCTTCCCCTTTGAGTACCTAAAACAGAAAGGTTATACACAGTCTTTTGAAAATGAGTACTGTGAAGCTTGGTCCTTATAAATGACTTTGTCGATTGGTACACGTCTTCACAAATTAAGTTAAGATTTTGAGAGCTACCTAGAACGTGAATGCCACATAAATTGTGTGCTGACCATTTGAGAGAAAATCCTTTTTCATACGAAACCCCAGATCCCTACAATATTATAAGCAATTCACAATACTCTTAGTTTAACTTCTATTCATACGAAATTTCTAGTATGTTGGAACTTAAAGGAACATTTGTTCCAGTAAGAACAGTTCAGTTATTCATTACTGTATAGCTTAAATACAGCAGCTGTGTGCTGTAAGAATCATCCGTAAATTTAAATAAATGAAAATAAAACATTATTATTGGCATATTAATCTCTGTAATTCATATTTACAGCCAGTAATACTTCCAAATTAAATGATTAAAAATGCCCATTAAAATTTACAAAAGAATGGATACTGAACAAAGAGTACTCTTTTCGATAAATTCATCATCAGGTTCTACAATTATATATACATTATAATGAATGAATAAATTAGTGTTATGAACGACATTAATGTTTAAATAACATCGAATCAATGATATTGATAGATTACAGCTGAATAGCATCAACATAAAATAAGCTGAATATCGGAAGAATTAGGAAAGATAATATTACAAATTCATGAGTTTATAGTCTCTACTGAGGGCCAGGGCAGTAGTAGGGTCTGGACTTGTTTCTTTTGAACACAGAGCACTGGTTGTTTGAGGCTAACTGCAACAGCCTCTGCTGTTTGGATCATGCGGTGTTTCGATGATTTTGGTAATTTGTTAGGCATCCAGTTTATTTATTTAGTGCTAAAAAAGTCGCTTAACAGGGCATATGAAACCTTCCCAATTGAAACATCCAGCTTAAGAAACACAGCAACATAAAAAGTATCCACCACAGCTACAAAACGTTGTATGTCTCGAGTACTTGAGAAGCTTTCTTAGAGTTATGCGTATTTATCCAGCTAGATATTTTAACAATATTTATTGAAGAAAAACTACTCCAAATTTTGCGAAAACAGCGTTTCATAGAAAACAAAATCTTCAATCAAAATTAGCATAAGAATAGCAAAACTCATTGATTCTAATTTAAGTATTTCACATTACACAACATCAAATACAGACCAGACACGTGTTGTTCAACATTATCAAGGTTGCAAATCAATCTGTATTTCAGACTAATAAAGCGATTCTAAAAATCATTCTGTTGCATTTGTAATTGAAGTGATATGAACAGAAGTTCACACTGGATATAATCTAGTGCGCTATTTCTATTATGTAATTCATCAAGATTACTAGTAAATCAATTGATGTAAGTATTTCAATTAAGAGGTTCTTCAAATACTCAAATTCTCTATTGTATAAACAAAGTGTGTTTTGTAGTCACTTCACTTGTTATAAATGCTGTGTGTGAAATATGCATGAAAGTAATCAGCTACATGTATTTTCACTGAACAAGACATTAATTGTAAGTTATCGTTTAGAAAACAAAAATGTCAGTTATACTATAGTGAATTATTGAATCTTGATTCTCATGAAACATTGAATACAGTTAGGCTTTTTGAAATTAGTGTATACACTTTTGGTAGACACTTTATAGATAGTTCTAGATTTGTTGAGAAATATGATATTAAAGCGAACACTGTTGGTTGACATCAGTGATTACCTACCAACCATATCAGTGTATTGTGCTGCAGATAGTATATTCCGATCTGAATACGTTGAGTTTCTAAACAAACCTTTGGTGAACCTTCTCCTTGAACTGTGCATTTTTCAAAAAACTGTTTGTGTTTTATTGTATTACCATTTTGTTCAAGTCGGTCGGTTTTCGACATAGAACTTTGCACATATGTGCAGCAGTTCAAGTCGCCACACTCCATGTAGCACACAAAGCAAGAGAAGAAAGTAGAAGAAGTGCATATTAGAGACAGTAAACAGAGGTGTGAGACAAAGATATAGTAATAACGAAGAACAAAACAGTTTCATTGGAAATCATAAGTCACAAAGAGTGGATGCATCTGCGCCATTGAGAACGATCACTTTGAGCCATGTCACCAATTGTTTCCAACCATTGGTTTTTACCATCCTGAGGGCCCCAACCAGGAAGTCTACATCTTCCTACGTGGCTTAGATTAACTGTTGTGGATTTCATTGATTGGTGCCATGTTTTCGTTTGACCGCCACTAGCTCTTTTCCAGCATGGCCCTATATCGGTTAACATTGCCCGTCGAGGAAGGCGATGACTAGGCATACGTAGCACATGTCCTAACCATCTCAGTCGAAGTAATTTCACCGTTTCGTCGATTGATTTCCCTTCCTTACCTGTCACTCAACGCCTAACCTCAATATTGCTCACCTTATTATACCACTTCACACGGGAGATAGAACGCACACACCTATGATCGAAGACAGCTAATCTTTTCATGTCTTCTGCTCTCAATGGCCAGGTCTCACAGCCATAAAAGAGAACGGGGCGGACTGGTGAACAGTACACACACCCTTTGAACGATAGTCGGATATCACGTATACGCCAGAGACGGCGTAAACTGGCATATGCGAACCTAGCCCTCTGTATTCGTGCTGAGATTTCGTCAGAGATCAACCCGTTGGGGCTGATAGTACTTCCCAAGTAAGTGAAGCGGTCAACGTGCTCTACCACTTCACTTCCTATTTCTAATCTAGAGGTCGGTGAAGTCCAATCCTGCAACATCATCTTACACTTTACAGGGGCGAATCGCATGCCAAACATACGAAGATTGCTACTCAAGATGTTCAGAAGACTCTGCATTTTATCGGCGTCCTCGCCTAGAAGGACTATATCGTCTGCATATTCTAAGTCGACGAGATTATTCCCTGGCAGCAAGTCAATCCCTGAGTCTCTGGAGTGTGTTAGGGTTGAATAGAAATGGGGATTATGGGCATCCTTGACGGACGCCACTAGTCGTCACCACTTCAAATGACAACTCGCCGTAAGCCCTCACCTGGCTGCATGAGTACGAGTAGAGTGCCTCAATCAGTGCAAGTAGACAACCACAACTAATTTAATTCTTTGAGTGGAGTCAGGATGAATACTCCTCTAGCGATGTCATTGACATGTGAAAGAAGGGGCTGCTTAGTGACTCTAAACTATAGCAGCCCAAAACAAAACTACCTCCAGCGACCAATCAGATGCGTCAAAAGTAGGAGTGTGTAATTTGAAATAAGCGTCTGTATACAAGTAATGCAATGTTAAAAAGTGGTTTTATGAGAAAGTATTCTTATATATGTTCCAAGAAAACCTCCTAACTTCTCATAGGAGTTCTCATAGTCAGGTTAAACCAACTTCTGTACATAAATTCTTTAAGGTCATCAATCCGTTCATTGGGTAGTTTCGTTTCGGGCTGCTATAGTTTAGAGTCACTGTGTTCATATCACCTCATATTTGCTGACAACACAGTGATAGTTGAATTCAGTGGTTCCAGTTCTCTACATAGTTCAGTAATATAAAGTATATGTATAAATATCATATGTATCTGTGTTTGGCTGAATATATGCTGATTGAGATTTGATGATATTATTCAATAGAATGTCAGCGATTCAACTGTTTGATGACTTCAAATTTCTTTGTCATCAAATCATACCCACTTTATAACCAAAAAGTTCACCTACGTCTTACTTGAGAGAAATCAAGTCAGACTGAATGATATAAAACATTTGTTGTTCTAATAACAACTTTTGAGAGAGATTAGCTGTTGTAGAAAAATATTTTCGATGACAGTACATATCTGCAAAATGTCATTCAAAGCGAGCAGAAAACAGCCTTTGAGATTTTGAAATGAGATATTGTTGCGTTGGTTGCACAGTGGTTAGGACTCTCTCCGACCATGGACCCCCTGCCGACGCACACCTGATATCTACGGTCAGCCTGCAAAATTTGGGCTACCGATATCACATGCTGAAAATTCCATACCTGTACCAAAAATGCGGAGTGGAATCAAGTTGTAATGAAATAAAAATAATTCCGTTTGTTCCGAAATCTGGTTCCTAAGACTACTAGATCTTTGAGGGTAAAACTATGGGATAATTTACCAGATAGAGGTAAGCTGCTTAAATGCTACGCAAGTTGTTCATCAAATGATAAACTACCTACTGATATAGTTTGAAGTTGTTAGCACATACTTTCATATCTTCTTCACCTGATAAAAAAATGTTTCATTTTGTAAGCAGACGAACGACATTCATAGTACCAACAGACTGAACAGTTTGTGAGTATTGTGGTGATATGATACAGACAATTTGTTCCAATGGAATATGATTATCACATATTTCCACAGTTCAATATAGCATTAACAACAGAATACTACGTATATGTGAACATTCTATTTCATGTCGTTTAATTTAAACCAGAATCACACGCTCAGTGATTGACTGACGAATATAAACTGTATATATATGAACAGCGGTTTGATTAATGAAAAATATACCTTGGCTTCCGTGTCTTGCCTTCCATTGTTACAGTATATTTCATGTTTAACAGTCTCAACTACTGGAATAGCTATTAAATTTCAACCCTCTGGTTGACATGATAGTACATTTTTCGTGAGAACGGATGGTCTGATGTGCTATCTAAAAGGATGTTGTGTATTTGCACCACCTCCATGAGTCACGAATTAGAGTGAAGCTTCTACCAGCTGTTGCTATCCTTAAAATTGGTTTTCAGTTCAAATGATTTCATGAGGAAAACTGTTTTGAAAACCAGTAATGCTAAAAATAGCGAATCATCAGTATAATGGAGGCGGAACAGTGTTGACCGAAGATAAAATAAAATTCATGGACTGTTGGCTCAAATCCTACATCTACTCACGTTTTCATCTTAACTTCAGTTATGCTCTGTTATGTCAGTAACATTTAGATAATCTAAGACTACCTCAGATTGCACCATCAAAAATTAGTCATCACTTTAGAGTTGCCTTATTTTACTTTTTGTGGTTCTCAAGACAAATTATAAAACCGTTTGAAAATTCACACGATCACAGTAAATGTTGAATTCATTTCGAACAGAGTGAACAACCATTTCTTCTAGTAATACTTATTTTATAGCCATTACTGCTATTAATAATCACACTTATTCCGCACATCCATTATGATATGCGACATATCTATAAACCGGATCATAAAATAATAATGATTACCACTAGACTAGCAGTAGAATTTATCTGAGCCAGAGTAGAAGAGTGCTTATATGGTGATAAAGCATTCAGTGTTTATCAACTACACATATTACAAAGATGAGGGAAAAGCGTTTTCACCAGCGTTCGTTTGTATCTCACTGGACAGAAGCTGTTGAAATTCAAGTAAAGACCACTCCATGTGTCTTTACGATATACAGATCTTTCGAGTGTCCCATCGTATTTTCTCTCCAAATTTACGTTCAAAAAATGGAATTTTTCATCATCTTTATGCTCCATCGTGAAAGTGATGCTTTTGTGTACATTGTTGAAAGAGTCTGATAGAGACCAAGCGTGACGCAAATCATGTGTCATCAACGTATCTATAGTGGGCTGTTGTTTCGCCAATCTCACACTTGAGCTTTGTCTGTTCCAGACTGGACATAAAAATATCAGCTAATATCAGACCCAGTGGACTCTCATCGCCACTCAATCAACGTGGCGATACATTTTGTTGTCAAACTGGAATTGTATATCATTAGTACATAACACGAGAAGCTGCTTAAATTCCAGTTTTGGTAGAGGAAGAAGATCAGAGTGTTGACAGATAATGTCTAATCTGTCATGCAGAGGGATCTGCGTAAATAGAGAAGTCACATCGAAGGAAACTATGATTTTGTCAAGTACATTGAGTTGATTCACCTCTTTGACAAATTGGAACGAGTCTTTTAGAGTGTGTTTAGCTAGACGTTGTCTGACAGGTTCTAACCTATCGACTAACCAGCGAGCAGTTTTTGAAAGGATGAATTCACCACTGAGAGTATTGGTCTCAATAGGCAATTCTTTTTATGTATCTTCGGCAGACCATACATATATGGTAGACGAGACATCGTGGGTTTGAACTCATTGTACGTATAATTGCCAATCATTTTCTTTTCCAGCAGCTCTCAGAGTACTTTTGTGACTTCCATTTCTACCGAATCCGTCATATCCTTCTTGGAGTTATCAGTCTGAAAATTTTGACGTGTCATTCATAATGGACTCCATTTTTTGGACATATTCAGCCTTGTTCATCACTACCAAGCCTGAACCTTTGTCTGGTCGCAGTATGACGACATTTTCATTCTTGAGCAGACGTTTAATTGCTTTTCGGTGTTCTGTCGTCATGATTCTAGACTCTATTGAATTGGTGAGCATAGGTACTGGTTAGAGATATCAACTAGTCTTGATTTGAACCAGCCTTTCTTATCTTCACTAACGGGATGTAAGTCGGTTAACTGATTGAATAAATTCTAGAATTGGGCTTCTGTGTCTATTTTATTCATACAATTTTCTCGATACATGGAATTCGAAGCCGAGTGAAAGTGCCTCAATTTCAGTTTGATTTAGATTTACACTTGACTGATTGATAACATATTTTTCAGGGTTTTCCGCGAAGCCTTCACATAATTGTTCTTTCACCAATGTCTTCGATAGGGCCGTGAAGAAGTTTTCACTTGTTTTGTTTTGAAGATCTCGAATGAAACGTGTGAATTTGACTCTGCATACCATGTTTAAATCATAGACAGTGTTTTCAAAAGAGCTAGCTTCTGTTTTCAGCTTCGTACTCAGCCGTTTCGTCGGTTCAATATTGGATTTTGTCAGGCGTCTGAGATATTTCAAAGAAGGAGGAAGTTTACAAAGACGAAGGTTTTTTATAAACTGACGAGGGAAACAGCAGGAGCGTAGACATTGATCATAAAATTTCATTTGAGTAACTTCGCGTGATATTCTGCAGCTTAAAGTCACCAATTGATTCAGCGACTTGAATGAAGTATCAGGGAGAAGGCTTTTCAAGAATTTCATACAATGATTCCCTTTTATAAATTTGAACAAAGAAGGAAGAAACATTGGAGCATAATAATCTGGATCCATTTTATTTCGTCGGTTCTCATCAGCTGCGTACAACCTGAATTCTTTAATAAAATAAAAATAAAGTGTACAATTTTAATAAACTTTTGTCCATTAGCAAGCATATTGTCAGAGCGTCATAGTGAAATAAGGTGTTGCGATTTACAAGGTGTCTAAAGTGTTACGACATATATATATCTTGTAAGAGAGACGTTTCTTGAAAAAAATAATTAACAGTTGTGTTGTTGGGTGGTAACAAAAGAAAATTAGTAATAGTTACGTAATTAGATAAGAGAAGATCAAAATTTTAAAATTCCGGTGCACATGAGGTCAGATGAGAAGTTGATGATGTAATACAGTGAGCAGAACTCAGAAGATAAAAAAAATTATATCTTAAGAGAGTCAAGCGAAAAATAAGGGGGGTGAAGAAACTTCCCTCTAACAAGATATATATGTCGTAACACTTTAGACACCTTGTAAATCGCAACACCTTATTTCACTATGACGCTCTGACAATATGCTTGCTAATGGACAAAAGTTTGTTAAAATTGTACACTTTATTTTTATTTTATTAAAGAATTCAGGTTGTACGCAGCTGATGAGAACCGACGAAGTAAAATGGATCCAGATTATTCTGCGCCAATTTTTCTTCCTTCTTTGTTCAAATTTATAAAAGGGAACCATTGTATGAAATTCTTGAAAAGTCGTCTCCCTGTTACTTCATTCAAGTCGCTGAATCAATCGGTGACTTTAAGCTGCAGAATATCACACGAATGTACTCGACTGAAATTTTATGATCAATGTCTACGCTTCTGCTGTTTCCCTCGTCAGTTTATAAAAAAACCTTCGACTTTGTAAACTTCCTCGTTCCTTGAAAAATCTCAGACGCCTAACAAAATCCAATATTGAACCGACGAAACGGCTAAGTGCGAAGCTGAAAACAGAAGCTAGCTCTTTTGAAAACACTGTCAATGATTTAAACATCGTATGCAGAGTCAAATTCATACATTTCATTCGAGATCTTCAAAACAAAACAAGTGAAAACTTCTTCACGGCCCTATCGAAGACATTGGTGAAAGAACAATTATGTGAAGGCTTCGCGGAAAACCCTGAAAAATATGTTATCAATCAGTCAAGTGTAAATCTAAATCAAACTGAAATTGAGGCACTTTCACTCGGCTTCGAATTCCATGTATCGAGAAAATTGTATGAATAAAATAGACACAGAAGCCCAATTCTAGAATTTATTCAATCAGTTAACCGACTTACATCCCGTTAGTGAAGATAAGAAAGGCTGGTTCAAATCAAGACTAGTTGATATCTCTAACCAGTACCTATGCTCACCAATTCAAGAGTCTAGAATCATGACGACAGAACACCGAAAAGCAATTAAACGTCTGCTCAACAATGAAGATATCGTCATACTGCGACCAAACAAAGGTTCAGGCTTGGTAGTGATGAACAAGGCTGAATATGTCCAAAAAATGGAGTCCATTCTGAATGACACGTCAAAATTTTCAGACTGATAACTGCAAGAAATAAAATGGATCCAGATTATTCTGCGCCAATGTTTCTTCTTTCTTTGTTCAAATTTATAAAAGGGAATCATTGTATGATTTTCTTTTAACTATTTAGTCGTTATTAATATCATTGTTATTATTAGTATTACTATGAAACGTTCTATACACTCATTTCAAGTGATATTGTCATAAATCCAAACGTTTCATATCACGTGTTCATTACATGAAGGATCTCTTTCTCCTCGCCGCATAATAGATTTCGACAAAAAAGATGAAGCAGTGAAACTGGTATGTATTTATTGCCTGGAATGTTTTAGAATTATCGATCAGTTAACCACCTCATTTTATTAGTAAAATTACGTAGATTAAGTACATATTTGTTAAGATTCATAATACGTATATATTTGTATGAAAATTGCAAAAAGATTTTTTGCTTTCCAAACGTAAATATTTGTTTAGATGAGTTTCATGTTAGACAAGTAATTGTTCAGCTGGTGCTTATGCCTCATGCTTAGGGGGTAAATAGTGCTCTTATCACTTATTGTACTCTGTCTAATCTGTGTTCTATACAAACTTGAAGTTACCAATATCCCGATTATTTGGTATGCCTACTACTTTGATGTAGATTTTCCACGAAAACAAAGCATCACAAGCACATTCCTTATGCTATTTTAGTGTTTTTTTACCCATTAAGTCATATAAAAGAAAAGACATTCGGTGAAGAGTTACTTTTTTCGGTGATATCATTCTCAAAGCTGTACTATCGCACATGTATAGTTAATTTTCTTAGCAACAAAATGAGTAATTCAAGGATTTCTCATTAGAATTGTAAATTTTAGTTAACAAATTAGGTAATATAGAAAGCGTTAATCGGTTAGGAACTAAAGTAAAATTAAATAACCTCACTGAGGAAAACCTTCTTCGCGGCTGAACTCCGACTAACCTCTACAAAACCAATGATTCACGTGAACATGAAGGGCAGACTACCACTGCTAGCCTTATCAATGTGCAATTATCAATTCATCTTTGCCGTGTGGAGGTAGGTATATAAGCCGTACTCAGAGTTTGCTATCTAAACGTATCACCGAACACTTTCCCTCATGGTTTCAAAAAGGAGAAAAAGGGTCTCCTCGAAGTTCTATTCTGGGACGCCTGATTGAATCGAAGCACCAAGCAAACCCACAAAGTCACTTCAAAGTCATCTACAGAATATGTAGGAGTTTCGCCAAAATAGCACGAATCAAACTTCTTCAAACCGCAAAAAGCAATTGCAATCCACATATTAAGACCTGAACTTTGCATATAAAAGAGGTTTGTGCAGTCATTAGATCTGACCTATCTTAACACCAAATAAGTAATTTTTTCGTCTTTTTCTTGCTTGTTTTTTTCTTAATTGTGTAATGTTTTTCTTCCACCTCTTATTAAATCTCTACCCTTTATTACCACTGTTGTTAACTTGACTTTTCAGGTATCGACTTTTGTTCAATTTTTAATTTATCTGAGCTCTACTCAACCCTGTTAATTAGATTACGTTACTCAACTTGCTTATTTAATCTTACTTTAGTTTCTAACCAACTAACGAAATTTGTTATCTAAAACTTATAATTCTAATACTTTTACTTTAGTTCCTAACCGACTAACGCTTTCTATATTACTTAATTTGTTAGCTAAAATTTACCATTTTAATGACAAATTTTGAAGTACTCATTTTGTTGCTAAGATAACTATGCATATATGCAATTGTACAGCTTGAGAATGATGTAGCCGAAAACAGTAACTCTTTGCTGAGCGTCTTTTCTTTTATTGCGTTTGTTAACTGAGGTCTAAAAATTCAAATTCATTGAAAAATAGCTGAGATAATTTGAATGATTAAATGGATAGGAGATGGACTGTAAAATATAGGTAAACTTAGAGGAGAAACTGTGCTGCAAAATGGGTCCTCATTAATGTTATTATTCTTTTTATATGACTTTGATACAAAACCTACTTAAAGTGACGACTGGCCAACCGTTCGATCAACCTAGAACTTTGTCTCCGAATGCTTTCCGTTAAGTTACAACACAAAAAACAGAAGTGGAGTGATGCTAAGATGGGCAGACTTGGATAAGATGGGGAAAATAATAGAATAATAGTCTGGAAGACTATGAAAATGTGAATACGTCTGCATCGTTGCAAATGATTACTATCCTTATCAGTGGGGAGCTACCAGCTATTGATGATTGGCATCAGAAGACCCCATGCTGTCAATGTACACCTTCTCATATGGTTGAGGACTAGCAGTCATGACTTTGTGCATTCGTCTCAGTTTTCAGCCTGACTGGCCTTAATTTTCTTCCAACTAACATTGCTTATTGAGGAGGGCGGTGTTTTAGTGTGCCCAGCAAATATCCTACTGACGTCAATGGATAAGGTTCATAATCTGGTCGCTTAGCTTTTTAACCTTAGGTAACTCTCTACTTCTAACCGAATTATTAATTTTCATTTTGATACACTTGATATAGACAATATAAAGTTGATAGCAATCATTTAGAATCATCAGTTTACTCAGAATCATGCAACACAAAGTTATTCAATGTATTTCATTGACAAGACTGAAATGAAATCACTTGTATTTCAAATAGTTGAAGATACCAATCAGAACAAAAGAGAGAAATGAACAAGAAGCTCATTTAAGGTATATTTTCATTGATTTCATCCACAAAAGCTGTACAATCACATTTATGTACATGAGTATTACAGGGTTGGAGGCAATTGGTGGGAAACCTTGGACCTCGGTTTCGTGCTAGTAAGCACTAGTTAACAAGACGTATCTGCAACCTGGAAGGAACTCATCTTCCTTCTTAGATTCAAACTCGCGTTACCCCTGACTTGTGAATGACCACTTGTAGGACTGGATTGGATACTTTGATTTCTTTCAAGAGTGCGGATACTTCTTGCTAACGAGTGACAACTAGCACGGAATTGTGTTCAGACAGGGCTTTCTGCTGATTGCCTTCAACCATCCAGTTTCAATGGCTTAGAGTGTACAGAAATGGTGAGCTGCAACATTGCAAACATGACTGATGGAATGGAGTCTGCACCAAAAAAAGGACTAGAAATATTACACTAGTTACCAACTATTGTCCAATCATCGTATATAATTTTATATACATCATAATTTTAGTGGTTGTATTAGCATCGTTTGAACATGTGGCTCCTGCCTTTAGTTGCATTTGAGGAGGACAGTATGAAGAACTCGGAAACACACTTCTTTTTTAGACTTTTGTTAAGTTTCTAAATAGCTCTGAATTATGACTCATTCGAAATGCTCTGACAGGTGCTAACGACGTGTTCACTTATCGAGCTTCTGACTGAACCAGTGCCTCCTCTTTGCAGCCACAGTTAGTATCGTTTTGTAACACTTTTTGAAAGGACGCATATAGAACGATCTGTATACCTAGCCCTACACATTAAAGTGGTCATATGAGGTAGTTTGTCCTTCACATTGCTTAGAAGCAGTCGGCGGTTAGAGGGTATCATTCCTAGTGTTGCTGCAAAAAATTATCTTCTTTAGGGAACTAGAAACTGTCCTCTTTAGGATATCTGCCCCTTAGTCTCTACTGAAGTCCAGTTGCATACATAGTATTTTCTTTGGCAGTGAATTGCAATCTTCTCTTTTCAGCCTGAATTGAGTGTTCTTCTCTACGAAACGAGCACTAACTGCTGCAAGTTCTTCAAATGTGGTGGGCGGGTGACATGATGAAAACTTTTATACGACTCACAGGTATCCAACTATAAAAGTCTGTCAGTTGGCCATTCTATGATAGTTTTCTGTGGATAGATCTATTAAGAGTTCCATCATCTTTCCTTCTCAATTCTACTTTCAGCAATGAAATCTTTGATTCACTTTTACTTCCATTGTGAATTTAACTGAGAGGTGGCAATTATTAAATTCTTGTGAGATACAGTTTAAATCAGAATCATCATGAGAGACTATAAAAGTGTCGTCGTTGCATTTTTGTAAACTTATGTATCCAAATGCGATTGTAGAGGTTTTAAGGATGAAATCGCATAATGCCATTTGTATTTGGCAAACCATGACTGATTCATTCACAAAGTTTATAACACTACTACACTGACCAAAATCGATCCTTACAGTTTAATTTTAATGTATTTTCTAATGTGATATAACACTGACTAGGTATATTTGAAAATCTATATTCTTTAAAAATTTGTTTGAATCTCCCCTTTGTTGAAATTCAGGTGAAAGTCAACTTGAGAGCAGACTTGTCATGATATCTATCCACCCTGAACTCTATCTTTTTCATCATCTGAATGATGGCATTTATTACAGGATTTCATCATGAGCTGACATTAGTTAGAGAACCATTGGAAAACCTGGGAGTACTGGACAACTGTTTCGTCCTAGCTCTTTGGGACTCTTCATCAGTATGCAACCACTGGAGTCCGAACCCAGGACCTTCTGGTTACAAGGCGAGCTCTTAGACCATTAAGCCACTGGGGCTCGATCCAATGGCCCATGAATTCTAGCTTCTGCCAATTCATGAGCCATTGGATTGGGTCTCAGTGGCTTAATAGTCTACGAGCTCGCCTTCTAACCAGAAGGTCTTGGGTTCGAACCCTGGCGGTGGGTGCGTACTGCCGAAGAGTCCCAAACTAGGACGAAACAGTTGTCTAGTACTCCCAGGTTTTCCAATGGTTCTCTAACCAATGTCAGCTCATGATGAAATCCTGTAACCAATCAACCAAATCCCTACAAACCAATACTTGAATAGCATTTATACTGCTAGTATTGTAAGGACAGAAGACAAGGACCAGACAACAGATCTTTATTTAGAAAACCAACAGATATCTATAGATTTTTGTGTACATTATTACACATTATTGTTAGCAGAGAAACAGAGTCTTCTGATTGGTTGTTTTCTCGCTGAAAGTAAATCTGTCATCTCTTTGTAACCGTTTCCTTGAAGCCCAGACCATATATCTGCGAATCGTATTCGCTCACGCAAAGTCTTTGTTCTTGTTCTTCTCATGACTAAGATTTGGGACGTCACCATTGACGTAAATTGCCGTCTACCAATTCTGGCTAGCAGACAGCTCTCACCACAATGTTATTTGTAGAATTAGCTGCAGTTGTATCTGCAAACCTAAATTATGGTTACAAGAGGAAAACTGAAAGAAGCCGATATATAACTGAGTCACCCATAGTGATAATAATAATATTAATGATGACACCAACAATAAGGAATTTAAATCATCGGTAGTAATTCCATACAAGGAAGGAACCTCGGAAACCTTACGCAGAATTCCTAACAAGGCAGGAATAAAAGTGGCATCCAAACCCACAAACTCAATTAGAAACCAGCTTTGTCGGTTAAAGGATCAATCCTGTGGAGCCTTTAAAACAAAACAATTTAGTTTATCTCATATCCTGAAATGATTGTCAGGTCAAAGTAGTAGAACAGATGCAGTCAGACTAACGGAGCATAAAAATCTACCGAAATCTAGATCACTTAACCCGAATAAGATAATAAATCTAGAGAATGGTTCAGCGGTAGCACTCACTACATGCAATTACAGACAACCATGCAATAGAATGGGATAAGATGACAGTTTTAAAATCTAATGTAACAGCAGGGTGGAGGGAGAGATTGATAACAGAAGGTTCGTTTGTCGAATCAACCGCAAACGCGTGTAATAGGAATGATTCAACACCTGTCCCAGATATCTGGAAAATCCTACTACCCTAACGACGACGGTGGCACAGTGGTTAGGACTCTCGCAGACCATGCACATGGTCTGAGGTTCGATCCCCTGCCGACGCACACCCGATATCAATGATCAGCCTGTAAAATTTGGGCTACCGATATCCATGCTGAAAATTCCATACTTGTACCAAAAATACGTGTGGAATCAAGCTGTAATCAAAAATAAAATAAATAAAATAAAAATAAATGGAAGAGAACAAAGAAAACTATAAAGCTCAAGTTTCGAAGTCGTGTGATTACAATTGATATGATTATGAACAATAAATTTTGTTCGAAACCTCGCCCAGTAAATAATACTGCCTCTCCACTGTGTGATACATCTAATAAACAAACTAATATGGAGTTACTTACTACCAAAGTACCCAAGTTTTACACATATATTAACTGAGTCGTAATTCTCATGTACTGTATTGGCAGAAAGCACTAGGATTTGATAGCATAAGTGTTTATTTAGCAAATCATATAAAATGATTGCGAAACGCAGAAATTCTGCACTGAAATTTCTGTTGGCATAACTTCTTCGTATTCTGCTTCTTATTGTCTTGCATACTTTGTATATTGTTCATCAAGGTTCTTTAATCTGCTATATTTGCAAGGTAATCCATCACTTCGCTATTCTAGATTCTTAAAGAAAGAAAACTTCAAGCATGATAAATTACTTATGCAGTGTTGTCATTACTACACTTCACAGCCTAACAAAGTTCATGTGAAACATTCCGACTAAAAATTGATTGAAAAAAAATTTGATTCTAAATTTTGAATACTGAATGCCTGTCATCGATATCTTCATAGTTAAAATATTCAGATAATCAGACGTGAAAAACAAAATACCTCTGATAAGAGTCTACAAGTTCAAACGAAAGCACACAGGTTGCTGAATAAAATCAACTGAGTTAAGTAAAGTGAATCAATAGTCTCTAGGTTCGACTCCTCATTCTCGCCTAACCTGTAGTAAACCTGAAAAAGAATGAAAGTCGAGCGGAAGGCTAGCGACCCATCCTCGCTAAGATAGTGAATCTTCAAAGCCTAAACCTTAAAGACCTAATAACCTGTACAGTTATTTCTCTTCACATCTAAGAGGAGAGAAAAGTAAGTTTATTACTTGATTTCGTATCTGCATCAGGTTATAACATCCATTGGTAATACTTAGCTTTAAAACTTCATATTTTTAATTCTCTTATTTTCTTCTTTACCCATAGTTGTTACGGGAAGTGAGGGTAATCAAATCCATCAATCATCCAAATATCGGTAAGTACTGAAATGTTATAACCATACACGATTTGTGAAGCATACAATAATTTTACAGAAGTTTCTTATCATGCACAAAAATGGGTTTCTAAATGAACAATAGGTGGTGTGATTCGAGAACAGAATATATAACCTGATAACTTTACGATACAATTTTTATTTTACCATATATTATTATATATTATTCATCCCCCATAATCCGAGTAGAATATAGGACTTCAGCAATACATCTGCGTTATATTCCTGTTCTCTCTGGAGTCTTTTCTAGCTTGCCCACAAGTCTTCATTATATCTTCTAATGATCTTTCCTGTGTCACCTTGGAATCCAATCAGAAGTCGTTACTTATCATTCTGGTTTTTGGGAATCATAATTCTACCGATCAGGACTCCATGTTTGTTAAAACACTGTATCTACGATGAATAGACGTTCAGCAAAATTTAAATCACTTTCCTCATTAAGATATTTTCAGTCACACCAAAAAATTTTAACATTAAAGTTTCCGTTGAAAGATCCACTATGAATCCTTTTCCTTTAGAGCATTATTTATTGTAAAATAAAAAAACAACTATGGCTTAATAAGGCTAAATGAAACTTCCTCTCTTTTAACAAACTCCAACTTTTAGATAACTGAAGAAAGAAACTCTGCTTCAAATTACCACAGCCTCCATTTAAGTTACTTAGTAATATTCTCTTAGAAAAAACTGAAAATCAAAAATCGTTTGGTTTCTGGCATAATAAAGTGCATTTATTAGTTTATAAACTATGAACTTTTTATTATGGTATCATTATTGTTTCCTTTGGGTCCTAGAAGAACATAGGGCTTCACCCACACATCTCCATTGCGTTCGATTCTCTGCCAGCATCTTCATCTGGCTCCACGTCTGCCCACATACTTTCATCTCCTCTCCATGTCACCGTCGCACTGAAAACCAACTCGAGGGCCTGTCTTGTGATGTCACTTGATAGATTGTCTTCTCAGAGTATGTCCAATCCACCTTCATTTATTCCTGCAGATTTGTTGCATGATTGGTTTCTGCTAGGTTAGTTCGCTCACTGCCAGAGATTTCTGCCTGTTGCTGATCTTTACTGGTCGGCGATCTGATCTTGAGTAGTGAGCGAAGACAGCTAATGATGAAGGACTGTGGTTTGTTCTAGGTGCCCTTCATAACGTGTCAAGTCTCTGATCCGTATAGTGAGTAGCACTGACTTCACATTGGAGTTGAAAATCCGGATGTTATTTTCATGCTGAGTGCTGTTGACCTCCACACAGACTTGAGAGTAGTGAAAGCTTGTCTTGCTTTCCCGATCCTCGCTTTGATATCCTTGTCAGTTCCGCCTGAAGTTGAAACGATGCTTCCCAGGTCGGTAGGTAAAGGAGGTTGCTTCTTGCAGACTCATCCCATTTATGCTGATTGTTGTCTGTTGTTGTTGTTGCTGTTACTGTTGGCCAGGAATCTTCATCACCTCTGTTTTTTCTACTTCACCTGAAGTCCTCCCTATCTTTGATACTTCTTCTGCCAACTCGTTGCTTTTCACTTGTACAGTATTAGTAAATCTGCAATACAATTTTTGTTGTTACATTTCATTTTAACATTGTTGTGGTTACTTTAGTCAAGGTCAACAGTAAATAGATGACGAGAGAACCATTAACACTCGATATCTAAACTTACTGATAATAATCAGAATGGTGTATCTAATTATAAATTTAATTGACGCTCTTATGGTCATTAATAAATTCAAACAAAACCATTTACTATTGATCATGTCCAGTAATAAAAACAAAGTTGTAATTTTTGGCACTATTTAAAATTGAATTAGATAAAGGATACTTTATTTTATTAGGCAATAAACTGATCAGAGTTTATTACGTTCGTGTGTGTGTATACGCATGCATTCATTGTAGTGTTTTTTGGTCTGATATCAACATACTGTCTATCTGATCAGTGGGGTAGTTACGTTTCAAAAAACCGTTTTAGAATTCTCATCTTTACTCTTCCGTAAATCATACATGTTTGTAAGTATTTTTAGCTTGTTTAATTGTGTTGAAACAATTAGCAGAAAGTTAAGCCCTCAAACAAGCAAGCAAACAAACAGAACTGATGGGTATTTGAATTAACCTTGAATCAAGTGAATATCATTTAACCTAACAAGCTTATGAAAAACGTCTTCTAATATGGATTCCGTATTAAACACGACAACTAGACAGAGGAATTTGATTAAAGCAAGAATAACAAATGTACCAGGATAATCTGAACTCATTTCTGTAATTCTTTCGTGGATTCTTCTCAACTGGTTACAACCTGGACAATACCAAATTAATAAATTAAATTAGCGATCTGAGCATACTTTTCTACAATGATAGGGAGTAATTGACTGAAACTAAGAGTAACATCGGTCAGGAATGATATAAGTTGTTATATAATTAAGAGTGAAAAGGATCAACTATTTATAGAAGAAGTGCATGACTAAGCTTGGAAACGAAAGGATAGAGTTCAGCATGTTTTGTGGCTAGAAACAAAGTTTAACTAGGAACAGTATAAAAGTTGATTGTTTATGCAGCCACAGAAAAACCATGTTTTTCTAAAACAGACAAAAGGGTGGGAGGGAGTAGGATGAGTCATTTTCAGACGGAAAGATCATCGTTTCTAAAGAGCTCAGAAGATGGCGTAGTTAAATCTGTGTGCTTTGTTATCGCCAAAGCAGTACAAGATTCACCACTGTTTTCTTCTGTATACATAGATTTGGTTTAGGTCGTTTGGTGGTGATTGCCTCAGTAAAACAAAGCAGGTTAGGTTTCTTTTGTCTGTTGATTATTTTGAACGCCTTGAGATTGTCCATAACATCACCGGTGTCTATGAGATGGAAATATTGGAATCCTAGTGAAAACTTTCAGTATTCTATTACTTTAGTATTCAGTCCCGAGTAGAGCGTTGGGATTCGGCAGCACATCGCTATTTCCCTCTGGTTTCTGCTAGTTCCATTACCGCGAATAAAGTTTCGTCTCCATCTCATATAATCTCCTCCAAGTCACTCTCTGAAACTCAACTCACCGTTTCTCATTCGGGTTCTACTCGGAGATCTGGTGTGTAACATCACTTGAAGGTCTGCTTCCTTAGAGTGTGCCCAATCCATTTCCATTTATCCCGTATATCTGTTGTGTAGTAAGTTCTCTGTTGGTTCTTTACCAGAGTTGCTCGTTATTTATCCCCTCGTACCCTCTGCAGTATCGAGGTGGCGAAGGCAGTTGTTGAAGAAAGTATACTTCTGGTAACTTCCTAGGTGTATGAACCATATAAAATTGCTGATTTGCAGTATTATTTAAAGTGCGTTTATTGATTCCTGCATTGAGTGGTGAAATGTGGATCTCTACACTAATTTCAGAGTAATGAACTCATCTTGTCTTTCGGATTTTGACTCTGACATCATTGTCTTAGTCATAATCACCATTGCTAATATAAACACCTCAACAGCTGTCATCATTTTTGACGTAAAGCACTTTTACATTACTAAGAGTTCTATTAACACTCAGACAGCCTATTGTGGAATTCCATTCAGTAACTCTCAGTTCTGTGTTAGTCACTTGTGAAATAAGTGAGAAATCAGTACTGAATAAATTTGGCATTCTGATCAATTTTTATCCTTCTGTCAACTAATCAAGTCACCCACAGTCTTCAGGACTCATCGCACAACACTTGTAGCTTCACTTTTTTAGCAGATATAGGACGCAGTTGAGTGTAGATGTTATTCAGTCTTGGAAGAAGAGCACAAACAGTAACACACTAAACGAGGCATCTCATATGATGGACGTCTATAATAGTAAAAATTGGAAAAAGCTGCGAAATACATTAGCTGTTAACAGGTATAGTTGCTAGGATGACTTTAAAATTACTTTTTGCTCAGCATCGTTAAAATACAGAATTTAGACAAATGAAATATGACAGAAAATAAAAAAGCAGAGAACTGTCAATATAAACTGAACTTAATTACTAGCGAAAGAAAAACATTTCATATTGATACAACACAAAGGAATAATAGTGTTAACAACAGGATGACATTTTGTGCAAAATTTAATGTTCATAATTATATCAATGTATTTACAAGACCTCACGTTATTTATTCTTACTGCCTCCTTGTGTACACAGCAATTTTTTATATGTGAGTATAAAGTCAATTACATGGGTGAATTTATATAGATGAAAATCATTTACGTTATTGGAGCATACGGATTTAACTGGATCTAGAGTGAGTGGAGACTCAAAGTTGAATAATGTGTTTGCTAGTTCATGTAGTGATCATTTGATGTTATTGCATGATTAAAACAATAAGAAATGCTGAAGAGTTTAGTCATTTTGATAGATGGCAATTGTATTAGCCCAATGATTCATTCGGGCCTCCATAATAAGAAACAACATGAATATAGGCTGTATAAAGTAAGTTATGAAGTTGTTTGAATACACTGATATGATTATGAGCAATAAATTGTACTAGGAAAGTCATCGCTTTGTTAATACTGTACCTCTGTGGATTATATCAAATAGATTTGTCTTATATGGCATTATATTCCACCGCTATGCTTGAATTCTACCGTTATACTGATAAGGAAAAACCATCCAGCTTCTCCTGGTCGAAAACCGGGAGAGTATGAAACCTTTTTCAAATTTATAACATTGTCATTGTTGTAAAATGTTCAAGTCTAAAAGTAATTTAGAGTATTTTGAATGCATCACCGTTACTAACTGTACATTTGTTTTTATTCCTTTACACTCCCAGTGGAACATAGGGCTTCAAGTTAGAGACTTGAACTTTCGGTAGCAGTGGTGTTTACTTTTACAGGATAGGGTCACTAGCCTCATGCCCAACCTTCCCTATTTGCCATTCTTATTACTGGTTTAGTGAGGTTTAGGAGTGAGTCGACCGGTGATCGAACCCTGAACCACATGCGTGATCGGCCAGCATTCTGCTGCTGTGCCACTGACGTACAACTGTACACAATGAAAACATAATATGAAATCAACTCATTTCATCGTTTAATCTGTTGATTAGGCGGTTTACTAATACGCTGACAGAGAATTTTATTTGTTGTTACAGATGTAAACTATTCAGAAGAAGCAGACAATTTTTTTGCTTATTGTATATATAGAGTTAAAGCAAAGTAGTTCCGAGATCCAATTACTTAGCATTTCAACAAACATTACGAACTTAGGACAAAAGTACCACTTGAGGACATAATGTTGGGAGTACAGCTATGCCTGACTTCCACAGTATTTAAATTCCAAGGGAAAATATACAAACAAACTGAGGGAGTTGCCATGGGATCACCAATATCTCCAGTTGCAGCAGATATATTCACGGATAGGTGGGAAAGCATAGCGATTGAAACGTTCACCACCACCCCAAAAGTATGGTGGAGGTATGTAGATGACACATTCAGTGTACTTAGAACACAGGATATAGATAGGTTTTTCGAACATATCAACTCGAAGGTTGAAGCAATTCAATTCACTTATGAATTGGAAAATTAGGAAGGAGAGCTCCCAATGTCAGATTGCAACGTAAAAAGTAAAGATGATGGGAAGTTAAACACTAGTGTTTACAGGAAACCCACGCATTCAAACAGATATTTGGACTTCTGATCATCCCATGCTATGTCAGTAAAGCAGGATTGGTAAAATGTTTAAATGACAGGGAACAAAAACTAAGTAGTAGCAAGGAAAATCTAAGACAGGAACTGAAATAAATAAAAGAAGCCTTGAAACTTAATAATTACCCGGATAAATTAGTCAGGAAATATGCAAGGAAATGTAAAAATAAAATGAATAATGATAGTAGCAATAGTGATAATAACAGTAATAATGATATAATAATAGTGATAATAATAATATAAATGACGACATGCATGTCAAATATGCGAAAGACAACACCAACAATAAGGAATCTAAATCATCAGTAGTAATTCCATACAAGGAAGGAACCTCGGAAGCCTTACGCAGAATTCTTAACAAGGCAGGAATAAAAACGGCATTCAAACCCACAAACTCAATTAGAAACAAGCTTTGTCGGTTAAAGGATCCTGTAGAGCCTTTAAAACAAAACAATTTAGTTTATCTAATACCCTGCAATGATTGTCAGGTCAAATACATAGGTCAAACTAGTAGAACAGGGGCAGTCAGACTAGCTGAACATACAAGCTTAGCAAAATCTAGATTGGTTGACCCGAATAAGATAAGAAGTCTAGAGAATAATTCAGCTATAGCACTACATGCAGTCACACACAACCATACAATTGGATGGGATAGGATAACAGTTTTAAAATCTAATGTCACAGGGTATAGGGAGAGATTAATAACAGAAGCTTTGTTTATCGAATCAACTACAAATACATGTAATAGGAATGATTCATCACCTGTCCCCGATATTTGGAAAATTCTACTACCCATACGACAAATGGGGGAGAAGAAAGAAAACTATAAAACTCAAGTGTCAAAGTCGTGTGATCACAATTGATATGATTATGAACAATAAATTTTGTTCGAAACGTCATCCAGTAAATATTGCTGTTTCACTGTGTGATACATCTAATAAACAAACTAATATGGAATTACTTACTACCACAGTGCCCAAGTTTTACACATATATTAATATGAAAAAGATGTTTCTGTAATCATATGAAACCCTTGAATATATTTATGAGGCTTTTTACGTTTACCATCAAACTGTATTTCAATGAACACAAAATTCCGCTAATAATAACGAAGGTACTGGAAAATCATAATTATATAATAAGTGGAAAGTGTTTTTAGGATAAAGTGAGGTTAATCACTGTTTCTTTCTGTTTATACAACTTTTGATTTGAGTTGGGTAAGGGAGATTGATTCAGAAAACCGAAGTTAAATTGGATTTCTTTGTTTATTGATAGTGGTAGGTATCCAGTTTGTGTGCCAATTCGACTATATGTTGGACAGTAACGCTGGTAATGGACGTAGGACCAGCGAACCTCAGGAATTTCGGAATATTTTCAGGGAAGCGAATGCATCCCCATCTTTTTTTTCATTTATTACATAATTATGAATTCTGGTTTTTGATGCTTCACTGTTTTCAGCTTTTGACCTACTGATCTTAACTCACTTAAATGGTTTCAGATCACTTCCAAATGCTTTACTCATATTATTACGTTATCTTTTTCCATTAAGTTGCTGGCTGTTGTTAATTCAGCAACTGAATACTCTTCAAAACTAATGATAAATAACAATTACTGATTATTCCATCATATTTCATTCATTATTGTTTCCTTAATCCATGATCCTCATGCCAAATGTCTGCTTAATAGAATAGAAAATGTATGTTCTTACTTTGTTAATCCTATGTAGTTGAAGCTAAGCGACTCCTTGCTTTGATAAAGGCGGTTTAGGCAACACATTGTATGTGCAGATGAATTCATCGCCGAGTTATATCATTCAAATACTCTGGAATTCCTTCAACTTGTTAATTGTTCTGCTTATTACCAAATTCAGAGGTGATTCTACCCTGAACGTTCATAGAACATATGTGTAGCTATAAGAGAGCTTAAATGGTTAATATTTCCAATGACATAATAAACTCAACACTTAGCTTATGAGAACAAATACTCGCTGAAGACATTGGTTGGTGGTTGCGCTATGTCGTGAATTGGCAAAAGTTAGAATTCATGGGCCATTGGATCGGGTCCCAGTGGCTCACTGCTCTACGAGCTCACTAGCCTTGTAACCAGAAGGTCCTGAATTCTAACCGTGGCAGTGGGTGCAAACTGCCGAAGAGTCCCAAACTAGGACGAAACAATTGTCCAGTACTCCCTGCAGGTTTTCCAATGGTTCTCTAACCAATGTCAGCTCATGATGAAATCCTGTAACTTAGCTTTAACACTACTCATTTGATCATGACAAATCACTTGAGAGTTATGATTCATGTACAGCAAAGATTCATATAAAAATAAAGGTTGGAAAGTATTCATAGATTCATAGGTAATAAGTCAGAACTGTCTTTTTTTAAATTAAGAAGTTACTTTTGCTTTATTGGATATACACCTTTAATGAACTATTTCACTTTTTGTAATTTTCATTACAGTTCAATTATATGAAGTAATTGAAACGGGAAGACATGTTTATTTAGTAATGGAATATGCCAAAAATGGTGAGTACTGTTGATATTAATTCTAATATAAGAAAGTGGTAAATATCAGCTTTAGGAAAATGAACCAGTATGTGAATAGTAAATCCCTTTTCGAAAGACTTTTTTTGTTGGTTTTATTTCAGATAGAATTGTATTCCACACTTGTTCAGGAATCTCCAACCAAGAGGAGGTAGCTTCTCAGTAGTCAGTAGTTCCTGACAATGTTTCTGTTATTGTTGACTGTTAACTTAATCAACTCATCACACATCTAAGCTTTAAGAGGTATTTTTCTGAGTTTTATTAAGAAACTAGAAAAGGTAGAGTTTGAGGTTAACTAACGCGTATGGGATTTCAGTCTCGAACCTGAGTTAGGGAAGTGTGTTCAAGCTATACGATAAATTGACGAATTTTGAGAGTACTGGATTGTATTGCATCTTAGCTTAGTGATTGATTGATAAATTGTTTACTTCGATACTTTACAGTTTAGTTCTGGTCGTCAGATGCAAACGGCTATCAGTGCTGTTTGTTTCCATTAGCTCTGTAGTTAATGTTGACTTCTAATGAAAAATCTTGACCAGAATGATTTTGATTTTGGGGCCAAGTTAAACTTTAAGCACCACTAACTACCATTCAGCGAATGACCACGATTGGACCAATGAGGATCATGCATGTGAGTTTAAGGTTGTATTCCACTTGTTTTGTATCAAACGCCTGCTCTAATGAAGTTACGCTTGCAGTTCGATGAGAACAGAGTTTTGCAGTATTGCCTGGATTTGGGGTTTCTTAGGAAGGTGTCATGAGTTTAAATAGCTTTAGCAGGTTGACTGATGGATATGTTCATCTTTGTGCAATTTGCTTAAGACGAGTTAGTATCAGGGAGGGTAAGCTGATGGTTTTAATATTTCGTAGGAACAATTTTTGCTGGGTCGCATCTCTTCCTAACCCAGATTTTGTATATTTGTAATTACTGGGTTTTCAGACAGCCTGTGAGAGACGAAGCTATCAACGCTTCAGAGGTACCAGCACTGTAGAGACATCGCCTGATGGAAAATGAAGACAATTACTTAGCTTTTAGGCGGAGAAGGTGTCATCGTACACGTGTACAAAAACTGTCGAATTGGAGGAAAAATACAACTGTGGTCGTGAGCGAGCCAACAATTTTTGGGTTATCGGTTTATACGACACCTCCTTGCGGAAAGGATTCGTGGAGAGAATGCCAGGCAGAAAGTCTACTACTTTAGTACTTATTGTCACTCGACTGGTGAAACAGGGATCTATAGTACATACTGACGAATGGAAAGGTTAAAACTCGCTGTCATCCCTTGGATATATTCATCACACAGTCAACCATTCTAGTGATTTTGTGGATCCAATTACAAAGACATACACGAATTCTATAAAAGGATTTTGTGGAAGATTAAAAATTGAGTTAGGGCTATAAATGGATCTCAAAAGAACGTCATTTATAGTCATTTGGATGAATATATGTACACAATGTGATGTAACTTATCTATTGACACTCCTGTGCTAAACTGGGAGATGTGTCTGTCACAGATTAGAGCAAGATACCCTATGTAACAGTTTTATTCAGCTTTTATGCTTTTCTCATAAATATACGTTTTCATTAATCAAAAATCCCTCTTCCGTGTGATTGGTTCGTTGAAGTTCGGTCGTTGATTGGTAGTTAGTGGTGCTTAAAGTTTAACTTTGCCCTTAAATTAGTTTCTTTTTGTGTTTGAAAGTGACTTTCTTGAAAAAATTTCATGTCTCACTATCCATTTTATAAAGCCTAATAAATCTTTTGACTTTCTCTTACGAGCTACGTCTACATCTGTTGTGAATTACCAGGGTTATCACGTGTCGCTTTATTGGCTACCCTAGTCAGTTCACGTGTCATCCCCATACGATATCAGTATCACCAATGAGTATAGCTTATATGAAATTACCAGCTGGTTGTAAATAATATCGATTAAATGTATCATTGTTTTCTCAATTCAGATGCACTGGATTTCCGCTTCTAATAAACTGCTCTTAGAGGATTGCTAAGTCATATTTGCAGAAGTTAAAATATTGACTATGACATAAATGGATGGTATTATATACTACTTATTGACTGATATGAGTAGTTGGCTGCCATTCACATCATATAGTAGTGTTTGCTCTCCAGATCTATATCAAAGTTATCTAAACACTGGACAATCATCTCATTCATAGAGTACATCGCTTAACTCAGCTCAGATAGCCAATTTAGTTCGAACTGCTTGAACTCTGGTTAGCTACTTGAACAAACTGATAATGCATGAACTCAGCTCTAGACAACCAGCAAAGCCGTACAGGGTTTGGATCATTTTGATATGGCTATCAAGCAGTACTCATATCAGTCACACAGTAGTATTTAGATATGATGGAGAAGATTTTTAGCTCAGGTGGATGATTTTGATGTGATTGTGTTCTTTGAGCTGGATAGTTATTTTGAGAAGCTTTCAATGCCTTACTAGGCAACATCTTCAGTGTATACTTCAATTTGAAGTGAGCTTTTAGATTTCTCCACGAGTTTATTAGTCATCTCTCCTGGTGACCTTGAACATGACTGATTGTTTTTATGTGTTTTCACACCCTCTAGGCTACTTGTATTGGAACTGATTGCTTCAGTTCCAAGGTCACCAGGAGAGATGACTAATAAACTCGTGGAGAAATCTAAAAGCTCACTTCAAATTGAAGTATGCACTGAAGATGTTGCCTAGTAAGGCAATGAAAGCTTCGCAGAATAAGTATCCAGCTCAGAGAACACAGCCACACCAAAAATACAGTAGTATATACATATACATAATGCAATTATGCTTGCTTTTATGACTGTTACTTATATTATTAAACAGACGACATATTGTGATCTGTTTCTGAAGAAAACTATGGTAAAAGTTCACCTCTAACTGTATAAACTTTAAATCGCCAATTGATTTTTAACATTGCGAATTTAATCCTGATGAGCATAGATACTGGCGACAAAATAAGAAAGATTTCATGCTTATAAGTAATGTGGCTCGTGAAATAATGTGTTGAGTGACCCGTTCAATTTTCACAGACAACAGCTGAATGATTACGTGACATTATGAAAGGTTCCACTAAATCCTAGTGGTAAGAATCTTTCCTTGCATTAAGATACTTAATGTTCATATGTACAAATAGAGTGTAGTGTAGGTTAGGTTTTCCATATCATTCGTAAGGCATATATTTCATCTTCAGCGCCTTAAATGACAGTGGTTAAAATGAGCATCTGGAAGTGAACGCTGTGCAAAAGAGGAGTTATTTATGGCTTGAAATTTTCTGGTGAACTTAATAATTGGGAATTTATCATAAATATTGGAAAGCTGATCTTTTATTAAAGTTATGTGTTACATCGAACAAATCAGACAAAAATAGGTATAATCCAAACCATATACCAAGTTCATCGAATATAAAACATTAAAAGCGTATCCGTCGATTATACAATTAGCAAACATCCAAGAACATATACGATATATGTTATGGCTTAGTTAAAGACAGTGCTTGCTTTACTGCACTACTCTGTGTCTCTATGGTAATGTAACTCAATATTTAACTGTGAGTTTCTTTACAAAGCTTAACTTACGAATACAACTTGTTCATCTTTGCCAATTAAAAGCACATTAATACGCAACCATTATCATGACAACAAGATTCATTTCAAAAGGAAAAAAGGTAACAATTATCCAATGCTACAAACAACGTGGAACAAGACAAGAAGGAAGATGTTTACAGAAAACGACAAACAGTAATAGAGAACATCCCAAACGGTGACATCAAAATCCTCATGGTTGATATGAATGCAAGCCAAACTGGAAGCAGACAACATCACAGCAAGAGAACTCATCATGAGTCAAGAGGCTCTCGCTCCGAAAAATGAATGAAAGTGGAGAACTCTTCGCAGACTTCTGCACAGTCACTGATTTGGTGATCGGAGGCAGAGTGTACAAGCACAAGGATATACACAAAGCAACAAGGATTTCGCCTGATGGAAACACCACAAACCAAAAAGATTTCATCTCAATGCTGGTCAAGAAAGTGGAGACGCAGCCTGCTGGATACAAAGTCGAGAAAGGAAGCAGATGTGACCTCAGACCATCACCCAGTTTAAGGAACCTTCAAGGTGAAGCTGAAATCCATGAAAACAAGTGGAGACAGATCACAATTCAAGTTCAATATTCAAAAACTGAAGGACAAAACCACAAGGGATGCCTTCGCTACAGATATCAGATCAGAGGAAAGTTGGACACAATACGTGGCATTATTGAGGAAACCTGTGTGGAAGAATATTGGAACTCTCTGAAAGCGATATTTAAGGAAACGTGTTCAACTGTTTCAGGAAGAAGGAAGAGACAAGACAAGGAATGGCTGTCAACGGATACCTGTAAGCTAATATAAGAGAGAAGAGGAGGATGATGTACGAGAAGATGACCCAATGAAAAGATGGACAACAGAAGGTGAAGCTGAGTTCAGTGTACATTGCACTGAATAAGGAAGTGAAGAAGAGTGCTAGAAAAGACAAACGACAATTCCACGACACATTGGGTGGCAACTGAAGCAGAATAGGCAGGTCTCACGCAAAAGAGACATCAGGACATTATATCAGATAACCAGGCCTCTATCCAGGAAGAGATCAACCCAGAGGAGGAAACCAATAAAAGATGCTTAAGGGATCCTGATCACCAAGGATAAGAAACAAATCAAATAATTGGCTGATCACTTTAAAGGACTCTTGAATCGACCACCACTGGCAACTCGCCCAGAAATAACACAACCACCGTCAGCAAGCGCAGAACCATCTGGCAGTGGACACCAATTTTCCAACGATAGCAGAAATCCTAAATGCCATCAAGCTACTGAAGTCCGGCTGGGAAGGCAGCAGGGCCAGATGGAATTCCCCCCGAAGCACTGAAAACGGACCCAGAGACTGCGGCAGATGTTCTCACGCCATTACTGCAAAAGGTTTGGAAGGAAGGAAAGGTACCTACCAATTGGAAGAAAGGCTGACTGCCTTGTCTAGCTACTAAAGAAGGAAGACTTAGGCCTCACTGTGCAAGAACTGGCGTGGGATCATGCTCTTGTCCACGCCAAGTAAAATACTAAGTCACATAATCCTGGAGAGAATAAAGGATGAACTGGATACAGAACTTCGCCAACCACCGGAACAAGCTGGATTTAGGAAAGGCAAATCATGTGCTGATCAAATTACAACCCTACGCATCGTCATCGAAAAAACATAGAATGGCAGTCAAACCTCTCTCTGCCTCAATTTCATCTACTTCGAAAAGGCCTTCGACAGACAGTGTTGACTGAGAAGTAATTTGGAAACTGCTTCAACACTACGGCGTGCAGTGCCCAAGTCTTTGTCAACCTCATTCAACAGCTCGCCATATGACAATGCCACGTGTCAAGTGATCCACAACAGGAAACTCAACGAGGCGTTCGGAGTGAATACAGGAGTAAGACAAGGCTGTCTGCCTACTATCACCGACGATATTCCTAATTGTGGTGGATTGGATTATGCGCCAGGAGACAGGAGTACGCTGGACCATCGATAAGAAGACCCTAGAAGATCTGGATTTCGCAGATGATATATGTCTTAAATAACGCAAACTTGAAGACTTACAGGTGAAAAGCAACAAACTGGCTGAAGAAGCAGACTATGAAAAAGGACTCTAGGTGAACGGAGGTGATGAAGATAAGCAACCATCAACATCAAAAACAACCAGCAACAATCACCATCAACCGGGGAGATTTTACAGAGGTTACGACCTTCACTTGTCTAGGAAAAATCGTTTCAACCACAGGCATCAAGGCAAGCCAGCGAGAATCGGAAAAGCAAGATACTCCTTCATCTATCTGAAACCAGTTTGGAAATCTTCTACGCTCCGCAGCATAAACAACAAGATTCGGATTTGCAACACAAATGTGAAGTCAGTCAGTCAGTTCTTCTATACGGATCAGCAACTTGCAGTGAGTGTCAGGAAAAGGATTTCCAACAAGTTACGGACTTTTACCAACAGCTGCCACCTTTGCTGACTCCATACTGAAGACCAAATGGCCAGCCAGCCAAAAAGAATTAGAAACAAGAAACTGTGGCTTGGATCAAACCAACCAAGAGCGGATCGCTCAACAAATATGTAAGCGAAGATCTCCATCTTGGAGATGGATTGGGAATACATTGAGGAAACCGTCGAATGAAATAGCACGCCAGTCCGTCGAGTGGAATCCAAGTGGGAGGCGACGAGTGGGTCGTCGGTGCGAGGGTGACATGGAGGAAATCGTTTGGGGAGGAGTAAATGAGAAATTATGGGCAGTCGTGGGGCTAGCCAGCTGAAGAGAACAGCAGAAAATAGAAGAAAGTGTAGATGTATTGTTGAAGCCCTATGTTCCACTCGGAACCCAAGGGAATAATAATAATAAAATGTATCTACTAGTGATCTTGTCAAACCAAGGAAGTAAATGGCTTGTCAGACAGCTTCTTTACTAATAAAGATATCGCTATTACCAATTTGGTCTGAAATTCATACCACAATTTGCTTTGTTTAGATAAAAAAGCAAACCAACCAATATTCTTTCCATGTTGATCGTTGGTTCAGAGGTGGAATACCTGTCAACCAGGCAGGAGAACAGTGTTTGATTCCTAACCGACGCACACCTAAATCTTTTATAGCTGGCAGCAAGCCTGGAAAAGAAGGAAGGTTATTTGAGAGGCTAGTGATTGCTCAAAAGCTTTCAGCCTGGCATTCCGCTTGGAAAAAAGCCATGTTGCTTTTATTTATTTGAATTATAATGATTTTTAGATGAAGAATAATAATTACTCGTTGCTGTCTATTTTTCGGTTAGGTGAGATGTATGACTATCTTGTAAAGAATGGTCGAATGACTGAAGCTGATGCACGTTCAAAATTTCGTCAAATACTCTCTGCTGTACAATACTGTCATCGAAAGCATATTGTCCACAGAGACATGAAGGTATGTCTAAATTGATGGATTTATATAGCAGTGTTTTTCAACATTGTATTTCTTATTATAATGCCTAGATATGATATTTAATTATAATACAATTTTCTGGAAAGTGAGTGTTCTGTTTAGACTGATATTTTGACCCCAAAGAAAGAAAAGTGTTATAAAAGAGTGTTGTATCTTCTACAGTTAATCTGATCTAACACATTCATAAACTCAAACGGATCTGTCTCTTTAACACTGTTCTTCAGTCTTGAAGTGATTAGTTTTCGATTCAGTACTTGAAATATTTGTGCTTGTTTGACAACTATTTGAAGGTTTTAAATTCTAACGTGCTCCCAGTTTAAATTACCCTCAAGGCTAAACACATTTATTATAACTCTGTTTGAAAACTGTGTTTGTATCAGAGATGTCGTTGAACTCTCCTTAGACTACATGGCTAAAAACGATCATGTCCTTGATATATATATATATATATATATATATATCAAGGACTTCATATAATTATGAAACGTTTGAAATGTCATCAGTACAAAGAAATGCGCGTCGGTGGCATAGCGCTTAGGACGCTCGCCGACCATGCACACGGTCCGGGGTTCGATCCCCGGCCGGCGCACTCCTTTACCTCGCTAAGCCAGAACTAAAAGCTGGTGAAGAAGGAAGGTTGGGCATGAGGCTGGCAACCCCATCCTGTAAAATAAACACTGCTACAGAAACTTCAAGCCTCTAGCTTGAAGCCCTATGTTCCACTGGGGAACGTGAAGGAATAAAAAAAAAACAACAAAGAAATGCGCGTCTTCGATTACACTGCTAACCACCATCAATCACTGAGTGAATTTCTACAAAGGAATTTGCACAGAAGTGCAGCAGTTGAAGTTGCTTCACTTCATGTAGTACACAGAAGTAGAGAGAGTAACTTGAAAAGAACTACAATGGTTAGAAATATGGGGGAGAAGAAATAGTAACGTGAGAAAAAAATGAGGAGTTAATGGGTCTGAGAGATCGAAAAGAGTGACTAAATCTACTCTATTTACTATGATTGTGAACTATGTCACCATTGGTCTCTAGTTATTGGCTATAAGGAATCCAGTGACACCAGTCTGTCATTCGACACCTCCTTAGGTGGACTTTTGGAAACTTGATCAGTTGATGCCATGTTTTGATTTGACCATCCAGAACTCTCCTCTAGCCTACGTCAGCTAACATTGCTCGATGAGGGAAGCATGTGTAACTACTACTTAGCATATTATTATTACATGTCAAACATACTAAGATTTCCGCTTAAGACGCTCAGAAGACTCCGGATTTTGTCAGCGTCTTCACCTAGAACAACAGTATCATCTGCATTCTCCTAGTCGACGAGACTATCTTCTGGTTAAACGTCAGTCACCAAGTCCCTAAAGTTTGTTAGCCTCATTAGCGTCATTTATGACTAAATTAAACAGACTTGAGAATAATGATCACCCCTGCTAGACACCACTGGTTGTCATCATTTCAGATGACAACACTCCGTAAACGTCGATGCATGAGTTCGAGCAGAGTGTCACAATCAGTGTTACATACTTCCCCTCGGTATTCACTTCACGATGAGACATTGCCACAGCATCTTTTGGTCGATAGGTCAAGAAATAAAGCACTTGTTGGACGCCTGTAAGTGTACATCTGTCGAAGGGTGAATACATAAGGTATCTAGGTAATGATAATGTCTGAATAATTGATTCATGTGCTCTAAGATATTGCCGGAACTTAAGCTGACGAATATTTCACACTCAGCCGAACTCTAAGCAAACATTCACCATGTTAAACAATAAGTCGTCTTTCACTCGGGAAATGAATTAAGTCAGTCAACAGTTAATAACTGTCACTAGTGTGGTAAACTGCACCTATTGTTTAGATACGTCCATATTATCTTAGGTGTTATTTTGGCTTATTCTACTATTGCACAACAACGTGACATTTCAAGCTATGAGTTGTATTCATGTGATGATGTTAAAATCATTAAAAATTGGGTAGAAGGCATCTAGAACTGATGAGGTTTTTCTAGACTGAAAAGGTTCTCACCGCAAATTCATTTATCCATCTCATTAAAACAAATAAAGTTGAAATGAGCCTAGGAAAATATCAAGATCTCTTTTTTTTGAATATGATTTGTAAGCTTAAGATAATCTGTTTAGCTGTGTGGAGTTAAAAGCAGGATATTCTGAACTGTATTTCAGTTTTATAAATAATTTTTCCGCGTTTCACTAAACTATACTACTAAACACTCATTTAATTTTCAAGTATTGGTTTTGTAGGGATTTTGTTTAATTGGATGGAGGAATTCACCATGACTGACATCAGTTAGACAACCACTGGGAAGCTTCCAGAGAGTACTGGACAGCTGTTTCATCCTAGTTTGGGGCTCTTCATCAGTACGCACCCACCGACAGGGTTCCAACCCAGGATCTTTTGGTTACAACGCTGGTGAGCTCATAGACCAGTGAGCCACTGGGACCCGATCCAATCGATCATGAATTGTAACTTCTGCCAGTTCACGACCATTTCACAATGTCTTCTTCGATGAGTTACTGCCTCATCTTCAACCTGCTGTACCTTGCTGGTCACGGCTTCCCACTACAACTTTCATTTAACTTTATTTCCAACCAGTTAATAAATCTTGAAAAATCCATTTCAGTACAGCTTTGTTTCACCTTCTGAGTTCACAGGAAATAAATTCATTATACATGAATTCATGAAAAATTTACAGCTTTCTAAAGCACGTTTTGTATTCTGAGATGAGAATGAAGCAAATAATTATAAGTGATGGCATTAATCTCACTGCACTTTATAATGGATTGTGAAATATTCAGATGAAGATTTTTGACTGTGACTACTAAAAGTGACTCAAAAATTCTGAAGACAAAATGCTATGCTGACATATACTAGTTAAAGAAAATGAGGAGAACCTGGAATCATTCACCCCGATTAGCATGGCTATTTGACAACATCAGGGGAGTCTGAACATTAGAAAGACGTTTCAATAGTTTACAGATTATCTCATCTGACTAATAGTGTATTCGAATTCGATGAATTCTGGAAATAAAATTATTATTATTATTGTTCCCTTGGGTTCCTAGTGAAACACTGGGCTTCAACTACACGTCTCCACTTGCTTCTGTCTTCTACTACACTTTTCACCTGCATCCATGTTAGTCCATACTGTTTCAACTTCTCTTCACATGATATCCTCCATGTCACCCTTGGACGTCCCAGTCGCCGCTTCCCTTTCGGGTTCCACTCCAGGGCCTGATGCGCGATGTCACCTAGCGGCCTCATCAGCGAGTGTCCAATCCATCTCCACTTTCTCCTGCATATTTGTTGGGCGATTGGTTCTTGTTTTGTTTGTTCCCATAGTTTATTGTTGGTGATTCTTTCCGGCCGTCTGATCTTGAGTATAGAGCAAAGACAGCTGTTGATAAAGGTCTGGAAATAAAAATGGTCTACGCAAATTCTATTTCTCAATAACTTCTAGTGAGTAATTCAGAATCATTAATAGTGTTCACTGAAAATAATCTAAAAATAATCACACATTTGCACAGCTTAGGAACTCATTACTTAGTCTTAAGTCAACTGTTAAATAAATACGTTAACACACTGTATACCACGTTTACCAGATCTTTTCGGCATTTTATTTCTTTAAAAAAAATATACAAGGCAGAGAATCTCTTACTCGACGCTCAGAATGATATAAAATTAGCTGATTTTGGCTTTGCAAATAATTTCGATCCAAGCTCCTTGTTGGATACATTCTGTGGAAGTCCACCGTATGCTGCACCAGAACTATTAAATGGAGAAAAGTATACTGGTCCTGAAGTTGATATTTGGGCATTAGGCGTCATCTTATATCTACTGGTTAGTGGTTCATTACCGTTTGAAGCAACAGATTTAAAAGTAAGTCATTTTAGAGGTTGTATTGTTATTTTTCTATTCCTTTGCCTTCCAAGTGGATCATATGACTTCAGATAAGAATAAAACTTGTGCACTGTGGTAGAGCATAACTCCATTATGAATCAAGTCAACTTGATATTATTATGAGCAATAGTTTGTGCTCGAAACGTCATCAGTTAATATTGCTGCACAACATTGTGGGATTTATCAAAATAAAATCTTATCCATAATGGAGATATGACTTCATGCTTGAATGTTCTGCAGCGATAGTGCTGTTTTAGTGCAGCATGGTCGCTATCCTCACGTATAATCCTCCCTCACCTCTAGGTTTACTGTCGACGGGGAGTCATACCTGGACTGCATACGAGTTCCTGACTATTTAACCATAGAAGTGCCTGTTCTAGGATTATTATGGCAATTTTAATCTTTGTTTCACACTCTTTTACATAATTTAAGCTACAAATGCACTAATCTTAGTGACTTATGATGTAAAAGCAGAGATGTATAGTTATTAAATCAAAATTTTCATGCTACAGTAAGTAAATAGGAATTCATTTAGATTTTGTAGTACTAGATGGAAAATATGTTTCTTTTAGAGTAACTTCTTCTCTGCAGTGTTGATAAATAATATATTGTTTGATGTAATGACCAAAAACCAAGCATTGTGGTCTGAACTCAGGAAACCAATCTATGAGTTCTTTTGTATAGCTTTCTGAACTTCCACGAGTCGTGAACATTTCGAGATTATATTCTCCTAATATCAAAACACATTTAAGAGTGATAGAATATGCAGCGCTGGTGAACAATTATGACATATCAAAAGCAAAAGGTCGCCGTCAGGTAATTATGCAGTCCAAAAGTTCCTCAGGCACAAAATATGTATTTATTATTATTACCGTTTCCTTTAATTCCTAGAGAAATATAGGGCTTCAGCCACACATCTTCATTGAGTTCGGTTCTTAGCCAATGTTTCCACCTGGCTCCACGTCTGCCCACATGCTTTCATCTCTTCTTCGCATGACCTTCTCCATTTCACCTTTTCACTGTCGACCAAATCGCAGCTTCCCATTCGGGTTCCACTCGAGCGATGGCCTGGCGTGTGATGTCACTTGATGGATTGTTTTTTTTCAGAGTATGGCCAATCCACCTCCATTCGGCTCGTTGACTGGGAATCGAACCCGGGCCTTCCACGTGACAGGCAGAGATACTCATCACTATAACTATGAGAACACAATACTTACTGTGCAAAAAATTAATTAACCAAACCCAACTGTAAAGTATCAGAGAATCAATAGTAGTATTCTCAATAAAACAGGATCAAAACTCCGTCTAAAGGAGTCAAAAAAGGATAAGACACATTTCTTGCCCGCAGTTCAAGGTGAGGCAGGTACTCAACTGCGCAACCTTGAAATCATCCAAACAAAACAATACATTATCACCAACAGTCAACCATTAACCAATAGCAAAGCAAATCACTAACAATCGAAATCACGCAAAAACAAGGAGGCATAGTAAGGATTAGATAAAGTTAAAATAATGCAAATCTTAGGATGACGACAAAGAGGTGAAGGGAAAAAAGTAAAAGTTAGTGAATTAGTTGGAGTATTGAACTGAGTATCAGTATTTTAAACAGATTGTTTGTGGAGGACTAATCAAGTCAGTTATTCTGCTACAATCCATGGATAACAAGCTAATGGATAGTGCATTCGCATTTCAATGAAGCATACTGGACTTCAATCACATTTGAAATTATGACCATCCTTCAAAATATAGGTAGATTCAGATGGAGAATCATAAAATTATGCGATAGGTTAACCATAGACCACACCACTGAATATCGCCAACCAAATAACACCATTTCTACCAGTCTGTACAAGAAGAATTCTTTGCTTTGTATCAGTTTGTGTATTACGACTCAAGGTGAATATTATAGAGGCTGAGAGTGTTGACGTCCACGGATAGTGCGATTTATGCTAACGCAAGACCTATTACCCTCAACTTCTATAGTATTATATCTGCGTAGACCAGAGACAAAGCAAAACAACAGAACTGATCTTACAAATTACTAATTATATTTCAGGACCAAATTGGAGTGTGAGATGATTAGTTAACTAGCTAGGGATTGTGCACGAAGGTACGAACGTAACAAGACAGCGTACTAAAAGGCGTGCATGCTTGACTGTAAGCCTTCAGCTAAACAAATCTACTTAAACAGTGACTGTCAACATCCAATATTCAATGATGAATGGTGTGGTCAATAATTCTAAGGAATTACCTACCGCTACAATACAGAATTGCTGTTTTTGACCTTATTGCAAACTTGTAAATACTTATGCCTTGAGAAGACATTGAAACATGATAGGTGGACTATTCACAATTTACAGCTTTATTGAATCATTGATATAAGAATACAACTTGTGCACTGTGGTAGAGTGTAATTCCATTATGGGTAAATTTTGTTTTGATAAAGTCTCACAGTGTTATACAATAATGTTTACTGATGACGTTTCGAGCACAATTTATTGCTCATAATCATATCAAGGTAATCACACGACTTCCTAAATTCATTTATATAATTCCGTTGTTTTTCACTTGATTTTCACTTGATTTGATTGGTAGTAATATTTTCCATATTTCGGGTATGAGTGATGAATCATTCCTATTGCACGTGTTGGGTGTAGATTCGATGAACAAGGATTCATTAATCAACCATAGATATTTAGACCTAAATTCATCTCATCCTTTAATTGTTAAGGCAGGCTTAGTTAAGTGTTTAACAAACCGAGCAATGGCACTAAGTAGCACAAGAAAAGACCTAAACGACGAGATAAAACAGACTGAAGAAGCGTTGTTATCAAATAACTATCCTATAAAATTCATTAGGAAGATTCAAAAAGGCCAAAAGAAAAATAAAAATAATTGTGAAACTAGTAATGATAACATAAATAAGAGAGAATATAAGTCATCTACAGTTATACCATATAAAGAAGGGACATCTGGGACCCTAAGTAGGATTCTTAATAAAGCAGGAATTAGGGTGGCATTCAAACCTACAAACTCACTCAGGGACAAGCTCTGTAGGTTAAAGGACCTAGTTGACCCAATTAGACAAAATAATATAATTTACAAAATACCCTGCAATGACTGTGAGGTCAACTACATAGGTCAAACTAGTAGGTCAGGAATAGTCAGATTGTCAGAACATAAGAATTTAGCTAAGATAAGAATGGTTGACCCAGAAAAGATAAGTAATTTAGAAAAAAGCTCGGCAATTGCAATGCATGCATTAACACACAACCACACAATAGGGTGGGAGAGGGTTAAAATTCTAAAAAGTAATCTAGGTAGGTGGAGAGAGAGGTTGATTACTGAATCTTTGTTCATCGAATCTACACCCAACACGTGCAATAGGAATGAATCATCACTAATACCCGAAATATGGAAAATAACACTACCAATCAAATCAAGTGAAAATCAAGTGAAAAACAACGGAATTATATAAATGAATTTAGGAAGTCGTGTGATTACCTTGACATGATTATGAGCAATAAATTGTGCTCGAAACGTCATCAGTAAACATTACTGTATAACACTGTGAGACTTTATCAAAACAAAATTTACCCATAATGGAATTTTATTGAATCAGCTTATAAGATCTTTTGTTCACCACCTAAAGTTATATACTAAGTGAGAAACAGACAAAATTTAAGAAATGATGCAAACCTTAATCACATTTGATGTTGACAGTATTCATCTTAGAGTGATACAGGAATTAGTCAAAAAAAGTAATTAACATCTGTGTAGTTTCACCACAGATTTCTTTGGTGTATTACCGTTTATAATATGATGTCTGCTTTATCTGCCCACTGTTCCTGTCGTTTCTGATATGATATTTGTGTTTGCGTTAGTGTGTGTGTGTGTGTGGAAATAAGCGATTTAATTAAATGGCGATGCTTAAATTTCCATGCTGAAAATGTTTTGGCAAATATTACTCACTAATATGAGTTTTATTCAAATATGTCACACATGGAATTGAAAATGTTCATAAATTTTAACAAAACGCATACTGCTGATGTGTGACAACAGGCTTGAAATTTGTCTTTGCTTTACTGGTTTTAAGTAATAATTTATTTTTCTATTCAGTTAGTTATGATTTATTTACTAATTGAATAAAAGTTATCTCATGTATATTTTGTTTGTCATGTATTTTCCTTTTCAGGAATTACATCGACGTATTACTCAATGTGATTATCGTGTACCATATTTTATGTCGACTAAATGCGAAAAAATGCTGAAACGTATGCTTGTAATTGATCCGAAAAAGCGAAGTTGTTTAGAGGTAATGCAGCATATACATATATATATATATATATGTATTAACAACCTTATTCTGAAAATGAGTGTATATACAATACAGAATTTTCAGCGTATTTTTATTGCAAGTTATTTACTCTTTCTACAGAATTTTCAACTAATATAATAATGGATAATATCTTATCTGAAGCAGTGTTCTTTCGTCTAGAGCATCCTCCAGTACTTCACAACGTTTCCCGTCTGTTTTAATTCAGAAGATTAGTACCAGTAGGTTGAAAATTATTTGAAAATATGCATGAGTATTGACTGCGATACTTGGACGTTAATTGGATTTATATAACACTACAACAATACAACGCATTTAGGTAGAAGTGTGTCGGTGGTCCAATGGTAGAATACTCGCCGACCACCTACCTGATACGAAGTTCAACTCCTGGTCGATACACTCCTAAACCTAGCCTAGTTGGCAATAGGCCCGATAAAGGCTGAAGGTTGGAAGCGCGGCTATCAACCTCGCCCAGTAAGATCCCCTCCTGTTTCTGAAACTTCAGTGCATCATCGTAAAGCACTATGTTCCATTGGAAATACAAATAATATCAATAATAATAATAAATAAAAGATGACCACTAAATTAAGATGACCTGCAGATTTCAGCGGACCACCGTTAAAAATAGAAACTTCCTTATTTTATTATAAACATTTTCTTCTAAACATTGCAATCAGCTTGTGAGTTATCCCCTATAGCTTAGAAAGCCTGCATTTTTCTACGTCTTCATAATTATTTTATTTAACATCAATGATAGCTGCACATCCATCATCCTAAATAATCTGTATACTTATCACTAGTTTGTCATTTAGCCGCTAATTTACAACCCAGTGAGCCTTATTCTTAAGTTTAGTTGACTTGTCTATATCAAATCCAAATTAACTTGAAATAGTTACCCAGTTAATTCAACCTACAGTGATCCAACTTACGCTGAATTTAGTTGTAAAGCACTGAAAACATAAAGAAAAAAATGTGTTGAAAACATTTATTTCCCGATACGAATTTAAAACAAGCAATAAAGGTTAATAAAGCAGGATTTAATGAATTCATCAAATGTCGGTAGAACTCGTCAGCTGAATACTCTACATACATGGATATATATACTTTTGAAATTACATTGAGAGATATAAGACTGATAAGCAAACAAACTACATTGAATTACTCATGCAGAAAGACAGGTGCGAATGTTTTTCCGGGTCATGTTCAATTAGATAAGGGGAGAGAGAGTATGAGAGATCAAAATTAAGATAAATTGCATTACACTGCATTGCATTTTGATGGAAAGCATTCACACCTGTCTTTCTGCATGAGTAATTCAATGTAGTTTCTTTACTTATCAGTCTTATATCTCCCAATTTAATTTCAAAAGTATATATATCCATGTATGTAGAGTATTCAGCTGATGAGTTCTACCGAAATTTGATGGACTCAATAAATCCTGCTTTATTAACCTTTATTGCTTGTTTTAAAAGTGTGTTGAACAGAAGTTATTGCAAATCGAAGAGAGCCTTTTACAGTTTATAGTTCATTAAAGAAACAGAAGTCAAGCAGTAACCGAGAATAACTGCGGAATGAAGCTTTGTAACGGTAAAACACAACAGACTTGGTAACGCAATGTTTATTTGAAATCTGATATTTGTATATAGAGAAATCATATACACCTTATGTGATTATCGTCATTTGTACAAATTTTCTGTGGTGTGTTACTTCCACACTTCATACTCTGTGTGTGTTTCTTCGTCTTCTTTTTGTGTCTCCCATGTTTTGCCGCAACACTGGTTCACTTACTCTCTTTGACTTCCAATCTATCTCTTAGCTATTTGTGCCAATGAATGTCCCTTTATATGCTACTTATATATCTTATCAGTAGCATACGCTATAGATTAATGTTAGGCTAGTAAATTCTAACAATGTACGATAGTTGTAAATGTAATACAAGGGTAGTAACTGGGCGCTTTAATTATAAAAATGCATAATTCGGTTAGTCTGTCGCATTTTTAACTTCGAAACTATTCGTCAGAATGTAACCTACAAATCTGGAGAGTTAGGCTTGCTTTACTTTGCCTAACTGCAGTGTGTTTTACAATAAACTGTTTAATCAATATACAGCTTATTAATGCATATTTGAGTGTATATTACACAAAAAGTGTTTGTTTGTGATAAATGTTTAATATCATTATTTTGCATCTCTATGTAAACATACGCTAGATACAGGGATGCTAGAGATGATGCAATACGTCTACACAGTTAATTCAAGGATTATTATTTGAATAATTTGGGCGGAATGTTTGCTTTTAAAATGTACAAATTCCAGTTTATGTATTGATTATTTCTAAACTGCATGATGCTTTTTGTAGCATATGTTGTAGTACAATTTCCATTTTAGATCCGATTTATAACTTATGCAGATTATAAGCTTGCCTCGACTTTAACATGTAATCAGATAGAAGAGATATGAGAAGAAAAAACAACGGTAAAGTAGATATGTGTGACCAGTAGGATGCAGCAGGTAGGGTGTGAGGACAAATACTCGCCGAAGATATTGGCTAGGGGTCGCGCTATGTAGTGAATTGGCAGAAGTTACAATTCATGGGCCATTGGATCGGGTCCAAGTGGCTTAATGGTCTACGAGCTCGCTGGCCTTGTAACCAGAAGGCCGTGGGCTCGAACCCTGTTGGTGGGTGCGTACTGATGAAGAGTTCCAAATTAGGACGAAAAGCTGTCCAGTACTCCCAGGTTTTCCAATTGTTCTCTAACCAATGTCAGCTCATAATGAAGCCCTGTAACCAATCAAATCCCTACAAACCAACACTTGAATAGATATGTGTTTGTTTGTCAAGTGTTGAACAAATAAATGTGGTTTTTAAACGCTTGAATTGATGATATTAAATCCTAATAATCCAGATTACGAATCAAGAGTATCTCTAGGTTTTATTAATATAGACTGCGAACAAGTAGGCGAATTGGATTTTGTATTATTTATGTAGACTGGTTAAAACTTACCGGTTGTTAAACAAGTATTACTAGAAGAAATGAAAATCCATAAAAAGATTTTTAAGTGTTTTGGAGAAGGTGAAAATTCTCGAGTAGTTGATAGAAATTATCAAGAGGTGTTAGCAGTCTTTGTGTGCTTGTCTAACTCACCGGTATATATGTATGTCTTTATGCGTATTTCAATGTTCCACTTAGTAGGCATCAATACACTTTGATAAAGATTAAGTCACTTTATTTGAAATAAGGAATTTCGCAACTGATTTTGAAATCGTTATTATTTCTCTGGGTTCTAAGTGAAACATAGGGCTTCACTCTGCTCTCTACTGACTGTCTAATCTGGCCCTACGACTTTCCGTATGCTTTCATTTTCTTCACGCACGTTCTCTTCCATATAACTCTTGGACAAGCTACCAACTCGTTGTTACCTATTCGAGCTTCACTCAGGGGCTTGCTTGACGTGTAATGTCACTCAAAAGCCTGTTCAATGAATATCCAATCCATCTTAATGGTCTACGAGATCGCTAGCCTTGTAGCCAGAAGATCTTGGGTTCGAACCCCGCAGAGTGGGTGCGTACTGATGATGAGCCACAAACTAAGACGAAACAGCTGTCCAGTACTCCCTGGAGGTTTTCTAGTGATGTCAGTCATGATGAGATACTCCAACCAATCAAACAAAATCCCTGCAAAACCATTACTCTTAAATGTTTGTTGGGCGATAATTTCTTGGCTAGTTTGTGGCCAGTGTTTTTTGTTGACTCTCCTTTCTGGATAGACATCTGTTGGAAATGCTTTTCGTGACGCATGCACTTAATCTGTGATTCGTATAGAAGCACTGACAGTTTTGACATTAGTATTGGAAATTTGGACTGGGCAGTTTTGCCAATCTCGTACATTGTGCGGACATTCCATGTCCCCACACAGACTTTTTCTTTTGGCACAAGGAGATTCATCGTGTTGAAGTTTCTGTAGCAGCTTTGTTTACAGGGTGGGGTTGCTAGCCTCACGCTTAAGAAGGGGAGAGAGAGAAGGTTAGTGTTGCGTGACCGCAGAGCCCAGGGACAACTGCTTGAGGCCGGTCACACGTGGCCTGTTTTTTTGTTCTTTCTTATTTAGTGTGTCTCAGTAGCATATTTATCACTTCTGCCCTGTGACACAGCAGCAGGAAGCGCGGTCGTTGTAATTCGGCCCGAACGATCCGCATGACATTTGTGAGTTTGTTGAATCATAGTATTGACTGGTAGCTGCTTTTGTCTAACCGCTATCCAAACAACCTTTCTGGCATGGTAAGACCTACAGAACAAAGTCTGCCAGTGTAGCTCGTTGGGTCATTGCGATATGCAATCTCGACCACACGTCATAAGTATTTGAATCATAGACAAGCCTCGAGTGGAACCAACAGAAGCGCGAGTTGGTTTCAGTCGAGGTGACTTAGGAGGCGTGTGAAGAGGAGATGAAACGTGTGGACAAACTTGGAACCAGATAAAGACTCTAGCAGAGAACCGAACGCAATGGAGAGGCACGGCTGAAGCCCTAAGTTCCCCTAGGAATTAAAGGAAACAATAATAATAATGTAATAATAATCCTTGTTTTGGGTGAGTACTCTAGATCACTACACTGATTTCAGGTAAGTGACCCTTGTCGTTTTTTTGACATCCTTAACCTCGTCGCCACATTTAACTGAAAAGATTATTAGAGGTTAGTTGTGATATCAGAGGTTTGTGCATAAAGTGTCGTCCGATTTTCAGTTAGTTTAAACCTTAGTGTTATGTCATTCTGTGAGCTTTGTGCTTCAATTCAAAAGCTTTTAAAATGGTTAAACTCCACTTAAGTTATAAATCTTCTTTCTAATTTTATCACTCATATTCTTCAAATCAGAAACTTAGATTTGAAGACAAATTGAACATGATTTTTTCTTAAAAATGACCCACACATCTTCCAGTAACAGGGAATACAACTAGCTAAATCATTCATGATTCTTAGTGCTATGAAACACAATTTGTTGCGTGAAATGTGCATGTATTATTTTGAGGCTTCTCTCTAAATACAAACATTCTATAAGAATACAACTTGTGCACTGTGGTAGAGTATAATTCCATTATGGGTAAAATTTATTTTGATAAAGTCACACAGTGTTATACAGTAATATTTACTGATGACGTTTCGAGCACATTTTATTGACACTCATAATCATATCAATGTAATCACACAACTTTCTAACTTCGTTTATGTAATTCCATCATTATTTTTCATCTCTTGATTTGATTGGTATTAGTATTTTCTATATTTCCGATATGAGTGATGAGTCATTCCTATTGCGCGTGTTTGGTGTAGTCAAATTGTCGGAACATAAGAATTTAGCTGAGGTTAGAATGATTGACTCCACCCACGAAGATAAGTAATTTATAGAACAAAAGCTCAGCAATCGCACTGCATACATTAACACACAACCCCACAATAGGGTGGGAGAGGGTGAAAATTCTGAGAAGTAATACCGGTAGGTGGGCAGAGAGATTGATTACTCAATCCTTGTTCATCGAGTCTACACCCAACACGTGCAATAGCAATGAATCATCACTCATACCGTAAATATGAAAAATACTATTACCAATCAAGTCAAGCGATGAAAAATAATGATGGAATTATATAAACGAAGTTAGAAAGTTGTGTGAGTAGTGCCTTGATATGATTATAAGTATCAATAAAATGTGCTCGAAACGTCATCAGTAAATATTACTACTGTATAACACTGTGAGACTTTATCAAAATAAATTTTACCCATAATGGAATTATACTCTACCACAGTGCACAAGTTCTATCCTTATATCAAATAGCTGAGAGATAGGTTTGAAGTGAGAGAGAGAGTAAATGAACCGGTGTTGCGGCAAAACATGGGAGACACAAAAGGAAGACGAAGAAACACACACAGAGTATGAAGTGTGGAAGTACAAATGACGATAATCACATAAGGTGTATATTGATTTCTCTATATACAGATATCAGATTCCAAATAAACATTGTGTTACCAAGTTTCTTGCCTTCTACCTTTACGATTTCACCCACTGTGGTTCCGTTAAATTTCAGTCTTCATAGCAAACTTCTGCCGACTATAAAAAATATTATGTTCTTATTCATTAATACTAATGTTGTATATTTTAGACTATCTATAGATGATAGTCTAAAATATACAGCATTTAGAAATAGGAAGTGAAGTGGTAGAGCACGTTGACCGCTTCACTTACTTGGGAAGTACCATCAGCCCCAACGGGTTGATCTCTGACTAAATCTCAGCACGAATACAGAGGGCTAGGTTCGCATATGCCAGTAGACGTGATATCCGACTATCGACCAAAGGGCGGGTGAACTGCTCATCAGCCCGCTCTGTCCTCCTTTATGGATGTGAGACCTGGCCATTGAGAGCAGAAGACATGAAAAGATTAGCTGTCTTCGATCATAGGTGTCTGCGTTCTATCTCCCGCGCAAAGTGGTATAATAAGGTGAGCAATATTGAGGTTAGGCGTCGAGTGCTAGGTAAGGAAGGGAAATCAATTGATGAGGCTGTGAAATTACATCGACTGAGATGGTTAGGACATGTGTTACGCATGCATGCGTCTAGCCATCCATCTTCTTCCTCGACGGACAATGTTAGCTGACATAGGGTCAGGTTGGAAAAGAGCTAGTGGCGGTCAAACCAAAACATGGCACCAGTCAATGAAATCTACAACAGTTAGTCTAGGCCACGTAGGAAGGTGTAGACTTCCTGGTTGGGGTCCTCGGGACAGTAAAAACCTACGGTTGGAAACAATCGGTGATACGGCTCAAAATCGTTCTCAGTGGCGCAGATGCATCCACTCCTTGTGACTTATGATTTCCAATGAAAATGTTTTGTTCTTCGTTATTACTATTCCTTTGTCTCACACCTCTGTTTACTGTCTCTAATAGGCATTTCTCCTACTTTCTTCTCTTGCTTTGTGTGCTACATGGAGTAGGGCGACTTGAACTGCCACACATATGTGCAAAGTTCTGTGTCGAAAACAGACACACAGGCATCTATAGATGGAGAGGAACACTGAGGCAAAATGTGCATACTTTCTGTTACAGATTTTGTTCTTCTTCATTTGATGAAAGCGATCATGGAACACGTTTTATGAGTATTATGATGGAATTTATTTTCGCCAATGAAATGAAACAGTCACTAATTTAAGGGATATATTTTATTCTGACAAGCAGTCGTGTGATGAATGTAATAGGATCACAGGAAATGTCAGTTTAATGAAGTAAAAGATGAGATTATTCGAATATAATTTTATTTTTTGTAATATGTATATCATTAAGTTGATGATATATTTCTCATTTGTTTTCCAATAAAAGGAATTAATGAAAGATCCTTGGATTAATATTGGCTATGAAAGTGAGCCACTGAAACCATATAACGAAAATCTAGAAAGTTATAACGATCCACTACGTATTGGTAAGTAGAATATTTATGTGCTTAGGGGATCATGAAATAAGTAGAATGAATAGAAATAATAATAATAATAATTTGCTTTATTCCAAAACAGTACTTGTGATACAGAATGGAATTCTCAGCATTTCACTACAGTATTGCATCCAGTTAGTACATTATCAATAAATAAAATTCTACATAGATTAAGGAAATCTCAGTTCATTATGACAACAACATATTGGCATGTCGGTAGCAAAGCCAAAGTTGAACAGTGTTTGAAGGTGTTAGAAAAGTAGGTGCTATCATATTTACTGGCGTAAGCGGAAGAAAGAAGCAAAGCAGCACATAACGGAAAAAAAGAGAGAGAAAAGGAAAAGAAAGAAAGAAAATGTTGTACCTATAAATGATATGAGTTGGAAAGACGAGGTCCAGTTGTTCTACTGACCATTTAATGAATTATAGGTGTCACGCCTAATGCTTTCTTTATCGCACAGAACACGAGCTAAGTAGGGTATGGTTGAGTTTTTGTACTTGCTGGTGCGAGCATATAGTTTTCTATATAGCCTTCTGGTTTTGCCTGATGAGATGCAAGGGGAGGGTTGTGAATGAAGAGGGTGGTGTGAATTAGGTAAAATGGATTTAGCCCATTTTTCACATGAGTCCATGTGCCTGTCAACCAGAATATTAACAAGCTGGTTAAGTGGCACCTTGCTTACCCTGCTGGCAACCTTTAACATCCTGCGTAATATGTTATAGTCTTTCTTCAGTAGCCCGGGAAAACCAAAGGGGGAACAATAGAGAATAATAGGCACAATGCGAGAGTTAGCGAATTGTAGGAGTAAGGGTTGAGTTATACCAGAATGTCTTAACTTCTTGATGTAGAAGGTAAGACGGAATATTTTCATAAAAATCGTCAGGATATGAGACGACCAGGAAAGAAAAGGAAATATCAACAATGCATATTTTCTGGTGAAAATACAAGATATGAATTGTAGACATAGAATGGTTTACACAAATATGCTTTTTAAATGTATTTATGAAAACTTATGCTTCAGAAGAACTAGAAAATAAGCTCATCGAATATATGTAACCTCGTCTAGCTCACTGACGGGTCTTAGGCGCGGAGAAAGTAAGGAAAAGTTCAGCATAAGAGGTAGAAGTCCTACCAGATGACGCCGGTTAGTGAAAGCCTTCAGGAGATGGGTCTACCATTGGATTGTGCTTTAATGGAAGCAAAAATAAGCATTGGAACATGGAATTCGTTAGCGAAAGTTCACTTAATTTAAATTTAGAGATGAACATACCAACTTAAACTGCAATACCAAGAACACCTACTTGAGCCATAAATCTCCATTATTTCAAAATTTTCAGTATTTAATAATGAGTAGGTCCGTTACTTGAATTCCTCCAACTGAATTTAGGAAAAATAACCACATCACCAGGTGTTAATAACTTCCATGTGTTTAGAGAAACCCTTGCAGCATTTGTCTCTGCACTTCGCATTCCTGTCTAATTCTGACAGCCTGTTTGACCTTTAATTTATGTCTTTCTTACGAATTCAACTTGATTTAATTCAGTGACGAATTCTAGATTTATTTTTAGTATACGCTACCTAACAGAGGTTAAATTGCGTTGGTGGTTCACTAGTGGAATGCTCCCCAACTATACGCATGGTCGAGGTTTGACTTGCAGTCAACACACTCCTGAATGCCCCTTGGCCGGTAGTAAGATCGGTAATGATGGAAGGTTGAACGTGAGACTAACAACCTCATTCCGTATAAAAACAGTGAGACTTGAAAACTTAAGCGTAAAGCTATATATTTCGCTCGGAACACAAAGGAATGAAAATAATGTGTTCGTATACTGCATTACATGAATTTAGCTGCAAACGTAATCATATTCTTGCAGACCTGGGTAGGTATTAAGTTCTACACACTGGGTTGTTATACAACTAGTACAACACTGTAGTGTATCTTTTATGAGTGTGAGATAACTGAAGTCAAATGGCAGGAAGCCTCGCTTGACCAAAATTTAAGGCGTTGTTGTATTTACCAATGGAAACCTTTACCAATGTATCCAACACTCGTGTTATTCCAAGCTTGTCTGGTCACTGTTATAATGGACATGATCTCATTTGGTGCATAACACATATATGTATATAATGGATACCTGCTTCTTTATGTGCCACTGACGTAGACCAAACTGCCTAGTGGATAGTGCTTTAACGTTTCAAATGATAGGTTCTCGGTTCAACTCTCAATGGGAACATTGTCACTTACTGGTGGCTGCGGGTATGTTCAGATGACGAGTCTCAAATAGGACGAAATGCGCAACGTGGACTCTACTGCTTAACGCCATACACCAAATGACTTATTTTTAATCCTCAGATACCACTGGGGTATCCGTACTACATTCCAACTTGTCAAAAGCGACTGAACATTTCCGTCCGATATAATCAGTCAGCTGGAAATTCACCTAAACAAATATAATGAATACTTGATAATGTAACATTTTAGTTTTGCATATATATTCCTTTCATTTCTTCTTTTTTCTTAGCTCTTATGAATGAATTAGGCTTTGCAACAGAAGATTTACGTGAAACATTTGAAAAACATTTATTTAACAATGTAAGAGCAACCTATCTCCTGTTAGCCGATAAAGAAACGCAGTACAGAATTGCTGAGAAACTGATTTCCATTATCTCTATGTTACCGATGAATAGTTCATGTAAAGAAAATGATTTCAAAACCACTGGTGTAAAAGGTATACAGGAAACTGCTTCACAAGGTAAGTAAATGTTCCTAATCTTGAGTGCAATTCAACCACTTCATATTAATTATTTGCTACTGATATTCTATAATGAGTAATTTAAAAGTTACAAAGAAAATTTCCGTTATTTTATGGTTAATATATTTATTCCGTAGAATAACGAATTACTCCTTGTTCTGGAGGCATTTCCAAATATATATTTAAGAAAGCCAGTTTGAAAAGCGGAAAAGTCGTCCATACTTAACTCCGCCATTGATAAAATTCTGGAAGCCACTCTGAGGGATATTAGTTTTATTGGTGTCAGCCTGCTATCCTAGATAGGACAGATTGATTTGTAGTATTCAGCGTGGGTGATTCATTGGTAAAACACTGGCCAGCCAGACAATTGGTCCGGCATTCACCCCTCCAACCGGCGCACTACGGGCTAAGCCCGGTAGTAAGCCATGCAAAGAGGGAAGGGCGTTAGGCTAACAACCCTACCGCTTAAAAAAACACCCCTGCTACTGGAAATTCAAAAGCTCCAGATTGAAGCTGTATGTTCCACTGGGAGCGTCAAGAAATAAAATAAATAATAATTTAGTTAGTGACCATTAGTGGTTAGTGACCATTGTTGTGAAATGTGAGGTGATTTTATAATTGCTATATTGCCAAGAACTTTGTTAAAATGACAGCAGTCTCTGGTTGTTTTCAGATGATACAAAAGTCGAAAAGTCTTTTGTTTAGTTAGCACTCTTTAGTTTATATAGGCCCCCTGGATGGGATCCAACGAACCATGCAAAGTATACTCAAAAACAGTCCCTATCATGTTGTATTTTTCCGGCTGATTCTACTGTCAAAGTTACATGTGATCAAAGATTTTCCACTTAATATAACTCAAAGAGAATACTTGCGTGTTCAGTCTTTCTTCCCCCGCCATCTTTGTATAAATATTATATTACTTGTGTGGACCAATCTTCGATGCCTGTGCTATACTTACTTCATGTTTCAAGTAATCGGAGTGTGGAACAGGACGGTGAAATGTAAAAACCTGTAATTTAATAAACAACTATCTTACACTAAGACTGGAAATCAGAGATTATGGGAACAATTATAATAAGGATAACATGAATGACCGACATATAGACAAAAATGACAACATCAAGAATGCTGAATTCATAATATCAGTACTGCTGCCTAACAGGGAGGGAACTTCTGACACCTTACGTTGGATGTTTCACAAGACAGACACAAGTGTTATTTAAACCCATAAATTCACTCAGAAACAATTTTTTCCAGTTAAAGGATCCTGTGGAGCTCATTAAACATAATAAATTAGTTTATCAAATATCCGACAATGATTTTCAGGTCAGGGCAGTAAGTTTGGATCAATTATGTTAGCAGAGAACAAAAAACAGCGTTGACCCTAATAAAATACGGAATCTAGATAATAGCTCAGCCATAGCACTACGTACAGTTACATACAACCACACAACAGGATGGGACAGGATGACAGTATTAAAATCTAATATAGCATGGTGGAGGGGGAGACTGATAAGTGAAGCTCTTATGTATCGAATCAACTGAGAATACGTGGAATAGGAATGATTTAGCACCTTTCCTAGACATCTAGAAAATTTTACTACCCTTGCTACACTTGTGACAAACGGGAAAAAAGGAGAACTATACAAATCAAGTTTTAAAGTTGAATACTTACAATCCTCCCCGAAACATCATCCATCAAGTAATACTGTCCCACCGTGTGATATATTCAGTTGGACTGATCACGAGATTACATGAGTAAGGAGAACAACTGAAGACCCAGGTAGTGCTAGACAGCTGTTTTATCGTAGTTTAAGTCTCTTTAGCAGTAGTTACCCATCATGGTTCAAACCCAGGACCTTTCAGTTGTAGGGAGAGCTCATAGACCACTCCGCTAGTGGGATCCGATCTTATGGTTCATAAATTCCTACTTCTGCCAATTAGCACAACCACTAGTCAGTGTCACTGGCGAGTTCTCTTGCCTGACTTAGTGGACTCCAACGCCTACGATTTCTGTCAGTCCTGTAACCACTCAAATCCCTGCAAACCGACACTTAATATATCCAACAAACAAACACAGTACCACGGTGGTCAAGTTTTCCATATGCACAAATTAAAAATCTGAGTTGTAGACTTCACACTGAGACATCTTTCACTTCAATTTAATCAGGTTCGACTTGTATCTACAAATACTTGATTATTCTTGTAATTGCACAACAACTTGCACAATTTCAATTTTTCCCGACACTACCAATGATCCCTTGGTAAGTAACAGTTTTTGCTGCCTGCTGCGAGTAGCCTGACTCGTAGCAAACATAATATTCAAATCACTGAAAGTATATATTCCTTTATTCCATAATATTAATTATGTGTAAGTGGAACTTTATCATAATTTAATTGTAATGATAATGACAAAATTAATAGTCAGTTCTACTAATCAGTATGTGTTATTTTTGTTGATAATATACATTAGCTCCTAATTCAGAGATACATGAAGCAGAAAAACGCAAGCCAGAGTCCAATGCATGTGATAATACCGCTTCAATGACAGTTTCTAAGTCGGATGATAAGTGGTGAGTCAATATTTTTGCTTGCTTACTGATTAATGAGGTGTTCTGCGCTGACCACATATTTTGAATCTGTAACGTATATTATTATTCGTTACTTGGGTTCTGGTTGGGACACAGTACCTCAGCAGCACATCACCGCTTTACTCTGTTGTCTGTAGTTGTTTTACCTGGCTGCAAGATTAACTTTCAGAGAAGATAAAAATATCATTCACACATCTTGGATATAACTTGGATGACTTGGCGCGTCACGAAAAGAATTTCCGACAGACTTCAGACTTTTATCAACAGCTGCCTTCACTGTACCTATACTGAGGATCAGGTGATCAGAAAGAATCAGGAACACGAAACTCTGCGAACGAATCAATCAGGAACGTATTGCTTAACAAATATCCTTAAGAAAATGGAGATAGATTGGATACACTCTGAGGAGACCGTCGATTAACATCATGTGCCAGGCCATTACGCGAGTGGAAGGTCAGTGGGAAACGATTAGTTGGGCGATCGAGTGTGATATAGAGGAGATAACAGCCTATAGGGAATCGTGAAGCCAGCTAGTATGGACTGCATAGAACAGGGTGAGATGAAGATGTGCTTCTGAAGCCCTGTGTTCCAGTCGGAATCCAAGTAAATAATAATATTATTGACTTTTTAGTGTAGAAAAAATCCCGATTTAGACATTTAGAAAGCAGAAGGATTGAGCGAACAAATATTTACCTTTCAGTTAGATCCGCATCTCTGACTATACTCTAGTATATTTAGCATTTTATTACAATACGCAACAATCAAGTAGCAAAATGTTTGTTAACAATAATTAGTCAGTGTCAACATGTCAGTGGGGTGATAATTAACGAAGAAAATTAATACGCACAATTAAAAGGTAGAAATGGTTGCAATAAATGGATTGCGTAATGTATAATTTCGGAAAAATGAAGAGTAATTAAGGAACAAGCATGTGCACAGGTTGATTACGTAACAGATTATTAAAGGAAATAAAACGACTTGGACAATGGTAACTTGTAACTAAGATTGAAGTGGTTATAAGAATAAAATAATTTTACAAAGATAACATGTAATTAAACATGAAGTAGTCAGAAAAATAGTAAAATAATTTGGACAGTTATAATTTTTATCATTTTCAAAGGTCTAAGGGGAAGGGGGCAAAGTAGTCCGGCCTATACATTCATGTAACGATAGCCAAGGTGTGGAAATTGGCTGTACAAATGTCTTCTGAACACAAAGAGGAGGCGAATTTAAGTAGTTTATCCTTATTTCTCGAACGTAGATTAGGGGTGGTTGTGAAGAGACAACGTACCTCTGCTGCATAACAAGCTCTTTTAACTGCGTTTTCAGGTGCTGTTATTATTTCGCTGACATTGTCACCGAGGAACTGCAGTTGTAAGAACACTGGTTTTTTCGGAACTGTTACCATACTGACTCTCCTAGGTGCTGAATTCATATTCTTCTCAATGAACTTATCTGGATAACCATTTTTTCTAAGTAATTTTCTAATAATCTTAAGCTCCTCATTGAGGCAGTCGTCTGAATAGATTAACCTAGGTCTATGAACCAGACAATTTACCAAGTTACGTTTATATTTCAAAGGTACAAAACTCTAAAATTAAGTGTACTGACCTTTAGTTGTAGGTTTCCTATAAACACTTCTTCTTAGTGTGCCATCTTCTTCCTCGCCATGAAGACGTCTAGGAATGAGATACTGTCATTACTTTCTTTCTCTACGGCAAAGTTTATTGCTGAATGGTCATCATTAGACTTGTCAAGGATGTTCATTACATCATTCTCGTTTTTCATAACCAGAAATGTATCATCCATATATCGACAGTAGAAATCCAAATCATTAGTTACTTCTTTCAGTGGTCCATTCTCCAACTTAGGGAGGAAAAAATCAGCTAGGACTGGACCTGATAGCTACACCATCAGTTTGTCTGTAATATTCCTCATTGAATAAGAAATGAACATTCATTGTACATCTTAAAATAAGTTCCTTTAGGGAGGATACAGAAATGCCGATTTCTATGTTTCGCGTAGTAATCTCATCACATATAAAATCCACTGTTTCCATTGGTGAAAAAGGAGGATACATCAAAAGATATCATAAACTTGTCACTCACATTAAGATCTCTTATTTTTCCGACAAATTCAAAACTCTTGAAAAATTCCCATTCGAACATTAATAGACAGAAGACCAGTAGTTCAGCGAAGAGTCTCTTTTCGGAGAATTCATTTTCATAGCTGTACAATCGCAAATATATATGGTTATTTTGTATGTGTGTGCATTAAATTTGTCAAACGAAAATACAATTAGTAAGTTCAGGTGAATTAAGTATTGATATAAGAGGGTAGTAACAAAAGTGATGAGTTGTCACAAACGATTGTCAAAGAAGAGTTGCGTAATAACATGAATAGTTTAATGAAAGAGTTGTACTCAGGGTGTACATGGAAACAAAATATACAGAATTACACAAGGGTTTTAAGTAGAAAAATAAGCATACAAACAAAAGTCAAGTCAAATCAACAGAGTTGTTACCATGAGAGTAGAAGTGGTTGAATAATTTTCTTTTGTATGCACAGTTCTGGTTCCTCCAGCTGAATGGCTAGGGCTTCTGCGATGCAAAGAAGACGGAATCGTACTGTCTTTGGAAGGTTGTTCTTCACTTTGTAGATTACTTTGAAGGAGGCGTTTGTTGAGATGGAATGACCAGTATTGACGAGATGTTCGATTATTGCACTCCTTATGCAGCCATTACTTCCTTTCTGTAGCCACGCTGGATAGTGTTCTTTGACCCTTTTTGACAGGATACGCGTTGAACGACCGATGTACCTGGCTCCACAGCAACAGGTGAACTGATATATACACATAGAAGTGGTCAGGTGCGGGATTTTGTTTTTTGGGCTTCTGCAGATCAGCGGGCGACTAGCGAAGACTACTCTCAATGTTGCCGCAAAGAGGTGGAGATTCTCCTTCTAAGGACGTCACTGAGTAGGTCTCCCTTGAAGTCGAGGTTCATATAAAGTATCTTATCATATAAAGTATATATATAAAGTATCTTCAAGACTACCGTTTAAGCTATGTTTTACCAATTCATTATGAGGATCATTATGTGGATCTAATTGAAAAGTAAATATTTCTTCGCTCAATCGCTTTGCTTTCTAAATTTTCTAGTAACCTAATTAACACTGTGTAAGGATATTTTATCATATTCTGAAGAGATAACTAATAATAAGTACTGTTTCATTTTACCTGTATTGGTGTAACGTCTGTTGGTGTATTCGCGCTATCCATCGAGATGAACTGACTGCTGTCTCTAGAAGTTACGAAGAACACACAGAAACCTACTGATTGTTAGCGAGATGTTCTTCTTGGCCACAGGTGGCTTTACTCATCATTATCTTGTCGTTTTTTAAGTGCTGCCGGTGTTCATCTGTACTCTGTGCGGCGTTAGCAGCTAATCTTGTGTGTAAATTGGTGTCTGCTGTAGTAAGTGCGATTGATTCACGTATATCATACTTTTCTCTGTGGCGTAGCGGTAGAATACTCACCAACCATACACGCAGTCCTGGGTTGAAATCCCGAGCGACGCACTACTGCAACTCTCTAACCTGGTTTTGAAACCGGTAAAGAGGTAAAGTTGGACGTGAAGCTAACAACCCCATCCCTTAAAAGGTGTAACAATACTGCTACTGAGACTTCAGAGCTGCTGAATCTGGGAGTCCTAAGTTCCACTGGGTGCGAAAAGGAATAAAATCAAATAAAAATACTAAATAGCAAGTATGCTGAGGGGTACCTAACCAGTCATATGCTCTGATGGTGTCCTCGTGACTTTTGTTGCCAGATCCGCCAAGGGAGACGGGATAGTACGCGACCTAATGGTTGTGTGCAAGGTTTGAAGAAGGCTGTGTGCTATATGCATGTGCCTCGCCCTGATAAATATCTTTGCATCGGTGGCACAGTGGTTAGAACGCTCGCCGACCATGGAAATGGTTTGGGGTTCGATCCCCAGCCGATGCACTCCTTTACCTCGCTAAGCCAGAAATAAAGCTGGCAAAGAGGAAAGGTTGGGCATGAGGCTAGCAACCCCATCCTGTAAAATAACCACCACTGCTACAGAAACTCCAAGCTTCCAGCTTGAAGCCCTATGTTCCACTGGGAACGTGAAGGAATAAAAAAAACTTAAAAGAAGCTCCATTTAACGTTAATAAATTTTTAAAAACCAATTTATTTATTTTAATATGTATATTATTTTGCATTGTTTTTCCTGTAGTCAACCAGTTGATGAGTCAATACCAAGTCACCGAAATAATCTAATCATTGTATCTGATGCATATTTACGTGAAATTGAATGTAAAAGTCTATCAGTTCCAAGTTCATGTCATCTAGACAATAATGAACAAACATTTCGACAAGGTATAAGAAACAATGAATGCAAAATACCAAATAACTTACGTCGTGTCCATGCTACTTCGTTATATGAGAATACAGATGTACACGAATATGATAAAGTAATTGTTTGCAGTAATAAAAGTGGTAAAAATACATCACTTAGAGATGAAGAATTTGTAAATCAATGCAAGTAAGATAGTGTTATGTGACATAACGCCTTTATTCTGCTTAATAATGTTCATCACTTTTGTTATCTTTGACAAGATATTTACTCACCGATTCACTTTCTGAATGGATTAGTTTGGTTGATGAGATATATTCCCTCTGTACCTAGGCTGCATATCTCATTTTAAATCTCATTTTCAATCCATTTCTTATTACTGATTCCACAAAGGTTTAATAAGAGCCATGACCGGTAGATTCAATTTGGTTCGGTTTGAAGACAAGAAATGACCGATGTAATTGAAAGTTGGTATAAGCCATAGTTATTAGTTGTACGACAATGCTGTATGCCAAGTAATCCACAACGAGAAACTCACGGAATCCTTCAAAGTGAGGACGGGAGTCAAACAAGCTGGCTGGCCACTATCTCCAATGATTTTCTAGATTGCGGTAGACTGGATAATGCAATAGACAATGGGCAGCGAGGAGACAGGCATAAAATGAACCCACATAGAAGAATTTGGGGATCTGGACTTCACCGATGATATATGACTGCTTTCCCACAAACTGAAAGGTATGCAAATGGAAGGAAACAAGTTGGTAGAAGAAGCATCAAAGATAGGAAGGATTTCAGGTGAACTTAGAGAAAACAGAGGTGATGAAGATTCCTGGCCAGCAGTAACAGCATCAACAACAGACAACAATCTGCATAAATGAGAGGAATCTGAGAGAAGCAACCTCCTTTACCTACCTACCTACCTGGGAAGCATCGTCTCAACTACAGGCGGACGGAACTGATGACGATATCAAGGCGAGCATCAGGGAAGCAAGGTAAGCTTTCATTACTCTCAAGTCTGTATGGAGGTCAACAGCACTCAGCATGAAAATGAAAATAAGATCCAGATTTTCAACTCCAATGTGAAGTCGGTGCTACTTTACTGATCAGAGACTTAGCGCTTGAAACAAACTACATACTTTCATCAGCAGCTGTCTTCGTTCCATACTCAAAATCAGATGGCTGGCCAGAAGAGGTCGGCAACAGGGAGGGGTCTCTGGAAATGAGCGAACCAACCCAGCAGGAACTGAATGTGCGACAAATATGCAGGAAGAAATTGAGGTGGATTGGATATACTCTGAGAAGACAATCCATCAAGTGACATCACTCGCCAGACTCTCTCTCTCTCGAGTGGAACTCGAACGGGAAGCGGCAATTTGGTCGTCAGTGCGAGGGGGACATTTAGGAGGTCATGTAAAGAGGAAATGAAAGCATTTGGGTATACATGGAGCCAGGTGGAAACGTTGGAAGAGAACCGAAAGCAATGGAGACGTGTGGCTGAAACCCTATTTTCCTCCAGGAACTAAAACAAACGATAATAATAGTTATTAATCGTAAAATCTGTTAGGTATATAATCAGGACGGTTTCTAAGTCTCCAGTTATATGATACTTTCATTTTGGATGCCAAGAGTGTCAGGTATTTCATTTCCCTAGCTAAGATAATGTATTACATGTAGTCTCCATGTTATCAAAGCTTCAAAACTCGTATCATTTAAGATATAAGAATGCTTAGGGATCTGGTGACTTTTGATCTCTACGTTTATACGGCTTAAGGAATTTTGACCTTACAGCTGATTTATGTGATACTTTTACAAAACTGATGAGTGTAGTGTGTTAGCCGCCTTCTGTCGATAGGCGACGACTTGGCTAATAACCAAGAATAGAAAATCTGATTCATGTAAATATTAAGCCAGTTTGTGCTCAATTGTATATTAGTAAGACATCAGTTATAAACTTCAAATATGCATGTGCAGAAACGCTCCAGTTCTTCTATCCACTCTTATTTGAACCTCTGAAAGTACAAATAATAGTGATATGAACGATAAATAACATTACAAGAAACTGAAATGAAACCATAGGAATAATCTTGGCAGTGACACCAAAATTTTGATATGACCGGTGATATGAACTATGCGAATAATGCTGTTGAGTTTGATAACGTTGTCAAAATTTCACATGGGTTAGTATGACTGACACTAATAAGAATGCTGAGACTAAGGTTAGTACGAGAAGGCGGAATACGAAGTATGAATTTTCAGTCACACCTGACCCCACCCTCCCCACCAGAGCTAACACAAATAAAGACGGAAGGCAAAATTATATATATATATATATATATATGTACATATATAATTTAACGCACCCTGGAAAGTCAGGCCAATAAATAAATAATTCATGAAAAATCCCCATTCGAACATTAACACACAGAAGACCAGTAGTTCAGTGAAGAGTCTCTTTTTGGAGAATTCATTTTCATAGCTGTACAATCGCAAATATATGTGGTTGTTTGGTGTGTGCACAATAAATTTGCCAACCGAAAATACAGTTAGTAAGTTCAGATGAATCGGATGTTGATATAAGAGGGTAGTAACAAAAGTAATGAGTTGTCATAAGCGATTGTTAAAGAAGAGTTACGTAATAACACGAATAGTTTGACGAAAGAGTTGTGCTCAGGGTGAACATGGAAATAAAATAACATGCGGAATTACGCAAGAGTTTTAAGCAGTTATAAAAATAGGCATACAAGCAAAAGTTAAGTAAAATCAACACAGTTGTTATCATGATAGTAGAAGTGGTTGAATAATTTTCTTTTGTATGCATAGTTCTGGTTCTTTCAAATGAATAATTTATTATCAAAATACTTAAAAACTCCCAGAGTGTTTAAAAGTCAAAACTAGATTTTCCTGAACATTTTGCTGTGTGATTCACAGCTTCTTCGGCAGGTAACCCAAAATTCGGATTCACTCTGACTCAGCACCCAAATTATTCCAGGAAATTCATCAAATCTATAGCCTAAATGTTTAGAATAAATAATTTCGTTGGTTGCTTAAGTTTAGGTTTTTCAATCGCTACATAACATACATTCCCTTTCGGCTTGACGGTCTGAATTAGTTCAAACTGAATTTAGCCACTTCTTAAAAGACAGGGTGCTCACTTTCTCACTAACACTACAGTTACGCTGACTACATAGGCAAATATACAATGCACAAACATGTCTTTTGATGAGCAAAGTCTTTTCAAAGTCTCATTATTTAAAAACTTCTAAATATTTGTTAAATTTTTCACCATAAAGCTTTACTTTTACATATTTCTGAAAAGAGACACCATCGGATATACTATTTATGTGGAGTAAGAAATATATCTGACAGAGAACTGCAAATATTTGTATCACAAGAATCCCTTACTAATTATACAAGATGTTCATCGTGCGAATTCAATGTATCATACAGAGTTCTATGATGCTATCTTGATTAGATTAGATACTTTGTAACTCACCTATTGTTTGAATCAATACCTTTAATAATGTCGCAAATGATACTGTAAGAACTAATAGTTATCAGTATTATAACAGTTTCCTTTAGTTCCTAGAGGAACATAGGGCTTCAGTCACACGTCTTCATTACATTCAGTTCTCTACCAACGCTTTCACCTGGCTCCACATCTGCCCACATGCATTCATCTCCTCTTCGCATAACCTCCTCCATATCATCCTCACACTGACGACCAACTCACCACTTCCCATTCGGTATCCACTCGAGAGAAAGAGAGTCTGGCATTTGATATCACTTGATGGTTTGCTTTCTCAGAGTATGTCCAATCCACATCCATTTCTTCCTGCATATTTGTTACATAAGAAGCTTGAACTGGAAGCATTTCTTAACATCCACATTTTATATCTGGATGTAATGGAGATTTGTAGCTCAGGTGGATGATTTTGATGTAGTTGTGTTCTCTGAGCTGCGTGGTTTAGTTGCAAAGTTTTCAATATCTTTCTAGACAACATCTTCACAGCGTACTTAAGTTTGAAGGAGGATTTCCATGTATTATAAATTAAGACAGTAGTAATGTAGCGGTAGAAGATGAAAGATTTGGTAAGGGAGTGTTTATATGGGGATCGATATCTCTATATAGCAAAATTATGTACGCCTTATGTTCAAATCACCATTTGCACAGATCTTCCGTGTTGTACTACTTCTGACCTTTTACGTCTCCCATGTATCTCTCACATTCTGTATCATTTAGTTTCTCTGACATGAAAATCGATTTCTCTGCTATTTGATGATTTTTAAACCGATGAACATCTCTTTATATACTACTGATAAATCTTATCAGTAGCACACACCACAATAACCATAGATTCACAGTATATTCTTATCTACATCCGATAAATTTAGAGACTCAGTTGGCGAAAGTATACCCATATCGAACTCTTCTTTCCCCACTGTGTTTAAGCAGCATACCAGCAATCAACGTTATGGAAAGATGAAATATCCTTTTATTCAGACACACATGGAGTGGTCATTTCCGAAGTATTGGGAAAGATACTGTCTCACTAGAGCTAATACAGAAAACATTGGAATGCTTAGTATTTATATGCCTAGTCCTATAGTACTTAACATTATGGAAGAGTGAAACTAATATAACTGAAATTATTTTATGGAACTTCTTTGCAATTGGTGCAGTGTATGCGATAATCTGATGCTAAATAATGCCAGTAGCTAACAGCGAACATTTGAAACCATATGATAGTGGATTAACATAGTTCATCTGACTGAACTTCAAAACCTAATCTACTTCTGAAAGTAAATAGTACTGTTGTCAATAAAACAGTTTATACCTAAGAAGAACCAATCAATCCTTTTATAGTATCAATATTCAGCGAACAGATACACCGTCTAAAGAGTAATTAAACAATGAATTTAAATTACCGGTTTTGTAGAGATGTCGAATAAATTTCACTGTAAATATGGTCACTAACCAACATCAACTAGAGAATCGCTGAAAACCATGGAGCATTGGACAACAGTTTCGTCTTAATTTGGGACTCTTCGCCAATGCTCACCCTCGACTTTGTCAGGGACCTTAAAGCTACAAGATGAGTTCGCAGACTATTCAACTGAATAGGGATGAAATAGACGTCCAGTGCTCTTTGGCTTTCAATGGTTTTCTAAACGATATTTTTTCATGGAGAAATGATTAATTGCATGGAGGATTTCATTATGAGCTGACATCAGTTAAAGAACCATTGGGAGACCTGTAGGAAGTACTGGACGGCCGTTTCGTCCTAGTTTGGGACTCTTCATCGTTACGAACCCACTGGGGTTCGAACCCAGGACTTACTGGTTACAAGGCAAGCTCGTAGACCATTGAGCCACCGGGACCCGATCCAATGGTCGCAGATGAAGCAGTAACTCATCGAAGAAATGGCCGCGCTATTTTGTGAATTGGCAGAAGTTAGAGTTCAAGAACCATTGGATCGGGTCCCAGTGGCTCAATGTTCTACGAGCTCACCTTGTAACCAGAAGGTCCTGGGCTCGAACCCCGTGGGGCGTGCTGATAAAGAGTTCCAAACTGGGACGAAACAGCCGTCCAATACTCCCTGAATGTTTTCCAATGGTTCTCTAACTTATGTCAGCTCATGATGAAATCTTCTGTGCAATCAAACAAAATCCCTACAAAACCAATACTCGACGATGATTAATTAACAGTAAGGGAATAAGAGAAACCGAGTTGTTTAATAAGTAGAAAAGGGGAATCAAAATGTTAAGACTACTGATCATACGCAAAAAGATCTAGTTTTGAATGCTTTAAATCTGAACTTATCAAATCTTTACCAAGCAGTAGTTTAAGCATACGTTTGTGAACAGCTGGTCAAAAGTTATTCTATAACGGAAAAATCGCTTGGAAAATGCTTTATGAACGATCTAATCAAAATAGTTATACTTATTCGGATGTTTCACAAGACTGTGTAATTATTATCCGTCTTTCTCCTGGACTGCATATCATCGTGCTGATATCTGCACATCATATGATGACTTGACTTTTATTATTTTTCATTGTCCCTGTTTAATCTCTATGCTTATTGCTTCTCTCTATGGCTGTACGATACACTGATCATATGTTGTTTTACGATGTTATCTTGTTCGAGTGAGTCAAAGTCGTTAGAATGTCTGCGGGAATTGTTTGTGTGTGGACAGAGTTTTGATCCCCTGAATGATGAATATTCTACTTGATTCTGAGGCACTTCTCATAATTGAATTTTGATTGACTAATTTTGCTCTACACTGTTTGTTTTGCACTTAAAACACTCTCCTGACTGTATAGCTAACTGACAGCACTGTTGAGGTAATTTTGAGTTTTTGATGTTGTCATTGTTAAACAGAACCACAAGTAGATTCCAACCACGAACAATCGTCTTTTTGCTGTCTTTGGGGGCGTTTTGTGACTGTACACTCCTCAAGGAAGTTTTGTCAACCAAACAGTAGTACTCAGAGATCAGTTTCTTGCGTTCAGACCATCACGAGTCAGTTTTAGTTGCAACACTTTCAGCTAACCATGGGATCACCCTTGTTGGCTGATTGTTTTATGGCAAAGCTTAAAAATTCTCTACTTAGTCAAACCATCGGTCATTCTGACATTTATAAAAGATACGTAGACGACACTTTCGTTATCTGCGATAATAACGTAATTCTGGATGATGTCTTGTTTGCTTTCAACAACTGCCATCCTTCTTTACAATTCACCATAGAAAAGGAATCCGAACTAAGTATTCCGTTTCTTGATGTGTGCCTTAGTAGACGCAATGACGGATCGCTCAAAAGATCTATCTACCGGAAACGTACATGGAACGGACAACTAACTTTTACAGTTGGGTGCCTATTTCCAGGAAAAGGAACCTAATTCATTCGCTTTGCTTTAGGATAAGGAAAATTTGTAGTTCTGATTTCGTTGACTCGGAACTTAACTTCTTAAAAGCCACACTCGCAGAAAACGGTTACCCTAACTGATTTATTGACAGCAACATGAAAGACAAGCAGTCTAAACCAACTCAGTTCCAAAGAAAACCTTATTCATGAACTTGGAATTTAAAGGTGATCAAGCTTCGGATATGCTCAAAAATCGTCTCTCTAAATCAGTCAGTAAGACGTTCTTTGCAGCAAAATTACATATGACGTTCACTAGCCGCAAGTTGTTCTCTACCTCTGTAAAATATAAGCTCCCCCGTCTGGCTGCCTTCATGTGCATCTATCAGTTCACCTGCTTTTGTGGATCAAGGTATATAGGCTGTAGACAGAGAACGCTTTCCACACGGATACGAGAACATATTCCAGCATGGTTTTATAAGGGAGAAAGGAAGTGTGTACGAAGCTCTATTCTGGAACACCTGATCGACTTCTGCCACTCTGTCAACCCTGACCATGATTTCAGGATAATATATAGAATCCATGCTAACTTTCAGCGTTTTCTTCGTTACAGACTTCTAAAGACAGCTGAGGCCATGGCAATTCTTGACTTTAACCCAGACCTTTGTGTACAAAAGAAGTATGTACAATCCCTGCTTCTGCCTTGGCCGTAGAGGGATAGACATTTATTTATTCTATGTACTTTTCCCTTATTACTATTATTATTATTACTATTCTCACTCTGAATCTTTTTCACTTGACCCAATTGTCATTCTAAACACAAAATTATTTATTTTTTATTTTAATAATATTGAATCCTATCTTATCAAATTTCACACCCCGTTATGTAACATTTTATATTCGTCTACTAACCATATAATTATGTACCCCTTTCCAAAATCTATACACCTTATGTATTATTCTATATATGACATTAATTATTTTGCCACTTGACATTTAACTATGATTATAATCACAAATATTTTAATTGCATTTCACACTATTATTATTTCATGTATTTACACCTTTGACCTAATTCCCTCACCGGATATAATTTCTTAAAAACCATATATATACGATTGTACAGCTTGATAATAAATTCGTTGAAAAGTCTCTTCGCTGAATATTATATTCTTAAGGCTAAAATGGTAATTATTAAATAATTGATAAGTATTATTTCATAGCATTAAAGTGAACAAATACTATTTAAAATTACTCATTTCAGTCTTTCTTTCTTCCCTTTCATCACAGAAGTATTAACTCATTCCTTCATAACGGGTTAAAGCGTCATTTCATTATTGACAGAGCACAAACTGCAATTCCCGACTCATCAGAATGTCGAGTGAAACAGAATTTCATTCAAACAAAGGATCAATCTTGTGATTGGGAAAATTTACCCTATGACCAGTCTGGCAGAGCAACAGTACCAGTTATAATATATCATGATGAATGTCAGTATTTTAATGAAATTTCCAGTCAACAAAATGATGCTAATAACATTGTTAATAATAATAATAATAGTGATAATAATGAGAAGGGAATGACAAAAAATGTCCGATTACAAAAAGTTAAGTATCAAAGGAATAATTCTAATCCAGCAGAAGTCCCGTCTACAGTGCATAGTTCAGACCACCACCAACAACAACAACAGCAATACCACCAACGACAATCAGAACAACCGCATCACTATGAACCGGAAACAATTAGTATAAATTCTAACAACAATAGTTACAGAAATGCTGAGAAGACTAATTCGAAGATTATATTCTTTCAAAGAGAAGGAAAACAAATATACTATCGGTCACCATTGCCTAGACGTACAACACCAGTTAATAAATTCCCTCGTAGAGTAAATTTAACTCATCATCTAATCAATTCAAATAACAATGAAAAAATCAACCAATCAGATGATTATCAACAGCACAAAATCATTACAAGCGGTCTGATTAATCAGGCGAAAGATTCAATTGGTCAGAATCAACCAATAATATTATATGAATCTAGTAAACCATGTGAACCGGACCAAAGTGATGACAATGGCAAGGATAACTATTTCAGCATTGATAATAACTCTGTTAAACCAGTGGTGAAACAAGTAAATTTAGGTCGATCAGAGAGAAATGATAACATATATAGAAGGAAGTCAGAAATATCCATCACTAGAGTGGATAATTTATCAGAAATAAAATTACTTGAAAAAAATGAAGCAACTTCTAGCAGAAATCCACAATACAAGTAAGTTGATTGATTTTTTTTAAAATTGTGAATGCTAACCTTAGGAGAATGAACTTAAACAATTCTATTAAAGTGAAAAGACAATCAAATTCAGAAATAACATACAGTTGCAGATTATAATAATAGTAGTAGTGTAACGACAGAAGACAAGGGCCAGATGATAGATCGTTTATTGAGAAAATCAAGAGATATTTATAGATTTTTATGTACATTATTCTTAGCGTTAATGTTAGCAGAGAGGTAACGTCTTCTGATTGGTTGTTTTCTTGCTGAAGGTTATTCTATACTGCTTGTGACCGTTTCTTAGAAAGTTAAGCCATATATCTGCGAATCATATTTACACACGTCAAGCCTGTTGTGATCAGTCGGTGAGTTCCTCAAGGTTAAGCTTTCTCATTGTTTTTCCTCATGACCCGATTCGGGACGTAAATTGTTGTCTACAATTTTGGCTTGCAGACAGCTCTCATCACCACAGTACTACTGGGCGTTTGTTTTTTTCAAATATTTCGATCAAATAAGGCATAAAATGTCTTAAATATATACAAATTTTTTTCAGAAATCATTCGGGAGATAATGACAAACAGATCAAGTACAACAAACGGCCTTTACTCTCCTCTATCGCCGTATATAAAGAAGAAGGCCAACAAACAGACATACTTGACAAGACACAAATATGCATAGAAAATAGAAATTCAGTGAAACGTGAAATGCCAATTCGAAAACCGTTTGTTAAACCACAAGATCTTAGATCATATGTACACTGCTATGATTCAGGCAATAATATAACTGGTGAGTTTTTGAGTGAAGTAGACATTTAATTACTTACACAGAACGAAATTATACTTAAAAGGTGTATTGGATATGAATTTGAAGTGGTCGGCGAATCGCGTCTGCTTAGTCCTATTTGTGTTGATCAAAATCTCTCTAATAAGTTGCCAATGTTTAATATTAAGCCGAACGACATAATTCTGCTATGACATAAAACATTTTAGGTGTCATGTTTACTAGCACTAATGAATAAAATGTGTCTTCAGCCCTCAAGAAGTCACTGGTCTCTTCAGAATTCAAGCCTACATCACTCATTGAAGAAACTATATAATTTACAACTAAGCTATTCATGCCATGGTTGACCACTTCTAAGACTAGATTACTCGTACGAAATGGTTACAAAAAAACATACATATGAGGTTTCATCAGTTTTTCTTCCCTATCTGAAATTACTGAATGTTATAAACAGAGTGAGCATGTTTTACTTCAGAATTTAATTGACCCACGTAATATCTTACTCTTAATCTCAACTATTTATGGAAACGTAGTTCCCTTGAAGTTTTAGGAGTAAAAAGTTGAAGTGTATTGGAGGACCACAACAAAAATATACTAATTAGTTTTTTTATTATCTGCAAAACTTAGCCACTTCCATCACAAAACCAAATCAGTTAGAAAATAAGTCAAAACCATGGAGTCATAAATAGCTGTTCCGTTCTAGTTAGAAACTCTTCACCACTACACATGTATTGCACTGTCAGAGGCCCAGGACCTTCAAGTCAATTTCATAATGTAGTCACCAGTCATTTGTGACTCACCACTTCAGTGCACTCTAAATTGATGTTTGTTACGTGGTTGAAGACAATAGGCAAAACGTCTTGGACAATTAGATTTCATCGTTGTTGGCTCTAGTCAGTGAATCCAATATGCAACCTCTAAGAAAATTAATTCCCCTTGAAGATTCGAATCAGTGGTCACCCAGTAGTGCTATAAAAACATTACTAATCAGCAGCTCGGACCCCTAATCCTACGTCCAAGGTTTCTTGCTGATTGCCTCCAATCACTTTACATTGATAATTGTTGATGAGAAGCGCTGCACATTCTTTCAGATAGAGTACGTTAGAATTGTATATATATATATATATATATATATTTGATAATCGTTCACTAATAGTGTAACAACAGAAGACAAGGGCCAGGCAACAGATCATTTATTAAGGAAAATCAACAAATATTTATAGATTTTAATGTACACTATTGTAGATTATTGTTAGTAGAAAATACAGTCTTTTGATGGGTTGTTTCACACAGAAAGTTAACCTTGCATCTCCTTGTGGCTGTGTCAGATCATCTATATGCTATCTGTATCCGCCTACGCAAAGCCTTTGTTCTCATTTTCTCACCACCAATATTGGGGACATAAACATTGACGTCAATTACTGTCTACCAACTTTGGCTAGCTCTTACCACAATAGTACTTATGTGCTTACTCTACACCACGTTATTAAATCGTCTTGTATAACCCAATGAACTTTTTTTTTATTCCTTAACGTTCCCAGTGGAATATAGGGCTTCAAGCTAGAGGCTTTAAGTTTCTGTAGCAGTGTAACGACAGAAGGCAAGAGATCATTTATTAAGGAAATCAACGCATATTTATATATGTTTTCATGTACATTACTATGGATATGTAAACAAACAAACACAGTCTGCCGATTGGTTGTTTCTCACGACAAATCTTGGGAACGTAAATATTGACGTAAATTACTGTCTACCAATTTGGCTAGTAGACAGCTCTCACCACAGCAGTATTTATTTTAACAGGATGGGGTTGCCGACATCATGCCCAACCTTCGCTCTTTACCAGCTTTATTTCTGGCCTAGCGAGGTAAAGGAGTGCGTCGGCCGGGGATCGAACCCCGGACCATGTGCATGGTCGACGAACGTCCTAACCGCTGTACCACTGATGCACATAATGAGCTTACATTTAGCGTATTCTATTTTTTTCTTTATTTCTTAGTAGTATCCATAATGTCTCACACATTACTGACTGAAAGTTACCCCTTGAAATTCATACTTTCTTCGAATATAGATACACAAACACACTACTCAGTCCTTTAATCGCATATTCTTATTGACTACATATATGTTGTAAGCATTTAGATGTTAATCGAAACTAATTGACTAGAAATAACAGTCACAGTTAGTACCATAATAAAGGTTTCTAGAATGTGTTTTTTTAGAATTCGACTTTACTGGACCTATTGTATGTCAACATTAATAGAACTATCAGTGAAGAAGCTCAGAAGGAATTCACTTTAAATAGTCGTTTGCTGTGATTATTTCTTTTATTTGTCACTAAAGGCTACCTACCTATACGTGTGACGTATGCTACTCTATATACTACTCATAAATCTTGTCAGTAGCACATGATGCATATACAACAGATATTTGAAATACCTTGTACATAATGATCTCTATGAAATATAATAACAAATAATAATGTTTCTGTTGTTATTTGAAACTATTTTGTAGGCAAAACAGATTCAAAAACACGTGTACACTGTTCACTAAACGGGTATACAGGTAAACTACGCATTGTAAAACAGCAACAACAACAACAACAAAATGGAAATAGTGAGATTCCCCAACAGAATTCTAGCAGTCAGACTAATAGTAATAATAATTATAATAATTATAGTACTTTACAAGACAATCTACCTATTAAACCAGGACGAATAAACTGGCCTTATGGTATTACTGTACAGAATGAAAATTTAAACATCCTACTCACTACGCTGAATAAAGTTGTAGATAGAAATTGCATAGATTATGTACGCATCAATCCTTATTGTATTTTATGCACTCATGTGAAATATAATCATCATCATTATTATTATCATCAAAATAATAATCTTATCAGTGTGAATCATGATGACAATCAATCTACCAAGTCCTCATCATCCCAGTTACATCCTTTAAAGCATTACACCAATGATAATGAAACAGTTTCTATATTGAAATGGGAAATAGAGATCGTACACCTGCCGAGATTACAAACATACGGGATACGTTTCAAGTTAATTGATGGCGATTTAATTCAGTATAGGATTATAGAAAAATCACTTACTACACAATGTGTTCAAATAATGAATAGTCTGATAACATGAATTATTTATCAACTTCACATCATATTCATTATCATTTTTAGATGAAACGTTTGCAGGGTATTTTCAATTTTTTAAAATCTTTTTTCTTTGCTTTGGTATTTTGTTTTGCGTAAACAAGTGTAATACATTATAAAATGGAATATTTAAATGATTATTCCATCAGTTTATGACAAAAAGCCTAATGTATAGAATTTACTGAATGTTTTTACGTTTGACTACTCATGAGTAGGCAAATGTTACAATAGTGAATTTTTTAATACGAAATAATCATTGAACAAATAAGCTATCATGAACTTATCGAAAGAATATTTTGCAGATTAACAGCTTCCTAGGCACCATTTTTTTTATTAATTTATCTTCATTTATACTTAGCCGTGTTCTTGTAAAGTAAAACAACGAAAAAGAAACAGAAAGTTTGTCAAATAAATACCACTTTATGTTCATTTATTTTTCCAAATCAGCGATTTTTGCACTTTCAAGTTTTAAATTGTAAGGAGAACCATAGAACACCAAGGGGAAATGTGTTATGTATGAGATATTATGAGGACCTGGTAGACTACGAGCGAATCTAACTTAATGCGCTGGCTAATCTGTCCTAATCGCACGTCAACAACAACAACGACAATACCGCCGGGCACGCAAGACAAAGAAAGAAGACTGGACGTTGATGTGAGAGCTTTTACTGACTCTACAACAGTCGAAATGTTAAACAAAAACTCCGTATTTATACAGTTAGAAAAATCAATGTCACATTTAAAAAATATTAACAAACCATGGGAATTCAGTAATTAAATGCTAGTGCAAAAAATCAATAATCATGCACGTGTGGGAAATAAATAATCATGCAGGCACAATCAATACTGATGAGTCACCTGTGTATATATCAAAATGGAAGCCACTTCGTCCTAGCTTGGGACTCTTTATCAGAGCACAACCATGATCCTACCAAAGACCGTACTCAGGATCTCCCGGTTAAGAGGTAAGGTCCATTATGGATAAGATTTTTATTGTAATAAATCACATAGTGTTGTACAGTAATATTTACTGATGATGTTTCAAGCACAAATTATTCCTCATAATCATATCAAGTCACTGACACAACTTTTTGCTTCATTTATATACATGAGTGACTTGATATGATTATGAGGAATAATTTGTGCTCGAAACGTCATCAATTAATATTACTGTCCAACACTGCATGATTTATCAAAATAAAAATCTTATCCATAATGGAGTTATACTCTATCATAGTGCCCAAGTTTTATACTTATATCAGTAAGAGGTAAGGTCGTTGTCTATTCAACCACTGGGACGAAATCCTATAGAAAATCAAATATAACTTCTGTATTGCTCAATTTTTCTTGATATTAATTGATAGGAAACTCAGAAATGGGTGTCTTTGTCTTCATTTTTAAACTACCATGAGTGTAAACAGGTGGATAGTGACTAGCAGTGGAATCCAGGATGTGCACTTCATCCCATTTGGGACTCGTCATATGGATGTACCTGCACTCCGCAGTCAGTGATGATGTTCCCACCGAACCCAGTGACCATAGTTTCAAACGCCAAAGCGTTATCCATTAGATCAATTGGGCCACGAGAGCCACCTCTTGTGCAACGGGTCATAATAATTATTCAATTGAATTTTAGATTTTCCCGTCGATTGAGTGTACCGAAGTGCTCGGTCCACTGCTAGTCGCCATCCACCAATCAACTTCTAATACCATCAGTGTAACGTGAATATTCCACCCATACTTAGCTATTAATATAAACACATAACATAGAATGAAATTAAAAGTGTTATTGAAGAATTTGTTTAAGGTGGCCAAACAACGACAATTTCGCAATCGATATAATTCAAGGAAAACTTTTAAAAACCAAACATACATTTACAAAATATGAATAATAAACAAATCGTACTCATATTGATAGGATATGGTTTACATAGTTAAGCAGTGGAACAGAAGTCTAAAGCACAACATTTGAAGAAATATGAGTTAATTTTGGCGGCCTGCCTGAATCATTTGGCTAACTGAATTTCCACCGAACACAATGCATCATATTTTCTCTAGCTCAAAGTGTCTTAACAATTCAATTATCTCTATGAGTCATAAAATGTACTCACGTATTTTTTCGACTGGTTTTCAAACTACCGGTGCGCATTTTGCGAAGGAGGAAATATATCATAAGAGATAAGTCTATGCTTCAGATCGAACAGTACTGAGTAAAGTGATATAGAATAGACTGCTATTTCACTTGAAGATCTTGGATAAGGAAGAAATATTATGCCATAAATTATGCTGAAAATTATGTAGACTGGTAAATATTTTGTTCAGAACAAAGCTAGTATTTGTGCATCGTTGGCACTGCGGTTAGGACTCTCAGCGACCATACAAATGGTCTGGGATTCGATCCCTTGCCGATGCACACCTGATATCAGTGGTCAACCTGCAAAATTTGGGCTACCAATATCACATGCTACTATGTGGAATCAAGGTATAACCAAAAAAGAGAAGAAAATTATTGCTAGACACTATTAACCTAATTCGTCAGAAATGTACATGCACCACACAATTAGTCCTTAAAAACAGCATTCTGTAGTAAAACACCGTTTACTACTATTAAAAGCAGTCGGAACTTAGAACTAAACGAGTTGATTGAATTCTCAGAGTAGAACTGTGCACAGAAGTACAACATATCAACTTGCCACCTATTGTCGAGCACACATAAATGTGGAGCGAGAGAAAATACAGAAAAAAGACAATAACTGGAAACGTACAGAAGAGAAAGTAATTACATTGAGAATAATGAGAATCTAAAGGGATCTAAGAGTTTATCCATCAAGGAAGAATGAATTTGCCCCAGTGAAAACGTTTTCGAACCATATCGTTATTGAATCTTAGCATCTCAAAGACCCCAACTAGACAGTCTGCACCCCCCCCCCTTAAGAGCAAGTCTGAGTGACTAGAAATCATCCAATTACGGAGTTTTGTAAACTTGACAGTTTTCGAAAATTGGATAAATCATCAATCATACCTTCTTATGGATAACTAAAATCTTAAGAGTCACAGGAAACCACTCAGAGTGATCTGATCTTAATGACAGCTATATTCTGACTGACTGAGTGTTCACCATAGAACTGGACAGAGAAGTGTAGCAGTTTAAGTCACCACACTCTATTCAACACACAAAGGTATGGAGAGAAATAACTCAAAAGCACTATAACGAACTACATTCACAGTTCAAGAAAATTGCCGCTGATAACGTTCACGCTAGGAAATACCACTGGATATTTTTTAAACATGCTGTAAAAAGAAATCACTTTCAAATAAATCGACCGTCTGAAAACACTGTAACAACAGAAGACAAGGGCCAGGCAACACAGATCGTTTATTTAGGAAATTAACAGATATTTATAGATTTTCATGTACATTATTATAGATTATTGTAAGCAAACAAACACAATCTTCTGATTGGTGGTTTCTCGCTGAACGTTAATCTTTCATCTCTTTATGGCCGTTTATTGAAGTTCAGATTATCTATCTGCAAATTGTACCCGCTTACGCAAAGTCTGCTGTGGTTGGTTGTTGAATCAGTCTTTGTTCTTATTTTTCTCACGACCAATATTGGGGACGTAAACATTGACGTAAATTACTGCCTACCAATTCTGGCTAGCAGTCAGCTCTCATCACAATACTATTATGAATATACTCTTACTGTAGTGTTAGTAAATGGTTGAACAGGTGAAGATTTTAATACGCCCGTGGTTCAAAGGTAAAAAAAAAGCCAGACATGTGATCCGCGTTCAATTTCTGATCGGTGCAGTCCTAAACTTCGCCTCATTTACACACTGGTAGTTAATATGAAAAAGAGGGAATGATGCTAGCAAACCCACCCAGTAAAAAGCAAAAACCGTTACTGAATCTCTGAAGCTTGCAACCCTTCGTTTCACTTGAAACGTAAAGGAGTGCAAGAACATGCTGATTAATTATACTCTGGTGAAGAGAATTATGACTACAGTACTGTATCTTGAAAACAGAGATATAGACAAGATTCTTAATATCTAATGAATTCAAATTTTTAATATAGTGGAATTTACGTCAGATCTCGGGAGAGATCAACTATAATTCGTGTTCTAATGCACACCCAATTATATTAATTAGGCAGTTAAATTCACTGAACTAAAGTAGAAATTACCGAGAACTTTTAATCATTTTTAAAATATCAACAAAATCAAACGGTACATCTATTGAGGTTTAACGATGGAAGAATGTCAATCAAGAAGACTCTGTATCAGTGTTGGTAACAAACGCTAAGGACACTTAGGATTCGAGTCCAAAGATTTCAAACAAAATAACTTCGCCTAATTTTGAGTGCCAATGTATGAGGCCTTAAGTTCAGCAGAACAGATAATCAAATGTAATTTTAATTCAGGAAAAGGTCAAAAAGACTATGTCATAATTCGACTACAAAATAAGACGACAACAAGACACTCTATATACAGTAGTGTATGTAAAAAACAGTTGTTACAGCTGACTGAATATTTTGAGTTTCGACTGCATCACACTACATCAGTAGAAGCAGGCTTGGTTAAATATCTAAGCCATCTAAATAGAGGAACGCTAGAAACAAGAAAAAATAAATAAAAACGCATAACAGGAGCACTACCAGTCAAAACAATTTTCCAGGACTCATTCAGAAATTCACGAGAATCTAGCCTAAAGGGAGAAGTAACAATATAATGGATTGCAGTACGAATAAGAGAATTCAAGGCCTTCAATGTTCTTATATAAGCAGACGATATCTCAAACTCTAGGCAGGATTCTTAGCAACACGCGGATTAAGGCGATTCACAAAGTTATAAACTCTCTCAGGAACAAAGTGCATAGGCTTGGACATTCTCTTCGCACGACTCAGCAAGTAATCTAAATGCAATGACTATGACGTAGAATATACAAGTTAAACCAGGACTAGTCTGGTTATCGCTACATTGGAGGGTTTAAATAAGCGTAGAATGATTAACTTCAATAGAATAAATAGCCTAAAAATTCAAATTGTTGTGATTCATTGACACCTGATGAAAACACAGGACTCATAAGCAAGGTTAGCTTGAGTGTGTGTGATTTCAAAGTTTTAAATGTCTTACTATTAATCGGAGAGCACGTGTACTATGTACTGATGCGTTACCTTACTGTTTACTCGTAAAATAACTACTGAAAAGTGATGAGTTTAAAGCCTTAGATGATTGGTCATGCGAAAAGTGTAAGCACTAGAGTGAAGGAATAAACCTATTGACTGAGATATCTGGGATATGCGTGCATGAACACCACTTACTGAAAAGTAGAATGATAGTGAAACATTAAGTTGGAATGCAGCTAATTGTTACCGTATCATTGAATCATAGGAGACCACGACAACTCGGAAAACCTAAGCATATGTTTGGAGACACCAAGTGATGCGACTGAAGTCGACTGCAGCGAGGCGCACTCATTCATACTGCATTTATCTTGACTTTTGGGCATATTCTTAATCTGTCGACTTATTATTATTATTATTCCCTTGGGTTCCAAGTACTTCAACAGCACACCTCTAATTCACTAATATTCTCTGCAGTCATTTTCATCTGGTTCCATAATTGCCCATAGACTTTCATTCGCTTCTCACATGATTTCCTCCATGTCACCCTCAGATTCATGTCAAACTCGTCACTCGTCATAGTGATTTCACTCGAGGGCTTGCCTAGCACGTGATATCACTCACCAGTCTTCTCCGATTAATGTTTAATCCATCTCTCTTTCCTTCGGCATATTTATTGAGTGATAGGCGCTTGGCTGGTTCGTTACCAGACCATCTGGTCTTCAGTATCGAGTGAAGGCAACTGCTGATAAAAGTTTGAATTAATATGGAAAGTGTTTCAACATTACAGAGTGCCCCAAACCTTATTCAAAAACTATGCGACGATCCCACATGCCAAGCGATTCACAACAAGAAGCTCAGCGAAACCTTTGAAGTGAACATAAGAGTACGACGACAAGGTTGCCTACTGTCATCAGTGATATTCCTGATTGAAGTGGACTATAAATCATGCGACTTTGTCAATTTATTCCTTTTTTAGTCTTCACATTATATGCAAGTGAGGTGTACCAACAACTTGAAATATTATACAACTCAGCCACGCTGAATAGACTTTACTTAGTCAAAAATTTGTAACCTGGAGGGACAGTGAATGGATTTATACGATTCACATCTTAATTTTCTAAGCTTTTGCAGTTTTTATAAGTGTGGTTCTTTCATCTTGAATTCTATGCCTACCTTGAATGAAGTTTAAGTAATCTCCAGCATACTGCTACATTTCAGTATTACCATTGTAAGACATCAAAAATACAATTAAGGGGAGGAGTTGACCTCTGCTGGTATCTGTTTATTTTCTCATGTTATCTGACTGAATAAAATAAAAAAATTTTTTTTAAAAAAAAGGTATCAGGTGAGAAGTAGTTGTTGTATAGTGAATTAAATTTCGTTGGTAAAAATAAAGAAGACATTCTTATCAACCTAAACACACTACGGTTTAGAGTGTGGATGAAAGCACAATGGGATATTTCGCTTCATGATTGCATATTGTTTCTTAGAAAAAGTGTAAAGCAAATGAGTTTGTAAAATCAAGTACACAGGAACCCTGTTAAACACGTTTACGATCTGTCAAGACGCGTACAACTGAACCAGCCTTCCCATATGTATAAACCTAGAAAAAAAAAATAATAAAAAGATATTTCACAGAACATGCTGATTTAAAAAGGATGCTTGAATACATACAATAAAATAAATATAGCACTTCACCTAAACAGTTTCTTCGTTTTAATTAGTTCTGTGAAACTCTAAGAACACAACTCGAGGTCGCTGTTGCATAATAGTGGGACTAGATTCAACTCTAATTTCAAACTTAAAAGAATGCCTATCAAGATTATTAAACTTCACACCAAACACACCTTTATTATATCTATGCCTAACAGATAGATGCTACCTAGACGTGGTCATCGGACTTGAACATCGCAATGACCCAACGAGTTACACTGACTGAAGTCAATGTTCTTGCAGATCTTACCATGCCAGGAAAATCATTTGAATGGAGACTAGATTAAAACCGGTTACTATCATGTTAGGGGTATGTGGGCATAGATGCACTACTGGAGAATAGGGATTTAACAGCATTAAGGTGATTCTCTTAGATGGCCAACAAGCCAACTGCTTTGCCTCTATGCTTTGAGGAGATGAGGTTAGGAAAGGTTAACCCCGAAAAGTGTACATCCCGACTTATCTTGAGTCGGTAAGGTCTTGATACAGACACAACTCTAAAATCCACTTTAAACAGGCTGCATGTGACCAGCCTCAAGAAGTTGTCCTCTGGACTCTAAAGTCATGCAACATCAATGCTCTTTCTGTTCCAGAGACTCCAAGGAGAAATTAACCTCCAATGTATGGATAGCCAGAAATTAATAACCGCTCATAAGCTCACTAAACCTACTTAACCACCCTTTGAATCTATTCGTGCTGCCTGTAATATATGATTCAATTAAATCATGGTTTGAAGTGAAAATCACCCTACAGCTTTGTGCGCTATTGTTACAGAAGAAGAATCAAATAATCTTAGACAACTACTCTAACATTTATTAGCGTGAGCTTAGCGTCGGTGGTTCAGTGGTAGAATGTTTGCCGGCAAAAAATATGGCTAAGGTTCCATTCCCTGCTGATATACTCCTAAACCTCGATTAGCCAGTAGTAAATCATGTATAGAAGAGAGGCTAAGCGTGAGGCTAGCAACATTATCGTTAGTGAAACTTCAGAGCTGAAGCTTGAGGCCCCCTACATTCCATTCACAATGCAAAGGAATGAAAAAACCGGACACCAGAAATAAATTAAAACCATGGAATGAGACTTGTTAGTCAATTTGACTTGTATTACAAGCCCAAAGCCACTCTAAATATTGTTAATTCCGTAGGCGCAAAGTCATATCAAGATAACTGACACATACAAAAAAAAACAAAAGGTGTGCAACATTTCAAGGACAAACTTGTTCCCCTTGACTTCAGGAGGATTCAACTTCTGCTAGCAGCAGGTGAGATGAAACAACGTATGTTGAATACTGCCTAATGTCAATAATTTTTAAACTAATGATCATTTTTAAGTGAATTAGTATATGTAAAACTTGGACACTGCAATAGTATGTAATTTCATATTAATTTGTTTATTAGGTGTATCACAATGAAACAGACCTGTTTACTGGATATGATATGATTAAGAGAAATCAATTGTGTTCCAAATGTCATCCAGTAAATAATAATGTTTCACTGTGTGATACAATCAATAAACAAAGTAATGTGAATATATAAAGTCTAAATGAAGACTACTAAACTTTTATGGGGAACCGTCATTCAGTGGAAGTGAGAACACTGTACTGGAAATCATGCAATAAACACAAGAGTTTGATTTCAATCTACTGTGACAACACATACATCCTCTATTCCACTCTCGGTCACCATCCAATAACATCCAGTTAATCCATTGTGGGCTTTTCTTGAAAATATTACTTGTTATACTGAATATCCTTATAAGAAGTATAGGATATATTCAAAGCATTCCAGTAATATAGTAATCAATAATACCGTAATCAGCAACAGTAAAGAATTGATACCAAAGTCAAACGATCTTGCACCAATCAATCTAATCGTTCAGCATTACAAATGAGTGCTTTTCATAATCTTCATTGCAACTTTCATCCTGATTCACAGTTAAGGTTAGATTAGGTTTACAGTAGGGTTAAGGTTGGGGGGTTAGAGTGAACTTGCAAAGAAGATTATGAAAAGCGATCTTGATTGGTTGGTTCGAAGTCGTCTGACTTTGGTGTTTATTCTTTACTGTTACCCGGTGGTAATCAAACCCAGTTACCTTTTCATGCCATGACAATAGTGTAGCACAACTAATCTCTTGAGGCTGTTCAAATCCACGGTATATATATTTCATTAATAGATCAATTTTCTCTTGATCCATTGTCGACAAGAAATCATCAATATTTTGATTTGATTTAAACTGGGACAACAAACGCATCATCAACTTAAATACTGTATCCTTGACCTGTTGATCTTTTGAGTTAATCGGTGCATTTTGTAGTATAGCTAAGATAGCATCAGTAGATCTGCCACTTGTAATTAAATCATTAATTTCAGATATATTTATACTGGATGGTTTAACGTCATCAATTGTTTCATCTTGAAATGTTGGTTCTGTTAACTGATCAACATCGACTTTTCGGAATTTTGTATCTCCGGTATTTTTAGCCATTTATAGGGGGGTTTGAAGAATGAAAACTCAACAAGTTGACACAACAGACTCTATACACAATACCTAGAAAGTAGTCAGAAACATGCAACCTTGATAGTAATCAAAAGAAATCGTAAATAATCAATAGTATGAAATGTAAGTCATGTGATTTCTAAACTTAAATAAGTGCTTCAACATTACCTGAGAGAAAATATGATCAATAAACGAAACAATACCTACTAATAGCTAACTACAGAGATGAATAAATGGTTTGACTAGTGGTCGCATAAAGTTGGTACAAAATGATTAAGTGAAATAAAGCGGAAACAGTTGTAGTGATGTAACCGCTAAAGTCACCACAGTTTGTATCGCTGCAACACGCGGTATATAATAATGATAATGACGAAATACAGAAAATTAAAGACAGCAAAGACTAAAGCAATAGGATTTCGAATACGTCTAAGTAAAACGTGAGTGAGTGCTATACATTGAGATTGACTGCGAAATACATTGCACAAGATAAGCGACTATCGAAGCTGTCGCTCATTGGTCTAGGTGCTCGACTTCCAATCAATGGGTCTCGGGTTCGAGCCCCACTCCAAACACTCAGATTTGGGCAGCCCCGTGTAACACAAATAAGCTGAACACAAAAGGCGTAGTCCGTTACCAACTGCATGGAATTGTAACTGGTTGTTAAGAAACATTGATTCATTTTTTACTTGAGATGCATACAGCTTCTTTAATACATTAGAGTGCTAGTGAACTAATGGACTCGCATAAATCGTACTCAGCATCCTCAAATTTCTTTTGCTTTGTTTTTACACCAGTCTTGATCATCTCATAAAGTGGTTAATAGTGTTCATTGGAGTTAGCGGACTACATGACAGTCAGATAAGCTGACTTGCGATATTGTAAGGGAGACGCGGTTCACTGGCTTAAAGACTCGACATCCAACCAGTGGGTCCGGGAATCAAATCTCGCTCCAATTGCTTTATACTGGACTACTGAGTAATATCATCAGCCCTAACAGATTAAGTGAGGCTTACCACCTGGTGCCACGTGAGTTTTAACTTTAATTGAAATATTCCGAACATTTTTGGGCATATAAACACGATTTTAAAGCTTTCGTGATGGTGATTGGGCTTTTCATTTATCATGACACTATTGTAAACTACACCACTGCAGCCTTCAAAAATTCCCTAATAAATTTGTGCTCTTCGGGTTGAGAGCGGAAGACATGAAGAGACTGTCTGTTTTTGACCACAGATGTTTACGATCTCTTTCTCGCGTTAGGTGGTATAATAAGGTAAGTAATGTTGACGTTAGGCGTAGAGTGTTGGGCAAAGAGGGAAAATCAATCGAAGAGGCTATAAAGTTACATAGATTGAGATGGTTAGGCCACGTGCTGCGCATGCCTAACCATCGTCTCCCCCGACGGCCATTACTAGCTGATATAGGTGCAGGTTGGAAAAGAGTAAGTGGTGGCCAAACAAAAACATGGCATCAGTCCATGAAATCCTTGACAGTTAAACTGAGTCACGTAGGGAGATGCAGACTTCCGGGTTGAGGCCCTCGGGACTCTAAGAATCAATGGCTGGAGATAATAGGTGAAATGGCTCAAAATCGTTGTCAATGGCGCAGATGTATTCAGTCTCTTTAACCTTCATACTCCTTTCTACCATTACTCATTCTGTTCCACTCTTATACTTATCTAAATTCTATTGATTCTCTTCTGTCGTTTTCCTGTCTACCTTTGTGTGCTTTTTGGAACGTGGCAACTCGAACTGGTGCACTTCGGTGCCAAGTTCTATGTTGAATCCAGACAGACAGACAGACCCTAATAAATGGTCACCATATGCAACAAATTATCACCTTTGGACATAACTATTTACCCGTCACAAAATATTTTCCATCACAATTTTGAATTACTTTGGCATTGCATTAACGTCTGATGGAACTAGATTATGTAGTCTATGTAATGTTATATGTAGAAATATCCTAGTTAAAATCGGGATTCTGATTTTTCTATTCAAATGTATTTGACTACATTTGCTAGTACTCAACGAAATCCTTTAGTTAAACTTTCGACATTTTATACCTTTATTGTATAGTTTGTGTTTCCCATAGATGTTCAATCTAGGAAATGCATAATACTAAAATTATTACATGAAGCAGTTGAAAATAACAGCTGCCTATTTGGATCAATAACACTAGTCAGGATTTTATTGAACCCGGTAAACTATAACTACATTAAATCTGCTCGGATTTATGCGATCTGCTTAAGATACCTAGAGCAACTTTCAAGAGTAACTGATAGACACACTCAGTGAAAACTTCTGCTGTTAATGTCATCTGTTTAACATCCGGTCTTACACTACCACTGCACTTCGCAGAGTTCACGCTATATATCAGTTCTTAAAAAGTGACACAGTGAAAACATAACAATCAGATACATGAAAGGCAGAAATTCATGGAGTTCTGGTATTATTCGGACGATATAGAATAGCCAGCTACATCATCCTACAGTAATTCGGTCAAGTGTTCTTCTTTAAGATAGAAGGACCTATGAAGTTTTGAGCTTATTTTGAGTGAAATTACACAAGTCAGGTCATCACAACCTGCCGTGAAGGCAAAGAAGGTTAAAGATAGCAAGCAAATAACAGCATATCTATAATTAAACACTACCGGTCTTGGCGGTGTAGTTTTTTATTAGAATGAGGTTCAGATGAAACAACATACGGCCTAGTGATTCGCAACAAACTTTTAGGGATATCCAAAAAGCATGAATTGACAGTATTGATAATCTGCGTTCAAAATTAACTCGTTTGTGGATAAATATAAGACAAAACCTTGAGGTTTCCAAAATAAACTTCAATAAAGAAAAATGGACAATAGTGTACAGTATGGCACGTTATCAGTCTTCATTAGGGAGGAATTATGTAAGATTACTATCACTTGTTGAAGTACGTCCATACACTGACTGTCCACTCATTTAAATAATTGTATCTTGAACAAAGAAAAAAGAAACATTGGCGCAGAGTAATCTGGATCCATTTTATTTCGTTGGTTCTCATCAGCTGCATACAACCTGAATTCTTTAATAAAATAAAGTGTACAATTTTAACAAACCTTTGTCCATTAGCAAGCATATTGTCAGAGAGTCATAGTAAAATAAGGCGTTGTGATTTACAGGGTGTCTAAAGTGTTACGACATATATATATCTTGTTAGAGAGAAGTTTCTTGAAAAAAATTAATTAACAGTTGTGTTGTTGGTAACAAAAGAAAATTAGTAACAGTTGCGTAACTAGATAAGAGAAGAAGACATCCAACTGTGCATACTAATTCACATGTATCTGTGGGAGCAGTTACATTGGAACAACAGAGAGGAGGGCCTACGTCAGATTCTGCGAACATGTACCAAGGAACCTCCGGTTAAAGGGATTGAATTGTTTAAACTCTTTAATCGCCAAACACCTGACTGACACAGGACACCGAGTAGATGTGCTGGAATCATTCAAAATAATTAACAGACAAATTACCTCAAGTCTTCTCATGTTTGCTGAAGCTATAGCAATAAAACGAGCGAAGTTCAACAATAGCGTTCCAGGATTGAGAACGCTCCAATGACTTTGAACGCATGCTAGTCGTTGGCTAACGGCATCTGTCATTATCATAGCTGAAATATCAACGCTATTTACCAACTTAGGAGCAAATTTCACCCAGATTACGTTTTTAAGTACTGTTTGGACAATGTGTTAATAGCTCGTCAGGGTTAGGATTAGGGTTAAGATAAGTATTGAGGTTAGGGTTAGGATCAGAGTTATAATTAGCATTAGGGTTAGAATTACGGTTTGAATAAGTATAATTATATTTCAATAGTTTACACACAATAATAAGTTTTGTTATTGATTAGAGTTAGGTTTAGTGTTAGGGTTAGGATTAAGTTTATGGTTACGATTAGGGATAGATTTATAGTTGATATCATTTATTTTAATTTTTTATTATCCACGTTTTCCTGGTAAGTAGTCATCTATCCTCTTGCTGGAAACCATAATAATTCAACCGAGTGCTATTTTGGAAGACTGCAAGCAGGATGAGAGATAAACGATTCACAAAAAAAGTTTACCTGTATTCATCTTGGTGAATTCATGTACAGAAACTAGTCTAATTTAGCAACTGATACTTCTCGTAGAACGTATTTTTAAGTCATGTCAGAGAAAAATAACTTGTTTAGTGCGTTTCCAAGCATTTTCTTGTAAATATACATCATTTTTTAGCAAACATTCCTCATTTGTATGATTGGTCAGCTGAAGGTCACTCGTGCGTTCGCACCAAGGGACGCTATGGCTGAACTTTGCCATAAAACGATTGCAGCCTGACTTATGTGTCCAAAAAGAATCCGTTGTTGGACTACAATTACCCTGGTTATTCACTTCTTAGTAACTCTGTTTTCTAGTTTTGTTAACTTGTCTTTTCACCCCCCCCTTTATTTTTCGCTTGACTCTCTTAAGAGATAATTTTTTCTTGATCTTCTGAGTTCTGCTCACTGTATTACATCATCAACTCCTCATCTGACCTCATGTACATGGAAATTTTAAAATATTGATCTCTTATCTAATTGCGTAACTGTTACTAATTTTCTTTTGTTACCAACAACACAACTGTTAATTAATTTTTTTCAAGAAACTTCTCTCTAACAAGATATATATATATGTCGTAACACTTTAGACACCCTGTAAATCACAACGCCTTATTTTACTATGACTCTCTGACAATATGCTTGCTAATGGACAAAGGTTTGTTAAAATTGTACACTTTATTTTATTAAAGAATTCAGGTTGTACGCAGATGATGAGAACCAACGAAATAAAATGGATCCAGATTACTCTGCGCCAATGTTTCTTCTCTCTTTGTTCAAATTTAAAGAAGGGAATCATTGTATGAAATTGTATCTTGCTTGAAACGGATAGTGAACCATGGATCAAGAACCTACCTGCAGTCAACTTGAAGTTCGTACTCAAACATGTGATGAAGAATTTAAATGCAGACTATGAAAATCCTTGACTCACTACTGAACACCACTACTGCTATATAAATTAAATCAGTTTAGTTAAGCACGTGGTACACTAGTAAAAGTTTGGTGGGATGAAGGTAAAACAAAAAGTAAGCTATGCTTAAGTGAATTTAGATTTGGACAAATGAATTCACCTGTATCCGCAGGTAGACAGTTAGAAAATTGTATATAAATGTCCATATCAACCATAATAAGCATTTTTAGTGTACCATTGTGTCTAGTCATTCACATGGCGGATTTAAACTTCAAGCACAAGCAAGTGCTGACCGACAAATGACCCTGAACGCATCAGTCATATAATAATGGCGAATTTTACGTGTAAAAATGCACCCATGAAAATAATTAGGCGTCATTAAAAGGTTACACCGGATATCTATGTCTAACGTGTGGAGGAATGCCTCGCAGTTCTGGATGAGTGTCAATAGAGTAATTTAATCAAATTCTATACACGTACTTATCTAGGTCTTTTAACCCTGACAATAACAATAATCTCAAGTTTACAACAATTCTAAACTTATTCTAACTTATTCTTTGATAATGCCTTCATCGTCAATGAATATTTTATCTACCCATTGTTCTGAAATAACGCTGGTCGTGCTTAATAAGAGAGCTGAGTGTTGAATTAAGTCTTTTCGTTCTGAAGCAAAGCTATTCCGTATTTAATATGTCCTATGAGGGCTGGAACAACGTTGATAAGCAAATCCAGTAGGTTCTGACCTACTCCTGAAAATGCCTAGAAAAAGAACACGGTGCTGGATTAATGCCAGTCGTACTGAACTGTGTTCTAGTCTGTGCCATTAAAGAATCCATTACAGAACGGATTTAGAATTTACTCACCAAAAGAATGTTAGAATTATTTCAGAGTTAGTGGGATTTAATTTAGAATTATAGTAAGCTTGGGATTCGATGGACTTTATCGCTCTCATTCATAGGAAAGTAAACGCCTAATTTTTAATGACCTTAAGTAGTTATTACGACCTATATTACACGAAATGGCAATGGAGGAATACATAAAATCTCAATGAACTTACAGATTTGCAAGTATTTGAATGTTAGGCACGACCTTGAGAATACAAACTTTGCGCGACACCACGAAGTGTATCCAATGTCCAATATCATTTTTAGACTGAAATTAAACCTCACGTACCAGGTCATTGATGGAGTGAGACGCTCATGTTGGTTTGCAGTTTCGTAGCTGTTCGTTTACACACTGGTTTTTCCGTTTATCCAGCAGTTATCCTCTGATTCGAGTGTAGACACCATTTCCAATATCCAATTTGATTTCTTTTTGCTCGCCTCTTGATTATGTGATATAGATTCCTGATCTTCTGTAAACTTCTGTGGAGCTCGTCCCGCCACTCGACTGTCGTAGCTTTGGTTGACACCAAAAGGACTAGTGCTAGGATTAATTATATGTGGTTTGTAGTATGAGGTGTGTTAAGACTCTTACTACTGTTAGTGGAGTTGATCCTTTCACCAGTTAGTCCTCCGGCATTGTCGTCAGAAGAAAAGAGATAATAATAATAGATATAATTAGTGAGTTTATTCAGACTAACAGACAGAAAAAGAAATAAAGAAAACGTAACAACGGTCAGCTGAATAAATTTAAATAATAATATGAACGACGAACTTAGTTGTCCACCCCTAAGTGGTGTATGGGATTTTAAGGGGATAGGCCATTTGGATGCGGTCCTTGTGTCACTGCATGGTTGTCCAGCCTTCGCTTAAAGTCGTCCACAGACGGTGCCATAGCTGCATCTGCCGGTAAGGAATTACAGGGACGGCAAACTCGTAGTGAAAAGAAGTGGGGGTGCACCCGAGTCCTTGCCCTCTGGTAGGCTATCCTTTTGGGATTTCCAAGAGGAAGTCTATACCTACTCAATGGCAGAACACCTTTGTCTGGGTGATTATGGTCATTTGTTATTTTGTAGACAGTAATAAAATCCCCCTTAAGCCAACGGAAGCTAAGTGTGAATAGGCCTGATTTCTTCAGCCTTTCATCATATGGTTTGTTTCGGGGACCAATCACTCCTTTCGTCCCCCGTCTTTGGACTCTTTCCAAGAGGTTGGTGTCTCTTCTAAACAGTAGGGGTGCAATAATATTATGCACTTCAAAGTGTAGTCTGACGTATGTTTTATATAACCTTAGAGAGAGCTCAGGAGTGAGAACAAATAACCGTCTATGTGTAAAGTGTATGACTGCATATTCCCTCGCTACGTCGCCTGTGTAATTTACGCTTGTCCATTTTTCCTTTAGAAATAGACCTGAGTCACGCTCCAAACTTATAATAATAATATATATTTCCTATCAATGTAGGACACACCAGTTGTACAGGCATGGATAAGTATTATTTAAATTACATGAATTTGATTTATAGTGAAATTACATGGTTGCTGTCCTCTCTGACATCAGTTAGTGAGAACATTCTGATAGTTAGTCGTTCAATGGAGCACATAAAGAAATATAGAAATATTGTCTTCGCATTAACAAAAAACCCAAGTATGTGTTGGACAAATTACAAATATTTAGGGAAAAAATAAAGCTTGAAGTCAATTCCTCCATATAACTTTGTTGTGTGCGACATCGTATCTTGTTTTAGGTTCAAATTGGGTATTAATTTAAATTGAGTGATTAATTTTTATGATTTTGACATCATTTTTTTGCAATTAATACCAGATGTTAATTCAATTGAATGCAGATTAATATTGGTCATTGTCAAGCAGATTTGTTTTACTGCACTCAAGTCAACCATAGCCCGCTATTTGTCACAGCATGGTTGCTCCGTACGAGTAAGTTGATAAACACGTAGAAAGCTATATAAAAACCATTTTAGATCGTTGACAGTGCTTGTGCAGGACAAGCTTTCATTGCACAGGATGTAACTTGCATTCTGCAGTCTAAAGATGCGTAACTTCAGGTCAGGGTGAACGGTGTCAAATGCCTTCTCAAAGTCTAGGAAGACCACATGGACTGGAACATTCACTAACTGGCGGCCTGTTTGACACCTGGGCTACCTTTCTGTACATCTACATATTTGCATCTAATACATCATGTTTGCATTTTTAATTTTAACAATATATGATCACAAATCGTATCAAATACAGTAATGAATTCATTGAATGTTTTAAACCATTTGACTTTCATGCATCTAATATGGTGGTTGGTAACGTGCTCTCAAACGGACACCATTATATCGCATAACTTTCCTGTTATTGTCAGTTCAAACTGCCGTTCACTTCCCAACAAAATTATGAACCCCCAGTCTCTCTTATCATCTGATACTTATCACAATACGGCGATAGTCGCATTACAAGAAACATGGCTCCATGATCTTTATGACGACAACCTGGTTTCTCTAAATGGCTTTACATTGTTTAGACAAGATCGAATATGCTCTAGAAACAAAAAAGGTGGTGGCGTCGCAACCTTCATTCATTCTCAGTGGTCAACTTCAAATAATGTATGTTTTCCTTTCTCTAGTGACTTTATTGGTTGTATTAGAGTCGAATGTCGTCCGAAACACTTATCCAAGTTTAAATACGTCTTCATCTCAAACATTTATGTTACTCCTGGCTGTTCTGCCTCGGATCTATCTGATTTTGCCAATGAATTCACAGCATTCGCTATTACACATCTTGAAAACTCTTTGTCAGTTGTCACAGGAGATTTCAATACCTGTGACTGTTCTTTTCTTGAATCATTAGGTCATGTCAACATTGTCAAATTTCCAACTCGACTTGATAAAACGCTGGATCTAGTATTTACTAATGATGCGGAAATATATGAAGCACGCAGACGTGCTCCTATAATGAACTCTGATCATTGCATTATTCCGATATTACCCAAGATATGTAGCAGATATCACTCTAATATCCTCTCGAATCTCTCCAGGAAGACACATCAAAGATGTTCCTCACAAGAAAACGTGCTCAAACTAAGATGTATGTTAAATGACACAAACCGGGATCTGTTCACTGAACACACACTGGATGATGCTATTTCCAATCTGACTGACTATCTTAAATTCTGCCTAGATGTATGCTGTCCAAAACAGATACTTTTCAAAAGAATAGACCGTTTCTCTTCCCCTCATCTCAAAAAGCTTCGAAGAGAAAAAGAGAGACTGTACAAGACTAAGGATAAAGCTGGTCTTAGGAAGATAAACATCCAAATTAAATCCGAAATCAATAGGCCAAACATTATTTATAATCAAAGAATTTTGTCATGTAAGACTCCTGGGAACATGAGGAAGCTTTTCAAAGAAATTGCAGGTTGTGGTAAGCATAGTTCTTGTGCCCCCTCTATTGATGTAAATACTCTTAATATATCCTTTATCTGCCCTCCTAATGTACCTTTTAGCTTCAATGTAACAAATAACATGACCAGTGACTTTAATAGTTTTAAGACTTCTGATGTTCATAAATGTTTAAAATCTCTCAAACCTTCTCAGAGTCTAGGCCCTGATGGTATACCTGCCATTGTCCTAAGGAAATGTGCTGATATTTTAAGTAACCCACTTGCAAACATTTTCAACATTTCTTTTTCTAACAATGTTGTACCTTCTCTATGGAAAGATATTAAAATCATCCCTGTACCCAAGTCAGATTCTGGTAATAATGCTAAGTTTAGACCTATCGCTATTACCTCTCCTTTTTTGAAACTTATGGAGAAATTATTGTTACTAAAACTTCTTCCCTCCCTAAGTTTCTCAAACGATTCAAAGCAGTTTGCTTACAAACAGGGTAGAAGTACTTTGGACGCTGTTGCTGTGTTTCACCACAACATTGTATCCTCCTTAGACAAAGGGGCCAAGTATGTCCGTTGTACGTTCCTTGATTATACATCTGCTTTCGACTCTGTACCTAGAGGCCTGTTGTTAAACAAGCTTAGCCTTACACAAACTGAGCCCTGGGCTATCAACTGGCTACACTCTTCCTTCTCTAATAGGATGCAGTACACGGTATATAATGGTGTATCTTCCTCTCCTCTGCTTACTGAAGTTGGAGTTCCTCAGGGTGCTGTTCTCTCTCCGTTTCTCTTTTCCTTCTTGGTATATGATTTACCTCTTTCAGATGAAATCAACTTCGTCAAATATGGAGATGACCTGTCTGTATCGTTTCCCATTAAGTCTCAGTCAGACTGTTTCAAATTAAATGAATTCCCGTCGGACATCAGTCAGTGGTCTAAACTAAGTGGTCTCATGCTGAATCCGTCAAAACGCCAGACTACTGACTTCTTCCTTAGGCATAAACGAGATCTACAAACACTAGTGAGTTCTCATGAAGCCTGTTGTATTGAGGGGACTAAAATTGAAACCAAGTCTAATGCAAAATACCTCGGTCTAATTCTATCTTCTGACCCTACTTGGACATCTCATATCCTAACGATTTCTAAGAAAGTGATCTGCCTAACCTACTACATTAAGAAACTTAGACAATCTGGAATCACCCAACCTCTACTTTCACAATTTGTCAACTCTTGTATCTTACCTATTCTACTTTACTGCTCCCCGTTAATCTTTCCTGGGCTACTGAAAAAGGACTATATCATCCCGAGAAGGATGTTGAAGGTAGTCAGTAGGACTAGTGGTGTAAAATTCAGTCAGCTCGTCATTACTTTAGTTGATAGGCATCTGAATACATGCGAAAAATGGTCAAAAGCCATACTCTCCGACCCCCAACACCCCCTCTATTCCCGACTCTCTCCTTGTATCTCATCAAGTAAAACCAGAAATCAGTATAAAAGAATCTATGCTCGTACAACCAAGTACAGGAACTCAACGATACCATACTTGGCCCGTGTTCTAAACGACAGAGACAATGTTAAGTGTTAAACTTATGACTTGCTCTGTTATTAACAACACAATTTTAGGCTCTTTTATTTCTCTCCTATTTTGTATTCTATAGTGAACTTCTCAAACATACTTAGCTACCTAAATCATTAAAGTTGGCTTCCTTTTTTGTACTTCACTATATTCCTTCTATTGTGTATCCACTGGTTCCGACTCTATTAGCACTATGAGTATTACAAAATTGTCCTGTCATTAACCATCATGTAATTATTAGTTTTGTGGTTGTTTTTCTTATTTTCTATACTTTTCGGCAATATTGGTTAGGAACGCCATAGTCACTACCTTAAAAATTTTTGTATTATTCAGGATTACTCACACAACCACTACAAACACTGCATTAGACCTGACAATAAAAAACAAAACAACAACCCTGAAATGTTATTTTATGATTGTTTAGAGTTGTTCCAACCAATTTAACTGATCATCTTGGCGATAAACATTCTTAAACATCATTTCATAACTTCTTGTATGACTATAGCTTTACTGTCACCATGCATAATCACATCATGGCTTCCACTACAAAATACTGAGTTATTGTTACATGCTGTTTATTTTCCTTTCTACTTCTTGGTATTTTTTCGCATTTTTTAAAATTATTGTGTTTTTTTCTTGTTTTTTCTTCTGCTGTTGGTGTTTTTATATTTATTATTATTTTTGAAATACTCCTTTTAAATTTTTGATAAAATTAGATGCAAATATTGTAGATATGTGCTGAAAATTCCACACTGTACCACTAGTACTGTTTCTGGAATAAAGCAAATTATTATTATATCCCGGCATGATGTCCGATTGTGCCAAGCTGACAGTAGGTTAGTAACGCAGTATCTACCTTTCCTGAAACCGTGTTGGGCTTCATGGAGTACATTAGACCTATCGAGATATTCCCTGATGTGATCGTCAGTAATACTTTCCAGCACTTTTGATACCACTGGGAGTAGAGCTACTGGTCTATAACTAGTGGGATTTCGCCTATCCCCACCCTTGGAGATCGGAGAAAGGATGCTTCTTTTCCACCCCCTTGGCAGTTTCCTCGATTCCATGGAGTGTTGGAACAAGTTGCATAAGGGTCTACAGAGAGCTTCGGCGCACCGTTTCAGAACAGATGGCCCGATGTCGTCACAACCTGGGGACTTCCCAGGTGGGATTTGCTGTAGATTCCTTAGTACTATTGCCGGGTTTATTTGGGTAGTGGCCACTAGGTCTTCCTCCTCTGAAATAGTAGTGACACCACTTTGGTCCGTACCGGTAATACCCATATTGCTGTTTATCTGTTTGCGAAGGCTAAACTGAACGTTTCATCCATCTCCAGACTAGCGAGATGTTGACCGTTTGGGCCTACTAAGGCGCATGCCCCCTTGTTGGTTGGTTTTCTTCCCGACAGGAATCGATACAAGTTTTTGGGGTTTGCTTGGAGTTTTTTGACAAGGTTAGCCTGGAACGACCTCCTGTCACTCCTGACTCTCGCGTTGCACCGGTTCCTGAGTTCCAGGTATTCGTCGTGGTCGATCTGACTCTTAGATATGTGCCACGTAAACCAGGCCTTCCGCTTTGCTTGCAGAATACGTTGCGTGCCTCTCTTCAGCCATGATGACTTTCTTTTGGGCTGTGTTGTGACTAAAAGGACGGTATCCAAGACACTGTATGAATAATCTTTTTTACCACCTCCCAGTGTTCATCCACAGATAGCTTATCCCATGCTAAGGGCCAGTCTGCGTCGGACAAGAGCGTCTGCATTTCAGCATAGTCAGCCTTGCTGTAACACAGACATGGCCGCGTAACGTCCCACTGCAAGTACTGACGAAGAACGAGATCGAAACCTATGACTTCATGGTCACTACTTCCTAGAGGAGTCATGATCTGGACCTCTTCGACGAGTAGTTGGTCACTAGTTAGAGTGCAGTTTTGATGACTTACCACTAGGGCCCCACCTAGTGTCGCCTCCAACGTTCTCAGTCAGTCCCGTGTTTCGAATAGTTTGCAGTAGAATACCCCGAGCCAAGTTTCAGTGATGGGGTATTGAAATCTCCAGCTATGGTGATTTGGTCATAGCCCAAGTCTCGTTTCCCTGTGATAGTGCTGAGCAGTAGCTGATTGTGCTCTGCCCCACAGGTGGGAGGTCGGTAGATGCCACCCAGTGAATGCTTGGTGTGGCCTACGGTGGAATGACACCGTATGAATTCTGGAAGTTCAATATGTGGTGGGTCCGTTGAGCGCACACATTTAAGTGGCCTGTCAAAGTATATAGCAACTACCCCTCCTTCCTTATTATCCCTGTCTCCCCTGAGCAGAATCATATCACCTATACTGATTTCGTTGTCGGCGATGGTTGGGTTAGTCAGGTTTCGGTGAGAATGATTATTTTAAGTTGTAGGTGTGCTTGGAGATTTCTGAGTTCGCCTACTTTTCTTCTCAGATCAAAAAGTTGCACACTGTGAACAGAATCGATCTTCTCAACCGATACTCGTCACACGTGGGAGATATGGTTAATAAAGGTAAATTGTGTTAAGTAATAATATATATTAGTATAGATTGTTTACATCCAGAAAGGAATAAATAAAAAAGTGCTTTTGCTCCTACCATCTACAAGCCTGTTCAGCTTCTTGTCAAGATGCTACCCATTGGGCCCTACAGAAATTCGTGAGACATCTTACAGGCCAGCTTGTTCTACGGGTTATAATTTTTTATCTTATTATAGCTTGACTCCACACAGTATTTTGATACAGGTATGGAATTTTCAGCATGTGATATCGGTAGCCCAATTTTCCAGGCCGACCATAGATATCGGGTGTGCGTCGGTAGGGGACCGAACCCCGGACCATGTGAATGGTCGGCGAGAGTCCTGTGTCACTGTACCACCAACTCACAGATCTCTGAATTCACTCCTCACCTAAATATCACTTACCTACGTCAAGATGATCTGTTTATTTACGCACTATTTTACTCTACATTATGTTAACTACCTCTACCATTATTAAAGCTAAAATGTTCTCTTTGTTCATATTTGTTGTTTGCCCAAAGTCTGGTTGCTTTGATTAAAAACACAAAAACACAAGTGTTTGAACAAAGCTATATCTTCATCGAAAACATCAAAGTTTCCATGCTTAGACCAATATGGTTTGGATTATGCATTGAAAATGTATACTATCATTTCAAGTGCTATATAGCTTCTTCTTCTTGTAAATATACTTCTAATAATGTATTATTCATAATTGCATTTTATACCATTTCACAGCTGCGCACTCACCCAGATTTAAGCTGTTCACTGGTTGACCATAACTATCAGCAGGAAACAGAAGGTAGTTTGGGTTGTCGCTAAACTTTGATGGTGAACTTAATAAATGGTTTACAATTTAACATTTATAAGAACCTGTTCTGATTGCTTATACAATAATTGAACAATTTAATCTTGTGAAAAAGTATCAATTTATGATACTTCAGCATTGTAATTTATAAAATAACTGATCGTGCCTGTAAAAATGGCATACATTTCTTGTAAACTCACACGTTTATACGAAATATAAATTATTATATAATTGGAAACTAAGTAATAATCCTATTCTACAGAGACACTTACACAGTGTGCAGAATTTTCGATGTAGTCACTGGATCCACGATCTTCAAGTAAAATAACAATCGATAATATACCATGTAACGTAGTGCTGTTCGACCTGAAGAATGAAATAATCCCTTACGGTGCGTTTCTTTCGTCGCCAAGAAATGAGCAGTAGTAGGTTGAAAGCTAACTGAGAATTGAGATGAGTACATTGACAACATAAAGCATAATTCAGTGGTTCGGACAAAGGGAAATGGAGAAAATTTTGAGCACTGTGTTGAATTGAAGTTCTGTTGGCCCAATGATTCAAGCGGGCGGCCGTTAGCAATAAAATGTAATAAGCGGATGAGTAGGTATAGTAGTCAGATGAGTGAGACAGGGAAGAATAAGCACGGGTAATGAACGAGTTTAGACGACACGCATTAATAGAGTATGGTGTGTCTGTCTCTCAAGAATGGGTCATATGGACACACTCCTTGTTTTGCTGCATAATTATCCATCCTCCGCTCAAAGCTTTCCGCGCAAGACTCAGTAGCCACGTCTGCTGGCAAAGATTTCTAGGGGCGGCAAACTAAAGGCTGAAAGAAATGGAATCGCAGTCGAGTTTTCGCTCTCTGATGCGCCACCCTTCGTCGATGTCGTGAGGCAGTTGGTAGGGACTTATTAGGGAAACACCTTTGTTTGGGTTATTACGGTCATCTGTATTCTTGCAGATAGTTACATAGTCTCCCCTGAGCTGACGGTAGCTAAATGTGCAAAGATCTGCTTTCTTCACCTTTTCATCATATGACTATTCCGGATTTCCATCACCATTTTTATCTCTCGTCTTTGGATTCTTTTCGAAAGATTAATCTCCCTTCTAGGTTATGGAGGAGTGATGACAGTGTGCAGGTTGTGGTCTTACATATAATAATAATATTTATTTTTGGTATAAAGAGGTCAGTTTACAAGAGATGCATGTCATTTTTACAGGCACAATCAGCTGTGTTATAAACTGCAATGCTGAAGTATCATAAATTCATACTTTTTCACAAGATTAAATTGTTCGATTATTGTACAAACAATCAGATTGCCACCCATATTGGTCTTACAATGGAATCTATGTTTTCAATGAAAAAACGGCTTTGTTGAAACATTTGTTTTGTTGTGTTTTCTCCAGAGCAAGCAGATTTTAATCAGGCGACGAATACAAATAAAAGAGTAAGTTTTAGCTTTAATAATGGCCTAGGTAATTAGGATAAAATAGAGCCAAATAGTGCGTAAATACAAAGATTGTCGTGAGGTAGATAAGTGATATTTCAGTGAGAAGTAAATTCAAAGTTCTGGAAGATTAGAACCCGTAGGACCAGCTGACCTATAAGATGTCTCACTCATTTCTGTGGGGTCTATGAGGTAGTATCTTGAGAAGAAGCCGGGCATGCTTGTAGATGGTAGGAGCAAATCATTCCTTTTTGTAATTTAGATCTGTACAACCCTTACTATCATTTTGTTAAGGATCTAGACTCATCTTTAATTCTCAAGCTGAAGAAATGCATGTCGCTGTCCTACAGACCTGAGCAATTCCCACTTGTTGCCGCTACCATATCTAGTGATCAAAATGCGCCACCCTCCTTCCTTTTTGGGTTTGAGCTCTGAGATTTTTGCAATAACCATTGTTGCAGCATTGCATTACTTTGAGCCCATCCCAATCATGCAGTATGCTGTACATTAATAGCTTTCATGACAAGGGATTCCCATTAGGTCACCAAATACATCGATACCTGAGAACATTCTTAGCAGTATCACGTTTATACTTGTATACATGTATATAAGCAGTTATTACAAACAACTAGGAAATAAGGTTCTCCTTAAAAATTTATAAAGTATAGAAGTAGTTAGTATTACAGCAACTAAGTTGTAGTCTATTTAGCAGGGTGAAATGGGTAGTGGAACAATTGGTGGTCAAGCAATGTAGAATGATCCTGAAGAAAACAGCTGGTTAACAGAACTAGTCATACTGAATTTTAATGACCGATTTCCATGTGGTATGCGTTAGACATTGCAAAGTATTTTTTATTACAGCTTGATACCACACCGTATTTTCAGTACAAGTATGGTATTTCAGCATGGATATCGGTAGCCCAAATTTCACAGGCCGACCATAGATATCGGGTGTGCGTCGGTAGGGGACCGAACCCCAGACCATGTGCATGGTCGGCGAGAGTCCTAACCACTGTGCCACCGACGCGTCAACTCACGATAGTGTATAGAAACCACTAAGAAATTTTAGAATATTGTACATTTTAGAAAAGTATATGAAAAAGGTAGTTATTGGCTGAGTGTCGTTATTTCAGCACAACAAACAGCAGCGTATTATCACTAATATATATATGTAAAATATTAAAGGTATGGTTGCCTTTACTAACATAACTTATTGAAGATTATAGAGGATATAAAGTCAGCAAATTAGTTAAGCGCTCTCTGCGTTGGTGGTAGAGTCAAGCAATATGTAACTTACCAAACTGAAGACCGGACTGGTTTTCATTTACCGTAGTGCCATGTTTTGTACAACCTAAGAAACGGTTGATGCCATTATGGGTAAATTTTATTTTGATGGAGTCTCACAGTGTTATACAGTAATATTTACTGATGACGTTTCGAGCACAATTTATTGCTCATAATCATATCAAGTTGATTATGAGCAATAAATTGTGCTCGAAACGTCATCAGTAAATATTACTGTATAACACTGTGAGACTCTATCAAAATAAAATTTACCCATAATGGAATTACACTCTACCACAGTGCCCAAGTTTTATTCTTATATAAACGGTTGATGCGTTAGCATACCTAACCGTCTATGCTTAGTAAAGAACCCAACAGTTCACACAGGATGGCAGGACACTGGTGGCCCAGTGGTTAGGACTCCAGCCGACCATGCACATGGTCCGGGGTTCGATCCCCTACCGACGCACACCTTATATCAGTGGCTGGCCTGCAAAATTTGGGCTACCGATATCACATGCTGAAAATTCCATACCTGTATCAAAAAGCTGTGTGGAATCAGACTGTAATCAAAAATAAAAAAATAAAAATAAAATGTCACAAACATCAGATGCCCTAGCAGAGAATTCTGTGATACTCACGATGTTCAGTGGTGCCAGGATGATGAACAAGTAATAATTTGTATTACTTCACGATTGTAATTTATAACATAACTGGTCGTGCCTATAAAAATGGTATGCATCTTTTGTAAACCCCCGTCTATTAGAAAATATAAACTATTATTGCTTTCACACAAGTCTCACTCTGTTACAGAATTCTCTTCCTTTTAGATATTCTCGCAACCGTGAGAGAAGCGAGCCACTGGTACCACCTGACTTATTTTCCGAGGGTGAATTTCGTGCTGAACTTGATCAGAAAGATCACATGAACTGTAACATTCATACTCCAGCATGACGTCAGGTCATTCCAAACTGAAAATAGATATGCGACACAAGACCGAACTCTTCTGGAACCACATTGTGCTTCACGGAATATGTAATTCCTGTTGAATTGTTGACACATATGATTACTAATCACACTTTTCAATACTATTCTTATCTCGCTACGTTGTACCGATCTTCACACTTAAGGATAAAAGTCAGGACGGCTGCCTCCCACTCTCTGGGCAGTTTTTATGAATCCATAGAGTGTTGGAACAGGTCACATAAGGGTTTACAAAGAGCTTCTGAGCACTATTTCAGAACAGGCGGCAGAGTTTCGACACAAGCTGCGAACTCTACGGAGGAAAGCTTCTTAGTTTGTTCTAGCTGCGAGATTGATTTAGAGTACAACCATGAAGTTTACCCTCGATAAATTAGCAGCGCGATCCCTATAACTTATAACAATTATACATGCTGTGCTATTTATTTGTCCGTCATTGGCCGAATTGAATGATTCAGCCACTCAGAAACTAGTGAGAAAATGACAACTAGGGCCACCTAAGGCGTATTTCCCACGATTACTAATTTCTTGTTTCTGACACAAATAGCTATAGTCTTTTAAGATTCACCAAGAGTTTTCCTGCAAAAATTGTCTGCAAGATAGTATGGCATCGCACTGCAAATACCGCAAAGAACCGAATAAAACACCATGACCACATGATCATCTGGTGGGATCGTGATTTTAATGATTTCCACTGTTAACTAGTCACCACTTTTGATGACTTCCCACTGGGGCCCCACAAAGTGTCACTGCAAGAGTTCTCAGCCAATCCGGCATTTCTAGTGGTGTGTAGCAGATTCCACCCAATTCTCCTAGAGCACACACCAACCCTAGTTTACGGGGTGAAGAATTGAAGTCTCTGGCTTTGATGAATCAGTCATAGAATAGGTTCCGTATATACATGATAGTGCCAAGCAGCATCTGGTGACAGACACATGCCACTCAATAAATGCTTGGCATGGTCCACTATGAAGTTGTGGTGTGTGCTACTGATAAGATTTATCGGTCGTATACAAAAAGATGTTCATCGCAATAAAAACATCAGATGGCAGGGATATGGATTTGGTATCAGAGAAACCAAATGATATAGCATTGCGTAGACATGTGGGTGCCGTGAAAGGAACACAGAGAAACACCATATGAAGACCAGAAGTAGCGCAACACGGAAGATCTGTGTAAATGGTGCGTTCAAGACTAGGCATACATAATTTGGCTAAATAGAGACACCAAAATGCAAACAAATATCCTTTTATCAAGTCTTCGTCTTCTGCCTGCACAAATTGGCTCCATATAGATTCTGGCAGCTCAATGAATGGTGTGTCGTTGCACATACGCATATGTAGTTCCCGCAAATCACATTGCAGATATCTCTCGTTCTTATCCCCATTATTGCCTGACGGGAACCATATCACTCATACCCACCTCATTGTCGACAACAGTGCGGGCTAAGCGGGTTTCTGCCAGGATTATTACTTCGGAGTCCAGGTGCGCGGGTTTCCGATTGAGGATGCTTTTTCTCTCAGCCCTCTGACTTTGGTGTATAGGCAAATGACAGGAGGTCTTACCACTTCGAAATGTTATGGCGTGGTTTACGCTATGTGGTAGAGGAACCAGTGTTGGACTATTTGGTTGATCCCTATGGAATCAGCCTATTGTTGATTTTTCCCTCAAATTCATTTAGGACACTTGAGTGACACTGACTGCCATACTGAGTGCTGCGCTACTTCAGCATGAATGAGGCATTTCGACATATTCTGGTTTTAGTTTGTAACCCCTCAGGGTTCAAGGTAGGTTTTCATTTCACCGGAAATATCTAACAATTACATCCTTGGTTTCATACCAGTGTTGGAGCATTGTAGCCAGTTGATACGGAGGGCCTTCGTGAGGTGGGTGAGGCGAGGCAGTCTAGAAACCAAGTTTGTAACGGAAGCATTAGAACAGATCTGAGATGACAGCCATATGCATTACTACACATCAGGCATGTTTCTCGCCAGCAGCGTCAGTCTCCAGCTCCAGAACACGTGTGAACAGAGTGTTGGAAGGCCCTAATTTTTATGAACGCTTAGCCATTTATCACTCTGCCAATGACTTATCAGGCTTTATTCGTATGTTAGAGCCTCTCCCTTCACTGTCAGCACTTCAGACGTCAATAATACGTTCTGGGCATCGTCAGCAGAGCTCGACGGTACTCTAAATAAGGGCAATTAACTTTCAGATGCCTGAACACCCCTGTACAGTCTACACAGTTTTACGGGCTGGTTGTCAAACTCTACTTCGCTGCACAAATTAGACGGCTGTTCCTGATCAAACAGTGTCCAAGTAGTCTGCTGCTGCTCACTGACATGTTAAATTGGGTATAGTCCTTGGTTGTTTGTCTCCCTCTCTGGTGTCAGTGACTTTCGCCTGTCTTGGGGTATTGTTATTCCGTGCCCCACAACCAAGACGCAGGTGGTCCTTGCAATGTCGTGGTTCCACGATGATCTTACTACCGTGTTTGAGTAGCTTTTACGAGTGGAATACTGAGTGGATAGGCCTCTCTTTTATGTGGATTTATACTTCAAGTGGTGTGGACTGGAGTATAATGTTTACCGTTGCAGGCTGACTTTAGTGGTGTGCTGTCCTAGTTTACAAGTGAAATATTGCATAAGAATATGCCAGAGAGACAAAGTGGACATATATACCAAAACCAATGACAAAGTTTAATTTTAGGAACCAACTTTTCTGTCAAAAAGACTACTCAAATTGCCTACCGGTGACCCGTTATACGGCAGAACACTAATGGTGTTTTTGAATCTTTATTTCCGAAAGTATAGCAGATGGCAGGTGAGGTGGGTATATTTCGTCAAACAAACGGATGGGCGTTCATCATTCAATGGAAGAAATCCTTGCAAATCATAAAGAAGATACAGTCCCCACTTGGTCGCTTATTCCATCCTCCTGAGTTCCTCAATCACTAACAACGTCTGAGTAACCATGTAATACAGTGTTGTGGATGCCCTACATTAGCCTTCCCTGAAACGACTTCACAAAGAATGGCGGTTTGATTGGCCTATCTTTCGGAGCTGTGCCTACAGTTTTCCATTGAGTGCACTTGGGGGCTATGGCGTCAGCTGACGAATAGTTACTTTGAATCTCCCCAACGTAAATATACCGAACATACGTACTGCATCCACATGGAACAGATTGAATGTGTTCATCTAGTATTTCACAAAGAGATGTAATAATGTCATTCATCATCTTAGTTTGCTGCTCACATTTACACTTTTGAAACTGCAATGCCAGAGTGTTATCTGTTGTCTCATGGGTTGACCAGCCCCTACTGCCATCTAATAGTCAGTATCTCAACACTAGTTTTTCCGTAAAGTCTACGTTCATCAAAAACCAGTCAACAGGGATTTCTCGATTCTGTCTCATTCTGTGGCTTCCTTGTGAATATTTGTCCTGCGGTTTAGGCAGATTACGATGCATGCGCGAAGTGAACGGATATGCTCAGGAAATCAGTAGGAGTGATGAATTTGGCAACACTTGCTTCTAGCCAGCTGAACTGGTGTTCCACACCATGGGTGTCTTGAAGTTATGTTTCATAGACCTCCTGTTGATAACGCTGGTGCCATAGTAATAATTGTTCCTAAGGTTGACCACTAGATATATTACCTAGGAATATTAGTAGTTCAAACTAGAATATTAACTGTCGAGCTCACCGCTAGCTTAGAAGTCTACCTTGCCTTATGAAGACGAGAAATGAATGCGGAGATAAATATTTGGGGAATTGTCACCAGCAGGCTACCAAACACCGCGTCAGTGAGGTAAGATTATACATGGCTGTGGCAGGCGCATAACTATTTGCTCAACTGCGCCTGGAAACCAATCCAACAGAAGGACGGAAGGAAGACGCTGGTTAAAGAGGTAAGCAGTTTCACCACACCCTGAAGAATGTTTCACTGCCCCCACAAAAAGTAAACAATAAATCTGTGAACTTGTCAGCGTGTGTTTTGCGAACTTTAATTTAGAAACGCACACCCCTGGTGAAGCCGCACACCTTACTAGCTCCTCCTTCAGGAGCATAGTGTTCACCAATCAATTGACAGAACAAGCAGTTGAAAGTCTTAGACCTTCTACTAGCACGGGACCGGATGGCCTGGCTTCAATAATTTTCAAAAGCAGTAGGTATGATATTCCACTCTTACTCCTTAAATTCTTATCAATATCTGTGGGCGCTGGTACTTGCCTTAATGAGTGAAAAACTAGCTTTATAATTCCACACTACAAACAGGGTGATAAGGAGAACGTTCGCAATTACAGGGGAAAGTTGTTAAATATTAATGTCAGACTATCTACTTGTGGAAGATTTTGTTACAAGGTCTCAACATGGATTTCTCAAAAATAGGTCCCGAGCTACTTGTCACTTAGACTTTTTCAACTGCACCGCTAGCAGTCGCAAAGCACGTAAGCTATTCATTGTTCTCAACTTCGATATATCTAGGGCATTTGACATGGTATCACACAGTATTCTCTTTAAGAAGCTGTACTCATGTGGAATTCGCAATCCATTACTGAAGTGGTTAAAGTCGTTTCTGAGCAACAGGGTACAAATAAGGAAAATTGGATCTTTATTGTCTCATCCTAGGTAGATCATAAGTGAGGTTGTGCAGGATAGTCTCCTATTACCACTCTTATTTACAGTCTATATTAACAGCATTCATAACTGCTTCGCCTCAGGTAAACCATTCCTATATGCTGACGACCTCAAAGTCGTTTACTCCTGCTACAGTCATGAATTAAATGATATGGCAAGTAAAATAGTCTTCAACTAAGTAGTCTCGCAACATGGTGTGCTGAATCCCATCCAAAGCTTAACATTGGCAAATGCTGCTGGATTTGACTGGACTTATATATCACGTTCTGTTGAAATTTCGCCTGAAAATTTTTTTGTCAATAAGTTTTAATAAAATTGTGTTATATATTATCCGGATTGATGGGAATTCTCATTTCCTGGCTAGTTATGTTGGTGTCCGCGTCATGTGATCTGACTGCGACACACTCATAGTGTAACGCAATAGAAACCAATATAATGCCACTAAACAAGTTTCTTTTTCTTCCTTTTCAGAAAGAAACGTAACGCGGCATCACTAGAGCAAGAGGAAGATCGGTTCTCTAAACTTGTTATAAATGACGATAACTAACTTGTACCCCGGGCTATTCAAGCCTCGTTTTGCTTGAAATAAAGGCAGCCTGTAGACGGCCGTAGGTCATTTGATCAGCTGATGTCTAGCGGCTTTATTTAATGAAAAAACTTCGAAAATAGGTGATTTTTCGTTGTTTTACACACTTTTACACCTATATTGCTGCTAAAAGTTGATGTAATAAGGCGTTTTTAGCATAAACGGGAAATGATGGTGTCCTTATCCGGCCGTAATTTACGGCCAATTTACAAATTGTTGAATTACGTACTTTTCCGTTCGGAAAATGTCGAATTACTTGAATAGACATATTATAACGACTTTTAGTGAATTTTTTTTGCAGTTTAAAGGATTATACATGGACATGATGAGGTGGGATAGTTGGTTTTGTTGATTATTTGATTTACTTTGTTGTTTACTTTTGCTAATGCTGTCAAAGCTCCTGTACATGTATTTCATTAAAGTAAATCTACAGAAATACTTAGAAATTATATACGCATAGTATTTACTCATTTTATAGCACATACTTGATGTTTACAGGTAGATGCAATATCCATTTTTTCTTCTTGAAAAATATTGACTGATGTAATTGTGTACAATTAAACTGATTATTTCATCATTTAACATGTTAAGTAGTTATTTATTGCATTTACAGTGGTAACAATGTCTACATCTTTAGAATTCTTTTGTTCTTTTTCAGATAATATCTACTTTCGGGAATTTCATGGATTTGGGCGATAAAGAAAAAGATATCTGCCGTGTTTTTGATTATGTATTACATGTTTATTCATTAATAAATGTATTCCTCGTAATTCGTTTGTATATTCTAGTTGATAAAGCTGATTTCTAGCATTTGCGTAATTTGTGAGGTACGGAGTATATGACGTGATCTTAAAAATGCTAGGTAAAATTAGATATTTGGAGAGGCTTATTGATAAGAAGACTATGTCGTGCCGTAATGAAGTTACTGCGTCCACTTGTAAAAGAAAACATTGAGGTTATAAGCGCTTAGTTATATATCGTCTTAGTAGGAACCTATTAATTGACTTCGGATTCATAGTCAAACAAGGTTAAAAGTAAATCTACCTGAGATAGTGAGTTTGCGATTTCTACTTATCGTGATAAACCAAGATGGGAATAATGTACCTATACTGTTAGATTTAGAACTCAGTGCAACTACGGTTATCGTAATAATTAAAAACAGAATGCCTACTATTGAAATACAATTATACTTCATTAGAATACCTACGGTTCGCAGCTACAGAACACGGTACGTTGCTATCTGTTCATGTAATCGCGTAAACAACAGTTTCCCAGACGCCGCATTTACTCCTAAAAGTTTGCCCTTAATTCCTAACTTAGCACGTGTTACTAACGTCACTGGAACACAATCGCGTTACAACAGAAGGAACACAGATTCATTAAAAAAGTGTTTATTAAGCAAAAATTAGATTTGAGATGTACAGATAATTCACATGAGTAGTCCTCCGTCACTGTCAGTAGGTTTCATCTGCGTACCAGCACATATATGTTTCTCCATGAGCCTGAAAAGGTTTAAGAAAAGCATTATTAACTTAGGTGGTACATGTATGATCTGAATAAAAAATGTTTCTTCATAAGCATTTACAAGTAATCACTTCACAAACAATATATATAAGTAGCTAAATAGTTTTCACTAAACTCAAGGGACTTCACAATTTATCGTCGGTCGATATCTAGTAGGTCCATCGAAGCATCATGAAATGAAAAATTATTTAACGACAAGTTATGCAATAGTTTCCAAAGCTTGAACAAAGATTTTAACAAAAGTGACAACAGCTTTATGACAAATAATACGAGTTCTGACAGCATTAATAATAATAACGTTCATGTTCATAGTGACTATAAAAGCAATAACAGGTATTATTATCGCAACGAATTCATCATTAACTTAGATAGACAACTACTTATTATACAATCATTTCAATTAAATGTATCACTTAATCTTATGAAGCAGGTGTTTACTTACTTTCACTGCATTCTCGCAATACTGATGTGGTCAACTAGCTTATTCCAAATGAACTCAAGATTAATCCTGAAAGGGAATGGACACCCAGTTTATTTCAACTAAAAACATGTAGCCTACATGCATTACACTGCTTACTGAGACATTTGATACCTGCTTTCCGATCTTCGTGACAGGAAAACAGTAAATGTAGGTTTACCTACATATACTGTTTTGATCTTGATATGGGATGAATTCATTGAATTCAGCAAATAAATCCTCTGGTTTATCAAATCTATCATGAGCTGTAATAGTATGTGCTGTCAATTATGCACCCGACTTGATAAAACGCTCCTGGCAATTGCGAACTTAACCAAGCAGTTAAACGATGTTTGAAATTACCGCAGGTCGAATGACAAACTGGCCAATCACAAGCGAGCAAATCACTTGTTTATCTCACTCGCGGGCACTCAAAATTACGGCCGTCGACAGGCTGCCTGAAATAAACGTATTTTCCTCGCCGTCTTTGCCTTCTTCCATCGTCCGTCGTGCTTGTGGTCTGTGTGTTATAATAGCATGTTGGTTGCAACGATTAGTGTTTCAGGCGAACTGTATCAAAATATCGCTATAATGAGGAAGATAGGATAGTTGGAGGGTAATGTCATCTACACAAATAGTTTACTTTATTTAGAAGCTGCACCTTTCGGCATAGTATCATTCAATGAAGACTTCACGTCTCAGGATATCAATACAGCCTATTTTCGTGTGAAGAACAGTACTTTTTGACAAAAGAATTCTATCAGTACTTGGAAATCACCTGTAAATGCTAACAGAATCGTCTGTGAGAACCAAAGTTATCATGTAGATGTGCTTTTCACTCTATCTGTGGTTGGACAGGAATTATCGTAAGTTGAAAGGTTATCTCTAAGTGAATCTCATATATATATATGTATATTTCAGTCCTGGATTTGTATCGACAACAGTAACCTTGACCTAGCTCTTGAAGTAAATGGGCTCAACTCAGGGTTGATTAGATACGTGGGATCACACAAAGTGAATGCATCTGTGTCATTGACAATGACTTGGAGTCACATCTCTACCTAACACTATACGTTTAACTCCATTATTACTCACCATATTATACTGCTTGACACAGGAGATACAGCACAGACAGCTACGATCAAACACCAGTAGTATTTTCACGTCTTCCAAATTCAATGGTCACTCAAGTGACTTAGGTGAACAATATCATCACCATACACTCAGTTGACGAGACTGTTCCCTGGTAAGTCCCTAAAGTCAATGACAAACAATTCTATTAATACATGTATGATGAAACTGAACTGAAATAAGGACGACAGTTGTAGAAATGAGCTTTGTATTACATCCCGCTTGGAAATTTGAGTTCCTTCATAGTTTAGTTTCCGTACTAAGTGAACAGAATGCAATCTGTAGAATTCATGAAACTCACAAAATGACGTACTGCCTTCTCAAAAAACCCAGTTAATGTTTCCTCCGTAAGATGAGAAATGGGCATTGTGGTTGTGTAAACTCAGTAGATTGTGAACTGCTGCCAATGAGGATGACAATGCGTCGGTGGCACAGTGGTTAGGACTCTCGCCGACCATGCACATGGTCCGGGGTTCAATCCCCTACCGACGCACACCTGATATCTATGGTCGGTCTGTAAATTTGGGCTACCGATATCCATGCTGAAAATTCCATACTTGTACTGAAAATACGGTGTGGCATCAAGTTGTAAAAAAAACAATTCTCGGAATTACAAGTTATAGTTTTAGCTTAATTGCAACACCCAGCAATTGTTAAATGACCATTTGATGAGCATAAAATTTATACAGGAAATGTATAAGATTTAGTAAAACGTATACACTTTTGATTTCAAAATGGGGTCTCCTTGCAAAATGTAGTACTATAATAGCCTACACAGTTCACAAATTAACTCATAACATTGAAGTGGAAAAACTTCTATTTGTCCTTACTGAACTTAATATGGAGAGTCTTGTGAAGTGATTGCAGTGTTATGTATGCAGAAGAGAGGGCAAGGCATTCATAATATCTTGCTTCATGTAGAATTGCAATTCAGCTTGATGAGCGATACTATTTACAGGAGTAAACTGAGAAATAAAGTCTTCCAAACGACTTGTCTTTATTACAAATAAGGTAATAAGTTTATTTCACACATAAGCCTAAGTTACATCCATGAAATCAGAATATTGTAGCAATTAAATCTTCCTTCAAAATAAAGACCACTTAAAACACAAGTTCACAACAATGCTACATATTGTAACCATAGTGCTGATGCCTTTTGTCTTAAAATGAAAAGCTGACTGTTATGAGTACATGAAAACTGAAATTAATACTAAAATTGAGCTATGAATACCAACAACTACCAAACTAATTAGGACAATAGCATCTCAATAAATGGGATAAATATACCAGTATGATTCCATGAAAATTCAAAAATAAACGTTTAAATTTTGAACTTCCTACCTAATTTAGTACATCACATTGCGCAGATGTCAGTATCAAGCGACATTTACTGATAGAACAATTCGGAGCTTCAATTAAATACTTCTCTGCTTCTGTACGTGCGTTCCAAGTTGCAATGCTTTCTGCCAGAGGTAACTATCGTTTGCAGACATTGGTTAGGCGGGGAAAGGTTGGAACCACGGAAGCAGGCATTAAACTACTTGAAAAATTGAAATCACTGAATTCTTCTAACAAAACAAATGATGGATGCTCCATAGCTGAAAGTCCTATGAAAGAAAACACTTCAACGCCACATTATGGTAAAAGCAATACATCTCAGAAAAGGATACGTATAGCTACTCCTTTTCCTGAGAGTGTTAAACGACCTAATCGTGCGTTGAAAGACATTGCGAATTTTTATCCCGCTTTCCTATCGAGCAGTCCAAATTCGTCAAAGGGAAGGAAACACAATTCTGAAGGAGATAAACAGTCTGGTATTATAGTTGATACTTCTTCGTCAGTGCATAGTCCTCCCCATCATACTGAGCAGACGACATCTCTAAAACAGCCTGCCCGTGTCAGGTTTTTAAATGCTATTGAATTTGGGAAAAATGGCTTCCAGCCTTGTTTACACCAAAGAAATTGGAGAAATTTATCAGAGAAAATTATGGAAAATCTCCACTGCATGTGAAATGAGACAAGCAATCCAAAAAATAAAGATGATGTTTGGTTAACCTCATCTGAATTCTTTGAAGTATTGGATAAGGAGCTACTCCTCTACGGTGAACATGTGGATCTATCTAAAGGCCGACAACAGAGACCACAGGAAACTATGTATCCACGAGGGGAAAGAGCTGTCTCCGAAGTTGTATTCAGCCATTATGCTAGGAATGGTGGGATACGCTTCAATAATCCGCAGACATTCGTACAGCGTATCTTTTCTCTTTTGAATGCTTTACAACGAAATTTCGGCTCTCTGCTACGCTACAGCTTATGTGTTTCCGTCAGAGTTCACTGATTCGACTCATGGTGAATCGACTCTGGTGTAACACGGCACCACATCCCAGCAGGGTATTCTTTTGTTGTAAAATTCCTGCAGGTACAAGTAGAATTCATGGACTGAACATTTGTTAAATATGGAAGCGTCCGATTCAGTCATTTAGACGAAAGGCTGGTGAAATGTGATACCTTACACACGCACCTGCAGATGTAGGCATGTGTTAATTCACGTGAACTCTGGGCCATATCGGGCAGGCATTGCTTTAAATACACCCTCCGTTGTACCCTCAATTATTGTTCGTATATATGTAATGACTTGGTGCATTTCCTAGTTTGCCTATAATTCCGGAATGTACATAACATTAAGGAACACAAAGAGATTTCCTTAAAACCAGTGGTGTTCCTTCTCTAGTCTTAATTGATGTCACATTGATTGACACAATTAAAGGAATAGATTGTATTATTTATTTAAACGCAGAAAAACTTGGTACAATATGGCACCAAGAAAGATGCGCCACACAATAATAATAAAACAACACAGATTAAAAGTAAAAATATAGGTAGAAAACGGATAAAGAACTTCATCAGGAAGGAAAACAGTCATGTTTAACAAGTTCAAACAGTATTCGTTAACTATCATCAGGAAGAGAAGAAAGAAGGAAATTGCAACACGTTCGCCATTGATTACGATTCTTGGCCATATCCGATAACGTTTCGAGCCATCGATTCGAGCTATCTCGCGGACCCCAACCAGGGAGTCGTGACACACCAACCGATGCTAATCTAGCACAAATATCCTTCATCCCACGACGCCACGTCATGGACTGACCACCCCTCCGCCTTTTCTATCCCGTCCCAGGGCTAGCGAACAGAGACCTGTACGGAAGCCTCTGGGATAACATTCACAGCACATGTCCAAGCCACCGGAGCTGCTGTTTCCAGATGACGACACTCAATGAATGGTGATCTCCACTGTGTTCAAACACACGCCGCCGAACCTCAGAATTACTCACGCGATGATGCCATCGAACGCAAGCAATCCTGCGGAGACAGCGATGATCGAACACGCAGAGTCGCCGCACATCCTCAGCTCGGAGAGGCCAGGTTTCACAGGCGTAGAGCAGCGCAGCCCGCACCGAAGCATTGTATACCCGTCCTTTGACAGCCAGGTTAACGTCGCGACGGCGCCAGAGGTGGCACAAGTTGATGTATGCCACCGTAGCCTTCATTATACGGCTGGAAATCTCATCCGTCACCCCTCCGCCAGCACTCACACAACTACCTAGGTACACAAACTTATCGACAACTTCAAGCGGTTCACCCGCAAGAGTGAGCGCAGGTACAGGCTCCTGCCAATCTTGTAACAGTACTTTGCACTTAGACGGTGCAAAGCACATACCATACTTACAGACACAGATCGCCAACTGATTAAGTGCGATTTGGGCAGCCTGCATGCTATCGCACAGTAAGACGATATCGTCTGCATACTCGAGGTCGAAAAGTCTATCTCCAGGTAGCAGATCTACACCACCTTCACGCACATCCTTCAGAGCTGACTCCAGAATGTTGTCGATGGCAAAGTTAAAAAGAAATGGAGAGATTGGGCAACCCTGTCTAACCCCACTGTTGGTTGGGAACAGTGATGATAGTTGGTTGTATGCCCTCACTCTACCTGAGGTGTTTCTGTATAGGGCTTTCAAGATGTTAACCAATTTCTCAGGTACACCTCTCTCTAACAGACAGTTCCAGAGCACAGTTCTGTCCAACGAATCGAAGGCAGCCCTAATATCAAGAAACACAACGATCGTTGGCCTGCAATACGTGTGGTGGTGTTCCAACAACTGACGAAGGGTGAACAAATGATCAATGCATCCACGACCTGAACAAAACCCAGCCTGCTCTTCGCGAATCAATCCTTCACGTATTTTGCGCAGCCTGCGAAGCAAGACAGAAGCCAATAATTTAGACGCGACTGGTAGAAGACTGATACCCCTATGATTGTCACACGAATTACGTCGACCCTTTTTAAAGATAGGGACGATGATGGCTTCGTTCCACATTGATGGTACACTCTCAGTTTCCCATACCTTCCTGAACAACCCAGTTAGAGCCATTGTAAGAGTCTCGCCACCATCTTTAAAAAGAGCCGGGGGTAAATTGTCTGGGCCGGGCGCCTTATGGCGTTTTAACACTTGGAGTTCCTTACGGACCTCCGCTTCGGTGGGTGGGTCGGTATTAGCCGACCGAGGAGCACTGGGGCTGATGACAGCAGACATTGAAGCTGGTGGCCAGCTAAACTGTTTCCCGAAGTGCTCTGCCCAGCGTTCCAGGCATCTTTTCAAACTGGTGATTGGCGTGCCATCTGCCTCACAGACCGTCTCGCTGACACCTTGTTTCTTGCTGCCGGTGGCTCGTATGAATTGGGACAGCTGCCGACTGTTGCCAGATGCAGCAGCTGACTCCATCTCACCCGCACGTTCTGACCACCAGGCCTCGCGGTCCTTACGTAAACACTTTCTTATCTTGCGCGTGAGCGCCTTTCGCTTATTGCTGTATTCGCTGCCAGCCGGAATGGACCGGCGCTCATCCAGGAGTTGCAAGGAACTCGCAGAAACCCAGTGGTTTTTGGCGGAGCATTCTTTCAAGCCGCAAGCGGCTACACTAGCTCTTTGCATGGCACCTTGCAGATGGAGCCAATGTTCATCTATACTACTTGGGGGGTTGCTGGCAAGCATTGATTGTAACTCATTCTGATATTTCAAACAAGTAGCAGATGCTACTAGTTCGCTCACATCAACGTTTAGACGACGCCTTTTATGAACCCCACCAAATCGCAAGACGAACTTGGCACACACTAACGCATGATCGGAGTCCAGGCATGTGCTCCAGAAGGAGAGACAGTCTTGTATGCATACTCGCCACCGGAAACTGACAGCAATGTGATCGATCTGAGTCCAAGCTTGGTTCGCAGAGGGAGGACGCCAGGTAGCGCTACGGCAATGGTTGTGCCGGAAGTTGGTGCTGGCCAGAAATAGGTTGTGATCCGCGCAAAGCTGCAGAAGACGGTCCCCATTATCTGACCTGCGACCATGTAGTCCCCATTTACCACCTAGACGATTCTCCTCTGAGCTCAGACGCCCGACCTGTGCATTCAAGTCCCCAGCCAGCACTACGATATCCCTCCGACCCGCCTGTCTCAAGAGATCGTTAAGCTGGTGGTAGAACTCGTCCTTCATTGCATCCGGGCTGCAATCTGTTGGTGCATAGGCAGAGACAACAAATAGACACCGCCTATCTGGCCTACTACTTCTTAATTTCGTAAAACCTTCCAGCCTCACAGCACATAAACGACTGTTAATGGGAATTCAGTCGAGCAGTGCAGCTTCGGCTCTAGCGCTCAGTGCGACGCCGACACCAGCTACGCCGGATGCCGACGCCACAGGGTCCCCGGACAAGCGCAGGTGGTACATACTACTAGAACTTCCAGATGGAGGGGATAATCGAAGCACTTCACTGGGATCTTGAATGCGAGTCTCCGAAATGCAGCAGATATCGATAGCGAGGCTTTCCAACGTTCTTACCAACCCTGCCTGTTGTCCAATTTGCATCAGCGTCCGGACATTGTAGGTGGCCAGCTTGGACGCGGCACGCGGTCTCAGGATATCTGTGTTAGATGTCACATTGGGGACAGCCATTTTGAGGGTTACTCACTAACATCTCGAAACGACACCGATAGGCTAGGAATCCAGACAAAGGTGAAAGGCTGTCGAAGGTTAAGAAGTCAAGGTGAGCAAAGGTAAAATACAGGAAACTAAGTATAAAAATAAAAGTAAGGTTGGAAAGAGATATATCAACTGAGACATCATTATTATTTGAGAGCATTGTTAAGAGCGTGCGATGAGTTTCACTGATAGTTTGTTGCTTCATTTAATTAATTGTGTGAGGGCTGAGATACTGCCCGGGCGCCCAGACCGAAGCAGGTGGCTTTCTTAAGGGACCACCCCCCGAGCCTTTGACTTGGAGTCTAATCCGCAAGGCAGCGGAGCAGCGTCAGGTGCTGCGTTCCCGTGGTTGCCGGTGACCCATATGGGTTCGTACGCCATTTGATCCGATTAGATTCTGGAGCCCATGTACCCCATGGTAACTGCTTTTAGTCTAACCGCTATCCAAACAACCTTCCTGGCATGGTAGGACCCGCAGGGACATGAGTCCCAGCCAGTTTAGCTTGTTGGGTCACTGCGGCATTCAAGCCCGACCACCACGGCAAGGTAGCAGTTATCGGCCGGGGGAATAGATTGTAACGTGGTGTGTTCTGTGGCTGCGAATCGTAGTTACCTAGTTTTGAATTAATATCATGCGTCTAATCCTACTAACCTGTGGATATAGTTCTTCCTTCACGAAATCTAGAAGTTAGGAGCACACTGTCTTTGGCAGATCTAGTTTTGCTTTGTGACTTATTGTGGTGAGTTACCTGGTGTTGTAGTAGTAGAAAAAAACAACTTCAAACCTAAGTATTTTCTAGATGTGAACATATTTACTTTGGCGACATTTAAATCTTTTTATCAAGGAACCCCTAGGGATATCAACTTTTACTTAGTAATTTGGGTCCGAAAGTAAACGCCATGTTACTAAGTTATTCAAAAGACAGAATTATGAGTAAAATAGTACTCGGATACTTATTCTAACGAAACCGAATAATGATAATCATTTAACCTACCAATATGCCGTTTACTTTCAGTCTTAACTTAATTCAAAGACAAATTTACTTACTCACTAAATTAGCAGTTTCAGGAGACTGTTCTACTCTTGTCTTCGAAATACTTTACCCGATCGTGTTTTACTTCAAAATATGTGCATACTGGCCAGTTATATTGTTATTCAGTTACATTGTCCCACCTATGTTCCTATCAATCAAAACATCCCTTAAACAATCAACAAGTTACCATCACTTCTAAATAAATAACCTTAACTGTTTGCGTGTAAACTATGCTAGTAACTTTATCACTTACGTGATGTTTCGACTTTCGAATAATCAGTTTTCCCTTACATGAGCACCTGTTTCAATTTTAACGGATAGTTCTAACCTTTGACTACTGAATTAGCACGTTTCGTTATATACCATCCTTACAAAATATGGGTACTGATAATAATTACTGCTAACAAATTCATCACGAGGAAAAGAATGTACTGCATATTGAGGACAATGTAACTCAGAGTTGGACGTATCTTCTAAGTGCACTATTCAATACAACACATGACCCTAATCTCCCAATCTCTACAGCTCACAACATTCGATAAAAAGAAATTAAGCAGTCAAAAGATGTAGACATTGTTGCCCTTATAAGTACAAAATTTAAGTGGTAGAAAATACTAGATAATGCTTTAAATTGTGTTTACTTACGTCATTCAGTATTTTTTAAGCACACAAAATGGATATCGCATCTGTCTGTAAAGACAAAATCTATGCAGTATAAGAAGTAAATAACATGTGAAAATAATTCCCGAGTATTTCTGTAGATTTTCTTTAAATAGGTGTACGTAGAGGGCAACAAAGTGAAAATGACTAACAAAACGAACTAGCCTACCTCATCATGTCTATGTCTAATCCTTTGAACTGCAAAAGAAAACATGACTAAAAGTCGTTATAATGTGTCTTTAAGTAATTTGGCATTTTCTCAACGAAACACTACGTATTCCAACAATTTGTAAACTAGTTGTAAATTACTGCCGGATAAGGACACCATCATTTGCTGTTTATGCTAAAAATGACCTATTCCATCAACTTTTAGCGGGAATACAAGCGTAAAAGTGTGTAAAACAACGAATAATTACCTAATTTTAAGGTTTTTTCAATAAATTAAGTCTGTAGACATCAGCTGATCAAATGACCTATGGCCGTAAACAGGCTGCCGGGGATATGCCATATACTCGCCCGCAGTTCACGAAGTAAGTCATCCACAAATCTCACGAGAGTTTCTGCCACACTTCTTGGACCAGATGAAATCCTCCCGAACTCACATAACCCAACTGGGGTTGTAATGGCTGTTTCAAGCACATCTTTCTCAGCTACCGTAAAATTGTGATAGGGACGAACTAATTCACTTACAGCAAATATTGTGGCACCTCGAAGACTATTAGTAAAGTCTTGAGTGTGTCGTACTGGGTAACTATCTGGGATGGTTTGCTTATTTAGGGCCCTGTAATTACCACAAGGAGGGCAGTGAGTCTGATTTTTCATAGTAACCATGTGTAATGGCGAAGCATATTGACCGTCCGTGCTCTGAATAATCTCCTAATGAAGCGTGTAGTCAAATTCAGCTTTCTTTATTTTTAACTTGTCAGGGCCCAATCTTCTTGGCTTAGCCGAAACCGAGGGACCACGTATCCTTATAGTACGGGTGACTTTAGGGCCAGCCTCATAAGTTTGAAGGTTGGTTTTTGTCAGAGTGGGGAATCCCGCTAGTATTTCCCGGAACCTTTTGGTTGATACTGGTGGAGGTTCTGCTGGACTCAATAACTGGTGCTCGCTCGCTTTATCATTCACAAAGCAGAAGGTTTCCTTCGCTATAAAACGTCTCTTTCTAGTACCTACTGATAAGTCATATCTTCCTAGGAAGTCAGCGCCGATGATCGCTGGGTCTAAATCAACCACAGTGAACACCCATAGTAGCTGTCGCTTAAACCCGAGATCAAGGGTCAGGGTTTTCTCTCCGAACGTCGTGATCCGGGTTTTATTGGCGGCCCAAAGCAAAATGGGGACTTTTGTTGTCCCGGCTCGTCCATTGCTTTTGGTATAACACTGAGTGCAGATCTTGTATCAACCAAGAAGTCTATGCCAAAGTTTTTATCCCTGACGTAGAATAGACTACTGTCCAGACACCTCTTCCAGATAATCGATGTCTGAGAACGGATTATTTGTCTTCCTGTTGCTTGTGAGGTAGTTTGGGACAGATGTGTGGTGGACCTTTTGCTCTGTTAGCTTATTTACCCAAAATTCAAACAGAAAACAAAATACCAAATTAATTGAGTTTACAAAGATCCAAATTCCACAATAAACGTACTGGATTCCAGAAGTGCTGCGGGAAGACTGCCCCAGTTCTAATTCTCCAGTGTTGACGTTGCCGGAGGTCGACCAAAGTGCGTAGGAAGAGGCTACGGTGCTCCTGCAAAAATTCGAGATAGAAAGAAGGTTGTTATAATTGATCGACGGCAGTTGAGATGGTGGAGAAGACAGAGAGTCGAAGGCAGAATTATATATATATTTTTTTTAAACTCGAGGGAAGTTCAAAGTACAGAGTTTTTGGTTAAAACAAAGTAGTGTACAATATGTTCATTTTTTACATAATAGTAAAATTTGGATAAGTTTATTTTTGAGGACTCCACAGGGCTCCCCCTCTTAGAGGTCCGGAGGACCATCAGTACTGTCCTCGTGGACGATTACATGAATATAAGCAATATAAATAATGGGTAATGTCAACAATAAGGGTAACAAAAAAAATAATAATAACATCAACAACAATAATGATACAAAATTAGATCAGGGTGTACGGAATGCATCCGTGTTGTATAAAGTTTAGCACATGCAAGCAGGAATTTAGAAGAAAAAAAATATCAAAACTTGCTATAATTTTAAAGAAAAAATTTATGTACATAATAAACCATGAAATGTTCGTTAGCATTTGCAAAATTCATATATAAATAGATATATACAAATACTTGGTGAATGCGTGTGCTTGCAGCACAGTTAACGAACAGTAAACAATAATACTAGTAAATATTTATGGTTATAATGAAATGAATGTCGACAACAATAATAATAAGTATGTCTAAATGAGGTTACGTACTTTTTTTTTAATGTCAGTCAACAAAATGAACATAGCGGGCAGGTTTACAGATCTGCCATCCACTGCGTGTCTGTACAGGGGGAAGTGTGAAGAGTGGGAGAGTTGGAGTTGCATTGACTTTCTGATTGTTTACTGGTGCCGGCGTTGCTAGTGTTTCATATTCGCTGTCGGTGTACGCTGGTTTAAGACGATCGATAGAAACAGTCTCAGGTTTACCATGTTTATTCAGCGTGAAGTATTTATCTGTGCGTTTAAGTACTAGAAAAGGACCTTCATATGGATGTTGCAAACCTTTTCTAATGGCGTCGACGCGAACAAATACAAATCTGCAAGTGAGTAGATTCTTATTAACTTGAGCTTTCTGAAGTGATTGGCGAGGGGCTACTGGTCGAAGCTGGAGCATTTGCTGGGTAAGGCGGTTGGTGAAGTCGGAGATATTTACTTCAGTTGAATCATTAGACGGAACTAACTGACCAGGCAACGTGAGGGTAGTACCATACACAAGTTGAGCTGGTGTACATCCCAAATCTTCTTTGACAGTTGATCGGATACTGAGAAGAACTAACGGTAGGTGTTCACTCCACTTAGATGAGTCAGCTTGTGCCATTAATGAGCTTTTCAGTTGTCGATGGAAACGTTCCACCAGACCATTCGCTGCAGGATGATAATCTGTAGTGGAGATATGGTTCACTCCAAGGAGTCTCGTAAACTCTCGAAACAGAGTTGATTGAAATTGAGCTCCTCGGTCTGTTGTAATCGTTGTTGGTACTCCGTAGTTTGACACCCAACGATCTAAGAAAACCAAGGCGGTATTTTCTGCAGATATGTCGTTGAGTGGACAAGCAATAGCCCATCGGGTAAATCGATCAATGGCAGTAAGTATATGAGTAAATCCTCTGGATGGCGGTAATGGTCCAATAATATCTATGTGCACGTGTTGGAATGGTCTATCCGGTAAACTGAACTGCTTTGGAGGTGTAACGGTATGATGATGTACCTTGGATCTTTGACATTGCAAGCACTGGCGGGCCCATTTCCGAATATCGGAGTTCATCTTGGGCCAAACAAAACGTTCGCTGATCAACTTGACTGTAGCACGTATACCAGGATGAGACAAGGAATGCAGATGTTCAAACAAAGGTTTTCGACAACTTAGTGGGACAAAAGGTCTATGAACGCCAGTTGAAACATCGCAGACGATGGTTGTATCAGACAGGGGAATAGGTACGTCCTGCAACTGCAGGGAGGAGTTTCGTCTGCAAGAATGAAGTTCGGCGTCATTTTTCTGCAGCTTGGCTAAATTGTCTAAGCTAATATCTATCGAAGATAGGTGATTAACGTCACATCGAGATAAAGAATCAGCTACGATATTGGAATCTCCTTTGATGAACTGGATGTCTGTTGAGAATTGTGAGATGTAATCCAGTTGCCTGGCTTCTCTCGGAGAGTGTCTATCCAACGAAGTGGTGAAAGCGTAGCAGAGAGGCTTATGGTCCGTTAAGATAGTAAAATGTCTACCTTGTAGTAGGAAGCTGAAATGTTTTACTGCTAGGTAGATGGCTAACAGTTCTCTGCTAAATGTGCTGTAACGAGTTTGTGCAGGTTCCAACTTTTTGGAGAAGAAAGCAAGTGGAGTGGTGTCATTATTGAACTTTTGTTGTAAAACTGCTCCCACTGCTACCTGCGATGCATCTGTACATAAAATGAGTGAAGCTTCTGGGTTGATATGAGACAACATTACGACGTTGGATAAGGCATATTTTGCGTTATAAAATGCTGCTTTTGCTTCTTCAGACCACTGAAATTTCTTTGAATTGCGTCTAAGTAGGTCGGTCAGTGGCTGAACTATGGAGGCACATGATGGAATAAAACGTCGGTAGAAGTTGAACATCCCGAGGAAACGTCTAAGTTTCTTTAAGGAATCAGGTTCGGGAAAGTTCTTAATAGCTTCTATCTTATCTTCGGTAGGTCTGATGCCTTCGGCAGTTATTCGATGTCCTAAAAATTCGATGGATGGGGAACCAAAAATACATTTCTTTGGATTGATCACAACTCCAAATTGTTCAAATCTTTGAAATAATAAGCTTAAGTGTTCCATATGTTCTTCCATCGATGAGCTGGCAATTAAGACATCGTCGATATATACAAAGACAAAATCAAGACCTTGGGTAACTTGGTCCATAAAACGCTGAAATGTTTGCGCGGCATTCTTTAGATCGAAAGGCATTCTCAAGAATTCGAATAATCCAAAAGGTGTGATAATTGCTATTTTTGGAATGTCTTCTGGAGCGACTGGTATTTGATGATATGCTCTAACCAAGTCAACTTTGGTAAAAATAGTCTTTCCATGTAACGTCGAGGAGAAGTCGTGGAGATGAGGTATAGGATAACGGTCTGGTACCGTAGCGTTATTCAGAGCGCGATAATCTCCACATGGTCGCCAGTCGTGATTAGTTTTGGGAACCATATGCAAAGATGGAGACCATGGACTGTTGGATGGTCGTATGATGCCCAGCAGCATCATATGTTCGAATTCCGACTTAGCTGCTGCTAGTTTATCTGGTGGTAACCGTCGTGGACGTGCCTTCACAGGTTGTCCTGTTGTGATGATTTTATGCGTAACTGTATGAGATATATCTTCGACGTTGTATGACGGTTTAAGGATTTTCGGAAATCGTTGCAATAAGGTAGAGAACATTTGACTCTCCGGCTTTTCTATACAGATGCTATGAACAGAGTAGTCACCTGTAATACCGTGGATCTTGAGTTGGGTGCAATTGTCATTCAGTTTTTTCTTGCTGATGTCAACTAACAGATTGAAGTGACTTAGGAAGTCTGCACCAAGTATATCTTGACGTACGTCAGCTACTATGAAGATCCATGTGAAACGTCGGCGTAATCCTAGGTTTAGAATCATTGACTGTTCACCATACGTCTGTATGTTGGTTTGATTGGCAGCGCGGAGTGAAAGTTTACCAGGTATTTTGGCTGATCGCCTGGATAGTGAGGGGGGAATAACACTGACCTCGGCGCCTGTATCTACCAGGAATAATGTGCCGGTAGTCAAGTCCCTCACGTAGAAAAGGCGACTGGGATGATTGCCAGTAACAGCCGTCGCCATTACTGCCTGGCTAGGGAGTTTCCCTGAGTTGCGTCACCACTATTGTACATGCACGGTCGGACACACTTCAGGGCATTATGCCCATACCTCCTATGATACCAGCAAATGTTACGGCTTTGAGACGGTGTTCTAGAACGTCGTCTAGATCTTAGTTGCCGTTGCTTGGATACTGTCTGTGACTGGTTCCGCTGTGCTCGGAGCTCAGATACTTTCAGTCGTAAGTCTTGCATTTGAGATGTTAACTGGGAAAGTAACCAAAACATTGGTGTGTCCTTCATAAATGTGGAAGGGCTTGGTGGTACTACCTCTGTAGACACGCTATTTATGCCATTATTTGATAACACGTCCATGATATCGTCTGCCATCTTAGCTAGTTCTTCAAGGTCTGTCGTCCTAGAAGATATTGTTAGGATTTGTTGGACGTTTTGTGGTAAACGTTGTAAGAACATCTGACGTAGAATTAAGTCATCTACTTTGTGTCATCCAATCAACTGGCGCATATGTCTAAGTAGTTGGGATGGCTTTTTTGTACCTAGATCACACGAAGTAAGTAGTTGTTGTATGCGTTTTTCATCGGAGAGGGTGGTCCGCTGGATAAGTGCAGCTTTTAGTTTGTCATATTGAGAGTCTGTAGGCTTGCTGTCTATGACATCGATAACCTCTCGAAGTACTTCCGTGGGTATCGCTGCTAATACGCAGCCATACATGGCGATCTGCGACGTAATACCTCGAGCTGCAAACAACTGTTCAATGATTGTGAACCAGACACGTGGTTCAGGCAGATCAAATTGAGGTAGTCTTAAGTCCGGTAAGGCGTTATTAGAAGAGTTCTGTGTCTCTTCGCCTTTATTACCTTCTTCAGCAACAGTGGAACGTTTAGGTGGAGCCATTGTCAGAAAATATTTAAGTATAGAGATATACAAAATAGCAAAACGTATGGTAACAACAATTAAGCAATGCGAGATTATAAGGTCAAAATAGCAACAAAAATGTTGAAAACGAGTTAACTATCGCAAAAATGTTCAAAAAAAAAAGGTTAACCATCGAAGAAAAATAAATGTTCGAAGCGGGCTCACCAATTTTTGTGGCGGACCTTTTGCTCTATTAGCTTATTTACCCAAAATTCAAACAGAAAACAAAATACCAAATTAATTGAGTTTACAAAGATCCAAATTCCACAATAAACGTACTGGATTCCAGAAGTGCTGCGGGAAGACTGCCCCAGTTCTAATTCTCCAGTGTTGACGTTGCCGGAGGTCGACCAAAGTGCGTAGGAAGAGGCTACGGTGCTCCTGCAAAAATTCGAGATAGAAAGAAGGTTGTTATAATTGATCGACGGCAGTTGAGATAGTGGAGAAGACAGAAAGTCGAAGGCAGAATTATATATATATTTTTTTTAAACTCGAGGGAAGTTCAAAGTACAGAGTTTTTGGTTAAAACAAAGTAGTGTACAATATGTTCATTTTTTACATAATAGTAAAATTTGGATAAGTTTATTTTTGAGGACTCCACAGATGCATGGTAGTACGCATTTTGTTGACTGTGCGACAAACCTTTAGTGATACCAGCAAAATTGACCTGCAGATTTAGTTTGTCTGAGTCTACTTTTGACCGTAGACATTCTTTGTTGAGTGATCTGACTCGTCTGCCCTGTTTTAGTCGTATTAGTGCTAGCCGTCCCGTTAGTGGTCTAATGTTGGCCACTAGTTATGAGATTACTAAGTCTTTGCTCGTATTCATGTGGTTCACTCTCCTTTCTGCAAGTTGTCTCTTATCCAGCATCTGATCAGTGATGACCACTGACTTTTCAAAAGAAGAGCCAGGATGTTGTGCGTTTAGTGCTTGTTATACACACTCCAGGAGGGCTTGCATCCAACCTTACTTCACTTCAGTCGCTTCCACTGTGCTGTTCACTACAAGCTGTTTGCAGTGGCGCAAGAACTGTGATGGGGATATCTCTCCCATATTCTCCCCTTGAAACAACCGTTGTATACGCCATTTTTCTGACATGTAGAAGCATTTTATCACATCACACTTAAGCTTTCTTGCGGCTGCTCGCTGGAGGGATTAAGGTATAAGGTCCCACAGCTTCTCACTGATCTAATGAGGTATTTGAGGACACACGTCCCTCTACCTGGTGGTTTCGGACTTAATGCTATGCCGGTCAAATTAGTGCTCTAGTTGAGAAAACTACGGTCCCGGGTCATGTCGATCTAATTCAGGTAACCTTACTTCGGTAGTTACTAAAAAATCCACCTCCACAGAAGTAGAGTTTTTACATTCAGTTTATATGTTTGGCAAATGTGACATTGTAGTGAGTCATATAATTGAACCAAATAGTACACCTGAGCTGAAAAATCGGAGAATCAACAAGAAAGCAGAAAATAAAACCTTTTCTTTCAGTGATTTATGATTAATGTGAAAAAGAGATGGTCATGCAGTTGTGACAAAGCTCTATACTACTAATTGACTGAGATGAGTAGTACATAATTTTAAACATTTAAGCCTTGGTTTCCTTATTACTGTGTGTGGTATCAAGCAGGTCACATATTGTGTTCTGAATAATCTCAGACGTAGTAAGCAGCTGAGTAATTCAGAAGGACAGGACGAGTAACCTGGTAGTGAGCATGTCTTCTTTATGAATTCCAAGGTTTTATTTATCTACTAAATGATGAATGCCGTTCTGTATGTTTGACTGGATATTTCCTACCTCGCTTATTCTTTGGCGTGTGTTCAAAAATGAAGGTTCGTAAACACAGTTGGTCTTCTTCAGTATCACGAGCTGTGGTCGCTGATTTGGGTAATCGTTTTGATAAAAAATTCAGTTTCTAAACTTCAGCAAGCGGTTGGAAATCAGTTGTAACCACTTGCTCGGATTTCACTCGAACGATAGCCTAGCGTGCAATGTCACCCAACGGTATCCTCAGAATATGCTCTATCCATCTCCATTTTCTTCTGGAGAACAGAGAAACTACAGTCAGTCTGGTATTCGAATTGTTGCTTCAATATGTTTGACAGTGGATATTGTTAAATGTTAGTTACACAATTTCGGATTTGTAAAAGCGAGTAGAGTTGTTATGACGTCTCCTGATTCTTGTTTTGTTCACTGTCTAACAGATAGACTGGAATGAACATCACTTCCATGTATCACGTTATACTTAGTTCTGACAATCTAGTAACAACCCACACAAATACTGTCATACAATTAAGAACATCTTGGATTACTCTTCGAGCACACGGCGAACAGTTACAATTACAATATTAGTTGTTAAGTTTACTTCAACCTGAAAGTATTCAACAGTTTGTTATTCCCATCGTGGCAACTAAACAATGCACAGAAATAAGATGATGAAGTTGTTCCACAATATGGCCATCTGTGGAAATGACAGTAGGATAAAAACGTGAACAAATATATTGTCATAAGTTGTAGTACTATTGAAACAGACCATTTAAATAGATTGTCCCATGTCCATAATAGTAGCAACTGGAATTCCTACTATTTGGTTTGCGACGACTAAGCCTACAGTAGTCCTAGGCTAACTCTGACTCAAACTATTCGTCAGTTCACAGTAAAATGCTAAACGAGTCTTTAATGTACTGAAAGTATACGTTGAATGCACTGAACTAATCCGGGAGATTCTGATAAATAGTCCAATCTATGAATTAATTTACCCATTCAACATCATCGATACTGAGCAATTCCAATGACTCCCTCTCCCAAACTTCTAACAATCTTCTCCAAATATCACGAAAATCGAAACATTTTGTAGACAGTAGGAATAAATGTAAAATTGTGTATACTTACTTTCGATTGCCGTTTGAGGACGGTAACAATGAGATGGTGACTGCTGTTATGAAACTCATCGGTAAGCACTTAAACGATATCATTATTTAAAGGTTTGACAATGGAGACATCAAATGGCCAACGAAAATCCTGTCACGACTAAGGGCACCAACACCAAATAGCGAAGCCAAACGAACTTCATAGTCAAAGATGACCACAAAATCAGCTCTCCATTTGTCAATGAGGATTACTGAGATGTACTGGAAGCGTTTTAAAGAGCCGATATATAGAAGGGAATATCCGAGAGTCCAACTACTTATTTATCATTCTGCCTTGAGAGTGAGAATACTTAACAGTCATGAAATTAATCTCAAGCCGTCATTTAATCTGATAATGCACGGTGTTCTCAAACTTGAACGGGCATCAAGTTCACGTTTAGGAGGCTATGACTGAGTACGGCGTGGTGTCTCACACTTTCTATAAAATAATTAGGTGTAAGGTTGACTGATGAAGCTATTATTAATATTCCTGTAATTATGGTGGGGACCTCTGTCAAAGTGATGTCGTCTAAGGAGTATGGACACGTAATGGACAAAACCACCAAATCTAACTTCATAGTTTGAAAGGTCGTATTCAGACGCGTATGAAGAAGACAGACTAATTTACAAGGAAGACGAGTTTAATTTTTGGAAATCAGGATTTTTGCAGCATGCAATACTGCCTTGACTCTTGAGAAGAAACAGTGATTGTTATGTAGGTTCACCTTTCATAATACAAATGTTGAATATCTTATGAGTGTATAATTTCCCCCAACTAATTGCACGATACCACATGTGGACAATACTTGACTAGTGCACAGTGAAATTGTACTTTTCAGTTTTTAAATAGATTATTAAAGATGACAAACGAGTAATTACTTAGTGTACATTGAGTAATGCTCAGATGTAAGTATATTACACTATATGTGATAATTGTCACAAGTTATTTCAATGCTAATCAATCAATGTGTTGGGGATGCTGGTTAGTGCGGAAGTGAGGTGAGTAGGTGTTGAATTAGCGAATGGTATGAGCATGAAACAGGTGGAACAGCCCTAGATGGGTGCTTGAGTAATGCAAAAATAATGCTACTCAGTGGAGAATTGCAGATGACAAAACAAAAAACGAACCTGTGAAAAGGCCAGTAGGCACTCAACAAATGAGAGTAATACAGAAAGAAAGAAACAAATCTGTGGTGAAAAACAGCACCGAGTGCTTCTTTTTGCGGAAAATCCTGTCAATTCTGCATGTTCTCACCATGTACTTACCATAGAAAAACGCATTACTTCAGAATTTGATGCCATCATTTGCAAGTTATTATGGGTACATTCTTATCGGAATACTGAAAATATTGAAAGCACAACTTGAAATTTCCACGTATTATGAGATGACCCCATTGTTATCACAATAATCGGGATAATCGGGAGAAAGAATGGTGTTCTGCAGACCAATAATCAACTCAGTATTCAATATGTCTAAGAGCGGATGCTGTAAATTTTGTCATTTCTTGAAAGTCAGTATTACGGGACCTCAAGTAAAGATACAGCGACTCTCCTGTATTTCGGAAATCATTTCCTCCCAGTCATTTTCAGATTCAGATTCCAAATGGATCACTGCTACGTCTCTTCATTTGTCTATTGACTCTGCATTATTCACTTCCACACAATTCGTCACGTGATGTATGATTGTGAACCCAGTTGTCAGTTGAATACTATGAAAAATCAGTATTTCAATTCGAAACAATGAAGCATGTTTATTTGACTACGTCAGGAACAAGATGCATAATCACTATGTGAACTGATGGTCCAATTTTCTGAAACTAATCACACTCCTCGGATCAGTTCAGAATGAATCTGAATCAACTCTTTCTCTAACTTCGGAATATTGATTACGGCAATTAGACGATCACGTAGTTGAGTACGGAGCTGATCTCCAAAGTAGCACTTTGTAGCTTGTATCCGATGTTAAGGAATAAAGTCTCTAATCTTCTGGTTGGGAGCACGAACAGGTTTGTTGAACTGAGCTCTCTCTCGTGTTTCAAAAGTAGTTATGTGGAAGTGATATGTTAGAAGTCCATGGAGTTTATCATATGACAGAGAAATCGGTATATATGGAGATGACAGAGCTTTCACTAGGCTGTACGCATCTAGCCGAATCGTAGTAATAAAATGAGCTGAAATTTTGTCATCACGCACATTCTTCGACATACACCAAGATAATCGGCTATTTCCCGTGTCGAACAGTTCACAGGAAACTTTCCAGGATTATTTAATTTTATAGTGACGCCAAAATGTAATAGTAGTATTTCGTAGTGACCGAATCATAGGCAATCAAACAGCAACACAGAAATGAATGAATTTAGGAATTTGTATAAGTATTAACAAACAACAGTAAGTAACTAAACAATACAGTGATAGAAAATGTCAATCACCAAACTTACACAATTCTATATTGGCCGTCTTTTCTCTCTGCACCAATATCACAACTCCTTCAAACAATTATTCATACTATTACGTAAATCCAACGCATTCCCTCAAATTCTTCCACACATTGACTAACACTAACAATGTCTGTGAGAATTCGTTACTTTTTCTCCTACCCTCTTTAGTGAAAACAAATTGCATATAGATGCGATTGTACAGCTAAAGGAAGTGAATTCGCCGAGAAGAGCCTCTTCGCCGAACCACGTGTTTTTTTTTTCATTAACGTCTGAATGGGTAATATTTATGAATACTTCGTTGTTCGGTCATTTCAAATTCTGACACTGGCTTCACACCATTCACATTGCCGTAATCACGAACACAAAATTCTCCAAATTTACCAATAATTCTGAAGAACAACAAGCTCTCATCAATCACAGTAATGGGAATCTAAGTGACTCATTCCAAGTGAATCACAAGAAACCACTCCATGACATTATTCAGATAGGTTGATCGTGACTAAACAACTTCAAGTTCCAAGTGCATATTGACACAAAGGATACACTCAGCACACACATATCATACAAATATAGTTGGTGAATCAACACAAATGGATTCATCACACAGAACGAAATCGACTTGCTCCCTTCTATTACTCCAAATGTAATGGTCAGAAAGTGTGATAGGCAGATGCTTAGGCTGAATGTAAAGCTTCATCACCATGCACACAATTGTTTACAATGCATGTTTGCATAAATACATTAAATTATTTTAAAGTAGCAGCATTGGATTCATTGGTGAATTATATCGCTACTGAATTGACGACATTTAATGGAAAGTTTCGGCACTCATTAATCATGCAAATGGACAATTAATAACGAAGAATTAATAAAATAAACTGTTTCAGATACGTCTTTATATTCAAATTTATTAAACAAAATATTACGATTTAAACTTCGCCGTAAATAAACAATTAAATAGGGATTACAGGATTTTCATCATGAGATGACATTAGTTAGAGAACCATTGTAAAACCTGGGAGTATTGGACAGCTGTTTCGTCCTAGTTTGGGACTCTTCAGAAGTACATACCCACCGGGATTCGAACCCAGGACCTTCTGGTTACAAGGCGAGCTCGTATACCATTAAGTCACTGGGACCGACTAATGGCCCATGGGCCAGCTCTCCAGTACTCCCAGGTTTTCAATAGTTCTCTAATTAATGTCAGCTCCTGATGAAAATCCTGTAACCAATCAAATCCCTACAAACCAACACTTGAATAAATAAGGATTATCTGAACAGTCTCACTTGTTCAGAATATCACCCCACCAGGGAAGATGGTTTGTATATCACTAACAAAATGGTTCATGATTTCTGTCTTACAAATCTACTCACAAACATTTCAGTGATGTCATCAACTTCGTATGCAAAGCTTAGGAATATGTTTCAATGTTTGATTTCGCATGACAAATTTCACGAAACCCTACATCTCCAAATAATTTTCCACAGAAAGCCTTGAAATTATATCATAAAACTCGAAATACAGTAGGATCTGACTCAGCGACAAATGAATTCAGGTGGATTTAGATTTCGCAGTGATTCTCGCCTTCTTTAAACTGCAAACATTTCACTGAAGATTTAAAGTGTGAGAAATGGAGTAGGTTAGATTTCTGAGTTATCGGTTTCGGATGTGAGATGTTAAAAGCAGTCTGTGTGTGGTACTTAAAGGAAGCTTAAAAATTTATTTCGCGTGATTGCTCAAATGTTCAGATTGTGCAGACCTCAAGCACACAGTTCATCAAAACTTTCACATTAAGAAAGCGATTTATTTATCTGGTCAAGTGAACTAATTTGAACACAACACGATATCATGCTTCATCGAGACTTCATATAATTGTTTCATAGCTATCAGGAAGTATGTACTTCCATGCAGTACATCAAAATATTAGAATAATTTGTCTGAAATAAAGTGATTTTGCGTAATATTGTTGTGCTGCTATATTTTGACTAAACTAAAGTACACGTATATTCTAGTACTTCTTCGCGTTTACAATTGTGACCTAACGTTGCGATTACTCGACATCCACAACGTAATTCAAAAGGCACTTGCGAAGGAATACGATAGTGTATTATTGCAGCAATCAAAATTCAAAAATCGAGCGAGTGTAAAAAGTATCAATTGTTAACATGCAAGATTCAGAGTAATAAACAAATCAAAGTACAATTACATAGTGAAAGTATACTGCGATGATGAGTAATAAAATGGGTCACTACAATAGCCCCTCCGTAGAATGCAGGTAAATCAAGTTTAGCTGTATTCGGAATGATATTGTAAATTATAATTACAGAAGAAATATATACGAGTTTGTGGTATGAAAACCGAATTGAGGATTTTAAGTTTTTTGGGGTTTGATAATATAACTGTATATATGCAAAAATGTTAACAACTTCGAAACGAACCAAAATGTTTAGAAAGTTGTGCAAAATGTAACAATAAAACCAGAAGAATTATTAGAATAATAATGGGGTTGTTATTGTAAAGAGTTACAGAATAGATTTATTTCTTAACATACAGTTAATAGTACCGTAATAAGGTAGTATGGAAATGAATTAGAAATAAATTGTCTGTACAAATCTTTGTGGCCAATGTACTCGTCTGCCTGATCTTGTGATTCTTTCTGTTTTGTTAGACGGAATATCATCAGATTTTGAATATTGAGATGATTTTGATTTGGGTAAACATTCAGTCATCTCTATTTCCATGAAAGCTGGTTTTACGCGATCGATGCTTACAATCTCCTGTTTTCCTCCACGCTCGACAGTGATGATTTTGCTTGTTCTGCTTATCACTTTAAATGGTCCGTCATAAGGTGGTTGAAGTGGTTTCTTGACACCGTCGTGTCGTATAAAAACGTGAGTACAATCGTCTAGTTTTTGAGGCATTTATGCTTGGTTGAGCTGATGTCGCGGTGGGTGATATCTTAAAAGGCTCATATGTTGTCTCAGTTGTTGTACAAAAGTAGTTTCATCAGCTGGAACTTCAGTGGCTGGGTTGAAATATTCTCCAGGTAGTCGTAAAGTAGTTCCATAAACTAATTCTGCTGGACAACATTTGATATCTTGTTTTATTGTCGAACGTATTCCAAGAAGTACAAGAGGTAATTTGTCGCTCCACTTATCATCGTCCTTCACTGCCATCAATGATGCTTTCAGTTGACGATGAAATCTCTCCACTAAGCCGTTTGAACTAGGATGATATGCAGTAGTACGTATGCGTTTGATTCCCAGTAGTTCTGTGAGTTGTTGGAATAAATGGCTTTCGAATTGGGAACCTCTGTCTGTAGTAATAATGGTGGGCACTCCGAAGCTGGAAATCCAATTTTGCATGATGCTCTTTGCAACAGTTTCAGCAGAATTATCAGGTAAGGGACAAGCTACTGGCCATCTCGTAAATCTGTCAATACACGTTAAAATGTACGTAAAGCCACTAGATGGTGGTAATGGTCCAACGATGTCAATGTGTATGTGTTGGAACCTACCATCAGGTTCTGGAAACTGTCCAGTAGGCGAAACTGTATGTCGTTGTACTTTTGACTTTTGGCAGGCTAAACATGATCTGGCCCACTGTTTAATCTCCCGATTCATATTCGGCCATACGTATCGGTCACTTATCAGTTTAACTGTTGCTCGGATGCCAGGGTGAGAAATGCCATGTACTTTGGAAAAAACTGATCTTCGCATTTCTAGTGGGACAAAAGGGCGCGGTTTACCTTTGGAAACATCACACGTAATAATTAGGCCTTCATCAAGCATAACATCTTGCAAACGTAAGGAAGTACTCGTGCTATTTTTTATTCTTTTCAGATCCTCGTCCATAGTTTGCAGTCTAGCCATATTTTTAAGATCAAACTGGTCTTTTTCTAAGGTATTTATATGGATGCGGGATAACGCATCTGCTACCTCGTTTTTATGTCCTTTGATGAATCTAATGTCTGAAGTGAACTGAGAAATGAACTCGAGGTGTCGGAGTTCTCTTGGCGAGTACTTGTCGTGCTTTGCATTCATGGCCTTGGTTAGTGGTTTGTGGTCTGTGTAGATGGTAAACGGTATTCCTTCTACCATATGACGAAAATGTTTAACAGCAAGATAGACTGCTAGTAATTCTCTACTGAATGCACTATATCTTGATTGAGTGGCGTCTAGACGTTTGGAGAAAAAGGAGAGAGGTTGCCATTTCCCGGCAGAAAATTGTTGAAGAACTGCACCGACGGCGACGTCTGATGCATCTGTCATAATCGCTATAGGAGCGTTGACGTCACGACGTACTAATAAAGTTTCTGAGCTTAGAGTTTGTTTCAGCTTTTCAAATGCCTCGATTGCTGAAGTACTCATGTGCAGCGATTTTGCATGACCTTTTAGTAAATCTGTCAGAGGTTGGGCCAGCTGTGCACAGTGAGGAATGAAACGGCGATAAAAATTGACGAGACCAAGAAATCTGCGTAACTTTTTCAAGGAATCTGGAATCAGGTATTCTTTTATGACTTGCAGCTGTTCTGCTATTGGTCGAATGCCTTGATTGTCTACCTGATGTCCCAAAAATTTTATAGTTTTCTTACCGAATTCACATTTACTTGGTTTAATGACAATTCCATATTCGGCTAAACGTTTAAAGAGTGTTTCTAAGTGATGTTGGTGCTCCTCAGGGGATTTACTTGCAACCAGTATATCATCGATACAAGCGTAAGTGAATGGGAGGCCGTGCAATACCTGGTCAGTGAATCTCTGAAATGTTTGAGCTGCGTTAGTCAAGCCAAATGGTAGGCGGACGAACTCGAATAGGCCAAAAGGAGTGGTTACCGCCGTTTTGGGGATGTCCTTGGGCTCGACCGGTATATGGTAGTATGCACGAACGAGGTCAGTTTTGGAAAATATCTGGGCATCTGCCATGTTATGGAAAAAATCGTGGATTTTCGGAATTGGGTATCTATCTGCTATCGTCTGCTTATTTAAAGCTCGGTAATCTCCACATGGTCGTATCTCTGTTGAGTTTCTCTTTGGTACCATATGCAGTGGTGATGACCACGGGCTGTTTGACGGTCGTATTATTCCTAGATCCAATAATCTCTTGAACTCTGCTTTTGCTATTTGCATTTTAGCTGGATCTAAACGACGTGGTTTTGCTGAGACCGGTGGACCTTTAGTTACAATATGGTGTGTAACGTTGTGTTTGAGAGAGGCTGTGGAGTAATCGCTCTGTGTCAGTTCAGGAAATTTCTTTAGCAAAATATCGTACCTGGATAATTGATCTGTTGTGGCTACCATCAAGCGAATACTCTCGACATCTGTGGAGATTCCTGAAATCGATAGTTTACGACTGCTATCTATCAATCTATGGTGACTAGAGTCGACTAGCAATTCGTAGTGTTGAAGAAAATCTATTCCAATGATAGGAAAGGTTACATCGGCGACTACGAACTCCCACTCAAATGGTGTACTGCAACCAAAATTAAGTTTTTGTCCCCGGGTTCCAAAAGTTTTAATGGTAGAATTGTTCGCAGCCTTGAGAACTAATGCTGGGTTTGGTTGTAAGCGTTCGTTGGCTGTTGGGGGAACTACACTAATTTCTGCACCGGTATCTACCAGGAATTTCGCCCCCGTTAAATTGTCTGTCACCCTGAATAGACGGCTCTGGGACGGGTGTTGGCCAGCGACCGCAGTCATCACCGACCGCCGGTCTCTTCGTTTCCCAACGCCACCGTTTGTTGGAAAGCGCAAGGTTGTGTGCACCGTTTTGCGTGTACCCCAAATTTGCGATGATACCAGCATATATTCTGTTGTAAGCTATATTTACACATATTGCTTGAGTGGCTACGCTGTCTTCTGTACGTTGTGGTAGGTTGTCTATTAACCCTCATTGTCATTAATTGCTCAGTGAGCACGTCGAGTTTACGTTCTAAGGCTTCTATGCGTTCGTTTGACGTTTTGTCGACTCTGATGGCTTCTGCTTTATTCAGTGGGTCTATCGTGATAACTTTATCTAGGATTCTGCTAGTGGAAGCGACAGATTGAGGTGTTGACCTCTCGTACATGCGATCCGCGATTTCGGTGAGCCTTTCTATGTCAATGTCGTCGTCTCCGAAAGCAAGAACCTGCTGGATGTTTTGAGGAAGTCGTCGCAGCCAGATTTGATAAAAGAGACGTTTATCGATTTCTCTTCCTGCAACTAGGCTTTGCATATGCCTCATGAGTTGAGATGGGGTTTTATCACCTAACTCAACATTACTTAACAGGCGATCGAGTGCTTGCCTATCCGAAAGCGAAGTGCATCGTAGTACCTCTTCCTTCAACTTGTCGTAAGGCGCTTCTGTGCTGGGTTGGACGATGTATTGCCGTACCTGCTCGGCGACTTCGTCTGGTAGCACTGTACTCAAAATGCCAAATTTAGCTGTCTGTGACGTGAGCTTATTGCTAGCCAAATAATGCTCCAGTCGTGCAAACCAAAGATGAGGGTCTCTGGGCTTAAAAACTGGTACAGTAAGAGAGATAGCACTAACAGATCCCAGCTCTAAGTTATCAGAGGTATTGGAAGACATGTTACAATTCGTAAGAAAATGGTTTAAGAGTAGCAAAATAGCAAAATTTGTGCACACTAAGAATACGGCAAAATAAAATAAAAAAGCATACAATGCAGGTGCTTACCACAAATTACTGCAGGTTGTGCGATGAGAAAACACAAGAATGAGTTCGGAATATGTAATAAATATATAGATCCACGAAGGTTAAAGTTTTATTAATCCAACAAGTGTAACGACGCGTCGAGGTCAAAAAGTCGTCGTCGAGGTCAGCAAGTTGTCTTCGGTGTCAGCAAGTTATCGTTGGGGTCAGCAAGTTATCGTCGGGCTCACCAATTGTTGTGCTGCTATATTTTGACTAAACTAAAGTACACGTATATTCTAGTACTTCTTCGCGTTTACAATTGTGACCTAACGTTGCGATTACTCGACATCCACAACGTAATTCAAAAGGCACTTGCGAAGGAATACGATAGTGTATTATTGCAGCAATCAAAATTCAAAAATCGAGCGAGTGTAAAAAGTATCAATTGTTAACATGCAAGATTCAGAGTAATAAACAAATCAAAGTACAATTACATAGTGAAAGTATACTGCGATGATGAGTAATAAAATGGGTCACTACAATATATTTTGAAATAGGTATCAGTAAAACAGATCCGTTTGATGACGACAGAAGATGAGGAATTATAACGTGTGAATTGAAATCGACCATATATTGCTCATTGTTTGGTAGAGATTCAGATTCGTTAGGAAATAAAAGAATTATAAGGAGTTAAGAAGGTCAGACGAGAAAACTAAAACCAGTTCGGTAGAAATCAACACGACTGTAGCCATGATAATGTAGGTGGTTGAATAATTTTCATTGCATGCATAACTCTGGTTCTTCTACCTGAATGGCTAGGCTTCAGCAATGCAAAGGAGACGAAAGCGTATTGTCTTTGACAGATTATTCCTCACTTTGTAGATTATTTTGAAGTTGGTGTCTATTGAGATGGGATGAACAGTTTTGACACGGTGCTTGACTATCGCACTCCTTACAGAGCCACTGCTGCCTTACTGCAGCCATGCAGGATGGTATTCTTGAACACTTTTAGACAGGATACGTGTAGAATGACTAATGTGGCTGGCTCCGCAGCAACAGATGAACTGATTTAGACACACAGGAAGTGGTCAGATTCGAGTTCTTGTCCATAAGGCTTTCACAGACCAATGGACGAGTGGAAAACACTACTCTTTCCTTTGCCAGGAAGAATGTTCTTCTCGAAGATGCTAAAATTCTTCTCATGAGGAGACTGCAGGCTGAGTTTCGCTTGAAATCCATGTTTGTGTAAAGTTTCTGTTTTGAAAGAATTAATTTTTCGTTCCTCTGGACATATGGTTTGATATCTTTGTCGATGAGTCTTAGCGATTATTCATTTTGGATGGCGGTTTCTTGCAGAATATCCAGTCCTTCTCCCAGGATATCGTGACTGCGGATGCATTGGATCCGTGTCGCATGAGATGTAATTAGATTTCGTCTTTCGTCCAACGGGCACCCAACTACAGAACCCTGTTAGTTGACTGTTTCAAGTGTGTTTCCTCATCATTATCATTATTGGCCAAAATTATCGACTGACCATTTTTACGAAATTCAGAATTCTGTCATCTGAGTTAGGCGTTAGAATAGATGTCCTGCTGAAAGAGATGACTGACGTGATTGGAAGCTCTAAACATACGAATAGCTGACGTGTTTCAATTGCGAATAACCGAACCGGTCACCTTCCCGAGATCTAGTCTCAAATGTGACTGCTGTTTAACTGTAGAATTATTCTAATCCTAGTTGAACGGATGAATACATTGGACGCGTTGAGAGGGAATTTCTCGATTCTACAGGACATTCAAATAGTTTCTTTTCCGACAAACACATTTCACACGACAAAATGCATCTTACTGGCTTCTACATCTGACGAAAAATTGTGCAGTTAAGAGGAAGTGTAATTGCATATGAGTGCTTTCGTCGTGGAGGGTGAATATTTGCCTATATCTACAAATTATACTCCGTTGTCATTAAAATTGAAACCAATTGATGGAGTTCTCACGTAAGAACCCCCTGGAATTTAGTCCCATCTTGTCTACATAGTGTGTATAGCAGCGTGAAGAAAATAACTATTTTATAGTTGGTAGAGTGTATGTGAGTATTCACAGAACATTAGGCGTGAAAGTATTCTTTGGGCCGGTCGAGAATGGGAAGTTATCTTCCACAGGTTGTGCTAGTCGAGCATCCGCTTTGCGGGTATGATTGATTCACCTTATAGCCATCGATAAAATACTTGATCAGGTAAAATGTTTCTATCACTTACACTGTGGAGTGACTGTTTGTTCACTTGAGAACCCGACAGCGGTTTAGTCATTTTTTTAGTTAACAATTTCGAATAATATAACTATTGAAAACAGATGTCACATAATGTGGTTTAGTGATATGGAGGGTTTTAAGACGTATTGCACATTTCATTCGAGATAGTTAACCAATCACATGCTTCTTTTCCAATGTGTGAGGTTAGTATCATTTCACTAGGCCATCCAATTTTAGTGTCTCGAAAGTATGCTAAAACAATCCAACCTTCTATCTATCTTCCATAATTGTGTTTTCTTTTCTCTACAAATAACATTCTACAAAACCTGATACAACAGACTTGTGTTTTGTGTGATTTTAGCACTTCTGTTGTTGGTAACTTCATCACTGGTCGTCGTAGTGAGTTCGGATGCAAGAATAAAGTAAACGTGAGATTAGTAAACAGTTCTCGTAAACATATTAAACGAGAATGTATTCAACTGACGATTGAATTGCTGCAGTCTATAGAGTCTGATTGTGGTGAGAGCTGGCTGCTAGCCAAAGTTGGTAGACAGTAATTGACGTCAATGTTTATGTCCCCAATATTGGTGGTGAGAAAATGAGAAGAAAGGCTTTGCGTAGGCGGATACACTTAGCATATGGATGATCTGACACAGCCACAAAGAGATGCAAGGTTAACTTTCTCTGAGAAACAACCAATCAAAAGACTGTATTTTCTACTAACAATAATCTACAATAATGTACATTAAAATCTATAAATATGTGTTGATTTTCCTTAATAAATGATCTGTTGCCTCACTCTTGCCTTCTGTCGTTACATGAATAGTCTGGGCTCACAGGAAATGAACCTGTTGAATATGTGATTAACAGGTGTAAATGTGTCGACAGCTCTCTCTCTTGCAGGTTCTGTCTAGGAATTCTCCTGACGATGTTTATTGTCTGATTGTGGCTGAATTGAACATTTGACGTGTTCTAAAATTCACTCTCACTATCAACTCGTTGCACAGTTGACGACAAATAATCTGAAATGAATAGTGTGAAATGAATTATCTTGCCCAACAAAAGAATTATAAATATTTCTGAGGAAAATCATTGAAGTAAATCACAATACGTCCAATATTTTATGCAAAGATGAGAGTCTGTAGTACGAATCCTGAAGACATTCGTCACAGACGCTTGAAATCCTGTCCCACAACATCTCTGAGCATTCATTTGTATTTGAAGACAATATTCATCATCGCTTTCATTGATTCAGTGAATAACGGTGAATACATACAGAAAAGGGGTAAACTTTGCTGATATATTAGTTAAGAAGCAACATTCCCAAGTGTGAGTATTTCGAAATTTCAACTGGAATTTTCTCTTCAAATTAAATTTTATGATTTTGTCAGATGGAGGACTGTCGTCGACAGGATTTTATTTCAGTGAGAACTTCTGTTATCTGCATTTTAATCGAAATTCCTCATTATTTTCGAAAGTGTGTAAGGAATGATGAAAGGTAATGTTTTCACAAGATTTACAAGTGGCGTTTGTACAACTGCAATAGAATCTGTCAACGTTTGTCAGCTACATATTTCAAAGTTGTTATGCATTCACTAATAAAGCAGAGAAATCACGTTCGAATCGGAGCATAGTGAATACGTCCCAGAACTGTGAAGAGAATCAACACAGTGCACTGGATGATGTGACATGATAGACTAGATTTCGGAGTATTTTATTGTGGATAAATTGTGAGGCAGCGAGTGGTCAATTAGGTGGTATTTATGTAAGATGGTAATGAACAGGTTACTGGGTTTAAATGTGCATAATAGCCGTTTTTGATATTGTGGATTTTCTGCGAAATGTGGGACCTCATTTTTCACTGGTTTATTTGTGTGTGAGTAGGGATTATTTGCGCTAACGACAATGAATTTATCGTTTTCCAAAGTCATTCTTGCATGAAATGTGCAAAAGCACATTCTCGAATCTCACTTAATAATTCTGAATTCTGAAAATCTGTCTTCTATATTCTCACTATATTTTTGTAGAAAACTGAATGTGCCACTCCTTAGAAGGGGTCTTACTGGTGCGGAAGAAATACTTAAATGGTGCGATTTCAATGAAACAGGGTCAGTGATACTTCGCGAGTGGTAGGATTTTAGTGTGATTCGATAGCTGACTAGTTTGTATCAGAATAATAATCAATCACTTTGTGACAATTTCGTTAATAATATATATTTAATAAACGAAGATGGACTACCTCATGGAAATACGACTAATTCGAGTAAGATACTTAGAATCCACAAGTGATTCCATCCGGTTTCTCGACAGGCATTATTAAAGTCGATTTCAGTAAAAAGCTTGAAAATACATCTTGATATAATCCTGCTAATGAAACTGCATGAATAGTCCCTTATTTTTATTCTTTAATTTATCTCTTAAGCATTATCCTTATCAAAGCTCTGGTTGGCAATTTTAATGACACTGACTCAACACATACGCTGCATTTCACAATAACAACTGATTGAAACACAGCGTGACTGCTGTGCGTTGCCCCGGTAACTGACAAATTTTGCATTGGAATTCTTGTAGGAATCCGTGATGATGTTGTTTGATAGAAAATCCTTTCTTCTGTTCTCATCAGTGCAGTAGTCCGGCTTCCCTGTGACAATAGTAGGTTTCACAAGTTTGAATGACGTGACATAAATTCGTGCTGTTTCTTAGCGAGAATGTTATCACTCTCTATATGTTGATTAGCAACATGGCGGTTAATTTACCCTCCTACTCTGCATAAGATGTCGGACAGTTTTAAATTGATCCCAACATTTGACAACATTTCATTCTAGATGATTTTTTTAATGCGTCATTTATAAATGGACAGCTGGTGTCGTGTTTATTGTATGAACTCAAAGGTAAGCAATTATTATTATTATTATTGTATCCTTTAATTCCTACAGGAATATAGGGCTTCAGCCGTGCGTCTCCATTGCGTTCGGTTCTCTGCTAGAGTCTTCACCTGGCTCCAAGTCTGCCCACACGCTTTCATCTCCTCTTCACATGACCTCCTCCAAGTCACCCTTGCACTGACGACCAACTCGCCGCTTCCCTTTCGGGTCCCACTCGAGCAATGGCTAGTCTAGTGATGTCACTTGATAATTTGTTTCCTCAGAGTATAGCCAATCCATCTCCATTTCTTCCTGCATATTTGTTTCACAATCGGTTCCTGCTGTGTTGGTTCGCTCCCAGAGATCCCTGTTGCTGATCTTTTCTGGCCATCTGATCTTGAGTATTAAGCGAAGACAACTGTTAATGAAGGTCTGTAGTTTGTTTGAGATGCTCTTTATGACGCGCAGTGCAAGTTTCTGATCCGTATAGTAGGTAGCACTGACTTCACATTGGAGTTGAAAATCCGGATCTTATTTTTGATGTTGAGTGCTGTTGACCTCCACACAGACTTGAGAGTAGTGAGAGCTTGTCTTGCTTTTCCGATTCTTGCTTTGATATCCTCGTCAGTTCCGTCTGCCTGTAGTTGAAACGATGCTTCCCAGGTAGGTAAAAGAGGTTGTTTCTTTCAGGTTCCTCCCATTTATGCTGATTGGTGGCATGTCGGTCTATCCTTACACTGATATCGAATCGCCCTCAAATCATTCAGTGCTTGCAGACCAACACGTTTCTAACATTTTTTATCACTCTGTGGGATAACTTGTTGCAGAAGATGACCTGACTACAAACTATATACTAGAATCCAACTACTTCTCCATAATCTCCAGTGTGTTAAGTGCTGTGTCTGACTAAATATAGACATCTTTATATCAGAAAGGCGCAATTGAAAACTTTGGAAATTGTGTGAATATCAAAGTCGAATTTTTGAAGTGCGCTAACCAAAACGAACGATGCTCAACCACGCAATGTCTAACAAGACAATCAAAAACCGATGTTCATTTACTCAATGGTAAATATTCTCTTATCATGCATAAAATCAATTTCTGAAAATGTCCGATGCTGGTATATGAGACAGAACCTTAAGAGTTAATATATATGCACGACAGATTTACTCAGCGATATTCACAAACACTGAACACTCTGGGCACTGTGGTAGAGTATAACTCCATTATGGATAAGGTTTTATTTTGATAAATCACACAGTGTTGTACAGTAATATTAACGGATGACGTTTGGAGCACAAATTATTGCTCATGATCATATCGAGTCACTCATACAACTTTTTACTTTTTTACAGGGCATATCTTTGTCACAATATTGAATGATACTCTCACCTGTGTAGTAACCTAAAGTGAGTAGACCGGAAGAAATCTGAAAGTGCCCAGAGATGTTCCGAAGAACCCGTCAACCGACAAACTGAATCCGTTGATAAATGTAGGCGACTGAAAGTGTGGACACTCTGGAGTTGAATATTAAAGTGAAACTCTCTTCTTCGCATTAAAATTATTACAAAAACATCTAGATCAATCCTGTTTCAGGCATCGTGAACTATTTGATATAATCGGACAATTTTGGCAGGATAATCAGTCACTATTCACTGTGATTAGACTATCATTATTCAGCCTTCACCATAAACGTTTTACTTATCCATGTCTGCCTACACTTTATTAAGTTTTTTTCCTTTGTTCTCTTGATAAATAGATCTGGTAAAATTACTTCTTGAAGAAGCTTTCTGTACGTTTGACAATCCTTTCTTCATGGCCTGCTGTCCCAGTAAGAAATGGCCACATCAGGTGAACACCAACCCAATTCATTTATAGTTAACTAAAATGTATAGAATTAAAACTGCTTTTGCAATTTAATTTTCATTGTCTTAGTGGACGAGTTGCTCTGCGATGACCAGTGTAGCGATAAGTAATTCTCTTAAATTATTAGTCTACAGCATTCTTCACTCACCACTTGGTGCTGGCCTTCACTGCCTAAGTCTCCGGGTTATACTGGAGGTACGCGGTGAGGTATGCAGGTCATCTAACATTATATCGCCATAACTTTGGTCGTTTGTACTCGATCCCTACTAATGTTTAAAAATTTAGTGTTAAGAATGCAGTAGTGTATCGCTATAGCTGTTATGATGACTAATGATGTGTAAAATATGGTGTTGTATGATTGAGGTGGGCAGGTAGCAACACATTTTGTCTACTAGAGCAGTTATCATAAACCTCCCATAGCCCAAGATCACGAGGGGAGGAAGGATGATGCATGCTGATCAGGAGATCTGGTAGTGGTCAAAAGTATGAATCTTTCACATGTATAAGACAGTAATAAGCACTTTGACAGCTAAAGATTTAAGTCTGAGTTGAGTTTATCTTCCGTTTTTATGGTTAGCGTTATGCATTGCAAATGCACATTTGTCATTGAAAGTGTTGTGAAATTCCTTCCCGCATACTGTTCGCAAATTTACTTACTATATAAATTATTTTCATCCTCATCTTTAATCCGCCTTGATTCTTCGGCACATAAAATTTCTATGTAGTAGCTAGCATGCGTGCTTGATTGTGAATACCGCCATAGAAGTATACATGTATAGTGTTATTTCAACCAGATCAACGCATTAAGTGATAAACATTTACCAGATGAGCATGCATACATATAGACACGGAAGCAAAATTTCAAATTCTCGCTTAACCCTAATGATGCCTTCACTACTTGACATAATGTCTGCTACCATTTCGATAACAATACTTACTAAAAAGGAAAAAGGCACTCTACTCATCGAGGAAACTAACTGGTAAAAACATTTTCAGTAAAAACATTTGTGCATTCATGTCATATTTACTCATGTCTGTAAAGATGGCATATTTTTCATGCAAACATTTGACTTCAGCGGCAATGTAATTAAATTATCATTATTATTTTTTGTCACCCTAAGTTTGGCCTTCTGACTGGGTAAATTCTTCCCTCACCAAGCTATACAACTTACCACTATGTATCGAACCATGTCAACAAACTTTTTCTAAATACACACAACGCAACCCCTGATGCTATTTTTGGAATCCATACTAACATCAAGAAAGTTGGATATCTGACTTAGTGAGTAGCTATAACAGGTCGATGTTTCTCAGTAGATGTGTAGTTAATGGTTTGTGAGAAATCGGAGTATTTGTTGATGAAGTACCCCAGGAAATTTATTCATTTGTTTACGGAAGGTGATTGCAGTTGAAAAGGCTCAATCTACCAATTCTGTATTCCCTGAGGCATCTTCCCTTTCTATGTGACTAATATTAGTTTATACGTACGAATAGGTATTATGTGCTTCGTCATAAGTTAAATCACTCTGCAATGTGACTCATGACACATTATCACTGATTTTGCAATATGGAATATCAGTATTAGCACCAAGTTTTGCTGTGGGACTGAGTCTTTGTCAAGGAGTGGAATATAATAAGTGAATGGACTTTTAGTTTTGGCTGCAATATGGTGATATGCACTCGATATGTAAAAAGCATTTGTTTGCATTGTTCGTATATATATATATATAATCAATAAATTGACAATTTATTCTTGTATTTAAGCATCCATTCTATCACTGTTAAGAATATGAAGCAACCTAAAGAAGTATTTGGATATGAGAACTTGTGGCTACCCGAAAAAATGTTTAGATGTTGTTATGTTCCGAAAACATGCTACAAAGACTACATCTTCGATACAAGGTGTTGCAGTTGTGCATACGAATCCGAAAAAGGTTGATGGACACTTAACATTTGGCTATTAAAATAAATATGTCGATTTCGGGGTTCGTTAGGAAAAATTTAGGTTTTAAAGGAGCAGATCACTATTAACTAATGAGCACAGCGGTTTGTTATAAACTAGAGCTTATGGTTTTGCGGAGATATCGTATCCACAAGGTCATTTTCTACTTCCAAATCTTCTTACATTTTCATTTTTTGAGCTCACTGCAAGTGAATGTTTATCACTTCATTTAATTTAGATCTCAACAATAACTTAGACTCATAGGAATTAACGCCGCTGACCTTCGTAAGAATGAAAATGAAACCATGAAGCGTTGCAAAGTAAATGTCATTGTCAGTCTGTTTTTCTGATAATCCTATGGCAAAGTTCAACATCCAAGAGTCGCAAACGCCACAGTGATTTTGGAAAGACCCATAGCTATAAAAAGTAAATTTGGTTCTATAATTCAAACCTAGTCTTTCCTTAATCTAACCATAATATGTCTCTAACGTAACTATAAGCCTTATCTATGCCTAACGAACCCTAATATCACCATAGTAATGTTAGCCGGTCCCTAATCTCTCCCTAACCTAACCGAAAACTAAAGTGATATCATATTTAATATAATTATACTGTATCAAACAATATATCTGATGAATATATATTTATTTACCTATTTTTAACACCTCGCCCAAACCTTAAATTATAAGCTCATTGATGCAACCACCTATGTTAAATACCTGCATTTTAACTTTGCCCATCCTACATTTATGCTACCACACAGTGATGACACTATTACGTATAGCTTGGTGAATACACCGTTTACGCTAAAAATGTAAATGAATTCACGCTCCTTCATACTTTCAATCCAGATATTTCCCTGATTCATCATCTTAACGAATTCATTACTTGGAAAGTGTCTACAGTGTTAAAAAGTTTTGAATTAACAGAGTGATTCAGTAATTTGTACTAAAAGTTAAAAGACTACTCATTGTGGCATGAAATGACCAGTGAATTATCTCAAGACAACAACTTCTGGATTAATTATAAATGTAAGACGGACGCCTTCCTTCTAATGCAATAGGTGCATTTATTAAGCATTCTAAATACGCTCCTTTTTTACATAAATATTTTTTATGTGTGGGTACAACTGAAAGCTATCTGGAAATTATTATTTTATATAAAAAACTGACTATCTATAGGTTTTGTAGAAAAGAAGACTCTGAAATAATAGAGAAGATTTGTAGCTCAGGTGGATGATTTGCAATTAAAAGTGTTCTCTGAGCTGGTTGGTTTAGTCGCGAAGCTTTCGTCGTCCTTCCGGACAACATCTTCAGCGCCATATTTAGCACAGAGTGAAATGATTTAAATTTCTTCATGCGTGATGTAATTGCGTCTCCTGGTTACTATCTTCACATATGTATTGACCACTTTCTATTGACTAGGATTTTAAACTTTTTGGTCACCTGATTTACTTTTTATTAATTGGTATATTTCATCTATATTAACGTGTTTGTTAATCGCATTTTCGCTTGAGTACCAGGCTTCTAGGAATTCTCTGGCACTTTTCGTGTTTCCTCTGTTTAAGATTTTGACGTGATCCCAATCAAACTGATGACCATAATTGTCTGCATGCATTGATACTAACTAATACATATCATGTCTTTTCACGACTCTCCTGGTTTCGAAGTTGATCTTAAGCCCTCAAAAAAAGGAAGGTTGGGCGTGGCACTAGCAAAAAAATAACGAGTTTAATACCTGCTGGATACGAAAACAGTCCTCATTTAGAGGAGGAATAATGCCCCCACCCTTGAGTGTAACTTGCATAGGAAGCTATTAGTTTGGTGTCCAAGGGTGTTGTGAAGAAAGTCATGTGGAGAAGAAATGGAAGCTTGTGAATAGTGAGGGAGCCAGCTTGAGTGTTAGCAGAGAACTGAGTGGATCATACACATATCACTGATGACAAATCTTCCACTAAGAACTCTAGGAATGAATGAAACACTGAATGCTTCGAAAACACGGATACTAATTTAAGTTTTTTACCAGGTATACTGTATGCAGAGCCACAATAAGGGTGAAACCAAATCGCTTCATCTAATCTCGATACAACAAATATTTATCCAATCATAATTTTTAATTACAGGTTCAAAAGGGCATACAAATCTATAATCAAGGATCCTATTTAAGCTTCGTTACTTTTCAATACTTCGCGCTTATTATCACATTCATTAATAGCCACGAGAGACTGACATTTGTGTCTACAGATTCAGAAGGGAAATTTCGGTTTTTTAAGCCACAAATGAATAATTACGCCTTTTAATGAACTAACCAACTAGTCTCATACAGCAGGCTGTTAATTTCAGTCTATTTCTTTTTCAGAGTTGAATATTTATTAAGAAAAAGACTAAACAAAGATTTGGTCAGCTCATTTAATTGATTAAGGCAATTAGCGAAACTGTGTCAAACAAATTATTCAGTTTTGCCATCTACCTGAAAAGTTCACGCTGTAAAATATTTCATTTCCCATCATATCAATAATTCATGCATAGCCTAACTTATTCACAAGTTAAATTTTCTAATCTGTTTATTTACTGCACATCAGTAACAGTAATAGGAAGACGTAGTTTATCTGAAACGTGTAATGAATTAGTGCAACACATTTCGGACATTCTGATCACACACAGTTTATATAGAAGGCAAGAAGGCATGAATAATTACAATACAGGTCAGATTGTGTACAGATCAAGGTCACAAATAATGGGTAGGGAGACGCAAAAGCTGTGGGTAAGAAAGATAAAAAGAGAGAAAAACAAGGCAAAGAAGGGGTTGAAAATATTCAGAAGTAAATTGGTCTTTGGTTCTAAATTGGATTACCAAGGCAGGTTTAAGGTGATAACAAATAAATTTTGAACAAATAAGACAGGTTTAAGTCTTTTCATGGCTAAGGCTTCAATGAATTTAAGTATGTGGCCCAACCTTGTTTTATATATCGGCTTAAAGGCATTGTTGAAATCAACCCTATGACCCGTCTCTATAATGTGCTTCGCTATAGATGATGTTGGACATCTATTTCCGGAGTCAGTTGTGTCTGGCGATTTCATTTGTTGTTGTAGCCACTTTGGAATGTGTTCTGTAGCCCTAACCTGCAGAGACTGATGGGTCCTCTCTGTGTACTCCAAACCCACCAAGAAGATGAGTCAGTAAGACCATCTCTCTACAGAAAGTCCACATGGACGGGACAGTATCTAAATTATCATAATTTCTGTCCACTGCAGTATAAAAAGGTGTTGGTTAAATGTTTGTTCTAGCGCATTCACCGTGTATGTACTGCCGATACAAGTGAAGAAGAAAGACAACACCTCACTGAAATATTGTTAGATAACAATTACCCACTGAGATTTATTAGACGTTACGGAAGTGTCAATCATAGAGCTTTACCAATCCAATCATCTCCTAAAAAGGATGTTTACATATCCTTGCCGTTCACAGGTGATCAACAAAGTCTAGTCACTAGACAAAGACTCAAGGCCGCAATTAATAGAACTTATTATGCAGCTAAACTTATCTTCATAGAGAAAACGAGAACTATGTTGTCCTCTAAACCCTCACATTATCCGAACGATATTGTCACACCCCACTGTGTTTATCAATTTACCTGTATTTGTGGAGACATGCACATAAGGAAGATCCATCGGTCTCTGCAGGTTAGGGCTACAGAACACATTCCAAAGTGGCTACAACAACAAATGAAATCGCCAGACACAACTGACTCCGGAAATAGATGTCCAACATCATCTATAGCGAAGCACATTATAGAGACGGGTCATAGGGTTGATTTCAACAATGCCTTTAAGCCGATATATAAAACAAGGTTGGGCCACATACTTAAATTCATTGAAGCCTTAGCCATGAAAAGACTTAAACCTGTCTTATTTGTTCAAAATTTATTTGTTATCACCTTAAACCTGCCTTGGTAATCCAATTTAGAACCAAAGACCAATTTACTTCTGAATATTTTCAACCCCTTCTTTGCCTTGTTTTTCTCTCTTTTTATCTTTCTTACCCACAGCTTTTGCGTCTCCCTACCCATTATTTGTGACCTTGATCTGTACACAATCTGACCTGTATTGTAATTATTCATGCCTTCTTGCCTTCTATAAAAACTGTGTATGACAAGTACGTGTGTGTGATCAGAATGTCCGAAATGTGTTGCGCCAATACATTACACATTTCAGATAAACTACGTCTTCTTATTGTGTTGTCGAAATTTATAAAGTGAACTAATTGCTTTAAAGTTAATTAGTAAGAAAGGAATATAATTCACATGCCATCAGTATAATTACTATCCTTATTGTGTAGGGCCGTTTGTTTGGTCGTGATTTGAACTTATTTGTGCAAAAGTGACTGCCTTTTCTGACCATGGTGTATACGCCTTTAACGATGAATCAGGTTTTGTTAACTCTGTCTTAATTTATACACGCAGTATTAGATGTTTTCTCTAAAGATGCATGGATATTTTATGCGCATTTAAGTTATAAAGTGCACCAGTACACTAATTCGTGCTAATTATTGTTTAGAGGTTTCTCCATATTTGTCTAATAAAAGATTTAAAGTTAAATCATATAACTACACACAGATAAGAATGCATATGAACTGCCCTATTACTCTGATATAGATTACCCCAAATACGAAATACTTACTCTGTGACAATAATATAAAAACTTCTGCTTACTAAGTTCTAGTGCAATGCATTGAACAATAGTTTTAAATAACAGAGTCGGTTACATGCCCTTCTGTGAGTATCCTTTTGACATTTAAACCCGCCACAGTGCATAGTGATATCGTGTAGCTTAGACTAGTAACTCGGATCGATATCTACCTGACATTTTCATTAACACGGATTAGTGCAGACAGATACATCGGTCACCTTTGTATCACAAAGGTATAAATTAAGCGTTCACTGCATCAAGTAGTTTTGTGCCTCTTGTTCTTGGAAACTTTCAATGACAAGAAACTTATTTCGTCATAGCAACACGTATACAGTGATTAGCAAGACAAAATTAGGTATAGAAATAATAGTAAGTCTCTTATCTCTTTGACTGCATTTTCCGGCTGTTAAGGAAAAGATAGAAATTTGAAGTGATTAGTCGGTGCATTAGTCTTCGTTTATTAAAGCGGTTTGTTGTAGAAAGCAGACAAGCTGTAAGAGAATTAGCTTTTATTAGTATACTACGTCATAGAGACAAAAGTTTTATCTATATTTCAATATTTTGCGTTGACGACGGCGGAATTTTCGCGAAGAAGGCGCCTTAATTTTTTCAACTTTTAACTGGTATTATCAAATTACACGTTTAGTAAGTTACATAAGGTAAAATGCGTACTTTTGCAGATATCTCATCAATTTGCTATCATGAATAGCAAGACACATCATTTCCAATATCTCCGTCAACAACAATAGCTTGAATTGCTGAAATAAATTCGTATGTGACGCCTGTACTGACACCGGAAGCGCCACTTCATTCTTATCATCCTTAGACATAATTACCGAAAGACACAGTTTCGTTTTGCTGAGAGACTTCTTCAAATAAACTTGTGCAATGAACATTGCAGGCAAAAAAATTACTAAAATATTCTTACCACATTATTTATCGTAATATTTTTTACCACATACCCTATGCTCACCTTTGAATATAGTTATCGTGCATTTCCTAACATGAATCCGCAGTCATATTAGAACTTCGAATACTCTTAACCGTCCAGGTCTAACAACAGAAAACAATGGATCATCTAACCTTTATTTGGAATACTTTATACGTTAGAACTGATGCTGTGCTTCGTGGAATAACACAGAGAAGGAAAGAAAATAAGCAAAAAACGGATAAAATGCCTTCAAAATGTCCAATATCGGTAATAAACTGGGGATGACGAGCTACTGGAAAGCATGGCATCTGTTATACTGGATAGCTGTTTAGATTATTATGGCGACTGTGAATGATTAAGAACTATCTCAGTGCTGCTAATAGTCGTGTGTTGATCGTGTCATCAGTCATTGACCAGTACTATAACCTCAGAAGTATTTAAAATAATCTTAAAATTTCATATTTTAGGGCAATACCGGTCTGCATCAATTACATAAGTGTCTAAAAATTTAGAAAAGTTCATGTCGTTTGTCCAAACTGCCCTGCTTCAGCGAATATGGTAGAATTTTAATTTCTGAAGAGGCAGTTATGCAGGTATAGCACTGTTTCCAAATGTTCCTCTTTTTTACACTCCTGCCAGCCACCTGTTTTCAAGAATTTGTTTCCTAGGGAGCATACTTCACTTTCGGTTTACGAATAAATATGGCGCTGAAGATGTTGTCCAGAAGGACGACGAAAGCTTCGCAACTCAACCAACCAGCTCAGAGAACACTATTCATTGTAAATTTTCTTTCTTTTGTATATTCTGAAAAGACATCATTATCATTATTGACAGACATAATTCTCCTTCTAAATCGTGATACTTATGCTTCAAGACTTTTGGTATTAATTCACTTAAATGAATTAGCTATTCTACTCCAAAGGTATTGTTCTACACGGTTTCGGTGATAAAAACTAAATCTCAAGTCTGTTTAGTAATTGAAAACTATTAAGTATACAAATTTAATAGTAATCCAGGATGTTTTAGGAAGATGTACTCGCAAATGATCACCATTCTATTGAAAATAAAAAAAACTATTTTCAATTTGCGGGTAATTCCCCTCCATCCTAGATATACTGGTCGTTTGCCGCATATTCAAGGATACTATCCCGCAAGTTCGAAGAAAGGTACCTCGTTGACACTGACCACTATGTCTTAACAAACTCTTTCTTCAATGTGATCTACAAAGTGAAAAAGAATCTGCCTAAGACGATCCGCTTTCGCCTTTTATGTACTAATGAAGCTCTGGTTATTCAGATAGAGAAACTGGAGCTGCCTACACAACAGAAAATCCTCCATATTATCATGGTAACGACCGTATTATTTTCGACCTAACTGTTCCACTTGTTTTATTTCTCCTACCCTTTCTGAATCATCTATCCCCCCGAACTCCTAGAGAATGTAAAAGTCTCCTCTGTTTCTTTGTACACCCTGATTACACCGTACTTGCTAAATTATTTATCTAATAATGTAACTTTGTCATGCTTATTCAACTTCGCATATGAACTGATTACCATAAGCAATTATTCTTATGATAGCTTATCCCCTTTTTACGAGAAAAAGTTGAATATAAATGCAACAGTATAACTGACGGATGTGAAGTAGCCATAAAGCGGCTCCTTGCTGTACTCATTTTCACACTTTATTGTTTGAGTTACAGGTCTATAAATGGCTGTTTTTAGGAATCACTCTGTAGGTGAAAGAACCCTCATGTTATAAAATCTTTTCACTCACTATTTGTCCATCCATCAGTGAGTAATTTGTTACTTGTGTGGCTTTAATTTTATCTCAGTACACTCATTTTTGAAGAAAAAGATAAATATTCATGACTAAACATATTCTCTTTTTGGGAAGGTGGTTCACTGGTAGAATTCTCACTAACCACGGCAGAGGTACAGTTTCTACTTCTGGCTGAAGCACTGTCGAGTGACTCTTGATTCAGTAGGCCGTTATAAGCTCGAAAAAAGGGGTGTTAGATATCAGGGTAGCTACCTTACCCAATAAAATAAAACGACACCACTGCTGAAGTCTCAGGAAAAAAGCCTGAAGCTTTATGTTCCGCTCGTAAAGGTAAAACGGAATCAAAACAGAAACAATTAGATTCTTTGGAATTAATAATAAAAGAATAAATCAAGGAAAATTATAGACGCAAATTCATTTGAAAACTTTAATTGGCAAAAGAAATCTTTGTTCACTTGTTTTTGGTGTGATTATGATATTTGAAGAATTACTGGAAACCAGAATTCATAGAGAGAATAATGATGAATCTGTTCCATAATATGATGTTCTAAAAAAGAAAGGAAAATAGAAAAACATAAAAATCAAATCTATTATTATTATTATGCAAGGTATCAAAAAGAATAAATGCCGTAAAACTTTTAAAGAAATAAATAAGAATCGCATTGGAACAATATGGTTAAGATTTTTATCAATATCACGTAACAAGGAAATATTTAATTCACACATTACCTGGAGTTGATACTCTGAGACATATAAGCACAAAACAATTAAATAATATCTGATCTTGCTGGTGACTAGCTACAGGATCAAGTTACCTAGGGTTCTAGAAAGAAGTTGTGTCCAGTGAGGTCCATTCTGTCAATAGGGAGGACAAATACTCGCCGATGACATTGGCTAGTGATCACCCTATATCGTGAATAAGCAGATGTTAGCATTCACAGACCATTAGATCGGGTCCCAGTGGCTTAATGGTCTACGAGCTAGCTCGCCTTGTAACCAGAAGGGCCTTGGTTCGAACCTTGGTGAGTGCGTACTGATGGAGAGTCCCAAACTTCTACGAAACAGCTGTCCAGTACTCCCAGGTTTTCCAATGGTTCTCTAATTGATGTCAGCTCATAATGAAGTCCTGTAACCAATTAAATGAATCTTAGAAAAATAGCTCACTTTATGTGCATTCCAAAGTTCGTAATATGATGAATGTCTTGAAGAAAACCGTTCAGGGAATAAAGTAATGAAATGTTTCACGTTCAGCTTTCGGTTATCTGAACGTCTCTTTCCCTTGCTTTTTCTGCTATTATAAAATAATTTCTCGTAGTTATGTAATCTATTCAACTAGAATACTCCTTCTAGTTGAACTCCATTTCCATCTAAAATTTTGAATGCTGTCACTTTTTCCCTTATTATTAGTCTTATTGTTCCATTAATAGTGTATCCTCTAGACACCTAATAATTTAACTTTTTACATCGATAGGGACCTGTGTCACTTATTATTCCTATTAATGACTCCTTATCAACGGGAAAAACGTACGCTTAAACGTTTTCCGTAATCCCTATTTTTTTGAATCATTCAGGTTGGAAGCAGTTGAAGATAATCTGCAAAACAATAACAAAGAGATCATATTATCCTGCTACACTTGTTATTCCTGCTTTGATCAAGTTTACTACTCTCGTCATTACCCATCAATTTGCCTATTAACAGCTGAGATTTATCAACCGTTATATGCCTGTTTTCGTTTTACAGACGTCTTCCAAATTATGTTTCTCTAGATCATTCTTGATTTGAATGACGAACCACGGCAATTAGGTGTATAACTGAAAGGCTAAATCAGCAAATATTTACTAGCTATAGGCACCTGAAGAAGAATACTTACTGAGGAGTAGGTATTAAATCTAAAATTAGGATGGTTATCCTTTGGGGATAATCTTAAATGGGTGATTAGCGGATTGATTAACACATTGAAATTTACAAAGTTTGAGGTTGAATTTCGCTTTAGTTTCCTCTCGAAACCGAAACTGTTCAGATGTCAGTATATGGTCAGCTTGACACTATAAATGACATTCAAGGAAGCAGGCACAAATGCATGATGCTGTTTACTACTGATTGATTGATATGAGTAGTTAAACACAACTCACACCAACCGTTTGTGTCTTTTTATTCAATTTATTTTCATCCGTGGTTGACAGAAGCCGAATAGTTAGTATGAATATCACATTGATAATCAGATTCACAAGTATTCAAGTAGTGGTTCATAAGGATTTGACTGATTTGACTGGCTACAGGATTTCATCATGAGCTGACATTGGTTAAAGAACCATTGGAAAACCAGCTAGGGTACTGGGCAGCTGTTTTGTCCTAGCTTGGGACTCTTCATCAGTACGCACCCACCGGGGTTCGAACCCAGGACCTTCTGGTTACAAGGCCAGAGAGCTAGTAGACTATTAAGCCACTGAGACCCTATTCAATGGCCAGCCCATGAATTCTAGCTTTCCGCCAATTCACGACATAGCGCGACCCCTAGCCAATGTCTTCGGCGAGTATTTGTCCTCACAACCGACCTGCTGCACCCTACTGGTCATAACTTCCCACTAAAATCCAGGTAACTACCTACCTAAAAAGGGCCAGTCGCTGGTGAGCATCTCATCAATATTCAAGTATTGGTTTATAGGGATTTGTAGGGTCTCCCTATGGTTCTCTAACTAATGTCAGCTCACGATGAAATCCTTTAACCAGATTCACAAGTAGTTGCTATTCTCTTCATGAATGAATATTTAGATAAAATTTTTTCAGACACACTCAAGCCAGATATATGAATAAGATACGCTTGTAATATCTTCGTAGAATTCAAACCAGACTTGTACCATTCATTCTTGGAGAATGTGAACAGTCAATTTCTCAGCATTGAGTTTACTACGGAAGTGGACCCAGATATTGGTTAGCTACCTTTTTTAGATTGGCTAATTAAGTGGAAGGAAGACGACTATTTGAATACGTCTACATTCGGAGAGAAAACACACTCCAACAAATATTTAGATTTCAAGTCATCACACTCCATTCATACAAAGGTGTCAGTCGTTTGCAGTCTTCTTAAACAAACACACTGCACGATATCAGATGAGAAAGAAAAAGAGGAAGAAATATCAAATCTTACCGAAATTCTGAAGGAAAATAACTATCCAGAGAGTTTCATTCACAAAGTCAAGAAAAATATTCCACAAGGCTGAAAAAATACTCGAGAAAAGTGGGCTACACCAGCTTTCATTTCACATAAATCAAACATCAGATGAAACAGAAAAAAAAAACAGTTGCAGCGAAGAAAATTTTCTTTTCGACGAAGTCATCATCTAGGCTGTACATTCGTGTATTTATATCAAATGGATGGGAAAGTTCCAGAATAATTTCTGGTTAAGGGTTAAATTAATAGAAATTACAATTAGGAATTAGAACGCCATAATAAACAGGGGGATGGGTAAAACTCAAATAAAGTAGCATGATAACCAAGAAAATTGACATTGTGAAACTGGGGGTTAGAAATGTAAAAATAACAAAATATACAGGATGTTTGGATAAAAAACTAGTGTGATGAATAATTTGCAAGTATTGCTTTTGTAGGGATTTGGTTTGATTGCATGGAGGATTTCATCATGAGCTGACATCAGTTAGAGAATAATTGTTTATACAATCAGGGATTAAATATGTAGAAATAGTAAAATGACAAAATAAACAGGAAGTGTGGATATGGAAATATGGTAGTGTAGACAGGGATTAAGAAAACTTAAAATAACATGAATAAACAGGAAGTTTAGATAAGAAAGGCGATGGGATGGTCATTATTAGAAAAAATTTACCTTTTCACGATGGCCATGGCAGGGGCAGGGGTTGGACATATTTCTTTTGGATACAAAGAGTGGGTTTGAGTTCTTGGATAGCTAACGCCTCAGCTATGCCCAAATGTCTTGATTTCACTCCCTTTGACAGGTTTGATTGAATCTTGTATATTACTTTGAAGGACTTTTGGAAAGGCGCTGAATGTCCTGAGTTGACCAGATGTTCTGTCACTGAACTGTATACGCGTTTTTGCTCTCCTTTTACCAGCCAGGCTGGGTAGTGTTCACGAGCGCGTTTTCCAAGTTGGCGCATGGTACGGCCGATGTACTCAGCTCCACAAGAGCAAGTGAACTGGTATATGCATGTTGAGGTGGCCCAATGCGACAACTTGTCTTTCGCATTCTAGTTGAACAGTTTCTTGCAGGAAAACGTCAGTCGTAGGCTTGCGGCAAAGTATGTTTTCCTCAGCGATTTGGAGATTAAGCAGAAGTATTTTCTTTGGGACGGATTGGACTTGTTCAGAAATCTTCTTAAGTTTCAGATTCTTGTCTATGAACCTGGGCGGGAAACCGTTTCCCATCAGGGTTTTTCGGAGATTACGCAGTTCTTCTTCGATCACTTCCTCGCTGCATATCTTCCGAATCCTCGAAGAAAGAGCGTATATCAGGTTCCTCTTTCTGCTTAGCGGTACGAAGCTTTGAAAGTTGGTGAATTGTCCAGTCCATGTAGGCTTTTTGTATATGGACCTTTTCAAAGAGTTGTTGTCATTTCTTGTCAGATGGACGTCCAGGAAGTGGAACGTTCCGTCGGATTCGGTCTCCAGTGTAATTTCACAATGTCAATTTTCTTGGTTATCATGCTACTTTATTTGAGTTTTACCCATCCCCCTGTTTATTATGGCGTTCTAATTCCTAATTGTAATTTCTATTAATTTAACCCTTAACCAGAAATTATTCTGGAACTTTCCCATCCATTTGATATAAATACACGAATGTACAGCCTAGATGATGACTTCGTCGAAAAGAAAATTTTCTTCGCTGCAACTGTCTTTTTATTCCCTATGATCAAATGTGTATATTCCGTGATTTGGAAACAGGAAAAGTACTCGATAAGTGAGAAATCAGGGTATTCCTCAAAACATCAGCAACACTACAAAGCAACCCAGTTCATTAGAAAGACCGAGTTCAAAAAAGACTGATAATCTCACCGTGAATATACGATGAAATTTTCTTTCTGTGATATTATGTACATCAAGCCAACTTACCGCACAATCAAGATCAGAAGAAACGAACACCGTGAAGTCTGTCTCCTACCACCAAGAAACCAAAATGAGTAAGAAAAGATGGAAAAATCCTTGACCAAAGAACAATACGTTACCGAATTGGTTCACAACAGGGATTCTGACTGGACTAAAATCATTCAGACAAATTTCAAAAACCAGAAAGATCATCTCATTTAAGCACTACCCATCTAATGGAATTGTCTGTCTAAACAGGAATGATGGACTAATACAAAATTTGACCTGAATTCAACACCACTGAACAAAGTGGTATAGTTAAATTAAATGTGATAAGCGATTTTCATAACTCATAATTCATGCTCCAGTGGTTTGAATATGGTTTGTTATCTTTACCAATTCACTGAATTTACAATGAAAAATTACAGCGGAGAGAAGAACTACGATTGAGTTATCATTTGTAAGTTTGAAATTTTTATATTCTGATATACTATTACTCTGATAAAAATACTGGCAGTTGACAGCCAAATGGCAGTGAAAATAATGTCGTTTTGAAATATGAACGTTTTATACTAATGCATATCGTAAACGCGTAACCTAAGCTTCTTCAACGCAGCATATCTGAACTCGGCTTTGATATTTATAAAATTATTATTATTATATACACTAAAGCCTTACCACTGTTATATCTCAATTGGTTCGCCATAATGGAACTCTTTGACAGGGGACCAACGTTTAAATTGACGACTAATTCTGGAAAGTAGATAAAACACATAGTATGGCTGTTTTACTAAAAGCACAATGGTTTATCATTTGTCTTTATCTTTATGCACTGTTTGTTTCATTTTCAAGCTGCAAACTCTGTTCAATTGAAATAATATTTAGGCTCTTTAAATGAATTTAAAATGCGAATATTAATTTTTTTTTGACTGAACATATTACTGTTCATTGTCAGAATACTGAATCACTAAATCCATTTACTTTGGCTTGTCATAAGAATTAAGAAAGTCAAATGATCCATAAACATGTAGTTTCTATTGATTTCCTTCGAGAACCCTTTTGTTTTTGCCCACTTTTAAGATCTCAGCTACCTAGTTCTCGTAGTGCCTCCCGTAGATTTCAGGATGTAGTAGAAGGTATAAGTATAAAACTTGGGCACTGTGATAGAGTATAACTCCATTATGGATAAGGTTTTTGTTTTGATAATTCACGCAGTGTTATACAGTAATATTAACTGGTGACGTTTCGAGCACAAACTATTGCTCATAATCGTCTTGATATGATTATGAGCAATAGTTTGCGCTCGAAACGTCATCAGTTAATATTGATGTAGTTGAAGGATTGTTCATATTTTCAATGCTTTACTTTTTTTTGTAATTCAAAGTCAGTGAGTGACGCAAATGTCAGAGCAGTTGAAACGCACACATTACGATATCAGGCTTCACAATCTGCAGTTAAGATTTTCCAAAACAACTGGCAGTCATCATTTCAGGTGAAAAGTGCTAACTTCATATATTTTGCTTGTGTCCAAATAAGACTTATACAATAAAGTCTCAGGAACAAGAAAGTACCTCAAAAAATTGTCTTTCTTTTTATGTAACATACAAAAGAGTACACGGTGCATGTAAACTCTTATGTTCGTTGATAAATAATCAAAGCCAACTGCAGAAACCACCGCCAGTTCATCACGACTTTCATGTCCAAATAAAGGACATGAATTACATGGAGAATTCGGTCTGTAAGACCAACTTTTCTTTTCATGCAACTTTTGCCCATTCGATAGATTGTACCATTTCCGGTGTCATTAGTTAGTGCTCTAAATAACAAAATATCAATCGCACTGTCCACTTTAATGTATCAATAGTTGTCCTGAAAAGTACAAACTCAATAAATAGATAAATAGAACGCCTATTTTGTCAACTTCTCATGATGTACAACCCAGTATACATTCATAATCACTTTCAACAGATGCAACTATGTAACTATAAAAGTTGGCAAATGTTAAATGTTACTCATGGATCAATATACGGATTATATTCCTAAGATTATGTCAATATATTTTTGAGAATATAACTCTACAATAAACATATTTAACAGTTGCCGGTTTCTGTCATTTAGTATGCATTTTATTCTCGATCGAGAAATTGATTTACTTTTATATTAAATGGTAAAATTTGAAGTGACAGATTACAATTTTACACAAGAATACTTGAAAACTTGCCATGAACATTTCGACATAAAATAATCAAATACAAAAATCAACAATGTCCATCTCACCCTCTTTTTATTTCAATTGGTCCATCGTAATGATACTCTTTGACAGGGGACCAACGTTTACTGGGTAGACTAAACATTTGCGAAGAATAGAAATGAAAAATGAACTGCCTCTATGAATTCTGAAATACTTTTCATTGTAAAAGTAATATACTCTTAGATATATAACTTCATATTCTCGCCAAATTTGAAATGGAACTAATATTCAGAATTAAATTTTCTGTGGTATAATTCGTCAGATAGCTTACTGGAAAAGATTAGAAACTAGTAATAGTGGCAATCAACTGATCAGCTGACCTAATTACATGCCCAAACATCGTTGAAGCATCTGCACAAGAAGCCGACCTGTCGACCTGAGATCAAGCACTTCGGTCCAGTCAATCGACGGGAAAATCTAAAATCCAATTAAATAATTAATATGATCCATTGCACAAGAGGTGGCTCTCGTAGCCCAAGTGGTCTAGTGGATAACGCTTTGGCGTTTGAAACTATGGCCACTGGGTACGAGCCTCAGTTGGAACATCATAAATCATTGGGGAATGCAGGTACATCCGGATGATGAGTCCCAAATAGGACGAAATGCGCATCCTGGATTCCACTGCTAGCAACCATCCACCAAATTAACCTCTGATCAAGGACCTGTTACCCAACAAATATGCAGGAGGAAGTGGTTATGAATAAGGAATTTTCGGAGGGAGGGCGGGGAGAGACCGCTAATTGACATCGCATGCTGGCTAAATCCTTGAATAGGAAATTACTAAATGAACAGGTGACCGAGGATAATTTTGAAAACATTTAGTGAGGAGGAGTGGAGAGCTTATGGATAATCATGGAGCCATCTGAAGACAACTTCAGAAAGCAGGATGACAAGCCCTCTTTTCCACTTGAAACTTATGGCAATAATTCGTTAATAAGTTGATGACAAAAATAATGAAAATATATGTAGTTATAGGTACTTAAGTGCTAGCAAATAAAGGAAAACCCTGGCCAACACCAACAGCAACAACAACAGACAGCAATCAGCATAAATTGAAGAAACCTGAAAGAAACTACCTCCTTTAACCACATACCTGGGAAGCATTGTCTCAACTACAGGCGGAACTGACGAGGATATCAAAGCAAGGATCGGGAAAGCAAGGCATGCTTTCATTACTCTCAAGTCTGTGTGGAGGTCAACATCATTCAGCGTCAAAAATAAGATCGGGATTTTCAACTCCAATGTGAAGTCAGTACTACTATACGGATCAGAGACTTGGCGTGTCACAAAGAGCACCTCAAACAAGCTACAGACCTTCATTAACAGATGTCTTCGCTCAGTACTACTCAAGATCAGATGGCCGGCCAGAAAAGATCAGCAACAGAGACCTCTGGCAATGAGTGAACCAACTAGGAACCGATTGTGAAACAAATAGGCAGGAAGAAATGGAGATGGATTGGCTGGCCATACTCTGAGGAAACCAGCAAGTGATATCACTAGACAAGCCATTGCTCGAGTGGAACCCGAAAGGGAAGCGACGAGTTGGTCGTCCAAGGGTGACCTGGAGGAGATCATGCGAAGAAGAGATGAAAGCATGTGGGCAGACCTGGAGCCAGGTGAAAACTCTAGCAGAGAACCGAACGCAATGGAGACGTTTGGCTGAAGCCCTATGTTCCTGTAGGAATTAAAGGAAATAATAATAATAAGGAGCCTAATACTGCTTACACTTTGTTACTGAACTTGGCATATACTGTTTCCTCAAATTCACATATATAAAAAAGAAAAATAGCTACCTGAAAGAATGATAACTTATTTTCAGTGAATATCATATTATCTTATTGGTCTGGAATGCTATTCACATAACGATGAATCAAAACACTAGTCTTTAGAATCATAAATGAAAACAAAACAGACGGAATGACGGTACTGTACAACATCTTTAGGTTAACAACTGACTGCCTTATTTATTTTTAATTTTCCTATTGATTGTTTGGACTGAAATATTCAGTCTCTGTTTACATTTGGGTTCCTTGTGTGGATATTTTGACGATGTCTTGAAGTAGTTTGAAACGATGATTAGTGGATTTGAAGCTCAGCCGAAACGCCATCAACCACTGATAACTCTGGTTACACCACCTGGCAAGTCCCAAGTAGGACAATATGCGCATTCTGGATTCCACTGCTAGTTACCACCTACCAAACTGACTGTCTTATTCATCATACAACTTTGATTCGTACAAAAATATAAGTATATTCCTTGCACTTTAACAAAATTCTTCTCTTCAGCTTATCATCTTAATCTTTTTTACACTTCACCAATATGCATTTTTAAATTTTGTGTGTTAATTTTCTTACCGAATGAAAAATGATGATAATTTAGCAGGCAAACAAAAAAATCTCACCTCCTTTTAATTTCAACTGGTTCACCATAATGATATTCTTTCACAGGCGACCAACGTTTATAAGGCCTAGTCCATTAAAAATAAAAAGAATTAATAAATATTAGTACGTTTTGAATGAAAAAAAGGAATTTATAGCGTTCATGTCCATGAATTGAATGTTTATCTTTTGCGGCATTTTAAATAAGTGAAAATGAAAGTCGATAGACACAGGAGCTCAAGGGATTTTCATACGCACTATTATTATTATCCATTGAGTTTCAAGTGGAACAAAGAACTTCAACAACACATCTGCATTTTGTTTTGTTCTCTGCAGTTCTCTCAGTCGGGCTCTACTACTGCCTATAAGCTTTTATCTCCTCCTCACACGATCTCCTCCACATTACTGTCGGACCTACGCCCAGATCGTTGTTTCTCATTCTGGTTCTACTCGATGGCCTGTCGTGCGATGTCATTCGGCAGTCTTCTCAAGTGTGTGCCGAATCTATCACCGTTATCTTAGGAAAACTGGTTGAGCGATTGGTCCCTAGTCGCCTTGTTTCTAGAGTTTCTTGTCGGTAATTCCTTCCTGGCCTTTCTTTCTTTCACGCCTAGTTCCAGTCCTAAACCCAGGAAAGGAAAGAAGGTTGGGCGTGGGACTAGCGATCCTACCTCAGAAAATCAAATCAGTCAATGTAGAAACTTCAAAACATAACAAAAAATGTTATGCTCCTTAGAGAACCTGAATATTTACAAATCTGAATTCTTATATAACCTATAAAGTGTCCTTGTTTTCTTACAAAACAAATATGAGAAACGTTAAGAACTTTTAGTGAGAGTGTCTGTGTTAAGCGTAGTTCTTTAAACTAAAATCTGAATAATGTGAGATGAAGAGTAGTGAAATGAAAGCTGGCATTGTAGAAAACTGGGCATCAATCGTCCATGAATAGCTGATCTAGGGATGTATTGATTGAGTCACCAAATGCTGCTGCTGTTATTCAGATCATTATTTCAAATATCAAGCCAGGTCCATTCTTTGGTTTATTTCCCAAACGGTAGATGTGACATCGTGATTTGTTTACAGAAAATATTTTGACTACAAATTTCAACTTTCGATATTCTTCTTTAAATTGCATTGGAAAAATTGAGGTAACTTTTAAATTTTTTCTTAAAATCACGCGGCGATTTACTGTGTTAGTAAGTAAGTACACTGAATTCAAAGCTGACACCAGCATTAAGAACGAAAAACTTATATCTTACAAAACACGTTATATATATGTGTATATATGATGAAGAAGCCTTGTGACCAGATGGGTGGTAATGGTTTGTTTGAGAATTTTCCATTGTCCTGCCAGACATCTTCAGCTCAGGTTTCGATATGGTGGGAAATTAATTGAATTCTTCACGAATGATATAACTGTTTCTCCTATTGGGCTTGGCTGCGATTAGTTGGTTATTTATATTAGCATACATCGTTTCACTGACTTGTAACTTAACCTTTTTATCATTTGATATATTCGTTATTATTTGTTAACTTTGATGTACATTATTGTGTACTAATTTCAGATTCGTTTGAGCAGCAAAAGTCTAGAAATCCTCTGGTATGTTTTTGAACATCCTTGGTCTAAAATTTGTACATTTTTTCAGTCGAATTGTTGTCGTAGACTGTCAGTATGCATTAATATGGAAAAATAGATATCGTAGTTTTGTATTCTATCTTATATTTAAGTATTCAAAGACGAAGAAATCTTCCACACTGACCAGTACAACGTTATTAACAGCTAGTGTAGTTTACTTTGTAGATTACGGTTTTGTTGTTGCATGTTTTTGTTTTCCATTCTAGTTCCACTCGAGCAATGACCTGTTACGCGTGTGTCCAACCCAACTTCGTTTTCTTTGGAATATCAGTAAGAGATAGGTTATTGTTGGGTTCGTTCCCAGAGTTTTCTGGTCAGTTGATCTTCAGCATAGAAGACAGCGAAAGCAGCTATTGATACTAGTCTGGAGCCTGTTGGAAATGCTTACCAGGACTTGCCAAGTTTCTGACTCATATAGAAGTACTGAACTAACATTTCTGATGAAAATTCGAATTTTGTTCCTTATGTTGAGTGCAGAGGATTTGCAGACCGATTTCAAAGTGATGAAAATGCTCTACAATGCTTTTCCGATTCTGGTTTGATAACTTAATCTGTACCAGCCGCCTGTAGTTGAAACGATTCTGTCTAGATAAGCAACTATGCATACATACAAATTAAAGAATAAATATATATATTCCAGTATTTCCCATGGTTACATTGCCATCCATTCCTCGAATAATCGTCTGATTTTATGGCTGTTAACTTCATTTAACATTAGACAAATGGAGAGTAAAAACATAAATCTTATTACAAAAGCTTGCAGTTTTCTTTGCGCTATCTTCGCTTCCGTTAATTACAGCTCAACCCCCCCTCGCCAGCACATCTGCTGATGAGCATACTGCTAGTTATTCTGACTCGCCATAATAACTAGTCATGTCTGTATTATCTTAAAATATGCCACTGAATGACAAGTTAAACAAGTGAACAGGGGAGTGGTGATGGTAGTTAACATTCACAGTAAACTGAAAAGTCATTTTTAGGATTGTTGTTTACGCCTGCCTAACTTAATTTATTAGCAATCAATTTAGCTCAAGCAATGACGTTTTACATATTGTGTAGCTTGTTTTTTTAAAAATCTTTAACATGCATATGACGGTAGTTGTTTTCTTCATAATCAGACGATATACATTTAACCAGCTCATTTATCATTTATAGACTTCTCTACTCAATATGTTTATAAAATGTGTTCACTTACCTGTCATTATATAATGCTTCCTCGTTATATCCTTCACTGACTTCCAATAATACTGTTGCAAAAACAAGGACTGAAATTGTACAGAAATATTTTAAATCAGTTGAATTAGTTATTACGACAAAAACTTTTTATTTTGGAAAGTTTTGTAATGTACAAAAAATATCTGATTTACTGTTTATGTGCATTGAAATGTTTATGCCTGAACACATACAATAGAAGGTTGAATGAGTGAAGAAACCAACCTATTTTTAACACCTCCTACTATGAATCTGTAGAAATTCTGCCATAGATTTGATTGTACCTATTTAATACTAATTTACATGACAAGAAAATGAAGTTTGAATCAATTCATTAGTCAGTGAGAAACAATCAATCAATAGCAATATATTTGACAATCTTCACTGGCTTCTAAATTAATACAATTCAAATACTAACAGAAAAATACAAATCAAACCTTCCTTGAAATGATTACTGTTCATATCTCGCCTAACATTTGTTAGCCGTTGCATGGAATTCGAATGGGAAACGACGAGTTGAGCGTCGAGGAATGACACAGAGGTGATAGTGTAAGGGGGAGATGAAAACTTCTAGGAAAATATGTAGCCAGCTAACCGACGATAACCGACGAGAAAGAAAAAGAAGAAGAAATATCAAACATTACTGAAACTCTCAAGCAAAACAACTTCATCAACAAAATCAACAATGACATTAAGTATGGCCGAAAACGCATTCCGAAAACATGGACATCAAGAGTCGTCATTCCATATAGAGCAGAGACGTCAGACGATATCAGAGGAGTACTCAATCAACTCGACATCAGAGTTTTCTTCAAAACATCACACACACTTCAAAGCAACCTTGTCCATATAAAAGACCAAATCCCTAAAGATTCTCTACCTAATTGTGTCGATAAAATAAAATGCTTGGAATGTGATGCGATATACATTGGACAAACATCTCGGGAAATCAAAATCAGAAGAAATGAACACCGTAGAGCATCTCTTCGACCACCGAGAAATCCGGTTGAACTAGAAAAACTTGAAAAATCATCAGCCATAGGTTGTCTACACGCTACGCTATAGAATCAGGCCACAAAATTGATTTTGACAATATTGAAATAATCCAGAGAAACTTCAGAAGTCACAAAGAACGTCTAATATCAGAAGCACTTCATATCAAGTGGAATCCAAATTGCCTGAATAGGAATGATGGACTAAAACAGAATCTGACCTGGTTACAACACCTCCCTCCCCTCCCCCATGAAGTGACAAAATCAACACGAATATGATAAGCAAGTTCACTATGTAAACACACACTACTTTTATAATTTTACACACTGATCAAATCCAACAATCCACATTTGATTTTGTTATCTTTACCAAATGACCAACTTGACAACGAAAAGTGCCCCCAGACAGACGAACGATGATCAAGTCAGTAAACTTTATTTTGATATCATAACAGATGTACTTTTAACTTTGTTATTTGGTTTAGTGATCTTCATTGTTATTTTGACTTTCAATATGTCCCTTTAACTTCATCTAAGTCTATTTTCTCACCCCCTAACTCTTTGTTATATATATGCTGAGATTTTGTAAATTCCGGTTTAATAATACTTTGATAAAGCTATTAGCAGCATTAAATAGCGAAACGTCAGTAAAAACAATATCGTTTTGTTTTTCATTCATTGGGAAATACAAAAACCTTTATTACAGCTAAAATGTACTTCAGAGAACATCAAAAAGTGGAGATCTGCTGATGAGGCCCTATCTTCGACTCGGAATCCAAGGGTATAGTAAGAATTAAAAAACATACAACTAAATCACTGTCTTATTTCCAAGTAAAATATGGTGAGTTCATAGTATGATTGATCGGAACATTTAACCTGATCAAATATTTTGTCGATATCTATGAGATGAATCAATCATACCCGCAAAGCAGATGCTTGCCTTGCAAAACCTATGGAAAATAATTTCCTATTCTCGTCTAATTCATACCTAATATTCTGAGATTACTCACATACGTTCTATCAAATATGAAGCAGTCATATTCTACCCAGTGCTGTACACATTAAGCAGACAAGAGTGGACAAAATTCCAGACAGCACATACGTGAGAACACCACCAGTCGAGTTACTGATTTTTGCATTTCAAAGATAGTGGACAATGATTTGCAGATATTAGCATATAGTAACTCTTTACGGAATGTATTCCTTAAAATGAGGATATTTCTTAGTGGTTACACTTCCTCTTATTTAAACAACTTTCCATCAAATACAGAAGCCAATCACAAACATTTTGTCATGTAAAGTATATTTCTAGGTAAGGAAACTATCTGAGAATACTTCATAAGGAAAAATTAATACAACAAATTGTTTGCCGTATAAACACACGGTTAAACAGTTATTATCTGAGCAGTCTTCCTTATTCATAATATCTTCACAGCCTATAGGTTGCTTTTTATTTCAAACACAAAAAGCTGCATGATTTCTGCTTTTCTAATCTACTCACAAATATCTAAATGATGCCGTCAACTTTATGTACAGAGTAGAGAATTCTAGTTATTTCATTGCAAAAAAATGTTGCTTTATTAACATTTGTTGCGTGTTTTAAATACCTATCGGTGCATGATTATTCTCAATTTCTGAAGAAGGTCTCTGCAGAAAATACCGCCAATGCGCTAACTGATGCACTGAAATTAAAGTATAGACGTGCTAAACATTCTACTCTAAGAGGATTTTTGTAGAAAGTTTCCAGTCTAATGCATATCATGGAACATTTTGTAAATCTTAGCAAAAAGACCGTTTGATACCTACACAGCCAAATCTTTACTGACTAAGTGAATCGAAATTACATCAATAATTTAAAAGCGCTGTAAAGCAAACTGTTCAACGTACAAAGTGACTTGCCTTTAGTACATTATTTAAAATTCATGCCACTTTGACAAGTGGTGAAAGATACAGAAGAAAAGTGGTTAAAGAGGACACTGTTCCGTGATCTACCAAGTCACATTTTTCTACATGATATGTAAAAGATCACAGGCCAAGAGCAACCATATGTCCTATGCTTTCAGTGACATTTTACCATATCTCCAAATAGCACAATGGCTATGGGAACTATTGCAGCCCCTACGGAAACGCTTTGAAATAGATGTTGTCTCTGATTTATTTTAATTTGTCAAGAATATTGAGGAACTCAGTGTTACTGTTAAAAAGATTTTGTCATTTCTGATATGTGTGCGTCGGTTGCCTAGCGGTTAGGACGCTCGCCGACCATGCACATGGTCCGGGGTTCGATCCCCGGCCGACGCACTCCTTTACCTTGCTAAGCCAGAAATAATGCTGGTGAAGAGGAAGGGTTGGGTATGAGGCTAGCAACCCCATCCTGTAAAAATAAACACTGCTACAGAAACTTCAAGCCACAAGCTGGAAGCCTTATGCTCCACTGGGGAATGTGAAGAAAAAAAATTTCTGATGTGACTTCCCTGTTCACAAATGTTCCAGTCATTCAGGCTATTGACTTTTTATGTATAGAAGCTAAAGACGTACCTATTCCAACAACGCAACTGAAAAGATTTATTATGTTTAATGGCTGAATACCATCAAGTTATTAGTGTTGCAATGAGAAGCCCTTTAGGATCACTGTCTACAGACTTGTATTTTGTGACAGCATATACAAGAGACGGAATTATGTCGAGGATAATTTTGAAATATAAAAGAAATTTAAAACTGAATCAGAGGCTGAAAATAGACTGGTAGAATTCAGCTCATGCCATCCTAATGTTAATTTCACAGCAGAACACGAGGAAAATTAGAGCATTAAATTCCTAACTGGTTATCTTGTGGGAACTATTGATGAAGCAATTTAAAGATTCATATTTAGAATGTTTTCACGGATGGAACAGCATATAAACTTTAAAATTTTTGTTACTACCCAGTATAAAAAGAACCTAGTTCAACAGAGCATGCAGAAGTTATCCTAGCAGTACAGCTGAATATTAAATAAGGACTTTGAGGAAAATTTTATCTAGGTTGGATACTCTGAGAGGTTTATCAATAAATATTTCAAAGAAATAAGACTCAGTTTAGTTATCTAAATCATTTCAAAGGAAGCTGCATGTATCACTTCTCCATTTAGAGGGGATGATGTACAAGAATTAGCAAAACAAAGACTTGAGGAAGCTATTCGGAGAACTCACTATACCGCAGTGCTCATTTTCCTTGACATCACTAAATGGGTACCGCAAAAATTTGGGAAAGACTGTTCACCAGTCACAGACATTTCATACTGCATATATCAGTTTAAGTACCTTTGCAGAAGCAAATACATACGTCTCATGGAATGATGACGGTCCATTCACACGATGGAGCATTTGCCCAACTGGTTGAAAACATGATGAAGTCAGAGTAGCAAAATTCCCACTAACAAAGTATCATATGGACTACGGATATGAAAGTGACGCTGTGAGGACATTCACTGTTGTTAGAAGACAAAATTAGAAAGATACTTACATTTGCTGGGTATGTAAAAATGATTTCTGTGTTTAGAAGGAAATGATGGCCACTTTGAATGAACCACGGCAATGTCTTACTAATTAACAGTTGTTACTATTATTATTGATATTTTATACTGTCTTTTATTAATATTCTTGATTCATTTAGTAATATCCTTTGACAATACCATTTATTATTTTAACTACCATTATTGTTATTCACTTTTCAGTGCTCAATAATTTCAAGTTCTTCTTCTGATAACTAACTGTTTTTATGGGTTGATCACGGATTGATATCAGTTAGAGAACCATTGAAAACCAGGGAATACTGGACAGCTATTTCGTCCTAGTTTGTGAATCATAGGCAGTACGCACCCACCACCAGGGTTCCAACCCAGAACCTTCCAGTTACAAGGCAAGCTCGTATTCCATTCAGCCACTGGGACCCGATTCAATGGCTCATGAGTTCTAACTTCTAGTAATTCGTGATTTAGCGCGACCCCAACAAATGTCGTTGGTGGGACATCCATCCACATACTTGACATCTAATTGGACCTTATTGGTCACGACTTCTCACTAGAACTCCAGGAAACTCCATCCTTTAGCAAGTCACTAGCGAGCATCAGATTAATTTTCTATAGTTTGGTTTGTAAGGGTTAGTTAAGTTTTTACGAGTTGATCATGGACTGATATCAGTTGAATCAGTTCCCAGTGGCTGAATGGTATACGAGCTTGCCTTGTAACTGGAAGGTCCTGGGTTGGAACCCTGGTGGTGGGTGCGTACTGCCTATGATTCACAAACTAGGACGAAATAGCTGTCCAGTATTCCCTGGTTTTCAATGGTTCTCTAACTGATATCAATCCGTGATCAACTCGTAAAAAGAAATCTAATCCTTACAAACCAGCCATAGAATACTTAATGTTTGTTTCAAATAATGTAACTGAATCTAGCTGTACCATTAGCTTAATTTTAATGTCTCATACCTGTTAAACATTCACACCTGTTATTTTACATGTTTCACTACATGTAGTTTATTCAATCACTAGTCATATAGCCCCAATTTATTTCTAAAAGTATATGTATATTTACATATATACACCAGTGCATGTAGAACATTCAGATGAAGAGTTCTAGCAAACTTTGACGAATTCATTATATCCTTATTTATTAACATTTGTTGCCTGTTTAAAGTCGTATTGGGTAATAAACGTTTCCAGTAGTTCATGAGATGAAACTTATCATTTCCGAAGTATTTGAAGAAATCAGATCAATCATTATTCGTCATCATCCAACCTGCTTTATAAGAAATCTGTGTATTCATTGATGTGAGAGTAAAATTTAGGCACTGAGGTAGAATATAATTCCATATTAGAAAGGTTTATTTGACATTAGACCCTGTGATACAGTATTAATAACCGGATGACATTTGGAGCACAACTTATCGCTGATAATTATATCAATGTACTCATCAAATGGCTTCATAATTTCATACGTAGGATTTTTAAGGAGGCTGGAAGGAGAGTAGCATTGGAACTAGCGAAATCTCTCTTGGAGATAAACTTTGTCCGCCTAAAGATGTGATTGGTTCAACCAAAAAAATACTATAATATAATTTATGAAATATTGTGAAATGATCTTAAGGTTAATTACATAGGTCAGACTACTAGGTCGAGGTAAATTAGATTATCGGGACAGAAATATAGCCAAACCTAGAATGATTAAATAATCTGGTAAAATGCTTGACCACTGCATTGTATACATACAATAGGCTGGGATAGGATTAAAGTGTTAAAAAGTAATATAGTTGGGTGGAGACAGAGAGGTTAGTCACTGAATCTTTGTTTATCGAATCAACACTAAACGCGTAGAATAGAAATAACGTAATGTATATACCGGATTTTTGAAAAATAGCAATACACAACAGGAGGAAGATAGAAACGAATATATAAAGCAAAATATGACACCATATGACTACATAGATATCTCTACGAGCAGTGAATTATGCTTAAAATATTATGGGGTTGTTAATACGGTAACATTGTGTGTTATGTCAAATAAACATATTTAATATGGACTCGCTGTACTCAAAAGAAAAGTGCACATTTGAAAATCTGAGATTATGAGAATGTAACTAATTTTAGGTGTCACTGAGTAATTAAGTTGTTTATTCATAACAATGCATTGGTGGCACAGCGGTTAGGAGACTCGTCGACTATGCACATGGTCCGGGTTTCGATCTCCGGCCGACACACTCCTTCACGTCACTAAGCCAGAAATAAATGCTGGTGAAGAGGAAAGGTTGGACATGAGGCTAGCAACCCCACCCTGTAAAAATAAACACTGCTGCAGAAACTTCAAGACTCTAGCTTGAAGCCCTATGTTCCACTATGAACGTGAAGGAATAAAAACAAAATTCATAACAATGAAGAACCTAAAGTTTAGTAAAAACTTCGGTCGTCTTTCAATAGATTTAGGTAAGTTTGCTTACCGAAATTCAAAAATTTCGAAACAGTTTAATGTACAGGTTACCACTTCCCAGCTCACAATAACTTATTCACTGTCTAGTTTACCGTTGTATTCGATAATGATGCGAAATCTTAGTTCCTGTGTATTCGATGATATTTTCCTCCATAACTGTTACATTTCACCTTATCGAGTTATCTTTTTAAACTGGTATCATTATTTTAGAGAAAATGTTTTTTTGTAGACTGAATATTTGATGTTTGTTAGTGGATGCTGTTTCTGAGCAAAGTCATTTTTATGCAAATCCATGCGTTGTATTTTATACTAACTAATGTCTGTGGGATATACACTTCAGTGAAATTTGGTTTGTTTTTTTAACTATTTTGGGTCAGACTGATGAGATATTTTTACTCAACCAGATGATGGTGACTAAAAGTGACGTCTGTCATGAAACCAGTTAACTGGACTGATGATGCGAAACAAGCTTCTATTTAAACTTGAATCAGCATCGATTACTTGGCTTCACCTAAGAATAGATAGTTTATTATTGAAGCGCACTGAAGACCAGTGAAAAAGGCAAACGTTTTGATGCATGGAAATTTTGTCAGTGGAGGAAAATCTTTTTTTCCCAGTATATGCAATTAGTGTATTCATGTGACTCTAGGGAATCATGCAATAATTAACAGTACAAATGGTTTTGAAAAAGTCTAATTCTTATAACTTGGCAGTTTCATCGACATATCGTTTGCATCTCAAGAAGGAATTTTAAGAAAAAACTCATAACACTTCTGACTTGCGTGACAACTTTTTGTTTAAAATCAACTAGTGAAATATTTGTTAGGATTTTATTCTTAGTGCGTCAACCAATAGACCAATAGATTTCATTTAGATTATAAAACATCTATCAAGTGTTAGTTTCAAGGGATTATACTGGTTACAGATTTGATCACCAGATGACGTCAATTGCAGAACCAGTAGCTGAATGATCTATAAGTTCACATTGCAGCCGGTAGAACCTGAGTTCGAGCCCTGGTGGGCGCTTGCCAGTGAAGAGCCACAAACTAGGACGAAACAGCTCCGTAGTTTTCCATTTATCCTCTAATCGATATCACCTCGTGACCAAAGCTGTGACCAATTAATTATTTGTCTAATTCCATCAGTCTGTTGCACATCAACTTTTACTACAATATCATAAAATAAGTCTACACATCTACTAAGCGAATTTCAGTGTTGAACAACCATTCACATTTGGTGTATGTATAGTGGAGTGATGTATATTTGTTAAAATATAATCGAAGCACTGGATTTTGACAGATTAAGTTAATAATTCACAAAATCAACATATAGATCAGTATACATATTCATCATGTGTAGTTATTCGTAAATTTAGGAATTATATATATTATATAAATATATATATATAGTTTAACATTAAAATTATACCAACGTATCGCCACATGACTCCTCTAATTTTGATGTAAATGTACATATATATGCGTTGGTGGCACAGCGATAGAATGCGCACTGACCACTCATGTGGTTCGGGTTTCGATCCCCGGCCGATGCACTCCTTTACCTCGCTAAGCCAGTAATAAGACAGGTAACGGGGGAGGTTGGGCATGAGGCTAGCAAACCCATCCCGTAAAAATAAACACCACTGCTACGGAAACTTTAAGTCTCTAGCTTGAAGTCTAATGTTCCACTGGGAAAGTAAAGGGATAATATATATATATATATATTAATATACAGCCTCTGGTGAGAAACTATTTGGAAGAAGCATACTTCTGGGCTCAATTTATGGCTTTTTCTCATAGTAAATTAGTGTATAAGTAACACTGTCGTGACATTCGCAAATGACATGCTGATTTGATCCTTTTTATTTGCTCTTGTCCATGTTTAATTTGTGCTTGAGTGTAAATTGATGTGTTGTACGGTGTCATTTTTTGATGGAATCATGGTAATTTCTGACCTTGAACTGACCGCGGAAACTGATTGGTATGTGGTTCTTATGGACAGAGGCTTTAATTCCACCTTGTTGGGAATACTCTATCTGATTCTGAGTACTTGTTTTGTACTCAGACTGGACTGTATAGCTGCCTAACGGTACTGTTGAGGTTATTTTGAGCTTTTGGTGTTATTACTGTTTAATAAACTTGCAAACTAATGTAAGTGTAGAACTTTGGCACTATGGTAGGATATAATTCTATATTTGATATGTTTATTTTAAAAGTCACACAGTGGATGACATTTCGAGCATAAACTATTGCTCATAATTATATGAATTTAGTCACACGGCCTTACAATTTTTCTTAAATACATTTTTCTGTCACGGCCATTTCATTGCACTCACTTATATGTAATCATAAAATAGGGTAGGACAGGTTGAGAGCATTAAAAAGCAATATAGTTAAGCGGCGAGAGAAGTTAATCACGGAATCTTAGTTTTTCGATTCAACACCACACACTTGCAATCGAAATGACGAACTGCCTATACCGGGGATATGGATAGTGGCAATAAACAACAAGGGGAAGTACGAGAGACAGAGAGAGAGAAAGATAGAAAAAAATACATAAGGCAAGTTGTGAAGTCGTGTTACTAAACTCATATGACAATCATATATGCTCAAAACCCTATCCAGTTAGTAATACTGCATCACTGAGTGACGTTTGAAATAAGCTTATCCAGTAAGGAAGAGCTGTAAACTATTGAGGAATATTCAGGTGTTGGTTTGTAGGGATTTGATTGGTAACAGGATTTTCATCATGAGCTGACATTAGTTAAGGAACCTTTGGAAAACCTGGGAGTACTGAACAGCTGTTTCGTCCTATTTTGGGACTCTCCATTAGTACGCACCTACCGGGATTCGAACCCAGGACCTTCTGGTTTACAAGGCGAGCTCGTATACCATTAAGCCACTGGGACCCGATCCAATGGCCCATGAATTCTAACTTCTGCCAATCCATGGCATAGCGCGACCCTAGCCAATGTCTTAGGCAAGTATTTGTCCTCACACCCAACCTGCTGCACCCACTGGTCACCACTTCTCACTGGAACACCAGGTAACTACCTACCTGAATAGGGCAAATCGTTAGTGAGCATCTCATTGATATTGAGGAATATTCTTCTTTTCCGGTGATCAGAGCATTTCGTGACTGCGCGTGTCCTAAGAGAATTTCGCCAGCTATACACTAGGAGGCAGAGATCAGTATTCTGCATCCAGATCATAATGAATCAGTTTTGTTTGCAACGCTGAGTATCATAAAAATGTAAAAGCCGACTTTAAAAACTGTAGTAGAATGTGATTTTATGTTAGACAGGCTTATTTGGTACGACACACTGATACAGTATTAGTGACGTGATGGCAATTCGAGCACAGTTTATTGCTTATAATCATATTGATGTATAAACAAGACTTCATAACTTGCTTTATATACCTTCATTCCGCTTCGAGTTTTATTACTATTCTCAAGATATCCGGGATAAGTGCTCCTTCATTTTCATTGCACATAGCTTGTGTTGATTCAAAGAAACACGGATTCACCGATTAACCTCTCCATCCACCTAACTGCATTACCTTTTAAAATGTCTACCTTATTCCACACAGTTGTGTGATTACATGCAAATAAATGCGTTTCAAGGGATAAAACAGGCTGCAGTTAGAGGATGTTTTAGCCTGAACCATCTTTCATACAATATTATACTATGGGCTACAAGGTTACTTGAAGATTTTATACGAAAGGCAGATGATACGCGCTGACAATTTTCTACTGTACTGTTCACAATAAATCTATTACTAATATTATTAAAAATATCCTTACCTTTATTTATATGATAATGAAATTGTAAGCATATAAAAATGTCAGGTAAGTAATCGATTCTCAAGATGTCCTCCTTTTAACGTGAAATCAACAAAAGTACAATTTACAGCTGCAGTCTTGTTTTCCTTTAGGTCTATTCAGAAGTACTGATTTCAAATTTATTGGAAGACATTTAAATCTAAGATAGTCAGGTAGTATACGAAGCTTATTTACACTCGGTAGGTCTCTCAAAATTCGGTAACCAGTATTACTTAAACTCTAACAACTAGGAAATTATAGCACCAATCATTGGCTTTTAACAGGGAAAAACTATTTTAACACTCCAATGATGAGGCTTCATACCCTAAGACATATAATAAGAAATCGATGGTATATTCTTATTCTATAAGGAGGTTATAAACGTGAATTGATTAAATTAAACCTACCTATTTTATAGTCCAGTATTTTTCAAACAAGTAATGTGTTTACTCAGTTTTTCTAGTGATTTTAGATGAAGACAAAGTTTTTAAATACAAGACAATGCATAATAATGAATTACAATGGAAGAAAGTAACATTCAGTAAAATTCTTGATCAAGATGTCATATCGTTCTGAGACGCAAGCATCACAAGTTCACTCATACACTATCTTAGTTTGTAGGTTAATTTGTTACCCAAACAATCATTTCACTTTTTCATGTAAATAAGCCTTCAAAGTCACTGAAGACGTTACAGGTTCAAATGTCTTCATCTCATTGTGGTTCCGAGGCTCCTCCCTCAGTTAAAAAGGCGTCAACTGCTCTAGACTGCCTTGTGACTTTAACCCTAATCATTTCCAGTTTGTGAATACCATCTTGTTGTCATCTGAGAGTCAATAGTTAGCAGATGGTTCAGAAAAACATTCTCTGTCTTATTTGGGATTATTAGGTCGGATATAACTGCCTACCAGTGAATGGTGTTGACTACTCAGAGTTTCAGATCCAGCACTTATCACGCAAACAGCAAGCGTTATTCACTATACTAGTAACCTTCCATAGTAAAATAATGCAGCAAATACGTAAATAATGATCGCATCTCGCGAAATACTTTTAATTACAAAAGTAAGTCAGGTAAAGTGATTCACCTATTTTTAGATTTTCAGATAAGAATAATTTCAAATCTGATGCTTTCCATTCTCATCCAATTGAAATTGTCATCAGTATGACGTGCACTTTTTGGTATGATGTAATCCTATCCAAACTAAACCAGTAAGTAGACAAATAGACCTTGCAAACACGTTTTGTTTAATCTATTTACATGTGAACATGTATACAAATTTCAATGTTGTGATACTGTAAACTATATAGAAGAATGAAGGTTTATGAAGAGCTGGTTCACCAGAAATATCTCGTCCGAATTACTCTCTTACTGTGTGGAAGATATTAAGCCACGGCTGGTGGCGTATCTTGATTATATTCAGTGTAGCACATACACAGTCTTTGACTAAAATATCACACGTTTCTCCACTTAGATAGAGTAAACACCTGGGTGTAACCAGTTCCACCTATCTCCGTGTTTTGTTTCTGTAGAAACCCTGTTTAATGGTTGATTTAGCTTTTATTGTAAACGAACCCATCGCTGTATACACCACTGATTGATTGAGATGAGTACTTCCATACCACTTATGCCAACCAGTAGGGCTTCCTAGTATAATCACGGTGGTCTAAACACCAGACGGCTGTTCGTCTCGTTTACGGGCCGAGCTTACTAGCAGTAGGTCTGACATGACTCAGTTTATACAGCTGAGTCATTTTAAAGCACCAGGTTTCTGGCTAGCTAGCGAGCCCTATGTTCCTGTAGGAATTAAAGGATACAATAATATAATAATAATAACGTCAGCGAGTTGGTGATACTAATAATCAAATTCACAACTTGCAAATTGAGTTGCGATGTGTAATTTACACAGTTTGAGGTGATTATTTTACCATAGTTTTCTTTGAAAATGGAGATCACAATATGTGAAGTGCTTGATACCATCTACGATAATAAAGGAATCCATTAAAAACGAACCACGCTATATACTACTAACTGATTAGTCTGAGTAGTTGGATAGGGTTTACACTGATTTGTCTGTGTGTGCTGAGTCAAACAGTGTGCACAGCTGATGAAATCATGGGCGAACGATTGAAGTGGGCATCTGGTGTTTAGATTGCCTAGATCTGGCTACCAAACTCTCTTGACTAACGTGAATGGTACTCAGCTACCCATCTCAGTCAATCAGTTGCGTATAGCGTGATGCATTTAGTCTGGCTTTCTCCATTACCCGTGGATGGTATTAACCAGATTTCAGGACAGTCTTAATTTACCATAGACACGTTATTACAAATTGATCTATTTCTTCTATGTAATTAAGATCGCTTGATATATTCACCATAAAATTTTGTGGAATTTAAGTAGAACCGTTAAAATTTCAATCAGAATCCATCCATGGTGTCGTTCAGCTGTGGTGGCTAGTTGAAGAATCCAGGGTGTTCATTTCGCCTCATTTGAGACTCATCGTGAAGATAAACTTGAATCTCTTGTAAGTGATAGGAACACTATCCTAGATTCCTCTACTAGCTACTGTCAACCACAAAAATTCATATTTATCTTCATGTATCGTCAAGGAGTCCGCAGTGGCAGAAAACATGTCAACACAGCATGAGGACGTCAGTCAAATATAAACAGTTAGCCGACAATATGAATTAACTTGAACCAAATTAATGCATATTTACTTCTTTTTAGCTATGAAATAAAACTGATGTGTATACTTACTGTGAGGCTTCTTACGTTTCATTTTAGGATGAATTACTCTTTAAAAAGGCGTACTAAAATCATTTAAAAAGGGATGCCAATATGGATCTTTTCCACACATTCCGTTCTCAAATAAATCGCCATCATTTTTGCTCCTTCTGGAGTACATGTACTTCAAAACTGATGTCAGCTGTGAATCACTTGTTCTAAAATTTTTGAAATTAATGTATTTTATTTCAGACTCACAAAGCTGCGTGACAGACCAGCCTACCAGAGTATCTATGATTAATGTACTAAAAGTACATTTTCGTGAAGTGTGTACTTCTTTGACTTCTCATTATAACCAATACCGTCTTAAGGAGTTTTTTTTGTCTTTTAAGATGTGCATCATGTGGCAGGTGAGTTTAGTGACTGTCATTGTGTTTACCGAAATGCCTAATCTAGTTTTCCTGATTAAATGATACTGTGGTGTAGAACACTCGGTAACGATTTGATTTGGGTTTGGTTTGACCGTTATCTTGGCGATTTATTATTATGCTTGATTTTAAACATATAACCGGGAATATTGTTTGTATTGAGGGTTTGTGACATATAATTCACTAACAAAAGTATAGATAACTAACAGTTATTTGACCGCTATTCAAATTCCAGTAATGAAACGGACATAAGGTTCTAGGTTCATGAAATAATTAAATCCTATAAGATACTGCGAAATTATGTCAGTTCTCTCCAAATTTGATAAATTTTACCTAAAGCTAGGATAGTATTTGAGTCCAATAAGAACCGTAGAAAGTTGGAAACTAGTGTGAGGAGTGGATAGACTGTTTCTGAAATCTGTCAAACTTAACGGCTATCCCTAAGAGTTCAGCTGCTCGGCAGGATTTGTGTTTGGGTACATAAGTCTTTTGTCACTATACATGTCTATTTTAAACCTATCTATCATATTCATGTTAACCTTCCGTATTTTCTTCGTTCCAAACTTCTACAAGCAACGAAGGCTTTGGCTGTTCATGAATTTAAGCCATTCTACTGTGTAAAAAAGAAGTATTTACATTCTCTATTCCTACCTTAGCCTTAAAACAAAAAACAGCTCAGGCAGTTATAACTATTATTTCCACGATTAACAATTTACGGTATTATTTTAAATGTCCCACTTATTATTTCAAAACAATAAGCTTTTTACAATGTTGCAACTTGTCACCATATTAAGCAACACTTTTAATTTGCCCACTAATCCCGCTAATCCTTTTTAACTTAATGTACCTTTCGAAAATGTATACATTATTTAAAATATTTTATATATTACAAAATGTTTTTTTATCGCTTACTTTTGAAATATGTGTATAATCACCAATATTTTGCCGTGGTTCACATTACTAATTATAAGTATTTACAACTTTCAAGTATTGGTTTGTAGGGATTTGACTGATTGTTTACAGGATTTTATCATGAGCTGACATTGGTTAGAGAGCCAATGGAAGACCTGAGAGTACTGGACAGCTGTTTCGTCTCTAGCTAATGTCAGCTCATGATGAAATCCTGTAACAGTCAATGAAAACCCTGCAAACCAATAATTGAATATCAGTGAGATACTGACTGGCGACTGGTCCTTTTCAGGTGGGTAGTTACCTGGGTTCTAGTGGGAAGTCATGACCAGTAGAGTGCAGCAGGTCGGGCGTCAAGGCAAATACCTTCCAAAGACATTGGCTAGAGGTCGCGCTATATCGTGAACGGGGCAGAAGCCAGAATCCATGGGCCGTTGGATTGGGTGGCTCAATGGTATACAAGCTAGCTCGTTCTGGGTTCGAACCCAGGTAGGTGCGTACTGATGAGTAGTCCCAAACTGGGACGAAACAGCTGTTCAGTACTCCCTGCAGGTTTTCCAGTGGTTCTGTAACCAATGTCAGCTCATGATGAAATCCTGTATTTACAACTTTGTTCAAATTTTTTAACAGGATGTAACTTCTTACTTATTTTCAATTCAGTTTCAATTTTCCTGTTGACTGATTGGATCGAAATATCCCGCCTTTGTTAACATGTCCTTTCCTTGTACCGATGCTTCAACGATGTCTAAAGACGTATTTCCTTGCACAGCATATGCGTTGAATTGTATAGCTTAATAGTAAATCCTTTGAAAAGAGTCCCTTCATTGAATATTGTATCTTTACCATTACAATGAAAATTCATAAATTAAAGAATACTATTTTACCTAATTAAGCTTATTGATGTTACAAAAAAAGCATACAAACTACTGACCGTGAAATACAATGAGTGATGAACTAGAAAGTGGAGGGACCTCCTCAACTAAAAAGTAAACAGCGCTATAACCTACCGTCTATCAATGTAAACAGAATACATCTAAATAAAACTACTACAATGAGCGAAACGGAAATATCATTCAAGTTTTTAGTTACCGCGTAACAATTGTTTACAACTATGTATTACTGCTTACACTGGATATATATACATATGACTTTCATACACTATTTTGGTCAGCTTTTAATACGATTCAATAATTTACTGATGTCAGTTTACAGTTCAATTGATATAAAATAATTAGATACATTAAATAGAGTCATAATGCAAGAATTAACAAGGGAGAAATATAGCATAATTGTTTTTTTTCTATTTAACGTAATATAACTATTTAAGCATGAATGAATCATCTTCTATTTCAGTTATTCTATGGATAGCAAGCAAGGGAAAATAAAAGGCAGATCTCATGTGTTCGAGCGTTAGTTTGTAGGACTTTCATTTGTTCCATGTTTGGCCACGGATTGATATCAGTTAGAGAACCAGTGAAAACCAAGAAGCACTGGACAACTGCTTCCTCCTAGTCCGAGACTCCTCAGCAGTGTGTACCTGCTGGCGTTCGAAACAAATAAAATCCCTGCAAACTAACTTCGGGATGAAGTTGACTAGAGTTGTAGTGGGAAGTCGTGACCAGTGGGTTTCACCAGGTCGGGTGTTGGGACAAGTATTCACCGATAACATTGGCTGGTGGTTACTAACTGCTGAAAGCTGGAATTCATGGGCCACTGCATCTTGTCTCAGTGGCTGAATAGATTACGAGATGGTATTGTACCTGGAAGGTCATGGGTTTGAACTTCGGCGAGTCCAAGATTGGTATGATACGGCTGTCGATTACTCCCTGGTTCTAAACGGTTCTCTAAACGATATCGATCCTTGACCAGACTTGGAACAAATTCATATGTGAGAAACGAATTTTACTGATTATTACCTGATTTATGCTGCATTTTTATCTAATCGATTCATGGTTTTGTTTTTTTGATTTTTAGATATAAAGCTTAGTCTACAGAATATGCTGAAAAAGGCAATTCAATGGAAGGATTTACTCTTGAGCAACTACTGTTGGATGAAGCATTGAAATATATAAGAACTCATCAGTTGTATATACTAGCATTATTGTTAAGTAATTTTTCCACTAGTAGGCATTGTCCAGGGATACTTATTTCAAATCTGAAGTTTTTCAGTAGTCTACTGAGTTTTAACTATGCCTTTCAGTAACTTTCAAATGATGCGAGAGAAGAGTCTAGTGAGCTTCGCCATGTAAATTTACATCTTCGTTTATCGAAAAATTGCAGCTTCACAAATAAGAATCAGTGAAAGCGTTATTTTTGTTTCCTTCACATTCCCCAGTGGAACATAGGGCTTCAAGCTAGAGGCTTGAAGTTTCTGTAGCAGTGTTTATTTTTCAGGATGGGGTTTCTAGCCTCATGCGCAACCTTTCCTCTTCACCAGTATTATTTCTGGTTTAGCGAGGTGAAGGAGTGCGTCGGCCGGGGATCGAACCCCGGCCATGTGTATAGTCGGTGAGCGTTCTAACCACTATGCCACCGACGCACGAAAGCGTTATGCTCATTATAATTCAAGATTTCGGTAAATAGGAGCTTGACGTTTGAACAGTTTAAGCATTTTGCTATTAATAAATACTCCTCGAGGATTAATTTTATCCTAAAGACTATATTTAAATGTAATTAATTGAGTATCCTTCAGTCTGTCACGAGATGCTGCTCGTATATCGAATTAAAATTCTCAATATTCGAAACATAAGGCAGTTTTCACAAGGGCACTACACACCAAGATAGAATGAGGAATCCATTCGCTTACTGACAAAAATCAGGTATTCTGAATAACAAGGAATTATGTTTTTGGAAAACATGCGGTGCTAGGCTCATTCTGAAAGAACGTGAAATTTATACATCTATGTGAACAGGAAGGAGTTCAAGACTGTGTATAATGATATGCCTTAAAATGTACTAACTACTTCAGAAAACAGCGTCATCATCAAAGGTATCAAAGGCATAAATCATAGTGTATTCAATAGTCGGCAAAATTATGCACCGAACCGCATAATCTAACAAACGCATTCATGGATAATGTTTGATGTCATAATTTTAGCAGAAGCAAAACGTTAAAAATCACTGAGCTAGCTGGTTACTGAGGGGTAGACGATAACTTGTGTCTGATCTTTAGTACTAGTGCTGACTGAATTTCACCATTAAATTTTGAAGTATGGTGACCAATATAGGTGGATAACCGACGCAGTACACTTTGAATTCATGCTAGATGGTTGGAGGTAATCTGAAAGTAAACCTTGGACTAAATTTCATATTTACTTGGCTTCGTCAGTGAAGAATGTCTACATTCAACATTTGGCGAAGGCAATTTTTACTGCAGATGAAATTTCGGTCTGTGGACCATCATATGGCCAAGAATTTTGTGGTACTTTTAACGTTTATCACCTCAGATACCATCAATGTTTTTTTAATCAGATGTGTCATACAGTGAAATATTATGATTGTTCATAATTACACTACATGTAGATTTACAACTTTGAAACTTGGTTTTATAGTTCCTGTCCCGTTACAGTTTTAGTCTTGAGCTGTTTTGATTTTTCAGATATCCTGAAGAAGTTATGAATGAATTCCAGCTTATCTACTTCCTGTTGGTTCTATAAAAAAGCTTCGTTTACTGAACTATTCTGTCAACCGGTCAGAAGAGACATTAAGACCACCACTTTATTTCATATTATTGTATGGTTGTTTGAATATGCGTCTAGCTGAAAGTTAGTGTTTTTCTTCACTTTTTGCCTTAGAACGTTCTGCATTCTAGACTTCAGAAGTTTCACATCTTCCACAGCCCTACTCTGAAGTAAACATTTGGCTTTGGACAAACTAAATTATTATTATGTTTTATGTCATCACCGGAACTCCTTAAGAGATTCAGTTAATTCCCCAGTGAAATGTTTTGCTTAAATGCCATTTTGTTATTAGTCTTGTCAAAATATGTATGCAAAAGTTTTCAAAACTGTTTTTCTTCTCATTAAAACACACTATGGATATGCAGAATTTCATTCCTATTTATCTATCTTCTAAGGAATAATAGTTGTTTCACTTGTGTAATTTTCATTTGCATCTGGTAAAATCGACTAGAATAAACAAATGGTGAAAACAAAAATATACTTTTATTCATTATATTCCTGTCATATGTTGTTATGCGTATTGTCTAGCTGCTTTTCCTTACAACTAAAACTTCTTCATTGATTTCTTTTAAGTGACGTTGTGTGGGTTGAAATGTAGTTTAGTTACTTTTTGAAATATGACAGCTGTTCTGCGTGACTGGTTAACTCATAAGTGAATTGAATAAAAAAACACATATTTACATCTTAGCGATAATCATGGTGCGTCGGTGGCACAAGGGTTAAGACGCTTGCCGACCATGCACATGGTCCGGGGTTCAATCCCCGGCCGCCGACGCACTCTTTTACCCCGCTAAACTAGTAATAAGACTGGTAAAGAGAGGAGGTTGGGCTGGGCATGAGGCTAGCAACCTCATCCTGTAAAAATAAACACCATTGCTACGGAAACTTCAAGTCTCTAGCTTGAAGCTGAATGTTCCACTGAGAACGTGAAGGAAAAAAACTACTAGGTTCCATGAGTGGTATCAAACTACTCATCCCAGTCCATCAGTAGTATGCTTGCTTTCTTGATTGACATTTATGATATCATCTGAATAACTTTGGTTCCTAAAGCAAACATTGATAAATTTTCACCTAGAACCGTGTAAATTACATATTGTAAGTTCACTTGGAAACTACTAATTTGAATTAATTAATATATTACAGGTTCACCCAAACAGGTGGCCGAGATTCAGTCGTTTTGAAATGATTTAGCTCACTTAACTGAGTCAAATCAGGTGAACTGCTGACAAGCTCAACCATAGGCTAATGAACTATCCGTCTGGTATTTAAATCACTTCTATCTGGTCAGCAAGCACTCCTGATTGATATGAATAGTACCCAACTATACAGTAGTAGATGGCGTGATATACTTATGTCTATTTATCATCTGCCTTCGAAATTTTACACATTAGTAGTCTATATCTTTATCAAAGTGACCGGTAGGGTGATGAACGTTTTAAGAGCTAGAAAAATGCGCTTTCAAAATGTTTATAATTACATCTGCGGCATTTAGTTATATTTTTGAGTGTACCGAACTGCTTGTGTTAACTGTGATTAGACCTAATGCATTGTAGAAGACTGTAATTCCCTATACTAATACTCTCTCAAATTCAAATAATTTTATTTTTGTAGTAATGACAGAATATTTATGAATGATTAGTGTAAAAAATATGTGACGTATAAGTGATGAATCAAATTCTTGTTTAACTGTATTCAGTCATTTTATTGTGTCCCACAGGAGATACTGACAATGCTATCTAAGGTGAATGGATTTTGATTCCACTTTGTAAGGCATTGAAAGCATCTTTAATAACTAAAATTACATTTAAGAAAATTAAATTCCTTGAAACTGTATCATTTTCGACAAACTTAAAAGGCATTAATGTTTAAATTAATTATCATTTTCTGTGGATTGTTTGTGTTGGAGAGAGAGGATCAATCTGTATTGACACTTCGGCCCATAGTACGGATGCTTTGAAGATGTCTGAGGACTAACATTGTTATTTTCGTTGGTGTCCTACTTGGGATCTGTCAGCTGGATATACCTGCCTTCTCAATGAGTGATGACATTCCTACTGAGATCCAGTCCTTGCATCGAGTGTTTCAAACACAAGAACGTTATCCACTGGGTCACTGGGAAAAGAGAGAGCCACCACTTTTGCAACTTGGCAGTCGTATAATGTTATCTGTCTCCTACTTATTGAATACATCACAGCTGATATGATTATGAAACAATCAACTGCGCTCGAAACATTATTCAATAAATAATAAGGTCTCGCTTACTGGCTTATCCAGTGAAGAAATTGAAATGGGAACCGTATCTATGATCAATGAACACACACCGTTATGCTTACGAAACCCCTTCTCAATAAATTTAAACAAAGCTATTTAAAAAATAATCAAAAGAAACTCTGTGCAAACATTGTTTAAAAGAGTTCGAACACACTTCAACGCTGTGAAGAATAGAAGGGAGTTATCTACTAAGTATCTTCATTAAAAATGAATACCCATAAAAGGTTGAAACTCAAGTCGAAATGTCAACAAAAACCACGTGAATATTCATTCTACCATACATAAAGAATATCTCTGAAATGACAGCTAGAATACTATGATCATTAAAAATAGATATTACACACTAGTCAAAACAATCACTTCATTCACTATTGTACAAACTAAAGGATACAACAGCAGAAGAAGATGAGATCAATACCATTTACAAAATAAAATGCATAAAGTGCGATGAACACTGCATCGGTCGGAGTGGGCGTTCCCTTTGAATCAGAATCCAAAAACAAAAATTAGCTATGAAAGACGCTATATGTATCCTTTAATATCAATGCATGTAGACAATCACGGATACCGATTCGATTGAGAGAATGTAGAAATTTTAAACAGAGTAAAAAAAATGAGAATGCCAGGAGATTTCTAGAAGCCTGGTAGTCATATGAAATAGTCGTTAATAAATACATTCCTATAGTTCAAATTTGCACACTAATAAAAAATAAATCTAATGACAAAAAAGTCCGAACTCCAAGTCAATAGAAATGATCAACGTAAGTTGTCAACGAATCACGACATTGGTTGTCAGGAGATACAATTTTATCATTCATGGATAATTCAAGCAAATTCACTCTTTATTAAAGCCTGCGTTGAAGACGTCTAGAAAGCTTCACAGTCAAATCAACTAGCGCTCACAGAACACAATCAAATCAAAATCATTCACCTGAGTTCCAAATTTTTTCTATGAATTTGAAGAATAAATATTTTGTTGATGATGAATTGTACTATTAAACCCAACAAATATTTTTTGCCATCTATAATATGAAACCTATTTTTTATATGCTGAAATATAGATTGAGAGAAAGCAGCATTGTCTGTAGTTGCAGTTGGGATGATCACATGACTGATGTGAGAACAAATTGTCATATACACATGTAACTTTATTAAAGTTATACTTTGAACTAATTAAAACATAAATTTAGAAGTGGACAAATCGTATGACTGAATAAAATTATCAGTCTGTGATGGCGTAACTTCATTCCTGCGTTATTCTCAAACATAAATATGAAAAATTCCAAGGGAAGCTGTAACCACTCAGCTGTCGCTTTACTCAACTGAAGAAAAAAGTATCAGTGATGTGGCGAAATCAGATAACCTTGTAGAAGTAAATCAGTTGAAACCACAAATATTCCTGCAAGGTAGAGGGAGAAAACCTCTCTAAAACCTAACCTCATATTATACTTTAAAAACAAATGAGTGTATGCATAAAGTTTTCACAACCTACACTTATGATAAAGGTCTTTATCAATAAATGTTTGCTAAAATTTGAAATCTGAAGATATTTTCTCTGATTTTGGGATTAACTCAACTTGACTGAGCCAAGAGAAGAGAGCTTGAATGCTGAACATGACAACAGTGTCTGAAGTGTTGAAAAGAAGCAATATTCGGAAGCTTTAAGCGATTTTAGACAGTATCTGCACAATTTCATTGTTCAACACTTTAGGACTCAACTGTCTGTCTGAAATCTTTAAATTTTCATTGATTCTTTACTCTAGATCAAATTTACAAGTTGAAAATTAGTTAACGATTCGCAAATCGTGAATATGATTTATGGGAATAGCAGTTCGCCCAAGAAGGTAGCTAGAAATCGTGTGTTTTGACCCGATTCAGCTGTATGAACTAAGTTGAACTGGATGCACTGCTGATGAGGGAAACGGCTGTCCAGTGTTTAGATCATCTTGATCAGACTAGTTAACACTACTGACTGATGTGATTGGTATCCAACTGCTCATCTAAATCGATCAGTATTATATATAGTTCTATACAAGTATTCATTACTCTATCATCTATAAACCATATACTGAACATCTACCAGAATACCCCCCTCTTTTATTCTCTTGTATTCCTAGTGGAAAATAGTCCCTCAGGGTTTGAAGTTTAAGAAGCTGTTGCGTGGTTTTTCAAACACATTTGAGACTGCCAACCTCAAACTCAACCCAACTGTCTTTTCCAGGTTTCTTACCGGATTAGCTAGGTTTACTTGTGCGTTAGCTGGGAATCGAACTTAAATCGCCAGAATGGCCAGCAAGAATTCTACCACTAAATCACCCATATCTCATTAAAACAGACAACATCTAAACAGACAGTAAGAAGTTTACATAAGAATCAAGACCGCCTTTCGGAATAATTACAAAACAAGTTAGTTGTGTTTTAGCCTAAATTGAAAGAAAATCCTTACAATTTGTGTATATTCTTCAGTTGTCATGGTGCATAAGACACAAACATTCACATATAATTATAATATAAATTAAGAACAAAATATTAATTGAAGAAAGCCCTTTCAATGAATAATGTGCGCCTTATGTTACTCTGGAGAACAAGGAAACATTTTATCTTTAAAATACTGGAACAATCATGCGTGAAATCCGAAAGTTTGAAGAGGCTTGGCGGTATAATTTCAGCTGATGCATGGCATGTCTTCACGAATTCTTCTCCCTAATTTATTATCGCTATTATCTACATTTCTATTACTGCATATATATATATAAGTTGAAATTACCAATGTTATTATTATAGTTGTTTGCGCGCTATTATACAAAAGTTTTTGTATTTCCCAATGAAAGAAAAAAAGTAAAACGATAGTTTCTTTTTCATTGGCAAACACAACACTTTTTTTAATTACTCTCAAACTCGCAATCTTCATCACAGTTCCAACACTCAGTTTTGTAGCTAGCTACTTGCAATTTCTTTTATTTAGTTTTTGATAACTATTCATGCTCCAGAGGATACGCTGGACCACCGATAAGAAGACTCAAGAAGATTTGGATTTCGCAAGCAAAAAGCAACAAACTGGCTGGAGAGGCAGGCAGCGAATACAGGACTCAAGGTGAACACGGAGAAGGCGGAGGTGATTAAGACAACTAACAAACAGCCAACAGCAACAAAAACCAGCACCGATTACCATCAGTGGGAGAGATTTAACAGAGGTTACTTCCTTCACTTATCTAGGACGCATCGTTTCAACTACAAGCAGTCAGAACGGATGAAGATGTCAAATCCAGCCAGCCAGAATCGTGAAGGCAAGATAGGCTTTCATCAATCTAACAACAGCCTGGAAATCTTCTGCAGTCTACTCAGTCAGCATAAAGAAGAAGATTCGGATTTTGAACACAAATGTGAAGTCAGTCAGTTCTTGTATATGGGTCAGAAACTTGCACTGCGTGTCACGAAAAGGATTTCCAACAGTTTGCAGACTTTTATCAACAGCTGCCTTTGCGTGCTCCATACTGAAAATCAAGTGACCAGTTATAAACTATTAGCAACAAGAAACTCTAGTTGGAAACAGACTAACAAAAAGCCGATTGCTCAAAAAACATATAGGAGGAAATGGAGATGAATTTGGCATGCTTTGAGGAGGCCGTCAAATGAAACTCGTGTGAGGTTATCGCTCGAGTGGAATCCCAATTGAAGGCGACGAGTGAGTCGTTCGTGAGAGAGTGAAATGGAGGAGATCTTTCGGGATGAAGAAGATGCGAGATTATGGGCGACCGTGGACCCAGCTGAGAAGAACAGCAGAAAATAGAAGAAAGTACAGATATGTTGTTGAATCTCTATATTCCACTCGGAACCCAAGGGAATTATAATAATAATAACATGCTCGAGACATCATGTGGCAAGAATTTTAAAGACAAGAACTGTCTTTACATATATATGTATATACCTTTGCTATTTCGATTTCGTCACAAATAATTTCAGACCAGATATCTGCACGATACCTGGAAATTATTTATATCAATTTCATTGACATTTATAAAAGTATAATTTTCACATATGTCTACTTTTTACTCAACGCTAGCTTCTTGTGAAACCCTTTTGGTCAAATATTGATCAGACTTGGCGTAGATATAACTGTAAATGCAGTCTCATTTTATGAGAACAGAATTCATCTTCAACCCTAATGCAAATTTCAGCCACTGAGTGTTCTCAAACTTGAGTTTTCTATTTATCCACAATAAACATTATGTTTATAAATTGAGTGAGATAATGACAATGCAGTTAATTATAAGTCCGAATCAAGTTTTATTTTGTATTTTCGATGTTCTGTTTAAAATTCCGGTAAATATCACCTGTTCAAATAAAACTATTGTCTTAGGATTCAATGCTACTCTGCTTTAATGTGATAAGAAGGCTATATGAAAATCTAAAAATGTGTCAACGAAATACTTATAAACTCAAAGAAGACTAGTATTAATCAAACATATAATCAGAGAAGTACAGTTAGTTTACTTAAATAGTGATAATGAGTGCAGACTTCGATGAACCTGGTAGTTTGGAGGACAATGTGACTGAAAGCACTAGTTACCAGCACTTATCTAATGCCTGTCTCAACTGTTAATTTTGGAGTCTCCTTCTCCTGTTTAACTTCAGAATCCTTAAAATATTTCTGAGGTACTTCAAGATTAGTTTCGTATCGATTGTAAAGTTTGTCTACCACATTCAGATGAACAAGTTAACAATCATCCGTACTACAAAATTTCATATTATATTCAATTTGAATTAAACGCCTGTTTATGTCAATTCAAACAATGCAAAACAGACGGTGGTAAAATGCATTTTATTTTTTGCCAGTATTTTTCAGAGACGCATTAACTGATTAGTGTTTTAATCTAATTAAGTAATTCTTTTTTATTCAAATAAAGAACAATCTTCAACTCTAAGTGCTGTTACTTATCTTTTATATACAATGTATCAGTATACTGTAATGTTTCAACACAGATATTAGATGACGATTTGGTTTGATTTACATTTGGAAATTTCAGATGAGGACCCTATACTCTACAATAATTCAGGCAGAATGTTAGGCAGAAATGAACGAAAACAGTAAAACTAGAAGACTGATAGAAAATGTTTAAATGTCTTTAACACACAGAAATGTTTAATGTTCCAATAAGTGAAATTTAAATATTGTTTAATGCACTGACAGCTTTGGTCTAACTATTCATTACTCTATATGGTATTAATTATACACCCTTGAGCTATCCTTCTTTTCTTCGCGTCAGTATTCATTCGTTCCTGCTTTAAGCAAACAAACAGTAGTATTACTTCGTCATCAAACCAGAATGAGAATATGGAAATGGCGTAATGGAATATTTATTTGAACCATCCCTCCTGAATGATCTATTTATAGCATCCATACTTATTTGAATGTTTCAATCAGTTTTGTACTTATTTTTCTCTTTTCTGTCAGGCTGTTCATCATTTGTCTAAAGTTTTCATATCATAGGTTGACTTGATCCCTATTGTCTGTCTTTGTTCCTGTTTAGTCTCCAATTTTAATGCTTCGCCTTTTAGTTGTGCGATGATATTAATATTGTGTTGTTTTGTTTGATTCTGACCTTGAATTGTCTGCGAAAATTGTTCACCATGTGATTCTCGCTGACAGAGTTTTGATCCCACCTTATTTGGAAATATTCTTCTTGATTCTCATTCAGGTACTTCTACCTCTTGACTTGGCTAAATAATTTTCTTGTACAGTACTTGTTTTGTACTTGAGGACTAGTTTGATCTGTATAGCTGCCTAAGGGCATTGTTGAGGTAATGTCGCCTTTTCACATGGTATTATTCTTAGACATGTTTGCAAATAACTGTCTTTTCGCTGTTGTTGAGGCATTCTGTGACTATGAGTGACTCAGAAAATTTTTGTTCAGCCATACGGTAGAGAGCAAAGACCAGTTTCCTGGGTTCAAATCACACTAGGTAAGTTTTAATCGTTACAAAGGGCTTATACAGAGTCTCTGAGTTTTTTGAGTTCTGCATGTGCCGTTAATTCCCGTAAAGTAACAACATTAGGGCTCATTGATAAAGTAAATGTTAATCATCTTACTTTTCCTATCACAAATGTCGTGAGTCGGTGGTACAGTGGTAGAATGAGCACCAACCACGCTTGTGCTCAGGGGTTTGATCCCTGGCTGACGCACTCCTTCACCTCGCTAAGCCAATAATAAGAGTAATAAAGAGGAGAGGTTGAGCTGGGCATAAGGCTAGCAACTCCATCTTGTAAAAATAAACACCACTGCTATCGGAACTTCAAGCCTCTAGCTTGAAGTGCAATGTTCCATTGGGAATGTAAAGGAATAAAACAAATCACGAATGTCATTTTCAGTATAACCTGATCTTTACTTTCACGATTTGTTAATTATTATAAGTAGAACATTATGTTTAATTTCCTAATTTTTCACCATATTTTGTGCATACAACTCTGGTGTATAGTACAACACTTCTAAGAGCCTATCTGCTCTCCATAGGAAACATTCAGAAGTAAACGGCAAGAAGACGTATCTTGGACTAAGATTTTAGTTAATCATATGAAAGCATGCTCCAAGGAAAAAACCACATGCACACAGGACTATACTAAAGCAGAACAACAATAATTAAAGTCATAAGAACGTGTATTTGAGCAGTTATGAAGGCTATCTTAGCCGTATTATATGCACAAAATAAAATGTAAGGAAAATTTCTGAACAAATAATATTCGTTTCGTTACAATTTCATATCTAATTACTATTTTTTTCTCCTTAATCCTTTGGATAAGAAATTTTATTATTTTTACAATTCATTTATTATTTTTTATAAGAAATAAATATATTGGTTTGTTCTATAAAATATTTCTTTTTCTTTAAATAAACCTGTTAATATTGTTTTTCAGTAAAACAATTAATCCCTGTGTTAAATTTAGCTAAGGTATTCAGAAGACAGCTATTGTAAAATTCAATCATTCCACGCAACGGATTATTTGTCAAACAGTCTAAAACTGTCGACCATGCTTTGGGGATTCAGTGGTAGAATGCTCGTCAGTCCTGCAAGTGCACTGGGGGCGATTAACTGCCAACTCACTCGTTAACTTCGGTTAGTTTGTTATCCCGTAGTAAGACCGGAAAAGAGAGATGGTTTAGCATGCAGTTAGCAACATAAACATAAACTATCACACCTCGTAGAATCCCAAATTCCTGAAGCCTTATATTACACTCGGAAGTCAAGGGACAAGGAAATGAAAAACAATTTAGCTGTAGCATGACAATACAGGAGCTACGAAATGATATAATCTTGTAATATTTATTTTCTTAACACGTTATAGAATATTGTTTTTGTTCACTTCGTCTTGAATCATTGCTAAATTATAAAGAATAGTAGCATATTTGAGCGATTTAAACTAATTTGTATATCGTAAAGCCGTATCAATAACCTCCTATATAAAAACGAGTGAATAAATTACGCACTTATTTTACATATCTAGTAATCAGTATCGTTTCAACTACAGGCGGCACAGACGGTGGTGTCAAAGGCAGGATCGAAAGAGTTAAGCAAACCTTCAATAATCTGAAATCAGTGTGGAACAAGATGTCAAGTCAGGGCATCCATATAATTCAGAGAATTGACACCTGCATCACGAAAAGCATTGTCAACAGCCTACAGACTTTCATTGACAGCCCTATTCTCTGGCTGCATATAGATAGACAGCCAGAAAGCATAAGTAATGAAAGATTTTGTCAACAAACCAACTATTAAACTATCACAGGAGAAAATTAAGGTAGATTAGACACACACTGGAGAAATGATTGAGTGATATCACATACCAGACAGACTTTAGCCTAGAACCTGAATAGGAAACAGCGAGTAGAGTACGCAGTGGTGACATAGAGGTGATGGTGTAAGGCGAAGATAAAAGTTAATGGGAAAATATCAAGCCAGTTAAAATGGACTGCAGAGAGAGCAAGGGAAAATGATGGTGTGTTGCTAAGTCCCATGTTTCACTCGGAATCCAAGGGAATAATAACAGTAATAATACATAATAAAGTAGTGGTACATTACTTTCCTTCTTCTGTCTAAACTCGGATTTCAAAAATTGTTCATTTTTACCACCTGTGGTAAAACTGTGTCTATTTATTTTATTTATTTATTTTCTACAGATTAGATTAAATACTCAAATTTCGGTTTATAGTTAATTTGCATTTATTTAGGTCAATTATTCTATCGGTATTGTTAGCAAAGAACTGCTCTGTTGCTCACTTTTACGTATCCTGTTTCAAAACTGTTCACGGTTACTGTTTTTCCTATTCTTATTAGACAAAACAACTTGATCACGTGTTTGTAGTTTTATCTACATACAACAGACACCCATATCAAAGTGCATCGGATTACTTTCAGAAAAGAGTTAGGGATTTTGTAGACGATTTTAAAAAAGAAATGTGGCGTTTATTTTGTTTTTATCTGATGATGTATTTGAACGTGTTAGTAGTTTTTATTGACTCGGGTGTGAACACAGGCATAATTTAGAAGTTGATAAATGGAATTTCTTGTAACCTGGCTTAACGTGTTGTACTTTCTAAAAAACCATGGATATCAGAAAAAGAAAAGTTCTACCTAGACAAAACCCGATCTATCAGTTGTATTCATGATAAAAGAAACTAAATTCAATTGATCTGAAAGCAGGAAAGTCGGTGGACTGATGAAACGCTTTCAGAAGTACCCTGATTAGCTACTCCTTCGTGATTAATCAGTTTATACAATTCAGTCTTACAGAAGGTCCATTGTGGGCCCTAACACTTAATTATTAACACGTCTGATTGCATCATCGGGTGACGTGGTTTCAATTATCCGAGAGGATATAGCTTTGATGATGACTATTAGCTAATACAAATTCTAGGTCTGCAGCTTTTGTCCGATTACATGTAGCCGGCTAACATTACTCACGCAAGTCTAAGAAATTTGTGATCTTCAAAAGTTAGGTTAATGATGATTTGGAGTTTTAATTCACCGAGTATTTCCGAGCACTTAAAGGACTCAAGCTTATTCTTATCAAACCTAAAAGCCCTCATTGCTACAAACATGTCAAAGAGGCGGAGTTTTTCAAGCAACAGTAAAGGTCAAGCATTTATTTATGCAAGAATTTCTAAATGGAAATACAAACCACTCAAAAGAATTCCTCGAGAAATGGACACTAAGACGTGCCTAATGAAACGCTTTCGTAAGGTCATCACACTTTATGCTCTCAATACAAATTCAGCATAACTGTATTATCCAAAGGTATGTTCTAGTTAGCAAATGTTCATTATATGTTCCTTCGTTTTTCTTTGTACCATTGAATATGTAGACAGTAACCACATGAAATTCTTTTGGTGTGCTTACATCAGTTCTCTAGTAGAATTTTTAAAAATAAGAACGGTAAACAGAAAACATCTTGATGACTTAATATATTGTTTTCTTTTTGTTCGGGAGGTTTATCTGATAATAATTGTTAAGTGTACGAAAGTCATCCGAATGAACATTGCGCCACTCTGCCAACACCACAAATGCTTTGGTCATTCATGTAAGAGTCATAAACTTTTAGTTTTCTTTTCTGATTCTCTTGCTTCATCAAATCCTTGACTTTTAGTGCAACTGATTTTATTCTTGACAAGATTTATTCTGAATTTCAGGACAGTTAGCAGCCACTTTCCCTAAAATATTCCCGATTACCAACCTTACTTTTCACAAAGTGGAACTAGCACTCCTTAATGTCCACATGTTACGTAAGCCAAATTGAACAATGAGGACAACATCCCATACTGTCTTTCGGCTTTACACGATCATTACTGACTAAAAAGACTAATACTGTTTGCACACAAAAACTGTACCTAATAAGAAATCTATGCCTTCCTCAATGTGTGTACTCAGTCTCTGGATTATATAGAGGCGCCGACTTAAAATTACTATTGGAAATTCGGATCACTGTATACTGTAGGTCACCACACGTCAAAGATTTCACAATATTGGACACCCTTCTTGCTTTCCATATCCTGGATGACTTAAACATCTTTAACTGTAGCACTTGTAATTAAAACGATGCCACCAGGTTCAGGAAATCGAAAGAGATGACTTCCTTTAGATTAATCACATTTATGATGATAGATATTTCTTTGCATTGGTTGGGTATCTTCTTCAATACCCATTTAACCATATCCACCCAAAGCCATCTCTTCTGTGTTTCTTCTGTCAACTACTTTGTTCCCTCTTAAGTCTTCGATTTCTTGAAACATGAAACGTAAACAATTTACAAAATTCAGATCTTCTACGATCCTTCCATAAGTCTACTGTGTGTCCATCTTTTCACTCCTGATGGTCTGCCATTACTTCCACAACTAAGAAGATTTTTGGTGATAACAGACGGCTTGGATTCACTCTTTTCCTCACTTAAAACACGGTGAGCCTTCCAATTCATAGAATTAGGAATATCTAGAAAAATTCATTCATTCATAGGTGCGTCGGTGGCACAGCGGTTAGGACGCTCTCCGACCATTTACATGGTCCAGGGTTCGATCCCTGGCCGACGCACCCCTTTACCTCGCTAAGCGAGTGATAAAGCTGGTAAAGAGGAAAGGTTGGACATGAGGCTAGCAACCCCATTCCATAAAAATAAACAACACTGCTACGGAAACTTCAAGCCTCAAGCTTGAAGCCCTATGTTCCACTGGGAACGTCGAGGAATGAAAAAAGAAAAATTCATTCAAACCTCTATAGTACATCAGTTTAATCGACAGTACCACTGAATTTTTAAAATATGATTACCATGATTTCAGAGAGTACTTAGCAACAGTGTTTCACCAAATGGTTCCAAGTAAATTAGTGATTACACTTAAGGAATGACTTACAAACTTGTATCACACATCCCACCACATTAGCAGCCATCATAACTAGAATATTTGTAACTGTAGAGTTAACGAATCATTGTCGAACATAGTGAAAATAAACGCCAGAGTCACATATTATGACTTCTGAATTATCAAACAAAGTGGTTTAACTAACACAGAAAACAAACGCTAAATCAGCTCTTTATCCAACTCAAAAAGTAGTACTATTAAACCATTGATAAAGTGTCAGTTGTTCAAAATAGAATGATTAACTATTTAATCACTCAGTAAATTCTATTCAAATGTGCTGTTTATTATCCTGTCTATTTATTTTTTATTAATAAGAATATATATAAAACTGAAATTTTGTCTGGTTGATTGCGACTAGTAGTGGAATTCAGAATGTGGGTTTCATCTCATACAAGACTCATCCTCTGCATGTGCTTTCACCTACAGTCAGTGATTTTGCTGCCAATGCTACCCATACTAAGCATCTGCTGTTCCGAACACAGCTACCTTAAAGAATGGAGATCTAGGGGGAAAAGAAACGCACCAACGACCTTGAATCACAAATGTAGACCAAGTTAATGAAATCAAATGAAAGACAATTTATTCCTAAAATATTTTGAAAAAGAGTGATAAAATGGCAAACAGGATTTCTGGCTATTTAGGGATTAGGAGTAGGTTGATGTTAAGTCACAAGATGATTAAAGGTGCTTAGGGTCAGACTGGAGTGGGTTCGCAGAAAGATAGGGGTTATGGTTAACTAAGAGACCCAAATATTCTTTTGAAAATAGATAGCTCTTTCTAGATCAATAGTGGCTTCGTTAGCTTGCATCTCTAAGCCTCACCTTTGCCTCAAACACGAAAGCTTCATCTGCTAGGTTACTCAGTAAAAACACCATGCAGCTGGAATAAAATCAATCAGTGGGAAGTTCAGAAATGTTAATTGTAACAAATAGATTTGGACTGTTTGCTGCAGAAGCAATTTGTACGTCGAAATCTCTATAACCTTCACCACTATCCACAAAAATATACCACTATCGCCTCCTTTCATAAAAGAAAACAGGGAATTAACACTCGATATGCACTGCAATCAAAAGGCACACTGCTTGATGCTTGAAGTGAGATAAAAATCACTAATTATTTGACTTATCAAAAAAAATTCTTTAGTCCTACAAAACCCAATTTCTATCCTAATACCGACGTGAACGTATTAACCGAATCAAAAGGGGATATGTTACCAGTATAAAATGAAATACAAAATGAAAATTTAACCAAATTCAGGGGATTTGTTGGCCTAACAATTGATCACCGACCAAAAGGTCTCATTATTCGGAACTTTATCAAAGGGATCAGTTTGATAAAAGCGGAAGAATAGCAGTAATAAAAGTACAAAACAAACTCAGAAATATAACTTACAAAAGTATACCATAAGACGGTTAACAAATTTCTCCATTTTATTGTCAATGTAATGTTCTCTGCAGAAATTAAGAATTTATCACTCTAAGTATATGTAAATATTCGTATATTTATGACTAGCTATATTTATTTACATAGATATTTGAGTAGAAGACATTTTAACCAATCAGATTATTGAAAAAATTATTAAACAGCAAAGAGACAAAATGTGAATGTAAAATATTTGTCACACTCTTACATCAGAGCATAACTATTTGCTTGAGTAATCTGTCTTATTTTCATAATTTGTTTTGTACAATAGGTCTAAAATCAACTAACAACTCAGGTCTTGTTTCAATGAAGCTTATAAAAAACACTTACCCCTTATAATACATGGTTTATTCCGTTGTAAATATGTCGTGATAAAGTGCGCCAATCTGACGCGTTGTATTTCACTGTAACATATTTTAAATTGCACAGTTAAATGGTTTGTTTAATATGCCTTTTCAATAAAGAAAGAAAGACCAGTTTTGCAGTATGAAATGATATCAATTCATACTTTGACTGACACTAATTTACTAATTAGCGTGATGCGCTTAGTCCTTTGTTTGGTGCAAACTGAATTTCATCCGTCAACCATGCAATGTATCTGCCATGATAAGTGGATTGACACCCCACTGAACCCTGAAATGTTAATTAAAATATCATTAAAGTAAACCATGATGTCGAGTCACCTTTCAAGGTGGCAATATTGCACATAGTTTGCTGACAGGAATCAGTCTCCACCAAACAAAGGACTAGACACACTACAATAGCCACTAACCAGTTTCCAATCAATCAATCAACCACTTCAAGACTAAAGGATGTCGATCGCGAGCCTGGATGGCTCAGTGGTAACAGCTCCGACTACAGCAGTGGGTAGAGCAAATTAGAATTGCAGAGGGGACATGAGTTACTTCAACACTGTAGGTACACTCTGCTGACCGATGAAGGCCAACAAGCACGATACCCAGGTCAAAAGCTTGTTTCTTGCATTTATTCCCCTTGATGAATTTAAATAAAGCAAGAACAACAGTGGTTTGTGCAGAATAATATGGTACCATCATTTATTTCGTCGGCTTCTCATCAGCTGCTTACAGCCTAAATAAATTGTGATGTTTACGTACAGAAAAGTTTTAACATACTTGCAAATTTTACATGTTGTCAGTTGACAGAAAGTTCCACAATTAGTGAAAAGTGCTCAGAAAATCGTGCTTATATAGTTTTTACACAGGCAGTTCAAGTCAAAATGGATGTATGCATACAATGGTAAAAGAGTTACGTAATAAAGACGAGAGGTGAGTAAGATGAGTAACTAATAAATTTGGTAACGATGTACTGACTTCAAATCACGTCATAGAAACAAGCAATATTACAGATTATAAAAAAGAGGGGTGAGGTTGTATACATACATTGTATGCATATGCAGCTGATGAGAAGCCGACGAAATAAATGATGGTACCATATTATTCTGCACAAGCCACTGTTGTTCTTGCTTTATTCAAAAGCTTGTTTCTGATTGCCTGCAATCAAATGATATCATTCTATTTCACGCGTTTTCATCAGCTGCAGACTACCTTGAATTACTATGGTTATCAAAGAATAAAAACAACATACTTCAATGTGTGAATGATAGTAGGGGAAAAGTTATAAAATTAGCATATCCAGAATGTAAGCATTGCAACTTTTAGCTTTGGTTCCCATCAACTTATGTGGTTCGGAAGTAGAAAAGGAGGGAGGTGGAAGGTGGAGACAGAAAATCAATAGTGTCCGCTTAAAAGTTTATTTAGCAACTAATGAAAGTCATATTTGATCTTTATTATTTGACCATTTCATTGAAATCTACCCAAACAATAAATTCACCATGGAATATGAACATAACGATGACTTCAGGTTCCTAGATCTTAATGCAAGAATAAGAATCGACGGTATGGTCGAAAAGTTTATTTCTAGAAAAGAGATCTCGATTAGAAAATATATTCACTATAACAGCTTTTGTCCTATGGGCTGTAAGCGTGGATTAGTGAAGATACCACAGGACAGAGTTATGGGAAGCTATGTTCACCCAAAATACCATGGAAAATAAGAAGGCTTTGATAGGAAGTACCCAGGAAAAAATGGGTATCCAAAAGGATTCATCCTACAGTATAATAAAAGGTAAAGACGAGAAAATGAAAAACAACTCTTGAAAGGACGAAAGTGTTCATTTGTCTCCCATTCAAAAAAGACTGACAAGAGAATAAAAGGATCGAAAAACGATTCTTCCCTTTAGCTAAATTCTTAAAACTGTACAGCATTATATGCTCAATAAACCAATCTGAAGTGCATAAGTACCTTGATGATATCGTCTCATACTGCTTTCATAAATTTATATACACTTGCAGTAGCAACTATATTGGAAGAACATCTGGATAAAGTTGTCTTATCTGAAACGGAACATTCTTTTTATTCTCAAGTTTTGCCTTGCATATCTTTATAAGAATTTACGCTGGTATAAAAAATTTCTACCATACCATATTTAGCACGGGTTTTGTGTGAAGTGACAACTAGATGTCAAACAAAAACCTATATACCTTTTAAATCAGTAACTGAACTGCAAAGTATAAGCAAAGGTTGTTGTTACATGTATTATCTATAATACTAACTACTTGTACTTCTTTATGTTTTCACCAATATTCTGTTTATAGTGGTTTTATTATTAACATTATTATTACCACCTAGATTTCATGTACTTACGTATCTATAAAAGCAGCTAAATTGTTGCAGTATTTAAAAAAACCGCTGAAAATTCCACTGTCGTTTGAAATAAAGTGATTATTATTACCATTATTATTTCAGAGCAAATCTCAAGAAACTAATGCCTAAAATGAAGCAGATATTCGCGAAGTGCGATTACTATTTTTTTATATTTTTTGATTACAGCTTGATTCCACACCGTATTTTCAGTACAAGTATGGAATTTTCAGCATGGATATCGGTAGCCAAAATTTACAGACCGACCATAGATATCAGGTGTGCGTCAGTAGGGGATCGAACCCCGGACCATGTGCATGGTCGGCGAGAGTCCTAACCGCTGTGCCACCGACACGAGACACCATGTGGATAATAGTCATTTCGTCGAGATTTATAAATCCTTCAAAATAATGTATTAACAAAAGACTGTGAACTCACCATGATTTGCTGAAACGATCGTCACGAAACGTTCTAAACCGAAACTATGCTTACAAAAAGAGAGCGGAATGAATCTCTAACCTCTTTTGTAGATGCATTTTGATTATATAGATTAGTAATACATTTTAGTGATTCCAGTTAAGTGAGTCAGTCCTTTGAATTATATATAAACCCACATTAGTTTCTATGTAAACTTATAAGCTGTCACTGTTCATATTCTGCTCTGTGTCTCTTGCCTCCGCTTCCCTCCTTTTAACACTTCGAAATCACGTAAGTTAATGGAAACCAAAGCTAAAAGTTGCAATGCTTATATTCTGGATATACTAATTTTATAACATTTTCCCTACTATCATTCAAACATTGAAGTATGTTATTTCCATTCTTTAATAACCATAGTAATTCCAGGTAGTCTACAGATGATAAGAACCTGTTGAATTGAATGACATCACATTGTACGGCAAACTCGTTCTTTCTAACTTCATCAGAATTTATCAAGGTAACCAAGCACATGATATGCAAAGTGTAAGAGTTTGTGATTCGAAGTTGTCTTCATCGAAAACATCATAGTTTCCATGCTTGGACCAATATGGTTAGAATCAAACATTGCTAATGTATACTATCATTTCAAGTACTTTAAGGCTTCTTCTTCTTGTATTTATCTCGTAAATATACTTCCAATAATGTGTTATTCATAATTTCATTTTATACCATTTTGCAGCTGCGCAGAATTTCTTTTCTCTTCCTGAAATAGCGTTCAATCACGTGGTGGCATAGCACTCACCCAGATATACGCTGTTCACTGGTTGACCATAACTATCAGCAGGAAGCGGAACGAAGTTTGGGTTGTTGCTCAACTTCGATGGTGACCTTAGTAAACTGTTTACAATTTAACATTTATACGGACGTGTTCTGATTGCTGGTACAATAATTGAACAATTTAAACTTTTGAAAAAGTATTAATTTATGATACTTCAGGATTGTAATCTATAACATTACTGATCGTGCCTGTAAAAATGGCATGCATTTCTTGTAAACATACCTGTTTATATAAAATATAAATTAATATTATTATACTTTTATTCATAGAGATTTTTATGTTTCTACCTTCGCACCTAGCGACCGCAACATATTTGATTGTAAGCAATCGTGCAGGGAAATATTTCTGGACAGATGGTTCTGAAGAAGTTAGTTACTGGAACAAAGTACAGAACAGAAAAAGAGAAAAAAGAGAAGCCAGATTGAACAAACCTATTTTGAGAACTAGTGTTATTTTTAAGCATCTCGTTTATTCAAGTGTTCATTGTAATTTAAGTACTCATTTCAGTTCAGCTGAGTAGGTAGTTTTATATGCATTTATCACTGTCATTTTGACACATCTATCAATATCATACTGTGTAAAAGCCACCAGTTCAGCAAACAGCATCAACATTAATGTGAATAATTTGTCAAATAAAGTGAATCCTGACCCCTGTGAAGCGAATATTTTATCAGGTAGTCCACAAGGTGAGAGGTAACATCTGCTGGCACTTATTCACATGTTAGATGTGAAAACTTGAGTTCACCGGTCAATACCTTGAACTCATGTCATTTACGCCTATTATCAGAAAGAGCGAATAGTACATAATTCTGAAGACACTTTCCTGAACTTTATCAAATAAAGCTGTTATTATATACCATTGGTAATGTACTGATGTACACATAAGAGCAAAAGGAAGCATACAGACTAAGTTCTAGAATGTCGCCTGTTCAAATCCAAGAGTCAATAGGCTTCTTATTCACAGTTTTATAATATTGACTGTCTTAATCTTACTGATTTACGAGACAGATGTAATTTCATGATGTGATTTGGTGGATAGTGACTAGGAATGGAACACCGGATGTGAATTTTGTGCTATTCGAGAGTCGTCATCTGAATGCACTTGGTTCTTTAGCAAATAAAGCTATTCCAACCGAGACTTAAACCCATTACTCATCGTTTCAAACACCAAAGCGTGTCTGAAACGACAGGCGTAGGGAAATTACCAGTCACTGAGAAATGTCGGTACTCTCATCTGATGAGACTCACTCAGGGAGAAATGTGCATCTTGAATTCCACTGCTAATCACCTTCCATCAAATAACATAAAGTTTTATTTCGCTTACACAACACCTTGGTAATTAAAAAATACTTTTAAAACGTTTGTTTCTTGACAGATCACTCAATAAAAAAGTTAGATGCTTCAATCTTAAACTTTCTATAGCAGTGCATCACATTACTGAATATTGTTTTTTGCTGTTCACTATCCAGATTTTAATTTGATTCCTTTTGTTGTTTTTTCGTTTGTTCTTTTTTTGCAAAGTGAAAGATGGAAAAATGCATTAGAAAAATTACCCTGTGTAATCTGCTTCAATGAATTCATCATAGACGAATAAATCTTTCTTGAAAAAAAAGAAAAAACCCTTATCTCTTTGTCAGTGAGACAATAAGAGATCAGAAATCATTTAAAATGATGTGCTGTTATTTTGATGCTCAGTTGAAAGCTGAAGCATTGTTGTTCACAAGGAATAATGCTGTTCTCATTAATTACAACTGATGAAAGATAAATCATTTCAGGATGAATTCATTCAAGCACTTTTTTGTTTTATTTGAATGTTTCAGCAGCATTCAAGAGTTATTTGACTCCTACGTAAGTAAGAACTTTGAGCAGAGAAAAGAAAAACTACGGTTATTATTTTTCTCACTAGAAATATGAAGTTAGCTGTATCTACATATATATATTTTTATGTTAAATTTTATTACATGCTATAATGAGTGAATAAACAATGTTTCTGAAATGTTTATGTATTTCGGAATAGATAATATGTAGTCGACAGGATTGTTTAAATGCAATATTCATAGGGAAAAATAAGTTATTAATCGTAAATTAAAAACAATGTTATTGTTTACTACTGTTAGCTATAAATTTGTGAATAAGTAGATTCTGACAGTAAGCGTGATTACGGAGAGTAATTCCACTCAAAAACATTGCTGAAATTGAAACCTTTACTCGAGTCTAAACATCTACTATGGAGAAATAAAACTTTATTATCGATGACATCATAATAGTAGTCACTTCTCCTCAGTGAGTTTGTAGTTGTTGATTGAATGACTGGAATGGATTATTAACTCTCCAGTTAACTTTCATTCCATTCACCCCCCGCCCCCACAAATTTCAATATTCTCATTTCTTTTTCAATATGAGTAACCTCCTCAGCTTCAGACATCATGTGGAAATTTCACTTCTGTATGCTTATTTTTGCTTTTATTAAAAGAGGATACACTAGCTGACTGGCTTTCCAAAGACTCTTGCCAACTCATATCGACTCGTTTTTCGAATTCCAGTAAAGAGTTGGCAGCCGCACGCCAAACTTTGTCTCTTTTTCCACACTTAATTCCGGTTAGTAGGCTGAGAGAGAGAGGTTAAATAAGAATTTATGCTTAATTAACCCATATTGATTTAGTCACACTGAAATGACTGAACCAAACTTAAAATATCCTATAAATACATATATAGTTTCCAGTTTACTGTGTCTGCCATAAATTATTACAACTATGTTGAGGAATCGAAGCGAACATAGTTCGAATATGTCTTGGAAATGATGTATGTTTATTCCATCCGTCTACTTAAACAGTTCGCCTCAAAGGGAACGCTTGACTGTTCATCAGCAACTGGAATTTTTATAATTATTTATCACATAACCTGGAATGAATGAATATCAAAGGACGGCTTGTAAACCTCAATTCACTTTTTATTTTACATAAAGTATTTCATGTAAATAAATCTCATCAATATAAAAGTAAATCAAATCCGCCAATCGCAGATGAAAGGGGCCTTTGATAGTTACACAGTTCGAAGTGAGATTTCATTACAGTGATTTTTGGAAACGGAGATCATTTAGATCACAATAGACGTTCTCTTTGATGATGCCATAAATTACACTAAAGAAAGCAGTTATAACTGCAGTCTACTTTTGTTTACTCCTTCTCGTCCCCAGTGGAACATAGGGCTTCAAGCTAGAGGCCTAAAGTTTCTGTAGCAGTGGTGTTTATTTTTACAGGAAAGGGTTACTAGCCTGATGCCCAACCTTTCCTCTTTTTCCGCTTTATTACTGGCTTAGCGAGGTATAGGAGTACGTTGGGCGGGAATCAAACCCCGGACCATGTGCATGGTCGGCGAAAGTCCTAACTGCTGTGCCACCGACGCTGCTGGTATAACTGCATGCCACTACAACATATTATTCATATCAGTCATTAGTAGTATGACAGAAACACGAAAGTATTTTAAAAGAATGAGTAAAACACATCTTTTAACCTATTGACTGAAACTCAAAAATCTCAACCAGGATTCTTTAGATAATTAACTAGTATAGTTTACACTCCAAATTTTATAAGCCACTTGTTCACTGATCAATAATTTCAGCGTGATTTGCATTTGACATAAGAGTTTCAATTTTATATCTACTCGTCAAAATAACCTTTTAAAATCGTGGAAGGAGTTATGTGTTTTTGATATATAGTGTTTTCAAGTGGAGGAGGTGGATGATAATGTAAAGGTTTTTAAAAAGAAATTAAACTTGCCCAATAATTTGTGTTATCTATATTTTATGAGTACCCTTCAAAAAGATAAAAAGTTTTTTCTTTGAAGAAATTAAGTCACTTAAATTAAGATATCAACCTACTCGAAGTTCATAGGTGGTCTGAATTCTCCTAAGCTACATTAATCAATGGAGTTAAAAATGATTTGTGATTATTTTTTGTGACATATATCAAAGCATAGGGAAATCTGACTAGAGTGAATCTACTATCAGCTTTATTGTGTATTTTTTTTCAAAGATGACTACACAATTTGATTACCAGTTGTTTCCTCTGACTGTCAATGCATTGATATGTTCAGGAAATTGGAGAGAAAAATATGATTACAGTGGTTCACTTTAGCTTCGTGTTCTCTTAGGTGTTTTCCAATATACAAGTTCAATCATTTATGTCAAATTTCGATTTTATAATACAAAACATTATATTAGAATAAAAGAAAATCCACCCCTCCGAATGCCAAACAGTCAATTTCACCTTGAGGCATAAATCCGACCAAAACAAACTTGTTGGCTCTCACGAGGTATGCAACATAGATGGCACTGAAATAGAAACCAAGTCGGAAATTAAATAACTAGGCGTCATTCTATCTGCTGATCTCTCCTGGTCGTCTCATATCTTAGTGATTTCTAAGAAAATATTCCGTCTTACATTCTACATCAAGAAGTTAAGACATTCTGGTATAACCCAACCCTTACTCCTACAATTTGTTAACTCTCGCATTCTGCCTATTATTCTCTATTGTTTCCCCTTAGTTTTTCCCGGGCTACTGAAGAAAGACTACAACATATTACTCAGGATGTTAAAGGTTGTCAGCAGGGTAAGCAACGTGCCACTGAACCAGCTTGTTAATATTCTGGTTGACAGGCACATGGACTCATGTGAAAAATAGGCCAAATCCATTTTATCTAACTCACACCACCCTCTTCACTCACAACTCCCCCCCCCCTGCATCTCATCAGGTAAAACCAGAAGCCAATATAGAAAACTATATGGTTGCACCAGCAAGTACAAAAGCTCAACCATACCCTACTTAGCTCGTGTTCTGTGCGATAAAGAAAGCATTAGGCGTGACACCTATAGTTCATTAAATAGTCAGTAGTACAACTGGATCTTGTTTTTCCAACTCACATCATTTATAGTTACAACATTTTCTTTCTTTCTTTTCCTTTTCTCTCTCTTTTTTCCGTTATGTGCTGCTTTGTTTCTTCCTCTCGCTTACGCCAGTAAATATGATTGCACCTACTTTTCTAACACCTTCAAACACTTTTCAACTGTGGCTTTGCTACCGACATGCCAATGTGTTGTTGTCATAATGAAATGAGATTTCCTTAATCTATGTAGAATTTTATTTATTGATAATGTACTAACTGGATGCAATACTGTAGTAAAAATGCTGAGAATTCCATTCTGTATCACATGTACTGTTTTGGAATAAAGCAAATTATTATTATTATTAAAAAACTTCACCTGATGATTTAAATGTTCATTATGTAGGCAAATTGTCTATTTAGACATGGCTTTTCAACACAGTCCTATCTACTGCAAACACTCATGAGAATTTTTAACAACTATTCTATATCTCACTACCGAGTGTAGCTGCCCGCAATTCTAGTGAAACGTCTTGATCAATAAGATCTATCCCGTTGGGCGTTAGAACAAATACTCTCCGATGATACCTGATGGTGGTCACGCTAAAATCACGAGTTGGTATAAGTTGGAATTCATGGGTCATGGGGTTAGGTCTCAGCGGCTGATGATTCTGCGAGTCACCGGTAAAAAATTCGCCTTTTTGTTCATGCTGTTGTAAGGTCCTAAACTAGGATGGAACACCTGTGGATCACCCCCTGGTTTCCAGTGGTTCCCCTAGATGACAAAATCTGTCATCAAACTTGAAACAGTTCAAATCCATACAGAGGAACTCTTGAAAATATTCTGTATCTGCAGAGTCGTACAGTACAAATGCAATACTTTTAAAAAACTCTTCTTTTTACTTCTGTGTTTGTTGTGAAATGATTACAACATAAACAGCATAAAAATATATACTCCATCTACGGTTGACCATATGTTAATTAACTTGACAAGAACTTACTAACAGGAGAAAACAAACAAAGTGAGTCAATAATGACGTAAATAAACAAATTAAAGTGAGTTGACTATTTATGACAAAAGTTAACTTTTCATAGACTGATTGCATGAACATTCATGAAAATGCAGACTCTAAGATAAACAAAAATAACAAAATAACTGGCAACGGAAAATTGATTGATCCTGCATATTATTACATGTCAACAGTGCAATTGAACAGGGTTTATCCTTCGGAATAAATCGATTTAGCTCAAGACCCTTCTAATGATGTATGTTTCAGCAAAATAAAATAGACAAGGATTTATTTACTTCCTGATTATCAGCGAAAATACACATAAGGAGATTAGAGGGAAAAAAACAAGGAGCTCAGTAAAAATGTCTTTTTCAGCGATTTCATTCTCAAAAGCAGCTGTACAATCGGATTTATATGCATAGACTCAAACAGACATCACTATTATTTAATTCCACATAATAACGAAGGTGATTAAAGGTGATAATAAGTTTTAGTCTGATATGAAATTTCCAGGGTGTGAATGTTTATTACAAGAGTGTCTTAGAAATAAAATTACACAAATGACAGGAAAGTAGCTGCTTAATATGCAAAATAGGTTTCAACGAAGACAATGCGAATAACAAAAGGATATTGTCTTTCATCCACTAAGAAATACAAAGTCTTTTATAATAATGAAAGTGAAAAAATTGTTTTCATAATTCAAAATGAAAAAAATGGAAGTGGGTAGAAAAACAAAACACAAAAGCTAAGGAGTCAAACTGAACTAGATCCATGGTAAATGTAAAGGTTGAATTAGTTCCTTCTGAACACAGCTGCGGCTACACGATGCACATTGCATGAAATTCTGCAGTAGAAAGAAGTCAAAAACATCCCACCTTTGGTACATGGTATAAGAGCTTGCTTTGTAACCGGAAGGTCCTGGGTTCGAACCCTGGCGGTGTGTGCTTGCTGCCGATGGCTCCCAAACTAGGATGAAACAGCTGTCCAGTTCTACTTGCTGGTTTTCTATGGTTCTCTAACTGATATCAATCCGTGATCAACTCGTAAAAACAAAACTAATCCTTACAAACCAACTATAAAAACATTTTTGTTTACTTTGTAAATGACTTTAAATGATATGTCAGTTGAAACACTGTGAAGGGTGTTGACCTGATGTTCAACTATAGAGCTTCTGATTGAACCAGTGTTGCCTATTTGAAGCTATTCTAGGTAGTGTTCCCTAACACGTTTTGAAACGATGCGCATAGAATGACCTACGTATCCAGTTCCATAAGAGCAGATGAAATAACACATGAACATTAAAGTGTTCATATGTAGAATTTAGTCCTTCATATTATTTAGAAGCGTTGAGCGTGTTGCTGAAATGAACGATTTTCTGTAGGGAACTAGAGATTCCTCTCTTTATGATATATGCTGCTAAGTGTCTACTGAAGTGCAGATTCACATACAATGTTTTCTTAGTTACTGAAGTTCACTCTCCTATTCTTGTTTGGTTTCAAATTTTTCTCCATGAAACGTAGTGGGTATCGATTTTAAACCAAGATATTTTTAAGAAATAAGAGATCTTCTGAGCAGTCTATGCTGGAAATTCTTCTCATGTGGTGGACAATTGAAATGATGAGAACCCTTTTTCGACTCACATATATCCAACTATAAAGGACTGTCAATCGGCTATTCTATGCCGATTTTCTTTGGATAGATTTGAAAGGATTAAATGACTTTTTGCTTCCTATAAAGGGGCCGACAAACAATCACATTTATGGGATAATGCTTCCCAAAACAGATGAACACTTTCTGATTGTTATTGTTCGTAATTAGGTACTCAGTATTGCAGACGTTTTCAGGCGGCTTTCCTGTCTGCTTTAATCTATGCACTTAAAAGACACAAAATTTATCTTTTTGTCATTTAATTTAAGTAGATAAATGAGTAGGCACTTATCTGAGCAGTAGCAAATGAAGCGAAAAACTATTTCATTAGCATACAGAATTTCTCAACAGTAAATAAGTCCTCTTTAAAAAAAAGAGTCTACGAAGTCGTTAACTTTTGAAGTTAGTTGAATGTTTTTTCACCCACAGTTTTTTATTAGCTTCCTGTCAAAAACTCAATTATTTATTTTGGCATTAATTCCAACCTAATAACAGTGAATGGTTTACTTAAAGCCATTACCTAAGTAAATGCAAAGGCAGTAACGGAAGAAATACTTACTTTCCAATTAGATCCTCATCTCTGGCTCTACTCTAATGTATGTATAACACAAATAACACTTTTAATACAACACGAAGAAATTTTTACCAGTCTAGTGGCGATTAGTCTGTTAAAAATAATTAGTGAGTATTAAAATGTCAAGGGATGCGGGGGGAGGGGGTGACAGTTAATCAAAACAATTAATGCATACAATTAAAGGGTCGAAGGGGTTACAACACGTGGATTACATGTTGAATAATTTTGAAGAAATTCAGAGTAATTAAGGAGTAAGTGAATGTTCAAGTTGATTACGTAAAAGACAATTAAAGGTTAAGGAGTTATAAGAATAAAATAATTTGGACAATGATAATTTTAAAAGCCTTGCGCGAAGCAGTCAGGTTTTTACATTAATATAACAATGGCCAAAGTATTGAAGGTGTCTGTACGAATGTTTTCTAAACACACAGGTTTGACTGCGTCAGGTGGATACTGGCGGCTTCAGTCGTATGTAAAAGACGAACTTGTAAAGCAAAATTAAGATTAGTAGGAATGTGATAAATAATTTTAAATGCTGTATTAACACCAACTTTATGCTCAGTGTCTAAAAGGTGTGCTAAAACAGAGCTATGAATGGGTGTTGTCTATCTCTCGCTTAACCAAACGGGATGATGTTCAAAAATACTATGAGGAATCTGCTTAATTTTAACCCCTTCAGTTACACTGGTAGGTACACAGAGCAGTGGCAAAATTAGGTGGTTCGTCGCTATCTTTCCAATGTAAAATCGGAGTGATAGTGAAGCGAGAACGCACCTCTTCTGTTATTTTAAATGGATTCTTGAGGTGCTGAGTTACTGTTTCACTGATGTTATCACCAAGGAACCGCAGTTTTATAAACAAGGACTTTTCTAGAGTTGCTGCCCTACTTGCTTGCTTCAGTGGCAAATTCGTATTTGTTTCAATAAACTTATCTGGATAACTATTTTTACTGGGTAGTTCTCTGATAATCTTTGTCACCTCATTGAGAGAGTCGTGTTTTTGTTGATTATCACCCCGTGACATGTTAATGATGACTAATTATTATCAATAGACTTGTCGTCACTAGGCTGGTAGAAGTATTTTATTGTATTAAAAGTGCTATATATATTAGAGTAGCGCCAGAGATGGGGATCTAATTGATAGTAAATATGTCTTCGTTCACTCCTTTTGCTCTCTAAATGTCTAAATGGGGATTCATTCTATACTTAAGTATAAAACTAGCAACATGAGTTATAAGGTATAAGATGAATACAGTATTGAAAACTAACTGCCAGACACCATTAATACCTAAATCACCCTGTTATTTGGATATACAGTTGCATAATCTGTAAGCAGACGAAGTTGCTTTTCAGCTAGCCACTTTTACCAAACTAAAAACTGGAGTTATGCATATGCGTTTTGCTGCTGGGCTGCACAGATGTCATTAAGGACTATTAAACTAGGAAATTTTCGGTTACAGGATTTCATCATGAGCTGATATTGGTTAGAAAACCACTGGAAAACCTGTAGAGAGTACTGGCGACTGGCTCTATTCAGATAGGTAGTTACCTGGGGTTCCAGTGGGAATTGGTAGAAGTTAGAATTCATGGGTCATTGAATTGGGTCCCAGTGGCTTAATGGTATACGAGCTCGCCTTGCAACCAGAAGGTGTTGAGCTCGAACCCGGTGGGTGCGTACTGATGAAGAGTCCCAAACTAGGACGAAACAGCTGTCCAGTACTCCCTGGTTTTCCAATGGTTCTCTAACCAATGTCATCTAATGATGAAATCCTGTAACCAATCAACCAAATCCCTACAAACCAATACTTGAAAAGGAAATTTTTATTCACACTTTCAGTTACTCGGAAGATGTGTAATACTGCGTGTAGACTTGATGAAGTGCTCTATTATGACACTTATAACTACAAAAAGTATTCAGTTATAAGAATTTATTTCATACTTCTAGTTGCTTTGATAAGTTTAAATAAAGAAATGAAGAAATATGACGAAAGCTCTTTTTATTTTGTGGATTCTTCTCAACTGCGTAAATCCTAAACAATATCAAAAGAGAAGTCACAAAATGTTTGAACAGTGATGTCGAGTTATTGATGGGGAAGTATATAAGCAACATAATTTCAAAATGACGTAAGCAAACAAATTAATCAGCATTAAAAAACCAAGTATTTATAGCATAATCAGACAAGAATGAGGAGGCACAGTTCAGAATTCGCTTAGGAACAAGAACTGACCGGAGAAAGAATACATGGTCGAACAACAAAATAAATTTATACATAATATTTTAGAAAGTTCAAGAGGGTGGAAATGAATAGTAAAATTACGACAGAAACAAATATTTATGTGAATTCTGAGAACTTAATGTAGTTCACGTTCGCATTGATCACGAACGTGACATTTAGTTCTATGTTCCTAGATCGCAACATAAGAGGAAGAAACGATGGGACGATTGAAAAAGTCGTCTAAAGTGAAGGAACGTGGACTGATCAATGCTTTAATTATCACATCTTTTGCCCTATCAATTACAGACTTAGCTTGTTCCAAACTCTCTTCAGAAGACCTAGTGTGCTATGTTCAGAAAACGAGGTAGAAGAATTCACAATAAATATAGAAAACCTGATGAAGAATAGATACCTTGAATTTTCATATTAAAATATGAGAGTGAAAACAAACTCCTAGAACTAAACTCAAAACGGTTAAACAGAAACCAGTTGAGTTAGCTGTCTGTCGAAAAAAGAGAAGTACCTACAAGAACCGAAAAATTATCAAAGGTGCATTGACAAGAACATTTCCTGTAGTCACACTTATTTTACTTTATAACACAGTGTGGTCTGTAGTTCAGTCAGAACCACGTAAGTATCTTGCTTGTGTGAACTCTAACCGCATTTAGTAATTCAGTTGCAGTTTTGGCAGCAAGTAAATAGGAAGAACTAAGAGGAGAGCGTCTACTAGATTTTCCGAGTAGATGCCTGAACGCCTCCGTGCGAAATGCAGTAAATTTTTTTCAAATGCAATTGTTATACACCTAACTCACTTGGGATATACAGTTGAAACTTTCAGCATAGTCAGTATTTCAAGAAGCCCCTGATTGCTTTATTCACATATTACGCAGGATGTTAAAGGTTGTCAGCAGGGTAAGCAACGTGCCACTTAACCAGCTTGTTAATATTCTGGTTGACAGGCACATGGACTCATGTGAAAAATGGGCCGAATCCATTTTATCTAACTCACATCACCCTCTTCACTCACAACTCTCCCCTAGCATCTCATCAGGCAAAACCAGAAGTCTATATAGGAAACTATATGCTCGCACCAGCAAGTACGAAAACTCAACCATACCCTACTTGTCTCGTGTTCTGTGTGATAAAGAAAGCATTAGGCGTGACACCTATAATTCATTAAATAGTCAGTAGAACAATTGGATCTCGTCTTTCCAACTCATATCATTCATAGTTACAATGTTTTCTTTCTTTCTTTTCCTTTTCTCTCTCTCTTTTTTTTCTTTCTTACCGTTATGTGCTGCTCGTTTCTTTCTTCCGCTTACGCCAGTAAATACGATAGCACCTACTTTTCTAACACTTTCAAACACTGTTCAACTGTGGCTTTGCTACCGACATGCCAATATGTTGTAATAATGAACTGAGATTTCCTTAATCTATATAGAATTCTATGTATTGATAATGTACTAACTGGATGCAATACTGTAGTAAAAGTGCTGAGAATTCCATTCTATATCACATGTACTGTTTTGGAATAAAGCAAATTATTATTACTATTACTTCGCAGAAGCCATTGCTATCAGAAGATCTGAACTCAACCTCTGTGAACAGAAACACAGCTTGATGAATCTTTCAATATCCTGGTAACTGTATCGTTTTGTCCGTTTGTTTTTGCGTTTGGTTCTGTTGAGTAAAATTTCACCGAATTTAAATTTCCACCTAATGAGCTGAACTCATCATTAAGCTTTAAAGATTACTTAATTGTTACTTTACTTTCCTCTCCAACCCTATTGAATTCTCCATCATAATATATAGGAATTCACTCTATTTTTTGATTGTGTATTCTGTCTCCAGTGAATCCTCGTTTTTTCAAGCTAAATCTGAGCTATGCCTCCTCCTTCTTCGCTAGTTATACTATCTATAAATAGCTAGACTTTCAGCAATGAATAATTTGTCTACTTCTCACATTTCTTTTGGAATTATGTTGCTTATACTTTTTCCTACCAATAACTCGACATCACTGTAAAAAAAGTATTTTCAGAAATTGTGCAACTTATATTTTGATATTGTTTAGGATTTACGCAGTTGCAAGTTTATTCCCGCTTTTCTTTGTTAAAAAATAACGAATTAATCATTAGAAAATTTTGTTTAGCATGTTTTATGTCAAAATCATCTCAATTAATTAAATATAAAAAGTAGTAACTTTGATTCGCCTTCGCAGATTCTTGTAAAACATCGACTGCATGCTAAAAGCAACTACTGCTTACTTTCGAGTATTTAATGAAATGCATATACTCCCCCTTCTTATATAAACAAATAAACTGAATTTCCGAATAATAATCATAGTTATGATAAAATTGCTAAGCGAACTTTGCTTTACTTTCTGTAACCTTCTTGCAACTAATTAAGAAATTGATGGAAATTTATTATTTTTATTTAAACTTGAATTTTATCGTAACAGATGATTGTTAAGAGTATATTGCGAATAACAAAGAACACGGCAACTTTCTAAACCTTATTAAAGACTTTCAACTAGATGTGCATTCCAATATTTTATACCTGATGAAACCCAAGAGAGCCAGTTTCTGCTGTGAGCACAGCACTATTCAAATACTTGTTCAGCATTAAATTCTAGCCAGTTCTTATCCCCTGGCGTCACTAGTTAGTAACTATTCTCACATTTGTTCAGCCTGACACCATCCAACATTTGTGGCTTTGGATTTCAGCACCTCGGTAGTCTGCGCAGGATGTAAATTTGTAGCAAAGTCTCTCTGGGAATTTTTTTCATACTTGTCTTTTTGAACGGAATATTTGAAATATGTGACGTATTGTTTGTTAATGAAAACAAAACACATAGTTCAGAAAAGATGTTCTTCGCCACGAATTTACTTTCTTTGGCGGTACAATCGCATTTATATACAGTATTTCATGAATGAAACCTTCAAGATTCATTGACAAGAATATGAAACCAAATGTCCAGAGGAACGAAAAATTAATTCTTCCAAAACAGAAACTTTACAGAAACCTGGATTTAAAACGAGACTCAGCCTGCAGTATCGTCATGAGAAGAATTTCAGCATCTTCGAGAAGAACATTCTTCTCAGCAGCATTAAGAGTAGTGTTTTTGAGTCGTCTATTAACTGCAGAATCCGTAAAGACAATACCTCGAATCTGATCACCTGTTGCTGTGGAACCACGTAAATTGGTTGTTCTACGCATATCCTGTCTAAAAGTGTTCAAGAACACTATCCTTCATGGCTGCAGAAAGGTAGTAGTGACTCTTTAAGGGGAGTGACAACCAAACACTATGTCAAACAAACACTAACTTCAAAATAATCTAGAAAATGACGAACAACCTATCAGAGGCAGTACGCTTTCGTCTCCTTTGCATTGATGAAGCTTAGCCATTCATGCACACAATGAAAATTATTCAACCACTTACACTATCATAGTAACAGCCGTGTTGATTTCTGTCGAATTGATTTTAGTTTGTTCGTTTGGCTTTTCTAGCTCCTGGTTTTGTTTACAAGTTTAACACAATTCCATATTTTCCTTCGTCTCTATCTGTGTCTCTATCACAACTCCCTTATTCAATTATTCCTGTTATTAAGTAAATCTAATACACTCATTCAAATTCTCCCGTACGCTGACTAACATTAACAGTTATATTCGTGACAACTCATCACTTTCGCTGCTACCCTCTTTAATGAAAACAAGTTGTAGATAAATGTGATTGTACAGCTAAAGGAAATGAATTCGCCGAATACAGCCTCTTCACTGAACTAGGTGTTCCCTATTCATTAATGTCTGGATGGAGATTATTCATTTATTATTCTTTATTGTGATTATTATTATTATTGTTCCCTTGGATTCCTAGTGGAACATAGGGCTTCAACTGCACGTCTCCACTTGCTTCTGTCTTCTGCTGTACTTTTCACCTGCGTCCATCTTAGTCCATACTGTTTCACCTCATCTTCACACAATCTCCTCCATGTCACCCTTGGAAGTCCCACTCGCCGCTTCCCTTTCGGGTTCCACTCGAGCTATGGCCTGACGTGCGATGTCACCCAGCGGCCTCCTCAGCGAGTGTCCAATCCATCTCCACTTTCTCCTGCATATTTGTTGAGTGATTGGTTCTTGTTTTGTTTTTTCCCATAGTTTCTTATTGGTGATTCTTTCCGGCCATCTGATCTTCAGTATAGAACGAAGAGAGCTGTTGATAAAGGTCTGCAACAGGCTGTTGGAAATATTCTTTGTGACCCGCCAAGTTTCTGATCCGTATAGAAGAAGTGACTGACTTGACGTTTGTATTGAAGATCCTAATTTCGTTGTTGATGCTGAGTGACGAAGATTTCCAGATTGGTTTCAGGTTGATGAATGTGTTTCTCGCCTTTCCGAATCTCGATTTGACATCTTCGTCCGTTCCTTCTGTAGTTGAAACAATGCTCCCTAGATAAGTGAATGAAGTAACCTCTTTCAAATCCCTCCCGTTGATGGTGACTGGCGCTGGATGTTGCTGCTGTTGTGATTAGATTTGTTATTTTAACATTGATAATATGTTTCTATTTCGAAAAGACGAAGGATACCATATCTTTGATTTGTTAATTTTGATTTAGACTGGGACACTAATATGTATTCAGATCTCCATCTTCTCTACTACTATCATTGTATTCATATTCTCATCGTAGGATTATTACCCTCTAAATGTGAATGATATTCACGTATTGTTCAACAGTGATTGGCCATTGGTAACAGTATTTATTTAATTCCTACCTTTTTTGTTGATTAGGTCATGAACTTTATCTATTTTGTATTTTGTTATATGAATTGAATTATAAAATTTTCAGAAAATTTGATTATTTTCACCATCATCATCATCATGATTATTCCCACCGCTGAACTGAATCAAATTACTTTACAGTTGATGCTTTTGCATAAATAACAATTTTGAATTTAATTCAATACTTTTTGAAGTTTTTAGGGTATTTAAAAGAGTAATGAATGAAGATATGTGTAATGCGATGAGTCTACTGTTATCCCACATTGTTTGTTATATTTTTTCAACCATATCACACTCTTTTCTGAACAGATACCAATAAAAAACTCTTATACGGGTCGTTATTTTTTTCTGTGAATATTATCAATATCCAAGGACCATCAATATCAAGGACCGCTGAATCGGGTCCCAGTGGCTCAATGGTCTACAAGCTAGCTTGCCTTGTAACCAGAAGGTGGTGGGTGCGTACTGATGAAGAGTCCCAAACTAGGACGAAACAGCGGTCCAGTACTCTCAGGTTTTTCAATGGTTCTCTAACTGATGTCAGCTCATGATGAAATCCTCCATATTATCAATATCAACTGGAGAAATTCGAAAGTGTTCACTTCTTTCGCTTATCTAGGCAGCATCTTATCAACTACAGAGAGAACGGATGGAGATGTCAAAGGAAGAAAAGGAAAAGTAAGATATGCCTTCATTAATCTGAAGTCAGTTTGGAGATCTCTAATCTGCTCAGAATGAATATAAAAATTTCGAATTTTCAACAATAATGACAAATTAGCCTGTGCTTCTATATGACTGAGAAACTTGACGTACAAAAAGCATTTACAACAGCTTGCTTCAAACTTTATAAACAACATCTCGCTTCGCTGCCTCGATAGAGAATATCAGGTAACGAGCTGCAAAGGATTAGCAACAAGGGACTCAGTGGTAACGTCTCTGACTGCAGCACTGGGTGACGCGGGTTCGAATCTCAGAAGGCAGATACGCCTTGCCGACTGGTGAGTGCCAACTAGCATGAAACCTAGGTCAGGCAAGGCTTCCTGCCGATTTCCTCCAACCATTTAATATTAATTATTGAAAAGGCACCGTTATGGAGAACCAACTAGAATGGTGACCACATTGCCAACGTGACTGATAGAATTCAATCTGCACCAAACGAAGGAGTAGACACATTACACTAGTTACTAACTAATGTCCAATCAGAAACAAGGGATTCTGGCAAGAAACCAATTAAGAAGCTATCAGCCAGCAAGTATGCAAGAGGAAATGGAAATGGATTTGACACACACCGAGAAGATCATTGAATAAAATCACGCACCAGGCAAGCTCTCGAATGGAACCTGAATTGATGACAATGAGTTGGACTACTGAGAGTGACATGAAAGAAACCATGCCAGGAGGAAATAAATGCTTATATGCAGTCGTGGAACCAGGTTAAAAGAAGTGCAGAGAATAGGCTGAAACACAGATGTGTTGTCGAAGCTCTGTGTTCCACTCCATACCCAAGAGAATAATAATAAGTTATCCAGCTAGTACACATTGCATAAAAATGATGTAACGAATAGAATTAAAACTTTGACAAAAGGTAATTTCATGCAAAGTCTATTTTGAAAAAGTCAAAGATGGTTAGGTAGTAGTCAGTGCACAAAGTTTTGGATATTTAATTACAAAGAAATAATTTCTTCTTTATACGGAAACAAGAGATGAAGTGAAGTCCGAAGTAGTAAAACTTTAAACAACCGATTCCCAGTCGACTGCTTAGCTTTGTGAGCTCATTTCGAAATAGACCAATCCTTCCTCATGTTTTTAATTCTGTTTAAATGTGAGCTCTAAGTAAAAATACTTAACTGGTAAGAAAAAGAATCGCTGTCATATTAGTAGTTACGCAATCTTTGTAAACACGACAGCCCAGGAATTGAGAAAACATCGAACCTGTTTCACTACCCCCATTTTTATATTCCACTTGTCAATGATGAGTACAGATTTTCGTCTTGTACGTGTGCCATCGACCTGTAAGGGTTCTTTCGAAAATTATTAAAGCTACACGAAGATTAAATAGGTGGTAATTTGAACAGTCAATGCGACACAACCAAAAAAGGAATCTCTGGGTGGTACTAATCACAGTCACTTGTTATCGAATAATATATATAATATATATATAGGCATATACATCGGAGGTGATCAAAAGCAAACATTTCTAGTAAAACTCATTTAAGCATTACTTAATCACAATTATACTGGTTCTGAAACCCGACATCAAGCACAGCTTTTCTTCCCAAAGTTTTGTCACTGGATAAACACTAAAAACATTCTCTTTAATTTTTTTATGTATTTAATGCAATTACTGAAAAACTAAAATAAATTAAACAAGCAGTTTTCTTTAATCATGAGGAGGGCGAGATAGAAATCACTAAAACTAGGCTTTACAATGAGAACAAAAGTAAAAGTTACAAATATTATTTCATTTTTATCATATCTAAGCATGACATATTCTTTTGAGTAAAATAAAAAACTATATGTCGGTACTCACTTTCTTTTGACCAGATAAACATACAATAAACTGCAAACTTTTAATGCTTAGCAACGGAAATAGGATAATCCAGAGTTGTATATTAATTTAAATGATTCAAACAATAATAGTTGTAGGTTTCTGTTAAAGCATATTATGCGGAAGAATTCAGTTTATTTGATAAGTATGAAATTTGAGTTAGATTTATAATGTTATTATCCTTTTCTTGCATCCTAAGTGGAATCGAGAGCTTCATGGGTGCATCTACATGGTACACAACTATCTGAAATCATTTTCATCTAACTGTACGACTGCCTATAAGCTTTCATTTCCGCTTTGCACTTGGTCTTTTTCATGTCACACATAGACGCCGAACTTATCCTTCCTCTCCATTAGGCCTTGTGCCTAATGTCAAGCAACAATTTCCTTAGCATATGTACAATTCATTTCCGTTTCCTTATGCATATTTGTTAGGCAAAAGTTTGTCGGCTAGTTCGTTGATTGAGTACCTTGGTGCTTATACTTTCTGGATTTTTATTTTATCTTCAGCATTAGGCGAGGGTACCTGCTGATGACATTCCTCATCAGACCGTTAAAAATTTGTATGGTGACGTGCATGCCGGATCTCAGAACCACATAGAAGCACCCACTGACCTTATTCCTGTTACAGACTTCTGTAGGTTCTCAAATTGATTGCAGTATGGTGAAGGCCTGTCCCAGTTTCCTTCTCACGATTGGCACTAACGTCTTAATCCATACACATGCTGATGTAGTTGAAAGTGTGCTTCCAAGGTCATTGAAGCAGAAAACCTCCTTCTCATATTTCGCATTTACGATGCTTGACGCTTATTATTATTAGTTGGATGTCTTTATCACCTGTGTCTTGTCTATGTTTCACCTGAAGTTCTGTCTTCACTGCTTCCTCCTCTAACCTGTTGATTTTCGCCTGTAGATATTTGAGTTTGTGAGAAATGAGGTATAAATCACTCGCGAAATCCAAATTTTCTAGTGTTTTTTGTCGGTCTACTGTATACCGATTTGGTTAAATGTCATGTATGTTACGTAAAGTGTAATAATAAGTATTTCTATTTTAATCTGCAGACAACTGCTATGAATGTGAAATTTGTTTTCCAACAGATATGCCAGATGAATGAGTCATGTATATACGCGCTAAGATTTCAGTTAAACCATTAATGATATTTACAGGCTTAAATGAATTTAAATCAAAATCACTATTTGCAAATGACTTACTTCGAAGAAGTGAAATTGCACCAGTTTCCCTAAGAAATCATACTATTGAGGTCACGGTACGTCGTCTGCTTGACATCATAAATGGTAGTCAAGAAAACAAGCATATATGCATGAAACTACATACTGCTGACCTGTTTAAATGAGTAGCTGTAATCACTCATATCAAGCAGTAGTGCCTACTAACCATATTGAGAAGATCTAAATACCGGACAGCAGATTTGTTCGTTTAGGGCGGTGGTTACCAGCGGTGTAAATAGTTCGGCTCTGTTCATAAAGTCGAATTAGCTCAAACTACCCCATTATCGTGGCACTGAATCGACTCTGTAGGTAGAGTCGAACAAGTTACACCGCTGATAAGCTCCGCCCTAAACGAACGAATCTGCTGTCTTGTGTTTAGATCACTTCGATATGACTAGCAAGCACTGCCTGCTGGTATGATTGGTAAACAACTATTCATCTTGATCAACCACTAGTATATAGTTTTATGTAAGAAATTTAACTCAGGCTTTCTAATAAGGACCAGTGGTCAAAGTTATAAACCAGAGTATACCATTCATTAGCTGAAGAATATAGCCATTCTATTTTCAGATTAAGTGTAAACTATCAGCAGTTTTAGTGTTTTTGAATCAATTCAAGTGATCGTTCACAGTAGATTAGTCAGTACTGCGGTTGATCATCAAAAGATTATTGTGTTTGTTTCCATTCATTTCATTCTTGCGGAACATTTTGCTGAAAGATATTTTTGAAGTTTCAGAAACAATGATGTCTTTTTTTACAGGGTACTATTATTAGCCTTGTTTCAAATCTTCAACATATTTTTGGCTAGTAAACTAGGGAAGGTGTGAAAATGAGTCACACTCAGATCACATACCTGGTTGGTGAGTATTAAACCGCTGAACCATTCATTGATGTACATAAAACACCTAGTTAATTGATTACAGGATTTCATCATGAGCTGACATTGGTTAGAGAAACACTGGAAAACCTGGGAGTACTGGACAGCTGTTTTGTCCTAGTTTGGGACTGTCCATCAGTACGCACCCACCCAAGTAGGTAGTTACCTGGGTTCCAGTGGGAAGTCGTAACCAGTAGGGTGCAGCAGGTCGCGTGTGAGGAAAAATACTCGCCGAAGACGTTGGCTAGCGGTCGCGCTATATCGTGAATTTGCAGAAAGCTAGAATTCGTGGGATGGCCATTGAATAGGGTCCCAGTGGCTTAATGGTTTACAAGCTGGCTCGCCTTGTAACCGGAAGGTCCTGGGTTCTAACCCTGGCGCTGGGTGCGTATTGTTGAAGAGTCCCAAACTAGAACGAAACAGCTCTCCAGTACTCGCAGGTTTTCCAATGGTTCTTTAACCAATGTCAGCTCATGATGATATCCTGTGACCAATCAATCAGTTCCGTACAAACCAATACTTGAATACCTAGTTAATTGTTTTTTGTTCCATGAGTTCACAGTGTGCTTCAAGCTTTTAGCAGTGATGTTTCAATAGCACTGGTGTTGTGTTTTGTACGGAATGAGGACACTAGATTCAAACACAACCATCTCCATTTTCAAGGATTACTATTGGCTGACAAATTAGGCGAGATTTGGAGGTGTGCAGACCTGGGAACGAGTTCGAACTCTTTGGGTGATTGATGAGTATTCTACTACTGAACTATTGACGCGATTGCTGTACTGTAATGGAAAAAGTAAATCAGCTTATTTCCTAGCCACAGATATGTTAATTACTCATATATGTATATATAGCTTATACTTTAGAAAAAACTGTTTGGCTTACCCCGATAAAACAGCTTAGATTGACTTATTAGTATATTGCCTTTCATTCAGCATGAGGTTAACCGTATTAGGCTGTATATATCGAGTATATATTGATATCATGAAATCCCGTCTATTTAGTCTGAACTAAATAGAGATTCCTAATGTGAAAATTTATTCCCTAACTATTGATAAACCCACATAATAATTCATATATAATATAGGACAGTGATAATTTATGTCACACGCAATAGGCATTTTCATTTGTCAGTGAGGTCAGGTTTAATTCAACTATAAATGTTTTGATTAAATAAATAAACAAATTAATAAATGAAAGCTTTTCTAAATGAATTCATTATTATTTTTTACTTTTCTATTATGAATTACAAGCTAACCACTTTATGATTAAGTCTTAAACTACATCAATAAGGCCTTTAATCACTGTTTTAATCATTCCCATTACTACTTATCAAATTGAACAAGAACTGGAGTATAGACAGACATTTTTTTGGTTTAAATAACAACATTAACGAAATACAACTTCAGAATTACTCTAGGTTGTGTTGATATATTTCATTTAAGTATAAAACTTGGGCAGTGTGATAGAGTATAACTCCATTATAGATAAGATTTTAATTTGATAAACCACACAGTGTTATACAGTAATATTTACTGATGACCTTTCGAGCACAAACTGTTGCTCATTTCATATCAAGTCACTCACACAACTTATTGCTCAATTTATATACATGAGTAACATCCATTAGACATTTCAATAAAATCAGTATAAGATGATATACATTGAGAAATAATGATATGAGTGTTATCAATCAAATACAATGAGATGGGAAATAAGATGTTTCTCACAGCAAAAACAAGCAGCCTTGAAGAATATTATGATGTACGTGAGTCGAAATAGAATTTTGAGATTATTCATTATCCTCCTCCTCATAGGTTTTCTGTTAAGGCAGGCGTGGTTAAGTTTCTAACAGACCAAGAAGTAGCACTAAGTAGCACAAGAAAAGACCTAAATGATAAAATGAAACAGATTGAAGAGGCCTAGGTATCAAACAACTATCCTGTAAAATTCATTAGGAAGATTAGAAAAGGTCAAAAGCTAAATAAAAATAGTGGTGAAACTAATAATGATAACATAAATAAGAAAGAATATAAGGCATCTACAGTCCTACAATATACAGAGAGAACATCTGAGACCCTATGTAGAATTCTCAACAAAGCGGGAATTAGGATGGCATTCCAAAACCTCGAACTCACTCACATACAAGCTCTGTAGGTTTAACGACCCAGTTCACTCAATTAAACAAAATAATATCATTTACAATAACTGTGATAGAGGTCAACTACATAGGTCACACTAGTAGATCGGGGTAGTCAGATTGTTGGAAAATAAGAATTTAGCTAAGGTAAAATAGTTAACCCAACAGTGAAGATAGGTAATTCAGAAAAAAAGTCAGCAATTGAACTGCGTGCATTAACACACAACCACACAGTAGAGTGTGAGAGGGTTCAGATTCTAAGAAGTAATATCGGTTGGTGGAGAGAGAGGTTGATTACTCAGTCCTTATTCATCGAGTCTACACCCAACACGTGCAACAGAAATGACTCAAGGCAAATACCAGAGTTTGGTAGATATTATTACCAGTCAAATCGAAGAATAATAATTAATGTTGAAATGTATTCAATTCACATTCTAACATTCTAACAGGCTGCTTGTTTTTGCTGTAAAAAACATCTTATTTCCCATCTCATTGTATTTGATTGATAACACTCATATTATTATTTCTGAATGTATATCATCTTATATTGATTTTATTCAAATGTCTAATGAATTTAACTCATGTATATAAATTGAGCAATAAGTTGTGTGAGTGACTTGATATGATTATGAGCAACAGTTTGAGCTCGAAACGTCATCAGTAAATATTACTGTACAACACTGCGTGATTTTCAAAATAAAATCTTACCTATAATACATTTTATTTCTCTATTTATAACATATATATGGTCTGACATGGTGTTAGGTTGTTAGAAATAGTCGACAGGAAGCTCTAGACCGAAGTTTCTTGTCTGTTGTCATTTTTCAGAACATTCATTTGTTAAAAATAAGATCTGCCAGAATGATTACTAAAATAACACCCGCTTTCTATGGCTATAGAGCCACACACTTAAATTGCATCCAAAATTTGTTATGAATTGCCATTATTTCTAATCCTTCGATTTTATCAGTAATATTTTCCATATATCTAATATCACGGTTGGATCATTCCTATTGCGCACGTTAGTTGTAGATTCTTTGAACATAGATTCAACGGTCAACCTTTCCTTCAACCTACCTATGTCAGCTTTCAGAACTTTTATTATTACTGTTTCCTTGAATTCCTAGAGGAACAAAGGGCTTCAGCTGCACGTCTCCATTACGTCTGGTTCTCTACAAACGTTTTCACCTGGTTCCACATCTGTCCACATGCTTTCATTTACTCTTCACATGACCTCCTACATGTCAACCTCGCACTAGCGACCAACTCACCGCTTCCCATTCGAGTTCCAATCGAGAAAGAGTCTGGTGTGTGATGTCACTTGATGGTTTTCTCAGAGTTTAGCCGATCCACCTCCATTTCTTCCTGCAAATTTGTTGCACAATTGGTTCCTGCTGGGTTGGTTTGCTCTCAGAGACTCTTGTCGCTGATCATTTCTGGCCATCTGATCTTGAGTATTGAGCGAAGAAAGCTGTTAATGAAGGTCTGTAGTTTGTTCGAAGTGCCCCTCTTGACGCGCCAAGTCTCTATTCCTTCTAATGAGTAGCATTGACTACATATTGGAGTTGAAAATCTGGTTCTTATTTCTCATGCTGAGTGCTGTTGACCTCCACACAGACTTGAGAGAAATGAAAGCTTGCCTTGCTTTTGATCCCCACTTAGAACTTTAGCTCTGTTGTAACGTTTTGTGTGATTGTGTGTTGGTACGTGCTTTGCGACTGCTGAGGTTTTCCAAAGTATTCATCTTTCTTAGGTCAATCTTTCTACACTTAGGTAAGTTCTTATGTTTGGATAACCTGACTGACGCCGATCTACTGATATGACCTATTTAGTTGACATCACAGTCATCACAAGGCATTTGGTAGCATACATTACTTTGTCCAATTGGGTCACTGAGTTTTTTGGCTTACAGTGTTTACCATTGAGAGAGTTTGTGGGTTTAAATGCTTGTTGTTTATTAAGGACCCAATGTAAGTTTTCAAACACGCCTCCTTAAATGGTTAAACTGCAGATGCCTTAGATTTCTTTTCTTTTCGTTTGATAAAGCGAGAATGCTCAAATTTATAGCACAAAATGGCATCCTTTTATCTCACAGCTTCTCATTGGTCGCTGACTACCAGAAATTATATTGGCAATAAAAGAATCAAAATAAAATACCTCATTGTCGGAATAAAAATTTATGTTAAAAATTAGAGCATCTGAAATGTAGGCGTCGCAACTTTTTATTCAAGGTATCATCAATTTGTATTTATGCCAAAGTTGAAACAGAAAGGAAGACGAAGACAGAAAATGGAACAAATAATAAACACTGTTGAGTTATTAGGTTACACAACAAATAGTATTTATAGTTTATGAGACTGAAATCACTTCAATAAGGTGAAACCACTAGTGTGAATGATTATACTAATAATAATAATAATTTTTGCTTTATTCCAAAAAACAGTACTAATGATACAGCAAGAAATTTTCAGCATTCAGTACAACACTGTATCTAATTTACTCAAAACGACAAAAAATAAATATTACATAATAATAATAACAACAAAACGTTGTTATAGCAGCTATATAGCAATTATTATTTATTTTATTTATTTTATTTTTTTTATTTTGATAACAGCTTGATGCCACACCGTATTTTCAGTACAAGTATGGCATTTTCAGCATGGATATCGGCAGCCCAAATTTTGCAGGCCAACCATAGATATCGGGTGTGCGTCGGTAGGGGTTCAAACCCCGGACCATGTGCATGGTCGGCGAGAGTCCTAACCACTGTGCCACCGACGCACAGTATGCGATAAGGAGAAAAATATGCATAAAGTATAAAATTATAGTAATAATAGTAATAACAACTAAAATGAAATAGCCAAGTCATGATAGGAAGGGTGATACCATAAAATACAGAAAGATGGACGATGAAAGGGTAGATTCTCTCTGCTAATTACAATGTAACTTATATGTTTCATGTCTAGCAGTGTCACCATCACATAAAATATGGGCTAAACAGGGTATTGTAGAATTTTTGTACTTAGTGGTGCGAGCATCAATTTGAACAAAATTAAAATTCCTTTTCCAAGAAATTGAGCGATTTATGACATTCTCTTTGTGTATACATTAGTTTAGTTGAAAAGGTTTGATTAGACTCATTTCCGTAGATATCCGCGAAGTTCCATAACCACACACCTAGTGGATATGGGACAATCTGTTGGGATCTCCAAATAGTTCGAAATATTAAGTTTTACAATGACCACCATATTTTCAAAGATTTACCGAAATTATTACAATCAAACGTTTTCAATGGAAATTGTGCATGCAAAAAGAGAAGGTGATCAATCCCACACTCCCTTAATAAATGAATTTCAATTCTTTTTATGGTGATAGCATAATCATTCCTATTAGTGACTTCAGGACACTAAGCCGACTTCAGTCTTATGAATTAAAAGTTTCTTGAGTTGTTACGTATGCTTCCTCCACCCCTGCCCTCCAATTTCTACAGTACAAAGCATATAATTCACTGATGACTTAAACTAAAAATTCTGTTGTTGTTAATTTCCATGATACAACATTCCCTCTGCTATCGTTCAAACAGAGAAGTATGTTATTTTGATTCCTTTATACTCAGTGAATTCTACCACTTCATTTTGCTGATAAGCCTTAAAGGTGAGTACCAAAGAAGCACGAAACGAAGGTCTTTGGCTTCCTGTTGACTCTCATTTGACTATACAATACGGCTTGAACGTGTAGCGCAATGACTGATAGGACTGAGCTAGCATTATAGGCGAGACAAATATTATTGGTTACTTTTTAGTAACCATTCACTGTGAATGATCCCGCTGAATGCTTTTCGGTCATCTTGGCAAAGAAAAAGAATAACAGATCTTTTGTCTTCTAAGAGTAAAAGATTTAATAACAAAGAGTCTCTAGTCTGTGTCAACAACGAAAAATACTTTGGAAATATCTGAACACACTGAATGATAAAACTATGACAAATATACAGTGATTTCCATAAGTGATTCAATGATAGAATTTTCACCAACCACTCACATAGTCCACATTCGATTCCCTGACGATGTACTCCTAGATCTGATAGAAAGTTTTTACACTAGGCTAGGATTCCTACCCCAGGAAAACAATACGGCTGTTACTAAAACTTCAGAGCTTAGGGCTTGAAGCCCGATGATCCTTTCAGTATAAAAACAAATGGAAAGAGAAGATGAATACACAATTTGTCACAAGAATAGACCAGTGAAAATCCTGCTGTTGCTTTCTGTACGAGCACAATTTTTGTCAAAACTCAAATATTTGCCGTTTAAGGGAACTGTAGAGATGCAACTTAATGTCTGCAGCACTCGTTTTTCAACCAGTAGGTTCTAGATTAGAACTTTGCTTCACCTACTTTAGCCTAGACAACTGAATGGTATCATCAAACATCACACAGTTATTGTTTGCCTTGCAGACTGCTGTATGAAAAACCGGTTCCACTTAACAGAATTCTAATATTCAATTCAAACAACTTGAATACTGAAGAATAATAGTTTGCATAATATATATTCATTTGCTTTAGCTGAACTTATAAAATTTAGATATTGGTAGGAAAACTGTAAGAAAATGCATAATCATTTCGTTTTCCTCTGAATACTTACAGGCTGAAACACCGCTTCATTAGTTAGACATATTCGAGTGATAATATGAAATGTACATACAGAATGAACAAATCTAAACCTGGTGTTGAATACCAGGCCACGTTATCCTTAAAAAGCTAATGTAACAACGGATGCATTGAAAAAAGCGAATATATCACATGAAAAATTGAAGGATGAATTATATATATGAACACAATCAGCTCGACATTAGAGTTTTCTTCAAAACATCAGACACGCACACTATAAAGCAACCTTGTCCATATAAAAGACCAAATCCCTAAAAATTCTCTATCTAATTGTGTCTATAAAATAAAATGCTTGGAATGTGATGCGATATACATCGGACAAACATCTCGAGAAATCAAAATCAGAAGAAATGAACACCGTAGAGCATCTCTTCGACCACCGAGAAATCCGGTTGAACTAGAAAAACTTGAAAAATCATCAGCCATAGGTCTACACGTTATAGAATCAGGCCACAAAATTGATTTTGACAATACTGAAATAATCCAGAAAAACTTCAGAAATCACAAAGAACATCTAATGTCAGAAGCACTTCATATCAAGTGGAATCCAAATTGCCTGAATAGGAATGATGGACTAAAACAGAATCTGACCTGGTTACAACAGCTCCCTCCCCCATGAAGTGACAAAATCAACACGAATGTGATAAGCAAGTTCACTATGTAAACACACACTCCTTTTATAATTTTACACACTGATCAAATCCAACAATCCACATTTGATTATAGGTTTCCAGGCCGTAGGTGTTACGAACTTCCTGAAATAATTTGAGCGCCGAGTCAGATTGATTCATTATAAATTATTTAAATTAATCCCAGCTGGGATTAATTTTAATAATTTATAATCCACATTTGATTTTGTTACCTTTACCAATTGACCAACTTGACAACGCAAAATGACCCCAGACTAACGAACGATGATCAAGCCAGTAAACTTTACTTTGATATCATAACAGACGTACTATTACCTTTGTTATTTGGTTTAGTGATCTTCATTGGTATTTTGACTTTCAATATGTCCCTTTAACTTGACCTATGTCTATTTTCTCACCCCTTAGCTCTTTGTTATATATATGCTGAGATTTTGTAAATTCCGGTTTAATAATACTTTGATAAAGCTATTAGCAACATTAAATAGCAAAACGTCAGTAAAAGCAATATGGTTTTGTTTTTCATTCATTGGGAAATACAAAAACCTTTATTATAATGAATACATGAACACGGATTGTATTTAAGGCAAGTTACTGTCATGAAACAACATAAGCTAAAGAGCTATAAAAAGCCAAGCAGCGACTGGGACATGCTTCATCAGTGTCCAGCGATCTTCTAAAGTATAAACTCTAGAACTTTCTGAGATATTTAAAAGGGAAACATAAGTCTGTCAGCTTGTATGAAAACTCACTCATTCAAAACTGTGAACCCATGTCTAGTACTATTAAAATCTTAGTAATGAATTTTCGCTTCTATGTGAATTACCACTTTTAACTATGTCTAACACAATAATAAGATTTAAATCTTGATAAAAGTAATATCTTTTGTGGCATTTTTTATTTCTGGAAATTCATCTTATCTGATGTTTATTATTACTACTTGAGGAATTCATGTAGCAGTACACCGACGACATCTAGATGAATCTTTTCATAAATGCTGTTTCTAAATCCACTTTTACTGAAGTTCAAATGAAAATGAAAATGCGTAAATACATTTTCAGTAATGTAAAGAAAATGATTTATTAAAATTTCCCTTTTTGGGAAGTGCTTATTTGCAAACATTACAAATATTTTTCTTCTTTAAATTACACTGAATATCATTAAACTATTCGTATAATTAATTTTGTCAGAGATATTTTTGGAAAATCTCAAAAACTTCTAATGATTTTAAGTTCAAGTGGATTTCACACTCTGCTGGCTTTTATAAGATTTTCATTCACAACAAAAGGATGTCTATTCTCAATGATCACTTCAGAACATTTTAGTGCTACAGTCTTCAGCCTGAATCCCTTTATCTTTAAATGTTTTGTAAATAATATGTATAAATGATAATTGTCAAGAAGACAAGATGGGAAATACAGCGTGAATTCACACAAAACTTATCAATTGTTTTCATAAATTATTTTGCAGGGATTTAAAATATTTCAAGTTTCATCACAAACTGATATCAATTAGAGAACCAGTAAACACCAGGGAGTACTAGACAGGTTTCCTGTCTCATTTTGGGACCCTTCCGCAGTACGCACACACCGGTGTTCGAACCCAGAAATTTAGTTGATAGATGTGCTAAAATCAGTCACAAACTAAATGAATTTCGGATTTGATGGGCTACTTTATTTTGTCTCAGTGGCTAAATGGTTTACCACCTCACCGTGTAACTGGAAGGTACTGGGTAAGAATCACGGCTGATATGTACTGCTGAAAAGTCTCAAGCAAGGACCACACGGTTACCCAGTAATTCCTGGGTTTCAATGATTCCATTTCTGACATTAGTCCATGATCAAACTCGGAACATATAAAATATTTGTCACTTGCATAACTCCACTGAAGGTTCCATTATGGATGAAATTTTATTTTGATAAATCACGCAGTGTTGTACAGTAATATTTATTGATGACGTTTTGAGCGCAAATTATTGCTCATATTCAAATCAAGTCACTCATACAAATTATTGCTCAGTTTATATACAAAAGTAAAATTCATTACATATTTGAATAAAATCAATATAAGATAATATAAATTCAGAAATAATAATATGAGTGTTATCAATCAAATACAATGAGGTGGGTAATAAGATGTTTTTTACAGCAAAAACATGCAGCCTGTTAGAATGTGAATTGAAAACATTTCAACATTAATTATCATTATCCGATTTGACTGGTAATAATACCCACCATATCTCTGGTATTTGCCTTGAGTCATTTGTGTTGCACGTGTTGTGTGTAGACTCGATGAACAAGGATTCAGTAATCAACCTCTCTCTCCACCAACCGATATTACTTCTTCGAATTTCAACCCTTTCCCACTTCATTGTGTGGTTGTGTGTTAACGCATGTAGTGCAATTGCTGAGCTTTTTTCTAAATTACTTTTCTTCACAGGTGGGATCAATCATTCTTCCCTTGGCTAAATTCTTATGTTCTGATAATCTGACTAACCCCGACCTACTAGTCTGACCTATGTAATTGACTTCACAGTCATTGCAGGGTATTTTGTAAATTATATTATTTTGTTTAATTGGGTCAGTAGGGTCCTTTAACCTACAGAGCCTGTCCCTGAGTGAGTTTGTAGGTTTGAATGCCACCCTAATTCCTGCTTTATTAAGAATCCTACGTAGGGTCTCAGATGTCCCCTCCTTATATGGTATTACAGTGGATGACTTATATTCCCTCTTATTTGTGTTATCATTACTAGCTCCACAATTATTTTTACTTTGTTTTTGCCTTTTAGTTATCTTCCTAATGAATTTTATAGGATAGTTATTCAACGCCAACGCTTCTTCTATCTGTTTTATTTCGTCATTTAGGTATTTTTTGTATTACTTAATGCTACTGCTCGGTTTGCTAAACACTTAACTAAGCCTGCTTAAACAGTTAACGGATGAGACGAATTAAAGTCCCAATATCTATTAGAATGCGTTGGCTTTCTATAAACGCTAGTATGCAGTTTAACTTCTTCTATTCGTTTTATTTACAATCTGAAGTAGCTAATTCTCCTTGTTCATTTTCTGATTCAAATGTGAATTTTATTCCGTCTACTAGTGAACTGATGTGTCAAGAAGCTAGAGATATGTTCTTTTTTTACCACTGTGAAAGTGTCATCCACATATCGCCACTATATTTTTGGAGTAGGATTAAATCTATTAATAGCCATATTTCCCCAGCTGTCCATAAAGATATCTGCTACGACAGAAGATATTGGTGATCCCATCGACACACCTTCTGTTTCTCTTTATATTTTGGCTTGAAATTTGAAGATAGCAGATGTGAGGCATAACTGAATTCCTAAAGTAATTAACTCAATTGGCAGCTTCGTCCTACGAGTAAGTTCAGGATCTTCAGTTAGTTCTCTTTTAACTGCTTCTAATGCTATACTGACTGGTATATTAGCATAAAATCCAGTTATTGTTTGACCAATCAAGTCAAACAATGAAAAATAATGGCATTATATAAACGAAGTTAGAAAGTTGTGTGACTACCTTGATATGATTACGAGCAATAATTTGTGCTCGAAACATCATCATTAAATATTACTGTATAACACTGTGAGATTTTATCAAAATAAATTATACCCATGATGGAATTATACTCTACCACAGTGTACAAGTTCTATTCTTTTATCACTGTACAGTGGACTCAGATTTTCCTGCTATTGTCCATCTTCTCATTTGTTGCTCTCCTACTACACTATACAGTTTTCCTCTGTTAACTACCAAGTGTCCCTGGAGAGCTATTGTATGTATTGCGTTTTCTTTCTTCCTAAAACGGCTATGAACATACCTTTAAATATCACTTTCAGAGACTCCCAGTGTTCTTCCACACAGGTCCCCCCAATGGCACTACATAAAGTCTCCAACTTTGCTCTTAGGTCTGCAGTGAATGTGTCTTTTGCAGACTCTTCCTTCAGTATTTTTGTGTTGAACTTTTGTTGTGGCCTATTCTTAGTGGTTTTATTGGCTTCCAGGTTGACCCTGAAGGTTTCCTGCACCAGATAATGTTTCGAAGCTACATCTGTTCCTTTCCGTGATTTTACGCCAAGTGGTCTGCGTCTCCACTTTCTTGAGCAATATTAAGAGGAAATCTATTTGGTTTTCAGTCTGTCTGTCAGGTAAAATCCATGTTGCCCTGTGTTTATCCTTGTGTTTGGGCACAATGTATCCGATCACCAAATCCATGAAACTTCAGGAGTCTGCGAAGAGTTCTCCGTTATCATTCATTTCTTGTCCTGTTCTGAGTTGTTTGTAGTTGAGTAGGACTGGGTAATTGCAACCTTCCTCCATTTTGAGTTTAGCCTCAGTGTCATAATCCTAGATGGGATCGTTTCCCACTGCACAGGAGCTTTTGTTGGTGTTGGTAACATCCTGATAGCCATTCCCTCAGTTTCATCATGGTTGTTATCTGGGTGGCCCAAGTAGATTACTGACTATCCAGTTGCCACTTCTGATAGTCCACCTACAATCCACCTGCTCTCGCTGACTCCTAGCACTCCCATGTTATATCTTCTCATTTCTTACGCAACTTGAGCAGCCTTCCCTGCTTCGTATACTGTACAAACATATAATGTCCCCATTCTTATTTTCGCTCTCAACGAAGGAAGACACAACGGCTGACTGGCTTCCAGAAGGCCTTCACCGGCCCGCGTCATTTTGTCTGTCCGCTAAGAGCAAAGATTAAGTTTGTCTTTTATATTTTCCGTATTTTCAATATTTTTCTTTTGCGTTGAATTGTCTGTAGCAGTTTAATTGGTTTTCTGGGGTGGGGTCGCTAGCCCCAAACCGAAACCCACCTTTTTTCCAGGGCTTGACACCGGCTAGAAAACCAGTGAGCTAGTAAACTAGGGGGTGTTTTATAAAGGTATGGATAGAAAGAAATGTGTTAGGTTTCATTTGGTACCGGGTTTGTGGAATGCCTCTCCAAAAATTTCATACACGAAATAAGAAGAATGCGACATACTTCTCTGAACGCAGCTCACTTAAACAAATAAGTAGCAGCGGTTGGGGTGAATATATACATATATAGCATATTATAAAGTCTTGTGAATTTACTGAAATGGCTATGGAAAATAAACTGTGCTCAAAACGACATTTAGTTACCAGCACTGCATTACTGTATCGCATATCAAGTAAACTTATTTAATATGAAAGATTGGTTCTACTGAAAATCAGTGGCAAACTGACTTTAATCATTCAGAAATATCTCAAATTCAAATTGACAACTGAATTTGTATTCTCCCTAAGCTCATTCACTTGTAAACAGGCAATAATATTGAGGAATGGTAATATATTTCTCTCAGTGTTTACAAAACCGCTACAAAAAGAGAGAGACAAAACGTCATGAAGCCTAAAAATTAGGCGTTTAAATTTCATTAGGCTTATTATTGAAAACAAACAACTATGAATAATAAATGTAATGCTTCACTTAATACCATTACGTGAGTTGAAGCACGCATTAAGAGATTTCTAACGGTACAATTTGTAATATCTAATCTTAAATCATGCAATAATGCATTCAATCCTAGTTAAAACTAAAAATTATATGAATTTTCAGCATTAGATAGGACTACACAGTCATGTTAATCACTAAAATCAATTTGAAACGTTATGCAAGATTTTGTAAATGAATATAATTCTTGAAACTGAAAGTAAACCGGCTTAAACTATATTCAAAAGTAATTTAAGCCAAATATAAAATTCTTGGAGGGTTTATGAGCGTAGGCGTCAATTTTGCCACAGAGTTGTGTCTGTGAAGCTAAATTTCAAGTTCGGTCATGAACTGTCCTCAGTTAGAGAACCACTGAAAACCAATATATACTGGGCAGTTGTTTCCCTCACTTGAGACTCTTCATCAGTATGCACTTATGACTCCACAAGGGATCAAACTAAAGATCCTCAGGTTACAGGGAGAAACTTTTGGTTTTCAGTAGTTCTGTAATTGAAGTCATTTCATGGTCTAACTTCAAGTTAATAGAATCCCTGCATACCACCACTTGAAATTAATCTAATCTGATTAGCAACTGACTGCTGCATGAAGTTTTTTGAAAATCTAGCGGAAAGTCAAGACCAGACGGGATCACTAAATTGGATGCAAGGACAGATTTTTGCCTATGACAATACCTAGCGGTTAAGCCACATACATATTTTTTTTTATCCTTTCACGTTCCCCAGTGGAACATAGGGCTTCAAGCTAGTGGCCTGAAGTTTCTGTAGCAGTGTTTATTTTACAGGATGGGGTTGCTAGCCTCATGCCCAACCTTTCCTCTTCACCAGTATTATTTCTGGCTTAGCGAGGTAAAGGAGTGCGTCGGCCGGGGCTCGAACCCCGGACCATTGCATGGTCGGCGACCGTCCTAACCGCTATGCCACCGACGCACCCACATACATATATATAAGTCAAACTTGTTGCATAGCAAAGTTAGAAACACTTGTTTGCTCCTGAAATGTTTCGTAATGATAATGAAAATTTACTATATTACGTACAATTAATCGTGAACCCAAGTAACACCAAACACCATACTTTTAAAAATATACACTCATTCACTTTCTTAATAAGAAATCTAATGATAGATTTTTGTACTTAAACCTTATCCCTGAATCATCATACAAATGAAAAAATCATATTAACCTTGGTAATAAACTCTGTAATAGTATGCAAGGCTTGTTTTCTGTATTACTTTTAGATATTAGAAATTGATTCGCTTAAGCTGGTACGTACACCTCAATGATGAGTGCCACTGAACACGTGACTTACTCCTAAACCTAACACCAAAATAACATTGCACGAAGGTATACGATTTCTGTAAAAAGAAAACCTCTGTCAAGGAATTTTGTGGAGAATATGGATGAAGAATGCATCGCTGGTTCAGTGGTTGAACGTTGTGTTGTGCTTCTATATTTTGACTAAACTAGCGTAGACGTATATCTCAGTACTTCCTCGCGTTTATAATTGTGTGCTAACGTTGTGATTACTCGACGTCCACAACGTAATTCAAAAGGCACTTGCGAAGGAATACGATAGTGTATTATTGCAGCAATCAAAATTCAAAAATCGAGCGAGCACAAAGTATCAATTGTTAACATGTAAGATTTAGAGTAATAAACAAATCAAAGTACAATTACACAATGAAAGTATAGTACGATGATGAGTAATAAAACGGGTCACTACAATAGCCCCTCCGTAGAATGCAGGTAAATGAAGTTTACCTGTATTCGGAATGATATTGTAAATTACAAGGACAAAAAAAATATGAAAACCGAATTGAGGCTTTTTAGTTTTCTGAGGTTCGATTATAACTGTATATATTCGAAAATGTTAACAACTTTGAAACGAACTAAAATGTTTAGAAAGTTGTGCAACATGTAACAATAAAAGCAGAAAAATTATTATTAGAATAATAATGAGGTTGTTATTGTAAAGAGTTACAGAATAGATTTATACCTTAACATACAGTTAATAGTACCGTAATAAGGAAGTATGGGAATGACTTGGGTAAACATTCAGTTACCTCTATTTCCATGAAAGCTGGTTGTACAAGTGGAACTGTACAAGAAGAGATGGCTGTGCCAGAGAAGAGTGCAGCAGTAGCTGCTGCTGCTGATACGGCTGAAAGTGAACGTCCGTCAGTATGTTGTTGTTGTTGCTGGGGTGTTGTTACTCGGCGTTGAGGAGTACTTGAATTGATGTTTGCTGAGGTTGGAGAGTAGAAGTTGGTTGATTGATAGCCATTCCAACAAGAGCAGTTGGCATAAACTGTGGTAAACTAGTGATTTGAATCAACTGGCCGTTAGGACCAACAGTCATGACTTTCAATGGAGCTCCTGGTGCCAGAGTGATAAACTGGGGAGTAGTATAGGAGCATGCAGCTACAGTACAAGGTTGACCACTGACAGAGACGTCAGTTGCCATCATTGTTGCTTGTTGCTGATGTTGTTGGATATAAGCTTGCTGTTGAGCTGGTTGTAACTGATGAGCTTGTGCTTGAATCTGTTGTTGCTGAGGTGATTGGGTAAACTGTTGTTGTAAGTGAACAGCTGTAGGACCGGCTTGAGTAAATGGAGTTGCAGACCATTGTAAGAGTGTTCGCACACCTGTAGACAATGCTGAAGCTTGAGGACAGAGAACTGGAATCGAGGTGTTGCATAACAGCCAGCTGCTACAGCTGCTTGAGTATCAGGGTGAACTGGGATAGCAGTCGCTGTACCGCCAGGTCCGGAGGTACTTTTAGCAGAAATATCAGTAATTATACATCCAAATGTTATGAAGTTATAAAAGTTAATGCGATTGCAAAGATGATTTATTCCACTGTGTATACTTCGAAATGATGTAGTCCATCAATCAGCTATGTCGGGCTCACCAATTGTTGCGCTTCTATATTTTGACTAAACTAGCGTAGACGTATATCTCAGTACTTCCTCGCGTTTATAATTGTGTGCTAACGTTGTGATTACTCGACGTCCACAACGTAATTCAAAAGGCACTTGCGAAGGAATACGATAGTGTATTATTGCAGCAATCAAAATTCAAAAATCGAGCGAGCACAAAGTATCAATTGTTAACATGTAAGATTTAGAGTAATAAACAAATCAAAGTACAATTACACAATGAAAGTATAGTACGATGATGAGTAATAAAACGGGTCACTGCAGTTGCTCGTCAGCCACATAGATGATGCAGGGTCGATTCCCGGCTGAGACTCTTGAAACCCTCCTAGCTTGTCAACCGCTAGTAATTACAGATATAAGGGAAGATTTGGCAAGCGGCTAACTGCTCACTCCTTAAAAACATGAACACAGTTATTGAAACTTTCAATTTTGAAGGCCTACACACAACGAAGAAAGCAAAAATTGAACAAATGATAAGCATAGGAAACTGGTGAAAATAAATGATCCTAGATAAAAATTATCTGAACTGATCCCTACATTGTTTCACGTGGACCATATCCATATATCAGAAATATATAAGAGATACCAATATACACAGCGGGTGTGTATAATTTACTAGCTGATTGGATGTCGACATTATATTTATTTGTTCATAGTCATAAGAAAAGAATTCAGATTATGAGGTTTATGCGGATTTAGAGTGATTTTAGTTGTTAGAATCCCTCACTAAACAATATAAGATACAGTTTATTGAAAACCTGGTAATGCTAGACTGCAGTTTCCTCTCACTTATATAATCTTGATCAGTACAGAAAGGTGAAATATAAGAAGAGATTGGAATCTATACATTCACAAAAAAGCGACATCGTTAAACATTCAATGAAACATGAACTCTATCACTCTTACATAGTGATACAGAGCTGCTGTGAAACGGTGCTTTCGATGAGCATCCAATCGTTAGCTCCACACCGAAGCTTCACTCTTCCCCACCGCTTGGAGCCAGCTATGAAACTAGCTAACTTGTAAACTAAACGTGTCTAGAATCAAGTAGAATAAAATTTTTAATATGTATGAAAGGTGAAGTTTATTTACATATTTGTCAAGCTGTAGGTATTATGTTTTATTTCTGAAGATATTTTTAAATGTCACTGTGCCTTGTTCCTCTTTCGCCTTTATTAAGTGTTTTCGATAACTTCTTCTTCAGGCTCTACAGTTATAAATCCATGAATAATAGAGTACATATAGCCAATAAAGGCAAATGAAAATAATATCAGAAACTGTATTGGGGTGCCTGTGTAAGTTGAGATGATAGTCCATTAGTTAACATAGTCAATCAAATGTGTATAGGGTGTATTGTCAGAAAAAATATGATGAAGTGTGAATGAACAATTTGGTGATATAGTGCTGTTTTGTAGTCAACAGAATACAAGTGTCATTGGGGTGAGAGAAATGCAATAACCACAAAATACATACAAATACACATCAACAAAGGGGACACTGAATGATAAAATAAAGAGGCTAAATTGTAAGTTGTAATAAGATGTTACAGAATTGGTAGGCTTAATATAAAATCACAAAGGTTGACAAAATTAAGGGTAACAATGAGGTGAAATAAACCGGGTGAAGAAATGGATAATAAAGACATGATATCACAAAATAATAAAATAGTAATACAGAAATTTTTGATACTGGTGACCTTATAGTGGGACCGGGTAATTGTGTGCCTTTGGGGAGATTGTTCGGTACTCGAAACACAACTGTAAATGACTCATCTACTTTGATGCTGTGTTCGCTATCCACTAGATGAGACAGAATTGCACTATTTAATGATTTGGTTGCTCTTTTCCCAAGCCAAACAGGAATATGTTCACGAGTGCGTAAAGATAAATTCCTTTGGGTACGACCTATATAACTAGCTCCACATGAGCAGTTGAATTTATATACACACACTGATGTCGTCATTTTGGGTAATCTATCTTCAATGCACAGTGTCAATATCGGTTTGGTTGAGAAAGTGACATGCAGTAAAGCTCTTAAATGTACTTAAATTTACAATTCAAAGGCGATATATCCAGCGACATATTAAAACAAAAATTAACAAGATCAATTGAAAGAACTTTTAATGCCACAAAACTGCATGCAAGATATTATTCTTTAGCTTCAGAAACAAGCTTCAAAGTGCAACTTTGGAGATCAGCTCCATTCTCAGCTACATGATCGTTTAATTGCTGGGATCAATATTCAGTAGCTAGAGAAAGAGCTGGATCAGATTCCATCTGCGTCTTTCAAACTGCCAAGAATTTATATATTACATATGAAGACATCAACAGTAAATACCCAGCTCCCACTACGTCAGTGTCTGATGTGTGGCGGCCGAAAAACATATCAAATTATATGTTCACCGAAAAATAAGGAATCCATTGAAAATCGTGGTTGTTATGTGAGATTGAAAAGGACTCAAACTTGGACCGCGCGCAACGAACGAATCTGTTTCTCTCTCTCCAGCTGCTCGCTCATCAGCTCTGACGACCAACTCAGTCTCGCACTGATCGACACATCCACATTAAGATATTTTGCTCCAATCTGCTTTTCTGTACACAGGAGCTCTCCGACGGTTGACATCTCTAAGGTGTAGTTGAGGATTTGCATAATCAAGAAAAGGACAATTTCATCTCTATTATTTCGTACGTCTATATTTTGAGTATTTTGTGACTATTAAATTTTTTTCAAATAACTCCAGTTTTTTTGGGTATACTAACTTAAGTGAACTGAATATCTTATATATATATATATATATATATATATATATATATATATATATATATATATATATATATACTTGTTAGTATTTGTTCTGCCCTTTGTAATTGCGTGTATAAACATACTTAGTTGCTAGGTCCACTACAGATGTCATGCTATCCAAAAATGATAGTGAAAGTGTTTATAAAAAGAAATCCGAACTGTCATCCACATCTGATAGATTGCAGACTGACAGCAGAAATATCAAACGGTGTTTTTCATGTGGGAAGATTCATCTCCCAAGCATCTACCTTTCTCAAGTGCCAAATGACATAAATGTGATGGAATCGGGCACATAAAGTCTGTTCGCCGGAGGTCAAATACTTAAGCTACTCATAATTCTCATGATTCTCCCAATTTGTGTGGTAAAATGCAGTCAACGTCTCTTTCAACTTTTCACAGCACTGAATCTCACCTAATGAAAATCTTCACTACAAGTTCAAGCAAGTCTCACTCTTTTAAAATTGATACTAGGAGTACTGAATCTACTATTTCTAAGAAAGACTTATTTTCGCTTTGTAAGCTTGCCCAAGTAGACCCTACTACTAGCTCAATTACACGTATTAGTGGTCATAAACCACCTCTTATTAGTACTACTAACGTTGGTTTGAAATCAGACAGTGGTAGTTTTGTGAATATCTCCTTTCTTGTTAGTGAATACGGTCCATCTTTATTGGGATTAAAAGCCCTTAGATTGTAAAATGTAGAAATCTCACTGTGAACTGAGTTGTTTGATGAACCTTTGTTCAGAGAATTCTCCAATGTTCAAAGAGTGTAGGTGGAATGAAGATTCAGCCCATCTTGAAATAGAGTGTGGTCCTGTCTTCCTGAAGCGCAGATTAATTCCATACGGTTTTCGAGATGCAGTTAAGAAAGAGTTGGACAAGTTGGTTGAGCAGGGCATATTGTTGCTACCATAATGGTTAAGATTTTATTTTGATAAATCACACAGTGTTGTACAGTTATATTAACTGATGACGTTTCGAGCACAAACTATTGCTCATAATCATATCAAGTTATACTCTACCACAGTGCCCAAGTTTATACTTATATCAATCATACTGTTGCTAGTTGAATCTTCGAATCGGGCTACTCCCATCGTGACACCACTAAAGGCTGATGGAAAAACACCGAGAATTTATGGTGACTACCGCCTTGCACTCAATAGCCGCTTACTGCAAAAAGGCTGCACTACACCAGAAACTGAAGACATTCTCTACAAGCTACGTGGCTCAAAATACTTTTCCAAAATAGATGTAAAAGATGCGTTTTGCAGATTCCGCTTGACGAAGCTTCTAGTGCACTAACAATCATTAATACTCCATTTGGATCGTTCATTTATGAGTTCTCGTCTCTGGTTTGAAGGTTTCATCGACAATATTTCAAAAAGTCATAAATCAGATGATAGATGGATTAGATGATGTTTAATCTCACCAAGACGACATTAAAGTTCATGGATGGAACACCGAATTGCATAATGAACGTCTTTTAAAACTGTTCAGGCGTTTCTGTGAAAAAAACAATATTCCGGTTAATCTGTCATCCGTATCATGCTTGGAATTACACAGCAGACTCCAAGAGTTTCAGACCTAATGCTAGTCGTTTGGCACCTCCTATTCAAGCGCCTTCACCTAATAATATGTCCTCGTTGAGATCACGGATTGGTACAGATGCTTCTCCTGTGGGCATAGCTGCAGTACTTGAGCAGAATGTACAACCTGTCATTTGTATTTCACTACGCCTAAGTAAGAGTAAACAAGGGTACTCGCAAAACCCAGAAAGAGCCTCTAGCAGTTGTATGGGCAATAAGACGCCTGCACAAGTATCTCTTTGGTACTAATTTTCACATAGTAACTGATCATCAGGCTCTGAAATTCATTTACAATCCAGAAAAGTCTTTGAATAGATCATCTGCTGCTATGTTTCAAAGATGGGATTTGGAAATATGTGCATATGATTACACTGTTGAACACAGACCGGCTGAGGATGTACCTCATGCAGACTTCTTATCTCGTTATTCATTATTTGAAAATTCTGCTAATGACACTGATTGTTTGTTAGTTCAGCCATTACCTGTGGATAGAGCTCGACTTATAAATGATACTCGGAAATATTACGGATGAATTATAAATGAAACAAAAGGAGGTTGAAATATTCAGTGTAAATGAAGATTCTCAGAGTTCTATAAGCGGAAAGATGAGATTTCAGTCCATTCTGAAGGATTTCTAAGTCTAAATGACGGAATCATTATTCCTCCGACATTAAGATCTGCGATTTTGGATGATCTTCATTCTGCTTATCTGCGAGCTGATAAGATGAAATCATTAGCACGCCTAACGTGCTTGTCCCCGGAAATTGATGCTGACATTAGCAAAAGATCGAAGAGCTGTTCCAGCTGTTCACACAAAATGTCCTATTAGAAGTCGTCGTGGAAACCATGGCCTGCGTCTTGTGAGGTTTGACAGCGTGTTCTTACGGATTACTGTGGTCCATTCGTAAATTCATACTGTCCCTTAGTCATTGTGGATTTTTATTTTCAGATGGCCAGGAGTCATGATTACAGATAGTCCTAACGCGAAATTCACACACAGAGCTTTGAGGAAGATTTTCAGTCGAGAAGGAATTCCAGATGTCCTAGTTACTGATAATGGCACTCATTTCACTGAGAAGAACTTCAATGATTGCCTTAAACATCTAGGTTGTTGTCATCTGCACACAGCACCATGTCATCTTCAATCTAACGGTTTGGCAGACAATTTCGTACGAACATTAAAGAGTGCCATAGCATCAATGAGTCCTAGGAATCTTGACAAGCTAGAGAGATGTGTAGATAACTTCTTACTTCAATATTGCAGTGCAGAGCACACAAGTATCCATGAAAGTCCTGCTGAGCTGTTCAAATCCGAAATTCTCCGAACTCATCTGATATCCATGACTTCTGATGTACATTATTATAGAGGGAATGACTATAGACCTTCTGTTGGAATCATAATACAAAAAAATGGGAAATCAAATGGTGAAGATATTAGACACCGAAGATCATTCAGTTCACAATAGACACGTGGATCAACTGAAAATAAATAAGTTAGGTCGTTCCGATCATAATTTTAATGATACCGCTACTAATACTGATTTTGTAGATAATTCAGAAATAAGCACAGAATCAGTTAGAAGATCGGGGAGACTTCAGAGCAAAACAAGACCTCATTATAAACATGCAAGGAGACATTCGACATGGAGCGGATGTAGTAATTGACAATATAAATTCGTAAATTCATCCCTCTCTGTGTTGTTGTTTGATTTCCTGTGATTCAGTCATTGCGAAATACTGCTATTAAAATTTTCATTACAACTAGGCTATGATGATTACTTACTACACGAACTTGGTATTCTGAATACTAAGAACAAGTTGGAGGATTTTTGTTCGGAACAAAATCCATAATCTATTAAGACGGAAAGTTTATCATTCACCTTTCACACCAATTGACTGAAGGAAACAGAAGATTGATACGGAATTCTGCAAAAAAAATTAATAAGTCACTGTAATAACCATGAATCAGATAAATTTAAAAATGAAAATCTTATTAAGTCTCCTTTAATTTTTCAGTTTCCAATTTGTTATTGTTCTTAAACTTTTAAATCTTCAGTTTCTTACTACTCGTTTTGAATGAGTAGTATGTCTCATGTTTTCTTTACATTTACAGAGCATGTAAGTGTAGACTGTGTCGTTATCACGTATTACTGCTATTATAATTTCACATGAAATACAATACTACTCCGTCGGAATTTGACAAAGGTGTACTCTGTTCCTCCACCACATTGGTTGTCATATTTCCTAAACTACTCACCTGATGGTGGTGTAAACACTCAGATCACTCACAATTCGAGATTGATAACCTTTTTGACAATTGCTGTTATGCAGAAATACAGTCACATATTCTAGACGAATCTGAAAGTTTGGGTGAAAGTTGCGTGTTCATCCCAATGAAAACTTTTGATGATCCCCTCGTTTTCTCCACAGGATTTTACGACAAAATCCTCAGTCAAATTTACCTTAGAATCTTCAGGCTCAGATCCTTTAGAACAGGCATAAAAGTTCGGCTATTATGAAGTGAAGACACACTCCTGGACAAGCTCTTCGTTTTCTTACAACAGATGACTACAACTTCGGCTCAGGGGAATTGCCGCCGTATATGGCAGCCATCCGCTTTCTTCACGAATCGCAAATCAGGATTGCTGCAGAACAAATGCGATGGAATTACTGGCCATTCACTTAGCGGTCAGATATATAAGACATGTAGAATCCAGGTTGGTGATTGTGGACATCTCTTGTTAAATGTAAAACCATGACAGATTGTTTAAATCTTTTGTTTCAATCGAGATCTTTGTTTTGTTATAAACTACGCACGGGAATGGAATTATACACTTCTTTGTTCAAGCTTCGTCTTCTCACCCTTCACAACTAATCCTCTGGCTGCAAACTTTGAAAATTACAGGAATCTCCCACTCTCATCTAAAGAATATATAACAGCTCGTTGGCAACACCTACAGTGGATAAAACGCCGTCGACGCATACCTAGTAAATTGTATTTCTGGATTATAATGTTACGTTTGCTGAAGTGGACTGAAGCATATTCACAAGTAACTGTACTCTTTTATAAGTCTTTATACTTAGTATTTGTAACATACTGTTTAAATACCATTTACTGATTCGGGCGTTTACTTTGATATTTCATGTAATTCCTGAGGTTACTGTCTATTCCCCCACAGACACATACTGGGATTAGGAAGCACCAAGTTAATGCCCTGTCAACCAAACAAGATAACTACTCGCCACGCAAAATACGAAAGCCCGAGCGTATATCCCAATCTACCTCCAACATTCACCATATAAAGGGTAACAAAAGTGATGTCGCAGACTCTCTGTCCCATATGCATATTGACAGCATTATCCGTAGTGATGCTGATGAACAACACCTTTTAACTGAAATAAAATTTCTTCCAAGATAACGTGCTTAGTTCCTGCGGAGATTCCGCTTTGTACAGTGGAGGTTATTTCTAACACCCAACTATAAAATGCTGAAGCTCCATTTAAGCGTCCGTGAGACGTGAAATTTTATGCAGCTATGTAACCTGTCGCACCCCAGAAATTAGTATTATCATCAAGCTGCTCAAAGAGATGTTTCTGGGGCTGAAAGTCAACAATGATATTAAAAAGTGGGCGCTAACCTACTTATCTCTTCAAAAAGTTAAGAGCCATTCCCACATAAATACTCCTTCTGGTCACTTTCCTGCTGCTGAGTCAAGATTCAATCTTCCTTACAATGATATAGCTGGTCCACTGCCGGATTCCGACGGCTTCAACCACACCATAACATAGACTGATACGTTCACCTGTTGGCTTATAGCAGTTCCACTGGCTGCCGTATCAGGTGAAGCTGCGGGAGGAAACTACATGACTAACCTCGTATTTTATTGATTAGTATTGCGGAGGCTTAGAGTTTGAAAGCTGTGTAGTGGCAAATAAATCTCCAAAATTATTAGCCTGCAGCTTTCAGCATAAAACACTGGGTGGCAACCTCCACTCTCTTAGTTGACTGATTAGGCTGAAAGTACCCAGTCATACGACTACGTCATTTGACACGCCGTCACGTTATGTTTGGTCGTTTAGGCACGATCCCTGACTAGTTAAGTGACCTTCAAGTGATTAGTGTTGCCATTCATATCCTGCCCTTAAGGCTAGACAATGAAGGAATATACCTTCTGGACGCCAAAGCCGACTTCCATAAACACAGGGTTATCATTAATAAAGATTTATGTTCTGTATAAACAGGTAAGTTTAAATGAAATGCATGTCATTTTTACAGGCACGATCATGATCCATATTCCCGATTTCTTTTAGTCATGCTGCAACAACAGAAGACAGGGTCAGGCAACTGATCGTTTATTGAGGAAATCAAGAGATATTTAGATTTTTATGTACATTATTATTCGTTATTGTTAGCAGAGAAACAACGTCTTATGATTGGTTGTTTTCCAATATCCAATATCCTGATTACGAGCTAGTATAAACCAGTGATTTCTTTGAGCTCGCTTCTTGATTGTAAGGTAGAGGTTCCAGATCTTCGGTTATTTTGTCATCTCTTTGTGACCATTTCTTAGACAGTCCATTCATATATCTGCGAATGTTAACTACGCACGTTAGGTGTGCTGTGACTGGTTGCTGAGTTCCTCTTGGTTAGGCTTTGTTCTTGTTTTTTTCTCATGACCCCGATTTAGGACGTAAAGGCTGACGTAAACTGTTGTCCACAATTTTGTCATGCAGACAGCTGTCACCACAATGCGTGCTCTTCCGTGGGAATCAAACAAGTTCGTGACAGCACACATGTTTACAACTTAGGAAAGTGATTCCTGTGAGACCCTGAGGGGAGCTATCCTGAGGATAAACGATCTCTGATCTCTATCGTCTTCAGGAGCTAAACAGCACTGTCACTTTGGGAGATAATTCGGCTCCCCACATGTTTTCACGGATGTGCGAAGTCATATGACAACTCAAGTTCGATGAGAGAGATTTACTTATCAGTGATTCGCCAAGGCTATTTCAGGCCATGCCCTGGACACTACAAGCAGTTTATGCAAATAACTTCGCCTCATCAGTTAACGGAATTCTGAAAATATTTCAGTGGCTAGTACTTGAAGTTTGCTTGATAGGTATACGATCTGCAAATGTTGACTCTTCAACGACAGGGTTATGTGACTCTGATAAAAGATTTCATAGGTTAATTAGCTCCATACTCCCTATAATCACAGTTGTAACGCACTTAAACGTATGAACTTACGTGGTTGTTCGTAATCTGAACCACATGCACTTAAGAGCCCACACTGGTACTTTGACTGGACACTAGTTCTTAAGTAGTGTAATATGTCTAGTATTTGTTTGGTGCAGACTGAATCCTAGCAGTCAAGTTTGCAATGTGGCCACCATGCACCAAACAAAGGACTTATCACACTACACTAGCCACGAACTATTATCCAATTGAAGTATCCAATACAGTCCCACAAAAGGTCGGTGACTATCCCGAATAGCTCAGCGATAACGTCTCTGACTGCAGCGCTGGGTGATGCTAGTTCGAATCTCAGAAGGGACATGTGTTTCTTCAAGGTTGTAGATATACCTTGCTGACTGGTAAGTGCCAACTATCACGAAACCTAGGCGCAAGGCTTCCTGGCAATAACCTCCAACCATTCAACCCATACTGGTGTTAGTATCGTAATATTTATGACTAGGAATTCAAATATTGCTGGAAACCATGTAGTTCCATCATGCCTACCGAGGGAAGCTATCATACCTGCGCGTGTTACTGTTGATCGTGATCGGTGATAATGGTCACCTGCTCGACATCAGAGATGTCATCAGTAAAACCCACTAACTTATTGAAGCCATTTAGGAAGTCAGTACCTTCCCTACAAGAGAGGAAGATTACTGTAAGAAATCAAACTACAGCTTTCGGGTAACTCATTGCAAACATGAGGAGAAGATATGTCTGTCTGAACGTAAGTCTTCACAGGCGTATTTGGTGGATTTTCTTTCCGCTAACGTCATGGATCTGATTAACCAAAAGCGACTTACATGTAGACGCCTGCTGAAGGCCGCTCACAGACAGTCCGACCAGACTATCTGTTGTAGGAATCACCTATGTAGGCCAAAACTTGCCGTTAGTTAACAAGAAAACAGTAGTCAATCCAACTTTTCAGACAACTGTCAATAATTACACTGAGCCTAACTGTTCTTCAAAAGGTTTACCATCCATAACCAGTAATTTTATGTCACATTGCAATGACAGAACAACCTATGATATCTAAAGGGCGGCCATTAGTTGCTCAAAATATGAGGCCAGCAAAGGCTGAATTCTGCTGTGAAATAAATCTTGGCATTATCTGACAGTCAAACAGCTTATGGGCATCTCCTGTTCATATGATGTCAAAGGAAGCAACAATTAGCTACACACTATGACTACCTGCACCAAATTGTCCTAGATATCTATCCCCTGCCACATACCCACTGCTCAACGACAACATCATCTGATGGGGTTAATTTTTTTAAATCGACTTAGTTAAGGCGTACAATCAAATCCCGATGGTGATAGAAGATGTTCCAAAAACAGATATCATCACACCTTTCTGACTGTTTGAATTTCTAGGCATGTAATTCGGTATTCGGAATGTAGCACAAACATTCCAACACATCACTGACGAGTCATATCATAGCTATGAATTTGTATATACACACTTAGATGACAGCTTAATCGCAATTTTGGGTAAAAGAACTCATTTCAGGCTTTTGAGCTTGACTCTGCACAGGTACATCAACATGGCGTTATCACGAGCATTCGAAAATAACGAAGAGTTGTAGAATGACTCAACTTTCTCGGACATACCACTCACTTGGAGGGTATTTGCCACCAACTAATAAAGTGGAGGCTAGTCAAAACTCTTTACAGTCAATAATCATGGGACATCACCACCCTTATGGTGTCCCAATAGATTTTTACCGATAGTTTATTCCGAAATTCGCCGCTTCAATCCAACCACTTTCAGACCTTCTTAGAAGGAACGACAAGAGAAGTAAATTTTGACTTGTACGCTGAGAACCCTTGTAGTGACCCATTTTATTACTCATCATAGTACTATACTTTCATTGTGTAATTGTACTTTGATTTGTTTATTACTCTAAATCTTGCATGTTAACAATTGATACTTTTTGTACTCGCTCGATTTTTGAAATTTGATTGCTGCAATAATACGGTATCGTATTTCTTCGCAAGTGCCTTTTGAATTACGTTGTGGATGTCGAGTAATCGCAACGTTAGGACACAATTATAAAGGCGAAGAAGTACTAAGATATACGTGTACGCTAGTGTAGTCAAAATATAGCAGCACAACACCCTTTCTTTAAAGTTAAGAAAATCCACCACGGATTTCATAATACTAATTAATCAGAATCGAGAGACACTATAAAGTATCTCAGTGGAAGCATCCAACACATACGTCGGCGCACTTTAACATCAAGTGGTGAAGAATCAGCGACACCTGCCTGCTTTTTCTCAAGCTGGTTGCAAACAACAAAATACAATACTTTTGACAAAGAAATTCTGCCTATGTACTATGCTGGTGGCAGAGGTTCCTCAATTCTTCGTTTTCACTGACTAAAAGACAATTACTTGCACTTTAAGCTCAACATCAGGTAGATATTCACCCTGAAAATCACATCAGCTAGATTACACTTCACAGTTTACCTCAGTTATTCGCACGTGAAGCATTCGCAACAGCGTTTCTGGTCCCATTGCACACATAGTTCTTTATCCATATAGACAATATAGATCTTGAGAAACTGGCTGGCCTTCGAAAAGGAGATAGTGAACTTCAGTGAGAATTGTTGACAACAACCCTGGAATTACAAGGAAAACTACTGGGAAGAGACGGTAATACAACTTTTCGCGGCATCTCTACAAATATTCTTAGTCTCACTGCATCCAAAAATTACCGACGTAACGTCCTTAATGGGTGAGGGTAGGCGCTGTCGCACCTTAAATTCAGCCCGCTTTATTTGCCACCTGACTCATTGGCTACAGCAGTGGCGGCAAGCTGAATATTTAATTCTAAGCAGGTACTTGCGGTTGTGTATGGTGTTGTGCAGTTTCGTGATGTGTGCTTTGCCGTGTGTTGTGATGATTCTAGATGCGAAATTCGGCTATTATAACGGTGTTTCACCGTTTTTATACAGTTATTAGTCTCTTTGGGTCATAAACTGTGTTGAGAATGAATAAGCGTTCCTGTGGTTTTCAGTGACTACGGATCCACGGGTCTCAATGCATTTATTTAGTTGCAGTTGTATGCTATGCTTCAATATTTTAAAGCTATGGAGTCTGATAATTTATCTTCCTTGAGAGTTAACATTGACAAGCTGTAGCAATAATGGGTTCAATTAACGAAGCTTTTTTTCGAAGTACATTGCGGTTCACCAGTATTAGTGAAACCAGCACTGATGTGATTGAAACTTTCAGTGAGATTATACTCAAGGATTGTTTCTACAGCTGGAAAGAAGTTGAGAAAGCACTGAAGGACGTTCAGAATTTCAGGATCTTGTGAATTAATAACACTGTAGACCATTCACGCACTCTACGTTGATATTCAGAGAAAAAATTTGGGGGATGGGAGATAGTGTGCTGTACCAAGACTATTTTATGAAACATTAATCTGTTGTGCACCTTTTTTGGTATTTTAGCTCAGACCACTAACAGAGTATCGATAAATATATTTTTGGAGTGAGATTCGATGCTACAGTTACTAGCAGTTAATAATATATGCGCATAATTAGCACTACATTTTTCCTGCTAGTAAAATGTTTTACATCCCAAAATTAGAATAAACTATGATGGCTGGATTTACTGTATACTTAAATCAGACATAGTCGTGTCTGTTAATCATGTAAATGTCTAATTTATTATGATTTGGCTATGCCTTACGAAATGGTTTGCTATGAACTTAATCCGTATTACTTCTGGGAATGTCGAGTCTTAATGAGATCTATCAGTGTCCTAAATCCAGTGGTAAGCTAATGAGTTCCATTGGGACGAAGACACACAAAATTCGTGAATGAGTGTTTTGCGACTTATGGATAATCAGTTGTGACAATTGATTCAACACACTCAGTTGTAACCATTCAGGTATTCTTTGTTCCAATTTGTAACGCCAAAAAACTTTGGATGTAGGCAACCAGTTCCGTCTGTTTGAACTGAAAAAGAATTTAAACGGGATGCAATTTCGATACTGGACATTTTTCCTCGAATAGTCGGAAATACTTTTCAAAATGGAGGCTTTCATTTTGGACTTCGCTTAGTCCATATATGTAAAGAAAAAATGAGCTGCACTGAAATGAAACTTTCGTTCTGGTATTCTTGTGGTCTACTGACATGCTTGCAGATAATGCGGCATGCTAGGCCAGTACTCCTTAAGATATGAACTTGTTACTAAACGTAACCGTGATTCCGTACGAACGCTGTCGATAAGTATGGGTGACAACTTATGAGGACTTCAATCAAGGCTAAACATCTGCCTAAAGTTTCATCACTACGTTTCCTAGACATAGCTGAGTCCCTAGGAATCGACGGGAAAACCCTAACCTTCTTATTCGAAAATAATAGAAATTAGGCACTGTGGTGGAGTATGGTTTCGTCATAAGTTGGATTCAATAGTGGCCCTTAAATGCCGCTTTTGTACCTTGTGTAGTATCCTTGGAAATATCAACAAACTGCTAACTTAGACATACCAAAAGAAACCACACTATCAGTGCGCTGCCTAGAGCACTAAAAAGTAACACGCAGGGCACCAAACTGTTCAAACTGTTTCAATTCAAGCGTGATGTCAACTCATATAATGGCAGGTTTTCACATACAACTGGCTCACAGAATCTCATGCATATATGAATAATTATATATTTCATTATAAATAAGCATGTCGTTTCTACAGACACAGTTCAACATCACGCAGTGTCAATGGCGCATGCTGATCAGCAGATATGGTGGTTGTCACAAATGTGAGTCGCTCCGATCTGTAGGACAGCAACATTCATTTTTTGACAGCTCGAGGATTAAATATTATTCTAGATCCTTAAGCGAAAAGAACAGTAAGGGTTATACGGATCTAAATTATAAAAAATGATTTGGCTCCTACCATCTACAGGCCTGCTCAGCTTCTTGTCAATATGCTACCCCATGGGCCTTTACAGGTCAGCTGGTCCTACGGGTTCTAAGCTTTCAGATTTTGAATTTAATTCTCACTGAAATATCACTTATCTACATCACGATAACCTTTTTATTTGCGTACTATTATAATCTATTTTATCTTAAGTATCTAAGCCTTTAATTAAGCTAAAACTTACTCTTCTGTTCTTATCAGTCGTTTGATTAAAGTCTGGTTGCGTTGGAGGAAGAAACAAACTGACAACAAAAATCTTTGAACAAAGCCATATTTTCATTGAAAACACGGCAAAGTTCAACAATAGCGTCCCAAGGGATGCGAAGGCACTAGTGGCCTTCAGCCGACCAATCATAATAGTGAGGAATTCTTGCACAAAAGGTGACTTATATTTACAAGAAAACGCATGAAAACAAATCAAACAGGTCAACTTTCTGTGATGTTACTTTAAAATACGTCTGAATTATACTGGGGAGTATCAGTTGTCAAGTTAGACTAGTTTCTGTACATGTATTAACCGAGGTGACGTTTTCATCAATTCGATACTTAGGGATGGGTTGTGAAAAGTCACTCGGGCGTAGTTGGTCGTTTAGATATTGCGTGCTATGAGAGATACTAGTATGATAATCTAGAGTATTACTGTAGGTATTAGGTGTGAATAAGGCGTTTGTTATTTGCCGGGGAAGAAGCAGTTTCCTTGTTGTAAGGTGTTCGCTATACCAGCAAGGAATTGGTCTGGAAAACATCTTCAGTGCAATTTTCAGCATATAGTGAACTGATTTAAATTTTCTATGAGTGATAGAATTGCTCCTCCCGTAAGTATTGAGTTACTACTGTCCAGTCATTCCCATAAAATAGCCACATGAAATAAATGTCATCATCTGGAATATTGTTTCTTTAGGTTTCATTTGGATCTGATTACTTATTTCAGGTCCTCACTGATCGGTATTCACAAATTTCCTTAAGAAACAGTCTGTTTGCAACACGTATTCAGCTATTTCTTCATCTTGAGATTAAATAGCGTCGTTATGGCCACTGCACAAATGACTTCATAGGGCAGATAGTTTTGCCAATTACTACATCACACTTATTCTTGCCTTACTGAATATAATGATCCTACTGTCACTACCTGACTTGTACTCACTGATAACCAGACAAAAATCAAAACACTCAGTTATTTAGCAGAATGCTCCACTGAGCAATATGTTTAAGCAGAATAAAAATGCTAAGGTCATTAGGAGGGAAGATTTTTAGGAATTATCTGGCAAGTATGGCTGAGCTACGGACTCCGAGAAACGCGCGTGTTGCCAGCACAGAGTGGAAGAGCCAAGACGAAAATACCCAGGCAAGAAAAGATGGCGCGGCGCCATCGTACGTGTATGCGTTGAAATAAAAACTGCAAACATTTAAGGTGCACTACAACTTTTTGAAAAGAGGGGCTAGCAATCTTCAGCCGATTCCAAAACAAAACTGAACTGTTCCAAATAGAATAATATTGACAACAAACTTTTGAAGAACTGCAAGATTATTGTCCTGCTAAACATATTGTTAGATAAACACGGTACAAATCATTAAGTATGAGGTTGTTCCTTACCAAATACAAAAAACAGAGTGGCTGGACACAAAATGACTCTTGGTCCACAAAGAGGTACATTCAAACAAGAAATGTACAACAGTCTCATTGATCACAAACTGTCTAATTTACGCAAGATGTAAAGTGGTATATAGAGTGAAACTTCAGTGACTGAGAGTGTATTATCAGACGCAACAAGCACCATTCTGGACATGTGGGTTAAGTTAGCAGTGCCTTGCTCACCTCAGCAATGAGGAGTCCAGGCTAATCTACACACTTTTCCGAGTTATTGACTCTTACCAAAATTCATTTACTCACTTCTCTGTCAGAACAGACACTTTGAGAAAGAGATGTTATGAAAATTGTCTCAGTATAGGTGATTACAAAGCATTTTTAATACCGATTGTTGTCCCCTTTGTCAAGTGAAAATATTCTCCAGATGCTCCCGGAGACTCGAGACTCTCAGGTATTAGGGGGGAGATGCCTTATTTGCCTTTCAGGTCTGGGTAACTGAACATCATACATCTGGCAAAATCTAATATTCTGAGATTCAGGGAATTGGGTTGATAGTGAAATCGTGAAATCTCTATTCACTAATTCCTCAGATTTGTGCATTTCCAAGTACTTTATGGACAGACTTAAACGAAAAGAAGTTTTGTCCCAGCCAGAAACAAGACGTAAAAATGGTGAGACTAACCTTAAACTGGTGGGTTTTCAAATAGTCAGGTCTTGGAAACGTATGCTTCCAAGACCTGTGTGGATAAGCCAGACCGCATAGGAAGCCTGAAGGTAGTGTAAACTAATATACGTAGTATCGGGAACAAATTTCACGAGCTAGGTGTCTTAGTGGAAGACCTTAGCCCAGGGATTGTGGCCGTTACTGAAACATGGCTGGTTTCTAGATTAGATGACACACCTGAGCTATGCGGATTTAGTTGCTTGCGCAGCGACAGGGTTAAGGGTCGTAAAGGTGGCGGGGTTGCTCTGTACATCAACAACTCCCTACATGTTCGTTCCGTGAAATCTGAAGCGCATGACAGTGGGACAAGTGAGGTAATTAGCTGTGAAGTAAGCTTTGCAACTGGCACTCTACTCATTGGGGTTCTGTATAGAAGTCCCTATTGTCAGTGTGATGACTTTATTTTAGATCACCTCAAACAATGGAGTAAGCACAGTAGCTGTCTTATTCTAGGTGACTTTAATGCACCTCATATAGACTGGGTAGCTGTCACATCTCCAGGATCCGCTAATAAGTTTGACAGCCGGTTACTCTTGACTACCATGGAAAATGCCCTGACACAACATGTCTTAGGTAATACAAGATTCGGTTCTACCCAAGGATCTTCCTTACTGGACTTAGTGATTACTCATGACAACGACGACGTGGATGGTCTAGTTATTCATCCACCTCTAGCAAATAGTGATCATAGGGTGTTAGATTTTAACTTAAGGGCTGGCAATTCAGTCAGTTTTCAACCCAAATCCCGACCTAGTGTTTGGCATGCTGACATAGTCGCTATAAAGGAGCGTGCTTCAACTGCCGACTGTTCAGTCAATATGGTCTCATCCATTGAAGATGAATGGGATAGATTTAAGAATACACTTGAGAGGGTTACCACTGATTTCATTCCCTGGAGGGTTCCTAAAAGGCCAACAAATCGGCCACCATGGATAAATAGACAAGCTATAACACTCCTAAGACGGAGAAAAAGGTTCTGGAATCTCTTTGTTTCTATTGGGCTACAGCAGTTCCGGCTGAAATACTATGAAAACAGAAACCAGTGTAAAACTTTGATTCACCAGTCAAGGATAGCTTACGAAACCCAGTTAGTTAAAAGTTCACCAGGCTGCCCAAAAAGACTCTTCTCATATATCAAGAGAAGAACACGTAAGAGTGATGCTATCCCACCTTTTATGCTTGAAGATGACCAGACAAACATGGCTGAGGATAACTTGACTAAGGCTGAGGCTTTGTCCAAGCACTTTAGTCAGGTATTCTCTGATAATATTGATACCAACTTTGTAACTTTTCCAGAAGGTAACTTGAAAATGGCACCCTTATACATTGGAAAGGATACTGTCCTAAAGTGGCTTCTAAGGCTCAATCCTAGTAAGTCCAGTGGCCCTGATGAACTCCACCCACGTATATTAACAGCATTGGCTGAAAACATAGCCGAGCCATTGTCGGTAATCTTCAATATGTCTCTGGACCAGTCTAAATGTCCAAGAGACTGGAAAGATGCCATCATTAGTCCGGTCTTCAAAACCGGATCTAGAAACTTAGTTCAGAACTATCGTCCTGTTAGTTTGACCAGTATTGTTGTTAAACTACTAGAAAGAATAATTCGTGATGCTATCATTCAGTTCATTGAAGGGAACAAACTTTTCACTGTGGAACAGCATGGTTTTAGAGCAGGTCATTCTTGCTTGACGAACCTTCTTTTGGCCAGAGAAAGTTGGGCAAGCTCAGCTGATGCTAATATACCGGTGGATGCCATATTCATCGACCTTAGCAAGGCGTTTGACAGGGTTTCTCATTCAGGTCTTCTAGTAAAGTTAGGTAGTCTGGGAATCAATAAAGTGGTTGCCGACTGGATTCAAGACTTTCTAAAGGACAGAAGACAAAGAGTACGAGTTAACGGGGTTTTATCAACATGGGAATCGGTTAAGAGTGGCGTTCCTCAGGGTACAATTCTAGGCCCACTTCTTTTCCTGATTTATGTTAATGAGATTCCATCGGTAGTTAAGTCATCCTGCTTACTGTTTGCTGATGACATCAAGATATGGAGGGCTTTACACGATGACAGTGATCAACTTGCTTTGCAGGAAGATTTAAACTTGTTAAGTGATTGGTGTAAGCACTGGGCCTTGGAGATTAACTTAAGCAAGAGTGTAGTTATGCATGTATCTCATAGTCACGTGCACAATTACTCAATGAATGGCGTTACTCTCCCAGTGGTCACTGAGTACAAGGACTTGGGAGTGGTTGTGCAGCATGACTTGAAAACAGTAACAAACTGTAGAGCTGCAGCCACTAAGGGTTTTCGAATATTATGGGCCATACGCAAGGCTTTTGCGAACTTTGACGCTGATATATTTCGTATATTATATCCGACTTATATCAGACCTCATTTGGAATATGGGATCCAGGCAGCGAGCCCGTGTTTCAAATACGAAATAGACTTATTAGAAAGGGTGCAAAGAGTAGGAACTAAGCTAATAAAGGGTTTCTCAACCCTCTCATATGAGGAGAGGTTAAGTCGACTGGGTTTATTTCCACTGTCATACAGACGACTTAGGGGTGACCTAATACTAGCATACCGTATCCTAAGAAATGATTTTGGAGCAAATTTATCTAATTTATTTCTTCCTTCTAGCACCAACCAATTGCGAGGACATCACCTCAAGGTTCAAAAACCACGGTCGAATCGTCTGCGTCTGGAGATCCGTTTTTCGCATCGAATTGTGAACCAATGGAACTCCCTACCGGAACACTTCGTATCAGCGCCATCCGTTGATTCGTTCAAGGCGAGATTGGACATCCTGTGTGCAACAAATCGAAAGGAATAACACAGGCATATAGCCTACTATCCTAAATAAATTGTAAACTGTAAACTGCATGTTAGCTGTATACAGAAAGTTTTGTTCTTAGTAATGAAAAATCAGTCGAAATAAATTTTATTAGATTTTTCCTTCGGATAGATATATATACATGTCCTCATGGTTCATAAAAATCTTCACCCAACCTCACACCACATCTTTTCTTTTAATCGTCTCAGTTGTGTAATGACCCTAATTAGCGGGATTCTCTGAGATTCAAACGTGTTTCTGTCATCTGCATTTCCCTATTTATGACTTCGGAATTAGACATAGATGAGTTTATCAACAGACTTCTGGAAGGTAATTTTTCAATTGGATTTGCATTTATAGTTCAGTCCGGACGTCTAGGCCTGGAACTACGGTTAACATGAAGGAAGAGGAAGTCCGGTATCTCTGCGTTACTTCCAGACAAATATTCTTATCACAACCCATTTTGCTGGAACTTCAGGCTCCTTTAAAAATTTGTGGTTAGTCAATTGTGTCAATACCTATGTTTTTTCATTAAGATGTCTCATCTGTTAAATGTATGTTAATGTTAGAATATCTAGTTATGTTAAGTAGTTATCCTCTAAGTACTTAAATACCTTAGCGAAACACTTTAAGTTTTGATGATTCTGGAACTACCATTTATTTTTATAATGTTTCCGGAATATTCATGATAGGAAAACAGTGCTGTAGATGTGAATTATATTGAATTTTGTTGTACCGTCGATGGTGCTTTGAGGGAGTGTAGTAGATGTTAGGTTTTTGGCTATCACTTCCAAGACCGCACGTTCCCTGTGGGTTTCTGTGACTACATTTCTTTGCTTGTCCTGAAAACAGACAAAAGGCGTGTTCTTTTCCGGGTCTAGCAAAGCCAAGTGTACGCTTCCCTTATAATTTTCCTTATTAAGAATAGATTAACTAACAGCTTAACATGCGAAACGCTAGGGATTTTACGTTTTCCCCATGACTATATGTGGTTCGAATTCTGCTCCACTTATTTTAACTTTTCCATCAACCCTTGCGCAACCTGGTTATCTAGATTCCAGATAAATGCACACTTAAGGCCGAACTACAGGGTTGTCTCGGTAAACAGCTTGCATATTTAGTATTTGACGTTCATTCTGAAATATGCGCAGCTATTCTTAACCGGTTTAAGCTTATTGTTACCAACCACCGGGTCGTTCTGAACCTCGCCTCCCCTACCGAAGTCTTCAACCCAGGTAGTAACACTTGACCTCAATAGATTGTGAAGATGTATCTCGTGGGCTAAGGTGGCAAACTTCTGTTTTTAGCCTCCTTTCATCTCCTAAAGTTTGAACGGCCAGGTAGTATCATTAACACAACAAAGATGTCTCATCGACAACAATATTTAAGTGTCAGTAAAAAGTTTGAGCATTTTGGATTAGATCAAATAAAGTATAATTATATTTCAATAGTTTACACACAATGATAAGTTCTGTTGGTAATATTTCGAGCAATATTACTACCCGTGCTCACACCACTGTTGGAATTGTTTTGTTCCCGAAATGTTACCAATAACAAAACTTATCATTGTATAAACTATTGAAATATAATTATACTTTAATTAATATTTAAGTGCATTTAGTCTCTGGGTATCATTATTTTATTATTTTTTGGGTTTCGAGTGGAACATAGGGCTTCAACAACACATCTCCACTTTCTTCTATTTTCTGCTGTCCTCTTCATCTGGGTTCATGATCACCCATAATCTCTCCTCACACGATCTCCTCCATGTCAACCTAGGACTGACGACCCACTTGTCACTTCCGATTGGGATTCCACTCGGGGGACGGCCTTCATTGCGGGCGATTTCATTCGACGGTCTCCTCAATCCCCAATCCATCTCCATTTTCTCCTATATATGTTAGTTTGTTCCTACAGTTTCTTGTTGCTAATTCTTTCTGGCCAGTCGGCCATTTGATTTGCAGTATGGAGCACGTGAAGGCAGCTGTTGATAAAAGTCTGTGACTTGTTGGAAATACTTTTTGTGACACGTGGTGCAAGTTTCTGACCCGTATAGAAGGACCAACTTTACATTGGTGTTCCTTATGCGGAGTGCAGATCTCCAAACTGGTTCCACGTTGATGAAGGCGTATCTTTCCTTTCCTATTCTGGGTGACTTTGACATCTTTATCCGTTCTGCCTGCGTGTGGTTGAAACGGTGCTTCCTAGATAAGTGAAAAAAGTAACCTCTGAAAAACCTCCCCCATTGATTGTGATTGGTGCTGGATGTTGTTGTTGTTGCGGTTCGTTGGTTATCTTCATCACCGTCTTCTCTATGTTCACCGGCAGTCCTGTCTTCGCTGCCAGTCAGCCTCTTCAGCCAGTTTGTTGGTTTTCGCCTGTAAGTCTTCGGGTTTGTGTGACATTAAACATAAATCATCCACGCGCAAAATCCCGATCTTCTAGTCTTCTTATCGGTGGTACAGCGTATTCCTGACTCCTCGCCCCCAACAGTCTGAGGCATAATTCAGTCTACCACAATTAAGAATATCATCGGTGATAATAAGCAAGCAGCATTGTCTTACTCCTGTATGCACCTCAAACGCCTCGCTGAGTTTCGCGTTGTGGATCACCTAACACGTGACGTCATATTGTCTTCTGTTGAATGAGGCTGATGAAGGTTTGAGCACTACACGTCTTGGTGTTAAAGTAGTTTCCAAATTGCTTCTCAGTCAACGCTGTCTGTTGAAGGCCTTTTCGAATTCGATGAAGTTGAGGTAGAGGTTTGACTGCCATTCTATGTTTTTTTTCGATGACGATGCGTAGGGTTGAAATTGATCAGCACATGATTTACCTTTCCTAAATCCGGCTTGTTCCGGTAGGTGGCGCAGTTCTGCATCCAATGAATCCTTTATTCTCTCCAGGATGACGTGACTTAGTGTTTTACTTGGCGTGAACAAGAGCATTATTCCACGCCACTTCTTGCAGGGGTCTAAGTCTCCCTTCTTGGTAGTTTGATAATGTATCTAGCCTTTCTTCCAAACCTTTTGCAATAATCGCTGGGTATCATGAATGCTACTTTTATGACAAAGTAGTGGATAATTGAAATGAGCCTTCAGGTTACAACCAGTGGGTTGTACATTTGCACCCTGCAGTCAGGTGGCATTATCAACCATCACAAGAGGAATGGCTCATTCTATTCAGAGTAAGCAATTCAAGACTGCCCAGCTCTACAGTTTTAGTGGTGCTCAATTTTTATGTTGTACAGTTGCCACCCCATGAACAAATGAAATGTACCAGGGAGTTTTGAAGAACTTCTGGAGACTCAGTGTTTATAAATGGGATGCTTGTTTAACTTGTCACTGGCTCTGGCCTTGTGGTTATGTTCATCTTAATATTTTTAACAGACCAACATTCATCACTAGATCCAATTTTGTTATTTAGTCACTAAATGCAACATACACAATTGCATCTATGCAATGATGTAGGTTGAATGTAACCTGGTCGTAGCGGAAACGGGTAATTATAGCATTCCAGCACTCATCACTAGTAAAATAGTTGCTATATCGTATATTGGAATCCTAGTGTGGGTGGTAAGAAAAGACAAGTTGAGCAGGACAGTGATGCCCATGATCTGTTCGAAGCTCCCATAAGTAATGACTGACTAACGAGTGTACACAAGATCGTCACTTCAAAACAGCACTAAATCAGGGAGCGGAAAAAGAGGTATTACTATAAAACAAACAATATTTGTGCGGTGAAGACAACAGTGAAATAAAAACAGCCAGGATCTGGAAGGTGACAATGAATACATCTCTGCCGCTGGGAACTTTTTTGGGCCATAACTCGTAGTTTTTAACCACTGTTATCTTCTCGAAGACCTCAGGTAAAAATTCTCCACCTCCCTTCATGCTTCAGATTGGCAGTGGAGGATATCGTGGGTTAATACCGTATTTTGTTCTGACTACCCTACTTTCAGCCAGAATTTCTTGTTGGTGAGTTGGAGTGGCTTGTCTTGCATAGCACATATCTCAGCCACGTCATTTGATGAAGTTTCTTAACGTCACCGATCGGTCCATCGACTCACTTGGCGCCCTGTGCTCAGTCTTGTTACTGATCGTATTGCTCTGTCTGAGACGTGTTGGAATAAAGATACCTACGGTAGAAAACCTGTAATCTTTTTATCTTCCTCCATTGGCTGCATGGTCTGCATATCCCTTGGTGGGTAGCAGGATGTTGGCCTCTAACTAAAGGTGTTCAAGTTCGCAAATGTCAAAAAAGCCTTCTGTATCCGTGTTAGAATTTCGTTAGAATTGGGCTCTGCTGGGCTGACGCAACTTCTCAGGTACATGTGTAACAACAGAAGACAAGGGCCAGGCAACAGATCGTTTATTAAGGAAAATCAACACATATTTATAGATTTTAATGTACATTATTGTAGATTATTGTTAGTAGAAAATACAGTCTTTTGACTGGTTGTTTCTCACAGAAAGTTAACTTTGCATCTCTTTATGACTGTGTCAGATAATCCATGTGCTAACTGTATCCGCCTACGCAAAGCCTTTGTTCTCATTTTTTCACCACCAATATTGGGGACATAAACATTGACGTCAATTACTGTCTACCAACTTTGGCTAGCAGCCAGCTCTCACCACACATGGAGTGGTGAATTCACCAAGCTATTTCACTATTTTTAAACTAAGAATCTATGCAGAACAATCATGTTCATCAACTTACATTTGACAGATACAAAGCACATCCGAAGCATACTCAAGACTCCTTGTTTTGTCAGTATCTTCACATAAAGGAAAATATCACTTGTGCACTCTAGATCAGCAAGACTTTATCTGGTAACAAGTTAATACCTCGAAGATCTAAGTCGGACACTCATCAATCGGTCTACTTATAGTAGATGTGAATATCCCTGATGGACACGCAGTCATCGTCGCTTTAGATGAAAACTCCAAAAGCTTGCAGGATTACTCCAGTGAGGGCGTACTACCTTGGTTAGCGTATTGTACTTTAAAATGCCCTCTATGGTCAAAACACCTTGATCAACGGAGTGAAATGCCGTCTTCAGATCACAAAATATGTCTGTAGGATGCCGGTAAGTATCTGTTTCAGAGACAAGGTCAACGTTGTGGACGTTGGATACTCAAAATGTGCATCCAGTTTCATTGGCTAGTACCACGATATGTGAACTTAAATTAAATTTCTCTGTATTGGGATTCTTTCTATGTTGAACCCTGGCCAAAATTTGTAGCAGTGTAAACAGAGGTGCCAGAAAAGCTGCTTTTGCCAGGAAGCTGAGTAGATTGTTAAGAAACATTTGGGAAGGTGATTGTTCCATTACTCTGGAATAATGCTCATCACGCTGGTGTCAAGTTTGCGTCCAATACATCGGCTTACACATGAGAAACTACTTCAAATAAGGCAGATTGACTGCCGTTCAGACCGTGGATGCTGTAATCATATGTCTGTTTCTCTTCAGTTTCTGGAATCCTCAGTTGTTTCAGAACAACAAGCATTATATTTTCGGGTACTTGGGCTGCTTTCGACTTGTTAAACAAAGCTGCTGTTCAGTAGTATTTGTTACATGGTGGGTTCCTGAGAATCTTGTCAACATTCCGTAAACCGTATACGAAAATAACTCAGGCAAATTAAGGACACATAACCACTTATCACTGCTGTTTTTAACGAACACCGGAACTAGTCATGTTTGCTCAACGTCCCTATTCGTGTGTGATATTTATTGATGATATTCTAGAAACAGTTGTGAACGAAGTGTAGTATCGTCCCACTGGGTGGATGAAGAATACTTGGCCTTAAGCATGATATGGTATAGCTCTGCGATGACATGCAGACTATCCAAAGTACACTCACTTATTTGGTAACTGGTTTGTAGGAGCCTGTACTAGCATTTGTCGTGATGGGTGAACCTTTAGAAGTAATCAGGAAATTTATATATTTAAATAGTTTTGTGTCTATATTGGTGGCCCGGTTGCCTAGGTGCTTGATTTCCAACCATTGGGACACGAGTTTGAACCCCACGTCACCTGCCGAGGTTTGAGCAGCTAAATAGTGTTACTAAACCTCGCACTATGGGCATGACTCATTACAGGCTGCGTGTATATTTAACTGGTTTTTGAGTGATTAGTAATTTAGAGTTGTCGTGGAAGTAGTACGGCTAAAATTTACATTTGTACATCGAAGATCATTGGCACCTGTGGTCACTTTTGGTGTTGTCACGATGCCAGTTTGTATGTGAAACGTTAGGTTGGTAACTGTTTGGGGCGCCTAGTCCTGCTTTAATTTTATGAAACGTGATGTGTTCTGGATAAGTATATGCGATGGACCAGCATGTTTAGTCATCGATGCAGGCTTGCTCGCGTTCTGCGGCGACACCGTAGAAGTAGTTCTGAGGAGAGACAGCGCATATATTAGCAACGCAGAGATTGTCTCTCGTTCAGAACTAAATACTCCATGCCTAACCTTTGTCTAGACCTTGAGAATACTAGTTATTTTTTCGCTCATGATTCTTTGCTATACAATTTCTTATGATAGCTAATTTCAACTTTTATGTTGATTTAGGTGGTGAGAAGTGATGATTCGTATAGTGATATATCTTTTCACGATATCCGATACCTAGACTTAACTTATATTCTTTTATAGAAGAGTCTAACTACGAATGCTGATATATTTGATGCTGTTTATTAACTGTACTGTAGTAAGTCTGGACGACAACAGAATCAGTGGAATACCCCTATCCTACCAGTGCTATTTGTAGCCTCATAGGTTGAAGCATCCTAAACATGAACTGAAGGAAGCTTTTTGGGGTTTTCTATTCACGATTCACTGGTGACTTATTGAATGCATGTCAAGTTGATGCTTCTATATGGTTCATAGACTTGGAGTCTCATGAAAAGCATTTCAAACGGACTGCAAACTTTCATCAACGGCTGCCTTCGCTTAATACTGAAGACCAGACGGCTAGAAAAGATAAGTAACAAGGAGCTGTGGTGGCGGACTAATCAACCCAACAGACATGAAAAAGTGGAGGTGGATCGGTCATACGCTGAGGAGTTGCGCCACGCGCCATACCCTCGAGTGGAATCCGAATTGAAAACGACGAACTGGCTGTCTGTCGGTGACACGGAAGAGATCGTGTGACAGGAGGAAATGGAAGCTTACAGGATATCATAGAGACAGCCAAGGAGACTGAGGGCTGCGTTGGATGATTTACCGATAAGGTCCTCTATTCCGCTGGGAACCTAAGGGAATAATAATAGTAACTCTAGTGACGTAGTAAAATGCTGAGAATGGCACCAGTTTCAGTTCATATACTTATTGGATGTACTTTGCTCATCAACAATCGTGAATAATCATGGCAGTGTTGAACAGATATGGTTATGGTAAGCTAAAAAGCAAAATGTAACGGTTTAATCCCCTCAGTGACTAGGCATACATGTATTACGTATGTCTAGTCATCGCCTTTCTCGACGGGCAATGTTAGCTGATAGGGCCAGGCTGGAAAAGAGCTAGCGGCGGTCAAATGAAAACATGGCACCAGTCAATGAAATCCACAACAGTCAGTCTAAGCCACGTAGGAAGGTGCAGACTTCCTGGTTGGGGTCCTCGGGACGGTAAAATCCAATGGTTGGAAACAATTGGTGACATGGCTCAAAATCGTTCTCAGTGGCGCAGATGCATCCACTCCTTGTGACTTATGATTTCCAATGAAACCGTTTTGTTCTTCGTTATTACTATTCCTTTGTCTCACACCTCTGTTTACTGTCTTTATTATACATTTCTCCTAATTTCTTCTCTTGCTTTGTGTGCTACATGGAGTGTGGCGACTTGAACTGCCGCACATATGTGCAAAGTTCTATGTCGAAAACCGACCGACCGACCTCAGTGTTGTGGAACAACCTACTTCATTGGTTCTGAAATGCTTTAATATGTTTTGCACCCATATCAGGTAGATCTGCACCTGGATCTACGCTTTCGCTCTTAATTTGCTTCTCCCATAAGATGTAGCTCATTGACTGAAGCACTAGGCTTTCACTCAGTGAGTCCTAGGTGTCAGTTCCACTCCACCAACTTCAGCAAAGGAAACTGGGTAGTATCATCATCTTTCACACAATAAGTATGGCTTCTAGCCGTGCACATTATAAATCTATTCCGGACATTTGAATTTAAATGAATGTTGGGTTGGGTTTTCCTATAAACTTACGTTATTTTTTAATGTAGGACGTAGAGAAATGTTTGTTTTAAAATGGAAATCTAAATGTCGAAAGTTGTGTTCTTAATGCCTATATAATATATATTATTGTTTCCTTTAATTCTTAGAGGAACATAGGGCTTCAGCCTCACTTTTCCATTGCGTTCGGTTCTCTGCCAACGTTTTCATCTGGCTCCACATCTGCCCACATTCTTTCTTCTCCCCTTCACATGGCCTCCTCCATGTCACCCTTGCAGTGACAACCAACTCGCAGATTCCCATTCGAGTTGCACTCGAGCAAGGCCTGGCGTGTGATGTCACTTGATGGTTTTCTCAGAGTATGGCCAATCCACCTCCATTTGTTTCTGTATATTTGTTACACAATTGGTTCCTGCTGGGTTGGTTCTCTCATTACCGGAGATCCCTGTTACTGATCTTTTCTGGCCGGTCACCTGATCTGGAGTATTAAGGGAAGACAGCTATTGATGAAGGTCTTTAGTTTGTTCAATGTGGACTTCGTGATGCGGCACCAAATCTGATCCGTATCGTAGCACTGACTTCACATCGGAGTTGAAAATCCGGATTTTGTTTTTCATGCTGAGTGCCGAGTGTTGACCTCCACACATACTTGAGAGTAATGAAAGCTTGCCTTGTTTTCTCGATCCTCACTTTGATATCCTTGTCAGTTCCGCCTGTAGTTGAAACGATGCTTCCCAGGTAGGTAAAGGAGGTTGCTTTTTGAAGCCTCCTCCCATTTATGCTGATTGTTGTCTGTTGGTGGTGTTGCCCAGGAATCTTCATCACCTCTGTTTTCAGGTGAACACCTGAAGTCCTATCTTTGATGCTTCTTCTGCCAACTTGTTGCTTTTCACTTGCATATCTTCTAGTTTGTGGGAAATGAGACACATATCGTCGGCGATCCAGATCCTACAAGTTTTTTGTGTGGGTCCATTTTATACCTTTTTCCTCGCTGCCCGCTAACCGTCTGTCGCATTACCCAGTCTGCCGCAATTAGCGAAATCATTGGAGATAGTAAGCAACCAGCTTGTCTTATTCCCATCTTCACTTCAAAGGATTCTGTGTTTCCCATTGTGGATTACTTGGCATGCAGCATTGTTGTACAACTGTTGGATGAGATGTATAATTGTTGGTGGCACTTCATAGTAGCGAAGTAGTTTCCAAATCACCTCTCGATCGACGCTGTCGAAGGCCTTTTCAAAGCCGATGAAGTTGAGATAGAGAGGTGACTGCCATTCCAAGCTCTGTTCAGTGATCATACGTAGTGTTGCGATTTGATCGATGCATGACTTGTTCCTCCTGAATCCAGCCTGTTCCGGTCGAAGATTTTCATCCAGGGTGTGTTTGATTCTCTCCAGGATGATGCGGCTTAGTATTTTGCTTGGGATAGACAGGAGCATAATGACGCGCCAGTTCTTGCATTAACTTAAGTCTCCTTTCTTTGACAGTTTAAATAGGTGGCGGTGGCCTTCATTCCAATCCACAGGTGCCTTGCCCTCTTTTCACACCTTCTCCAGTAGTGATGTCATCAAGTCCGCTGATGTCTCTGGGTCCATTTTCAATGCTTCTGATGGGATTCCATCTGGTCCTGCTGCCTTTCCAGTTTTAGCCTTTTTATTGTCTTCAGGATTTCTGTTTTCGTCAGAGGATTGTTATCCACTGGTAGTTCCGCTTCCGCTGTTGGTATTATTTGGTGCGATGTAGGTGGCGGTCGATTAAGAAGTCTTTTGAAGTGTTCAGCCCAGTGTTTCCTTCGTTCCCCCTGTTTGGTGATTGACTTTCCATTGTCATCCTTCACTGGCTTAATTTGTGTTGATCTCTTCCTCGATAGGAACCTGGTTGTTTGGTAGAGTGTTGCGAGGTCTCCTTTGCCTGCAGCTTGCTCTGCTTCACTTGCCATAGCTTCATAATATTTTCTTTTGTCTTCCCTGGCACTTTTCTTTACTCTTTTGTTCAGTATATTGTAGCTTGCATTCAACTCCTGTTGTTTTTGCTCGTCGATGCGTTGGATAATCATTTGTTTCAACATCCTATCTTCTGTTAGTCTCCATGTGTCCGCAGGGAGCCACTGTTTGTCCTGCCTCTTCTTTCTGCCTAGAACTTCCATGCAGGTTTGACTCCACACCGCTTTCACGTTGTTCCAGTGCTTTTCAACGCTGGCCTCTTCGCTAATGTTGATTTGTGTCTCCACCTTTTTCCTTATGTTTGCAGTGAAGATGGTTTTTGTGGCTAGCCTCACGCTTGGGAAATGATTTGTTACATAAATATGTTGGTTACAGAGCAGCGACTTTTTGGGTTGCTCCCTTTAGAATCAGGAAAACAAGAAATAAAGCAATCACGACGACAACAACAACAAAAATCGCAGCAGTAGTATTACAGTCACATACAGTTATCAAAACCATGGACTCACTGACTTTGATCAACTTGAGCATGTAAATCCAATAATATATACAATTATAGATATTAGTTAATGTTAAACAGTCACAAAATGCCAAACAGTTATAGTTATTAACAGTCAACAAGATTATATCCACAGATTCAGCGTTCGAAGGTAAACAAATTACAATAAATTCTACAATTTCCTGGCCAGAAACACCAGCGTAATGACAGTTTCATGTAACTAAGGAAATCTATATAATAAGTTTGTATTGATTTTAGTAAGTTGGAGGTAGAAGAATGCATTCATTGATCATGTGAGTTTGTAGTTAGAAAACGGTTAGCAGTCAAATTTTGATCTTATTCTTCCGTGGGCTATTTGTTGTTAATGGATTTAGAAAAAGTTTAATTTAGCAGTGGTAATTATGGTGTATTGTAATGATGTCGTGTTTACGAGTTATATTCGTGGGTTTTATTATGTTTTGCATGAATTTCGGATTCCCTATGTATAAATTTCGACAGATTCTTCTCGTCATAATCCCTCAAACTGCTTGTGAACTCTTCTTTCATTCCAGGTGATATCCATGGTCAGTACACAGACTTATTGCGTCTTTTTGAATACGGAGGTTTCCCTCCAGAATCCAATTATTTGTTCCTCGGAGACTATGTTGACAGAGGCAAACAAAGTTTAGAAACTATCTGTCTTCTACTTGCATATAAAATAAAACATCCAGAGAATTTCTTCCTTCTTCGCGGTAATCACGAGTGTGCTGCAATCAATCGAATTTATGGCTTCTATGATGAATGTAAGTAAGCTTTTTTTGACATATGATTTCACAGAAACAGATTTTGTTTTCTCAGTGGTTCCCTATTTTTTAACCAACGCATCAGTTTGTCTTAGTAGAACGTACAGCAATTTCGTAAATAATTAATATTCACAGCTAGATCTGTTCAAGAAGAATGAGAAATTTGTCTGTATGTCCAACTCGTTGGGGCAATGTCGGGCGGAATTTCAACCTTCACTATTGGATGCTGACCCTCTCCGAGTTATGGACAATTTTGACGGACAGTACTCGTAGAATCTTGAATCGCACTGTCATCTAGTTGGATATTAGTCTGAGACTTGGCTAATCATTATACATTATCCCTCATGTTTTTATTTTCCAACTTGAGAAGCATTTCTTTTAATTGGGGTTTTGAGAGTAATGCCAACTGTATGTGAAACGCCAAGTGAACGTTTCCTGCGCGATATCAAGGTCGTGGTGGCTAACTGTTTTAAATCTGTGTACATATATTTCATTCTTGTGGTTGCTTATGAAGTATTCACCATGCTAATTGTTTAACGAAGACGTTTGGATTAGTGTGGATAACGTGGGGGGGGGTATAATTAATATTTTGTTAAGTTCAATTTTTGTTCTTCCCGTTAATTGACTGAACCTAAATGTTCAGCTTCTGTTGACTTATCGACTCCTATTACGGACGCTTCGACATTTTCTGAGGACTAACATTGGTGTTATTTGCATAAATAGTGTACTTTTGTAGACTAACAGATGCTAGCTTTTAATGTCTCATATAAACATAACTGGTGTGTTATGCAAAAAGCGTTTATCATTAACCAACAGCGTATGTTTTATTCTACAGGTAAACGACGTTTCAGTGTTCGATTATGGAAAACATTTACTGACTGTTTCAATTGTCTGCCGATTGCTGCAATTGTAGATTCTAAGATATTTTGCTGTCACGGTGGTAAGTTCTTTTATTTGATGTTTGAACTTGATAGCAGGTGTATTTCTTCTATTGACTTCTTTTACTTTCGCTCACTTTCAAATAATTCACATCATATATTTCTTTTGCATTTATTATAGACATTTACTGTCTTTAACATATGTCGTTGCCAAAAAAGGAGCTGCAAATAAAGTGAACGAAGAAAAGACTCCAAAACTAACGAGATTTAGTAATAAAAGGGTAGATATACCCACCGAACTGACGTATGGCAGAAAAGACATTACTTGACTGGATCCCGGTAGATAGCCGAATGTGTGCTGTCCGTCTGAACGGATCAGTGAAAAGGAGAAAGGACTGCACTACTCGTCAATGCCTTTTCGCAATCTCCGCCTGCGCCTCCAATGACTGCAGTTTGGATGAAACGAAGGATGAGTTCTACCAAAAGCTGTCTAGTTTGCTGCGAAAGGCTAAACGCTCAGATATAGTCGTTTTAGCTGGTGACTTTAATGCTCAAGTAGGGAAATTGTGTCAATCTGAGAAGAATGTCGGTGGCACATACGGAATTCCATGCCAGCGAACCGACAACGGTGACCGTCTCCTACAGTTCTGTTCAGATAATCATTTGTTTCTTGTAAGCACTAACTTCAAACACAAGAAGAGACACTGTTTGACCTGGCGACCCCCATCATCAAACCAACGCTGGACACAAATAGACCACATAGCAATAAGCTATCGTTGGCGTGGGTCGGTAGGAGATTGTCGCTCCTTCTGGAACACGTGTGTAGATACCGATCACGCACTGGTCCGCGCTCGTGTGTGCTTACGACTGAACGGACGTAGGAAACAGCTAGCGGAAAACCCATCACGTCCCTAGCTCGATCAGGAAACTAAGCCCCTATTTGAGGAAGAACTAGCTAAACACATATCTGAGTTCGACAGCTGCGCTCACCCTGAAGAAGCCCGGAAGAATATTCAGTCAGCCATAGATACAGCTGTAAAAGCTGTGAATAAGGTAAATCCAAAGGTGAGTAAAAACCATTGGATTTCGACTGCCTCATCCGAACTGATAGATGCTAGAAGACTTATTCCGGCGAGCTCCGAATTCAATGAGGAGCGAAAGCTGCACAAAAGGAAACTTACGAAAAGTCTCCGCAAGGACCCTGAACAGTGGTGGGTGACAAAGGCGAAAGAGATGGAAAAAGCATCGGCGATAGGCAACTCTTTAAACTCATCAGGGAAACGGGTGGGAGAAGGCAAATCATAAGTGAGACTATTTCTGAGAAAAATGGCTGATTAATTAGCTCTCAGGATAGACGCCTTGAACGCTGTAAAGAACACTTTGAGGAACAATTTAACCTGCCTACAGCCACACTGGGCCTCCCCGCCACCCAGCACACACCCGAATGGGATATAGACACTGGCCCGCCGTCTGTAAGTGAGGTCACAAAAGCTATCTGTGACCGGAAACGAGGCAAAGCGGCAGGACCCGACGGAATTATTCCGGAGGTGTTTAAATATGGGGGTGACATACTAGTATGTAGTTTAACTAAGGTACTAGGTAACGTCTGGGAATCAGAGACGGTTCCATCAGATTGGGGTAAGTCACTTATTATACCAATATTCAAGAAGGGAGACAAGTCCTCATGTGATAATCATAGAGGAATCAACCTGACGAACATAGTCTCTAAAATCCTAGGCTCAGTAATCATGCACAGACTAAGCCGAACTCGGGAGAAACAAACAAGGGAAAATCAAGCCGGCTTTAGGCCAAGTAGAGGGTGCATAGATCATATCTTCACTCTCCGACAGATCCTAGAACATAGACACACTTTTAGGCGTCCAACAATTGCCATATTTCTTGGCTTGAAGGCGGTCTTCGACTCCGTGGATCGAGAGGTACTATGGCAATGTTTGACTGTGAAGGGAGTGCCAAGAAAGTACATTGCACTAATCAAGGCACTCTACTCAAACTCACGTAGCCGTGTAAGGGCTTATGGGGAATTGTCATCCGCTAGCTGTTTCCTACGTCCGTTCAGTCGTAAGCACACACGAGCGCGGACCAGTGCGTGATCGGTATCTACACACGTGTTCCAGAAGGAGCGACAATCTCCTACCGACCCACGCCAACGATAGCTTATTGCTATGTGGTCTATTTGTGTCCAGCGTTGGTTTGATGATGGGGGTCGCCAGGTCAAACAGTGTCTCTTCTTGTGTTTGAAGTTAGTGCTTACAAGAAACAAATGATTATCTGAACAGAACTGTAGGAGACGGTCACCGTTGTCGGTTCGCTGGCATGGAATTCCGTATGTGCCACCGACATTCTTCTCAGATTGACACAATTTCCCTACTTGAGCATTAAAGTCACCAGCTAAAACGACTATATCTGAGCGTTTAGCCTTTCGCAGCAAACTAGACAGCTTTTGGTAGAACTCATCCTTCGTTTCATCCAAACTGCAGTCAGTGGGGGCGCAGGCGGAGATTACGAAAAGGCATCGGCGAGTAGTGCAGTCCTTTCTCCTTTTCACTGATCCGTTCAGACGGACAGCACACATTCGGCTATCTACCGGGATCCAGTCAAGTAATGTCTTTTCTGCCCCAGTGCTGAAATGTATCCCAACACCAGCTAATCCTCGTAATCTAGGTCTCGCATCTCGTGACACCGTGAAGGGGAATTTTGCTGATTCATCCTGTTGCCCAGGTGGAGTTATGTGAGTAACCACACTTGGGTCTTGTATGCGTCTTTCTGAAACACAACATACAGCAATAGCTCTGGATGTCAGAGTCTTGGGTAGTGATGCTTGTTGTCCTATTTGGGAAAGTGTCCTAACATGAAGTGCTCCTATATAAAATTGGTGGCGTGGCTTTAGGAGACTATCGGTGGTGGTTTTTTGGCTTCCGTCGTTTCCAGTGCACAGAGAGTGAAGAGCCATCAAGTAGAGGAGTTGCATTAGTAGAAGAAAAGCAAGATAACAGAGATGAAGATGAAGACAGGTGAGTGAGGATTAGAGAGGTTTCACGTGCAGTTTGGATTGTGAGGGTGATTGTTACTTCCCGGCTGCCCACACCGTGGAAGTTGGTTGCGTGACCGCAGAGCCCAGGGGACAACTGCTTGAGGCCGGTCACACGCAGTCTGCTTTTGTTTGTTCTTTTTTATTTGGTGTGTCTCAGTAGCATATTTATCACTTCTGCCCTGTGACACGGCAGCAGGAAACGCGGTCGTTGTTAATCCGGGCCCCGACCGATCCGGCATGATATTTTGTGATTTACTTTGAGTCATAGCATTGGGTTGGGTAACTGCTTTTTGTCTAACCGCTATGCAAACAACCTTTCTGGCATGGTAGGACCTCAAGCGACATAAGTCTCAGCCAGTATAGCTTGTTGGGTCATTGCGGTGTTCAAGCCCGACCACCACGTCAAGGCAGCAGCTTTCGTCGGGTGTCAGTGGCGCAGATGTATTCAGTCTCTGTAATCTTTCATATTCCTTTCTACCATTACTCATTCTGTTTCACTCTTATACTTGTCAAAACTCTAATGATTCTCTTCACTCATTTTCTTGTCTACCTTTGTGTGCTATTTGGAAGGTGGCAACTCGAACTGCTGCACTTCGGTGCCAAGTTCTATGTTGAATCTAGACAGACAAACTGACGTATGACATTCAGATGTCATTTTTACGAATGGGTCTAAATTAGTACATATTTTAGTGTAAATAGGCGTTAAAAAATAAGTGGCCATTAGTCATCCGTTATCTGGTTATGTGTTGGACACTGCATTCGGGTTTCAGGTTTGACTGTTGATACATGTCCATTCTCCACTAGACTTCACAACACAGGTAATATCCTTACAGGCACGTAACATTTCCAGTGTTTTCTTTAATATGAAGCAGGTATTTGACTCCGTTAATCTTATAATAACATCTCCCTTAGAAAACGGCACGTCACGTTGGCTAATTATACTCAGGGATACTAACATGGAGAAATAAAAAGTTGGCAATTTAATATTTTCTATTGGCTATAACTCACGGTTGAGAATTGAATGTGTCATCCAGTAAGATTAAAAGCTGTCTGGTTGTTTATATTTCCAGCAGTACACCCAACTTTGTTATAGATCTGGTAGTGGAGTTGTCAGCACGACGTCTCACATACCTCAGCTGTCAACTTATTGTTAGCTTTTCACTAATAAGGGGTTTTGCAATTAAAAGTGAAAATTGATAAATGGTGTCAAATTGTCTTTCTATTCAATCTGTTATCAATAAGGCTGTTCAAAGTGTTTACCAAACATTCAACTTCACCATTCATTTATCGATTATACAACGACAATAGTATTCTTTAGGTTGACGAGGTGTAATCAGAAAGGAATTTTTGAGCAATAGAGTGTATGCACTGAATGCCCTGGGTGTCTAAGAATCTTTGATCGAAGTGCTTTGAATGTGAGTATGTTCCTTGTCGAACATTAAACACTCCTGCACAATACAACAACAAACAAACAGCATCTTGATATGCACCCTGTAGCACTTTGTAAAGAAATATTGATGCATATGGCTGGCTAGATTTCCGTGTTGGTTATTGAGTGTCACTCTTTATTGGCGGCAATGCATATCTACAGTTAGTGCATCTTCACATGAAGTGAAACAGTCACTGATCAAGTGAGAAAAGATCATTGACGTGTCCGAAATCACTAGTTCACTACCAATGAATGTCTTATTCAGTAAAGGCACTGACAACATGCCGATTTTTCTGAATTCTAAATGAAAAATCGAGTGTTGTGGCTCATCCGAGTATCTTTATCACATTTCAACACCTACATGCTGACTTACTCTCAACTCCTGCAGATAGTATCTGTAGGAGTGTAGGGTTGGGGGCGAGCGGTATTAGGCTTATCAGATCATGATATGATATTGATCTGTGTTGGTTTGCACTCATTGGGAAGAATACTGTCAGTATTTTTAGGGGGATTAAATCTACCTTTCATATCACATCAGTTAGTCATATTTCTAATAATTATTCTGTTTAGTTACCAGATTTTTTCTCCTTTTCAGGATTATCTCCAGATTTGCAAAATATGGATCAAATAAGGCGCATAATGAGACCATCAGACATTCCTGACACAGGTAATTTCGTTTGTCTATGCAAAATTACTATCATATAATCAAGATTATGCTTTCTCATTATTTGAATACAATGGATTTAATGAACCATAGAAATATACTGAGTTGTAGGCGTTTAACAATTCATCTGTGAGAAATATATAGTTATATGGCTGTTGTTATAGTGTTGAATTTCAGTCATTGCTACACATGTTCAACGCATTCATGTAGTTAGGTTTTCGCATTCGCTCGGTATCGACCGTCTTATATCCACTGTGTCAGCCCTAATAACCTAAGATGCCAGGTCTGTTACAGTTATTTCGACTGGTGGTATAGCACAGGTACCGTGCCTTGCAAATAAGTATGATTCGAACGAGGTTGGCTTGTCATGAAGATAACGAGCATTCCTCATCCTACTAAACTCGAATCTCTGCAGGTGTCAATATTTGACCAGCTTGACTTGCATACCACCCCTTTGATTTTGGTATCGGAGTGATAATGTTGTTTACAGGAGATCAGAAACTACTTTATAATTTTCCTTATGACTTTTGCTTTATTTATCATATGTCTCAATCCGTTTACGCTTTTTCCAGGACTTTTATGCGATATCCTATGGTCAGATCCAGATAAGGATGTTAATGGTTGGGCTGAAAATGATCGAGGCGTCAGCTTTACATTTGGTCCAGATGTAGTCACCAAATTCCTTAACCGACATGATATGGATTTAATTTGTCGAGCACATCAAGTAGTTGAAGATGGTTTTGAATTTTTCTGTCGTCGTCAATTAGTTACTTTATTCTCTGCGCCTAATTACTGTGGAGAATTTGATAATGCCGGTGGTATGATGTCTGTTGATGAAAATTTAACCTGCTCATTTCAGGTATGCATTGTGTTACTTGTTTATTTTATGTTACTTATTTGTTTATTTCAGTTATAATCACAAGATTAGATTAGTTAGAGAACCATTGAAAAACCAGGAAGTACCGGATAGCTGTTTCGTTCTAGAATTGCTACTCTTCTACGATACGCACCCATGACCCTATCAGGAATCGAACCTAAAGCCAAGTTGCTTGGAGAGCTGGTTACCAATGGGCCAGTGGCTGAATACTCAGTGTTTTGCCCTCGTAACCTGAAGCTCCTGGTTTCAATCTCTGGTGGGATCATGTATACTACAGAAGAGTTTCTAACCATGGCAAAACAATTGTTCATCACTCGATGGTTCTCATCGAACTGTTCATAGTGTTCACTTATTTTTGATCAGTATTCAAGTTCTATTTGCTTCGGATAGAGTGATACAATCAGTTTTGCATTCATATTTGCACTTATTTGTATTTTTATCATCTCTTCATTTTACATGCATACACATGTTTAAAACATTCTATTCTTATTCTATTTTTCACACAGTGAATATATATATTTTCTTCAGTCACATGATTTAGTATATCTGCCTGCATATACATATAGTGGTTCGTTGTTCGGAAAAAAGATATTTGTTCGACGAGTAGGACACATTGATTGAATACATAGTTGTTTTTTTCCTCCTTTGTATTTTATATAATTACACTGTGAATGAATCCACTGTCCACTAAGAGAAAAGCACGTGGTGATATATATTACTGCTTTATCGATTAGTATTGCATAATAATGCAAACTCTGATATGTTGATGAATTTTTACCTACATGCTTATTTTCTATACTATTGTGAATGTGTTTTGCTGGTGTTTTCAGATTTGTTAAATGGGTGATCTTGTTTAATTTAATCCGGAATTTATCAACCAGTAATATGATCTAGCAGTTCTGGTTTTGTTCGAATGTGATCCTTACAAAGTAGTATAATGAGTAATAATGAAGTGTTCACAGGACTGATAATTTCTGCAAACGTGTTTTACCAGTGTGTAAATTTCGATTTACTCACTTCGAAGTGATCTACTTCTTTCTAATGTTGTCTTGTTTCAAAATGTTCAGATGTCGAGGGTTTCTCGGGATTCACCCATTCAGCTTTCACCGTACAAACATTGTTGTCTTTGAGTGATTAAATCATCACCCTTTGACAGTTTTTATGCTGCATACAAAGGAGGCGTCTTTTGCCTGTCAAGTCTTGACCTAATAACAAAGTGACGAGTAATCTGTAAGAGATATATTACACGTCTCCGTTTTTATTTGATTTTATTATGGCAGTACCGATGGGTGGGGTTTTTATTTAAGTTTGGCATTTTCGAATCGATTTACCATCAGGAAATACTATTTTGATAAGAACCTGGTGACAGACACAGCCTTCTGAATACGCTTAGCGAAATCAGAGTAATTCTTACATGTTGGGGCTCTCCCCCGCAAGACTTATCTGTTGTGTCTTCAGAATTGGTTGAATGACTGAATTTTCAATGTAGAACTTTGAGCAAAAGTGCATTTTTAGCGCTTCAATTATTAGAGGAGATGGAATTGATTCCTTTAAAATGTCATCATGTGTACGGAAAACTTGTTCGATATTAACCACCTTGGGCCTTTCTCACCGGTCACCTATCGAGTCACCCATCAATTTTTCTGATATCATCTTTGTACCTTCTCGGTGTGTGCATGTATGATTTGTTTCTTATTCAAATGGTCTTCTGTCTATTAATGTTCGAATGGGAATTTTTCATGAATTAAAAAGTAGCAAGACCCCTCGACATTCAAGGAACTCAATGGGTTTCGACGGTACTCTGTCAAACTTGCGGTAGCGAAAGCGAAAATAACTTTTTCCAATGATTGCATCACTAATCGTGAATATCCAAAGTGGTTTTGGAAAGCACTGAGATGAAGTCACATATATCCCAACACAAAATCTCTCTGACGTCATGCATTGAATCTTGCCGACTCTATTAAAGCACGTATTCCAGAACTGTAATGCAACATTTCACAAAGGTCTCAAGCCCTCCACGATTTGCTACCTAGTGAAACTCAGAGGTTTACAGAATACGTCAATACAGTCACTGAAAAACGGTCACAATCTACTATATCCCAACTCACGAAAAGTCTCAAATCTACCAAAGCACTCAAACAGTTTCCTGATGACCCTTCCAAATTCATATTCCGCTATTCTTCAGTAGTTTTATCCAGCCTGCAGTTAGAAGCCCTATCCATGGATCCAAAATTTTGTGACGTCAACCGAAATGCCGACAGACTCCATACTCATGTACAATTCGAAAACTTAATTAACCAAACAAGTGATTTAACTCCAACTTCCGAACAAGAACTACAGCGATTAAAATCAACAATAATCGATTTTTGTTATCAATATCTGAATACAAAACCAAAAGTCTACAACCACCTAACAAGGCAACATAGAGAAGAATTAAATCAACTGAGACAAAACAAAGAACTTCTAATAACCCGTCCAGATAAAGGAGCTGGCATAGTCCTTATGGACAGAAAAGACTATATAGAGAAAATGAATAACATATTGTCAGATAAAACGAAATTCTCGCAACCACCCAATGAAATAAATAAAACAGAACAGATTGAAAAACAGGTCACCGATGTCCTTAAAAGAATGCAAACCGTAGATTTAATCAGTCATGGAGTTTATGATCCGATTCGACCGACAGGATCAATAATACAAAAAAAGATGTGCCACTATTCGCTTCGTGACACCTTCCAATTCGTCGATTATATTAAAGATACCAATGTAAGGAACAAAAAATGCTCTCTCTCGACATCCAGTCACTATTTACCAATGTTCCACTCACAGAAACCGTCTGTCACATTTGTCAGTATATAGACGAAAGCCAGCTGAACAACGAATTACCGACGACTTGTTTAAAAGAACTACTGCTGAGATTTACACTTGATGTACAATTCACATTTAACGATGTTATTTACAGACAACAAGATGGAATCTCCACTGGGCCTATTACTATCAGACTGCTTCATGGCAAACCTCGAGAACGGCCCACTGAAATCAACCATTGACAGTTTCCAATTGTATGCTAGATATGTGGATGACATCTTTATTATCTGTGATGACGGTGACGATCTCAATCAGTTACTACAAATATTAAACAAATGCCATTCAGCTACAAAGTTCACTCTTGAAATTGCAAACGAATCTAAAATTCTTTTTCTTGATGTTGAACTTACAAGAAGAGCTGACGGAACTGTAAGAAGGTCCATCCATAGGAAACCCACATGGAACGGCCAACTGACAAGCTTCCACAGCTGGTTACCAATCAGTCGAAAAAGTAACCTAATTAGATCTCTTGCCACTAGCGTCCGACGCATCTGCAGCTCTGATACCATGGAAGAAGAAGCACACTTCCTGAAAGGAATCTTCATGCAAAACGGTTATCCATCAAGATTCGTAGACAAAAACATCAAAAAAAAAATCCAAAAACAAGAGACGCCATCCATGCCAAAAAGATACTTTATATGAACCTCGACTCCAAATGTGTCCTACTCAGGGATGTCCTTAGGAGGAGAATTTCCACTTCTTTAAGAACTTTTTTTGCGGCAACATTGAGAGTAGTCTTCTCTAGTCGCCCGCTGATCTGCAGAAGCCCAAAGAACAAGATCCCGCACCTGATCACTTCTATGTGTATATATCAGTTCACCTGTTGCTGTGGAGCCAGGTACGTCGGTGGTTCAACGCGTATCCTGTCAAGAAGGGTCAAAGAACACTATCCAGCGTGGCTACAGAAAGGAAGTAATGGCTGCATAAGGAGTGCAATAATCGAACACCTCGTCAACACTGGTCATTCCATCTCAACAAACGCCTCCTTCGAAGTAATCTACAAAGTGAAGAACAACCTGCGAAAGACAATACGTTTGCGTCTTCTTTGCATTGCAGAAGCCCTAGTTATTCAAATTCCTCATAACGTTCCATCTTTCAACTGATTGGTAGTTTCACTTGGTTACAGGTTTTCACACCCGGTGATTCAGTTAGTGGAATCATGTGTTGTCAGCTGCAGAACTACATTTTAATGTATTCGAAGTGTTGAATTCGAATATGTGTAATTCGTGAGTATGCATCTTGAAAAACGTAAATCCTATTTTAATGTCTTCAGCACACTGTGAATCGGATGCATGATGCAAGTGTTTTTTCGTCGAGGCGGTTAGTAGAGAAAAGCTCAGAACTGTCCCGCTCTCTAGTAGGTTGTCATGTATCACTAATTTCTTGGACGAGATAATCACTTCGCAACAACTCTGGATACCCAGATAGTGTTATCATCCGTTGTACAATTGATTTAGCACGTAACATGCAAGGGTGTGCTATTTCGTAATTGTTGCATTTCTCCATTCGTTTGGAAGGTACCAACTTCTCATACGTTTCTATTCATTTTCTGACTTCTCTCAAACTTTGCTTCTTACCTGTGCTAACGTTATCCCCATACGGTTATACAGGTGTAAAGTGATCAGAGGTTTTTAATCAGCGACGCCTTTGTTCACTTTCTTTTGTTAGGTGAGTCAATGTAGTCAGTAATAATGAGTTTAGGTGTAAAGTGCCTATCGATCGATCGATAACGTTAAGAAGCCTCACTGACAGATATCTAGGATATGCATTTCTATCTGAATGTGAAAGAAAAAGGTTAAAATGGTCAGAACAAAACATTGGAGTCAACTCATAAAGTTCTTAAATGTTCATCTAACCCACATGGAGTGGCATAGACTATCTAACTGTGAGGTTTTTCAAATGATGACAATCAATGGCTAAAAGCGCTCAGCTATGTCCCAAAATGGTTCTCAATGCCACAGATGTATCCACTCTCTGCCAGACTCCAAATGCTGACTGACTTTTATTGCATTATCGTCTACATTGCACACAGATTGTTAATTTCATTGAAATATCATTCGGTTTCTTTTCTCTCATTTCGTGCTGTCTTGAAGTGATGCACTTGTGTGAGGTTATACACTAACTTATTAATCAGTATATGCTGGGTGTTCGCCTTTTCAATGTGTAGAATTTTGTTTTGACTAGATTCAAATAGTGCCTGATTGACGAAAATGATACATCGTTATATTGTATGAAGCAGACGTTTACATTATTAGTGATTCTGTTATTTCTCAACCTTAATATTACCCCTTATTTGTAAAATTTTTAGTTTGTCAATCAGGTGTGTATGTATTTGAGACACAGTTGACTCCACAGTGTTTATTCACATTTATCAGATCACTCGTTATTTTTTTTATTTATGTTTTGTAGATACTTAAACCATCTGAAAAGAAAGCCAAATATCAGTATCAAGGTGTAAATACAACAGGCAGCCCGGCTAAATTACCCGCTCGTATTCCATAAACGGTGATAAAAGAAAAAAAAATAAGGGGAAGAGACGACTGTGTTTATGCGTATTTCATATCATCTGGAGAAAATTTTTTTTATCTAAAAACATTTTTCTTCACATATATATACATGTGTGTGTTCACGTGTCTTTAATACAGCACAAAGTCTTTGTTGACGGTAAGTGTGATAAATTGAAGAGTATTTCTGATAGCTTATATTACACTTCATACACTGCTTCGAGTATTATTATTATTATTATTATTATTACTACTACTACTACTACTCTTACTGCCATATTTGTATGCGCACAGCATCCATTTGTAAGTTAATTCATGAAGTTATTGCTCAAAAATACTTCCTCTTCATGCGTCTGTTTTGCACATTTCTGTGTGAAGTTTTCTTTATTGTTCTATACATATACATATATTTTTTTCATGAATACATTTATGGGAATGGTTGTAATTTCATGAGTTTGTCGTGTTCTGTGTGTGTTTGCTTTTCTAAGCTTTTGGTTCTACTTTAATTACAGATTTATATCACAATTTTCTTGACGCGTAATGCTATTTATTCTCTTACATACTTACAGTATGTTGTATTACTGCTGGTAAGCAACAATTTACGGGTTTTGTTTTCAACGTTTATCTACTGTTTTCTCCGCCACTGCCGCCTCCTCCTCCTTCACATAATACAGAAGTGAGAGTATTACCAGTACCCTTTCTCTCTTGTTTAAATTTGCCTTCCTTTGCTTATATTCTCGATAGTAACTATTTAACTAGCATTGTTATGCCGAAAACGGTACAGGAAGTTTGTACATCATTGACATTTCAACTTCAACAATGTGTGCGTGTGTTAACTTTGACAGCGTGTAGTTACGGTTTTACCTGTTTTTGACAAATACAACAAAGACGGAGCAAGATGCTCCGTTGTGTTTCCCGTTTTTGGCTTAACGGTTTCCATGCTTTCTGTAGAATCCGTCACGCTTGACAATTCGTTTTGTTGTTAATGAGTGAAGTCTGTCAATACTTCTTTTCCTTTTCAAGTTATTTACTGCCTTATTTCTATGGCTTTATTCTTCCAGCTGACTGTGTGTACTTAAAGTAATCCCCTCATCTTGTTATTATATCATATCACAGGCTTTAATTTTATATTATCATTATCTTTATTATTATTATTTACACATAATAGTCTTGCGTTCCTCTTTCTCTGTGTCACTGTGAAGAGTAAATAAAAGGAAAGCTAAATAAAGGGGAGAAGACAAACACACACACAGAGAAGAATGGCGAAAGGTGATGAAATAACCCTTTCTTTTTATCAAACTGGGAGATGAGGATGCATTTGTCACAAAGTCATTGTGTGATATATGCTGTTTTTCTTTCCTTCTTTTCAATTCAAAGTTTTGGTGTTCAACATTTTGTTAGGATTACTGAAATATTACTATTCCAGTGCAAAAGAGTGTGAAACTGTATTCCCCATCATAGATACTCAACAACGATACGACTCCCCCTTTTTTGTTCATTTATTATATTTACTCATTCGATATATACTCACCTACAGAAATTGGCTATTTCGTTTTCTTCTTTCTTTGTTAATAGAACATTGGAAAGAGAAAAAAAAAGTTGATACTATCTATCCATCTAACGTTTGCTTACCTGTTTGTTCCCTATATTATAATCCGCCTACGCATACACTCAACTCTTCTCTGAGATGTATTTATTTAATTACCACTTATTACTCTGTTTATTATGCCAAGCATATCCTCTTTTTCTAATGATAAACTTCTCCTGAAGCAGAACAAAACCCATCTTATCGTTTAAGTATTATTTTTCTTTCTTGGTTAAATCAACCCACCTTACCCCTCCCCACCAACGATGTGTATATTATCCTTCGTTGTATTTAACTGGTCTTCTTTTGAAAGGAGAAATTAAAGAAAAAAAACAAGTTTTTTTACACAAACTTTTTAAACGTTTGAATATGTTAGTGGGTTTTTATTAGTGTGTTGGCATAACGTGGGCAACACCGTTTTGACAATCAGGTGGTATTAACAGCATTTCGTCCCAAGTGTTGTTGTGTGTTTATTTGAACTCATTTCTGGAAACTGGTCTTTGATGTTCTAGGCTATAAGACGCACTTATTGTGTGTGAACTGGTAGCACTACTCAGTTACCCGGGCTTAAGTAGCTAAATAGGCAGGCTGTTTGAACCTGGCGCTCAGTAACTTTAAGCCAAAAGGCCACGTCTCTTCACCAGTGTTGTATGAAGGTGTTGATATTTGAAATATTACAGGAGCATTATGTTAGGTCCCAAGATTTTATTATTGGTGTGTGTTGTACTGTCGGACATAATGGTTATGTCCGAGTTGTGTATGGATTTAAAGTTTGAAAGTATTATAGGTATTTAATTATATCATTTATTTTGTTCCTTTACGTTCCCAGTGGAATATAGGGCTTCAAGGTAGAGACTTGAAGTTTCAGTATTAGGGGTGTTTGTTCTTACGGGATGGGGTTGTTAGCCTCATGTCCAACCTTCCCTCTTCACATGTCTTATTACTGGCGTACCGAAGTAAAGGAGTGCGTTGGCTGGGGGATCGTACCCCGAACCATCTACGTGGTTGGTGAGCATTCTACCATTGTGCCATCGACGCACACAGGTATTTAAAGGAAGCAGTAATAACATATTGAGGGAATATCATGAAAACAGATGTATTTTATTTCGTCGATATTCTGTCAACTGCTTAGAACCTGGATAATGAAAGATAGTGGTAGTTGTACTACAGTTTTACATTATCGAACAATAATTAAGAATCGTCATTGTATGTAGAGGATTATGGAAGTTATTAGAAATTGTTCATAAGTAAATGAAAAATACGGTGATTGCTTTTGAATATCTAAGTCAGATTTTCACTGTTTGATAGCAATGATCTTCAACAAACGTCAAGAGGCTTGCGCTCGCTAATTCATTGGTTATTTTGAGGGGACTCAAGATGTTTACCTGATGCTTGTGTGTTTCAAACAACATGTTTGTCAGTTCGCTCAATAGATGACACGTAACATTCCTTTGTTAACTCTAACTGTGTGTATCCATTCACGTGTAGCTGGCGTCAAGCAGATTTATTGAAAGAAGGGTCTACCTAAGATTTTCTGAACATACACAGGAAATTCTGCGATTGAGAGGAAGTAAATCTTTGAAAAACAGTCACAAGATATATGATAGACAGAGAACATGAAATAGAAGTTATTGTTCTTCTGCACTTTTCCCCCAATGAACTATGGTATGACTGACTGTTTTCAACGTAGAACTGTGCAGCAGCCACACTTCACTCAGCACACAAAGTAAGAGAAATGGAAAATAGAGACAGTGAATAGCTATACGAGGCAAAAAATAGTAATGTCAAAGAACAATATAGTTTTATTGGGTATTATAAGTCACAAGGAGTGGATGCATCTGCGCCATTGAGAACGATTTTGAGCCATATCACCAATTGTCTCCAGCCATTGGTTTTCACCGTCCCGAAGACCCTGACCAGGAAATCTGCGCCTCCCTACGTGACTGGCTTAAACTAACTATTGTAGATTTCATTGACTGATGAAGCCATGTTTTGGTTTGACCTCCACTGGCTTTTTTTGTAACCTACTCCTATGTCAGCTAGCATTGCCCGTCGAGGAATAAACTATGGTATCTTAAGACGGTAACCAAACTATCAGCTTTGATTATTCGGGTTGTGAATTTAGTTGATAAAATGGATCCATTTTATTCTACCCCGTGTGTCATTAGTGTTTTGTTCAAATTCCTTAAAGGGAATTCATGTATGAAAGGCTACTGGTCATTTTCCAGTAAATCGAGGACAGGCAACACAGTATAACTGTTAATTTCACAAAAATACGTAATTCTAGTTTTTCTATTCTATTGCAAGGGAAGTTCAAGTGTCTGTAGGGTAGTAAATGTGAAGGAATTTCGTGAAACACGGTACACATGTGTTTATCCAGTATATTATACTAATGAGACAATGTGTTACTGAATAAAGCAGGAACAACAGTTGGAGTAGTAGGTTACTTCGATATCGTTATATTTCGTTAATTTCTCGTTAGTCGTAAATTTTTAACGTACGTAAAGTGACACAACATGATAACTTGTAATAAGACGCTTCAACATAATTCTCGAAATGTACTCAAAAGTTACACATCTTATGTATAGAAAATTCAGGTGATTTTAAAATGTATGAATACACTGAAAATAAGTTAGGTAGTTCAAGACTCGCTGTGAAAAAGCCAGTGATACATAAAGTAATGTGTAGTGAGGTCTACTCCGTTTATTAGAAACAAAAAAGCAAAAGATTTCTTTTTCAAACGAAAGAGCAATAGGTTACACCAAGGGATTATGTAATCAAATGAAAGGGAGATTGAAGAAACTGTATCACCCGGTTAAAGGACAACTGTTGACTGCTTCTTTCCGAACATGTCGATGTGTTTTCGAGCGTCTGACAGCAAATTTGAGAAGAATTATATTGCTTATCTTATAAGATTTTGGGGTGTCCACTCTATGAACTGTATCAATAAAACGATTAGCAGTAGGGTTGTTGAGATTAATTGTTCCCTTGGGGAATAGGTTTGCCCTTCTTTCTGTATTTCCAATTTACCTGCCACCACAGAAACATAAATTTATATACGCCATCAGATTTTTAAAAACAACTATTCTATTATCATATGGTTGTAGGTGATCTGTAGGAAGCCTTGCACTTACGTTTCGTGTTTGTTGGCACTTACCAGCAAGGCGTATCAACAATCTTGAAGGAACCAATAGCCCCTCTGAGATTTGGACCTGCGTGACCCAGTTTTGCAGTTAGTAACGTTACTACTAATCTATTGGGTTCACTAAGTGCGATACCTGGGGTATTCTGCCGATTCCCTCCAACCATCTAACATTGACTCAGAGTGCAGTATAACGGCGAGTCGTCTGTCTTGGTGATTACATTGCAAACGTTACTGTGACAGAATTCAGTCTGCACGAAATCAAGGACTAGACGAACACCATTGGTTATTACCTAATGACCAGGTAAAGTATACATTATCCTGTACATAAGCTTTAAATTTTATGGGTTGTTTGCAGCTACCGAGAAACTAGCAGAATAAAATGACACCATCCTATTCCTTTCCAAATGTTGTTTCTGCTTGACTTAATACATAAAGGGGAATGTATCTATAAAAAAACAGATCTCTGTTGCGTCACTGTTATAACTACATTGAACCGAATAAACCCCGTTACCATTTGGTTATATCTACGCTGCTAATTGTAATAACGGCAATGAACTCAACTAGTACGCTAATATGCCTATTGGTCCCTTGTACCTTCCGATTCACTGAGTCACACAAACATCAAAAGATAAAGGCTGGCATGTGACTGTGTGACACTGTACATTTTAGGAAAATGACACATGGTATTTATACATTTTCTTTACCACAATAAAGTTGGTTCACAGTCTTGAGAAATGATTGATCACACAATATGCGTGAGAAAGGATGAAATACTATTTTATGCAGGATCCTATCAGTTACAGGGTCCCATCTCATGGAAATTTGAATGCATCTGCATCACTAAGAGCTATTTTGAGGCATGTCACATGCAGTTTCCAGCCACTGACTCCTAGCGTATTAGCTGGCTGGCTGACTGGATTCAACATAGAACTTGGCACCGAAGTGCAGCAGTTCAAGTTGCCACGTTCCAAATAGCACACAAAGGTAGACAAGAAAATGAGTGGAGAGAATCAATAGAGTTTTGACAAGTATAAGAGTGAAACAGAATGAGTAATGGTGGAAAGGAATATGAAAGATTACAGAGACTGAATACATCTGCGCCATTGACAACGATTTTGAGCCATGTCACCTATTGTCTCCAGCCATTGATTCTTGGAGTCCCGAGGGCCCCAACCCGGAAGTCTTCATCTCCCTACCTGACTCAGTTTAACTGTCAGGGATTTCATGGATCGATGCCATGTTTTTGTTTGGCCACCACTTACTCTTTTCCAACCAACCTGCACCTGTATCAGCTAGTAATGCCCGTCGAGAGGGGGAGGCGATGGTTAGGCATGCGCAGCACGTGACCTAGTGTATTAGGAAACTAAGCCAGTCATTTTTCACCTCTTTGTGTGGTTCTAATCTACAGTTGAAGGTTTCATGTATTGAATTCATGTTTCGATTTGTCTATGTTTATCTTTTTTCCAAACTAATCCAATCATCGTTCATCGAGACAGACTGGGCATGTGCAACACACATCTTGATCCTCGTCGATTGGTTCTCCCTTCTTATCTTGCACTTGGCACCATTACTGCTAACCTTCTTCTTCTGTCTGACATGAGAGATCCAGTTCCAACACCACCAATCGTCAAAGACGACTATCCTCCACTTCTAAGGGCAAGTGTATCTCTCATCACTCAAGGCTACTTGCAGTCAAATGATTGACTACCTCTGTCTTTATTATAAGAAATACAACTAAACTTTCTTGTGTGCACATTCACGTAACCTAAATAAATCCAATCCAATCGATCAATACGCTCTTCTTAAATCATTCATGGAAGTATCAAGAGTGAACGAAGCTATTTCTAGTCAATAAACTTACTAGTAAGAATCAGTGAATTGGAAATTTCATAAGTTGTTTTTTGAGTATTGTTATTCTAGTTGATGTTGTTGTTGTCACATTGTTTTTGATTATATTTGAGTAGTAGGTCTGATTAATGGACTAACTAACTGATTTTTCAAAGAACTATCTCAAGTGTGAACTATTATTGTTATTTTCTATTTTTTTGTTGTTGTTGTATTGATTGTAAGTTAACAATATGTTTCATAAGCCTGTACTAACTAATTCAGAGACAATATACAACTGAATACTCGTCAATAAATACTTGTTACAGATTATGTCAGTAGACTAGATTAATACATACACATAGAAGAAGTATTACTGTTCAAAATTTCACACTGCCTACAAATAGTGGATTTAGTAGGTTGGCTGTAAGTTTCTTTTGATGCCTGACAGGCGTAAATCGGTTTTCTATGCTCAAGTACTTTGCAAGTAACAAAATAATCAGGTTATAATTTTATCTGTATTTAATTGTCGAGAAAATTTAATGGGCATTAAAAGGACAAGGAACTAGCTAAAGACCTATGCAGAAGGTAATGGGAGTGGATTTAAGCATACACTGGACGAGGCCTCTGATGAGTAGCATTACATGTCAGACAGGCTGACGAATGGAAGCTGTTCGTAAAAGTACGAGTTAAGCGTCCGAGTGTGACTTGGAGGTGTCAGGAGGGAATGAAAGTTTGTATGCAATCAAGGGACCAGCTAAAAACGACAGCGGGGAACAGAAGAAAACGATGATGTGCTTCTGAAACCATATATTCTACTGGGAACTCAATGGAACCAAAGTAATAATAATAATAAAGAGTTTCAGGGTTCTTAATGGTTGTAGATGGTCGAAATCTTTTAATAATTTAGCCAAATTATGATATTATGTATGAAACATGCCTTTCATGAATTAATCCTTCGATCTCTAGTCACAAATTGAAACACAGTTGAAGGTATTTAACTTTAGAGAGGCGAACAAACAACTGGTAGGCTTATTAAAAACTTGAATTTATGCACTTACAGATTGGTAACTGAATTTGAGCGATTTAAGATTTTTGACAATACCAAATTAATATGGCTTAATAAGAAAGTATTCGCGGTATAGGTGTTTACACAATAAACATGTGTAGATAGTTCAGCTCTTTCCTTTGAAAGCGGTTTCATACTTCAGTTAGAGAAAACTGAGGGATACTGGAAAGTGGTTTCGTCTTAGTCTGGGACTCTTCATTAGTACGCGCACACCGGAGTTCAAACCCAGAACGTTTTGGTCCTCTCAAATGTAATGAAATAGCTCTCAGTTTTAAGTTGGAGTATCAACAGAGTATAATTCCATTGTGGGTAAAATTTATTTTGATAAAGTCTCAATGTTATGCAGTAATATTTATTGAGTAATAAATCTTGCCTGGAACGTCATATTGTATGTATTTACATAGGACTGTTTGGGTTTTTCGCAGCAAAATCGATAAATTTCGTTAAATTCAATGCTTAACCTGATTCAAACTAGAATGATATAGTGAAGAGTATGAACTTATGCTTTACCCTGTCCTCATAATTCTCTCATGGTACATATGCTTATATGTATTGTTCTAGAGAAAAAGAATTATTACAGTTTATTTAGTAAACGGAGGATACCAGTGAAGAAGAACTGTACTAAAATACTGTTAGACAATAAGTTTCCACTGAAATTTAATAAATGCCACAGAAGCTACAGTCAATTTCCAGTAGAATTCATCATTGATGACCAAAGTCTTGTCACTAATTACAGCCTTAGAGCGATACTCAGCAAGAACTATCATCCAGTTAAATTAATTTTCAGACAGAAAATGAGATTTGTGTGGTTATGTTAGACCTTTACAGCATCCGAATGGTAGCGTTATGTCCCACTGTGTTTACCATCTTACTTGTATATGTGATCACAAGTACGTAGGGAGGACTCGCCCAACTCTTCAAGTCACCTCTATAAAACACATTTCTAGGTGGATGATGAAAGAATAAATAAAGTCAGGAATTAAATGTCCAACATCATCTCTCACAAAGTGTATCATACCGACAGGTTATAAGGGTGATTTCAATTTTGTCTTTAAACCCATATTTAAAACAGGCTTGGATCATATATTCCCTTCACTTTGCATATATGACTCTCTCATAAGTGCTGCATAAAGATATGATATTACAACGCTAAGCAACTATTTGGTGATTTCGAATAAAGTAAGAACAACAGCGGTTTATGCAGAATAATATGGTACCATCATTGTTTATTACGTTGGCTTCTCATCAGATGTTGCTTATAGCCTGAATCAATTTTTATCAAGTTCATGTACAGAAAAGTTTTAACATACTTGCAAATTTTATACGATGTCAGTTGACAGAAGGTTATGGACTTAGTGAACAGTGCTCAGAAAATTACACTTATATAGTTTTTACACTGGGAGTTCAAGTTTAAACGAAATAAATGTGTGCATGCAATGGCAAAGGAGTTACGTGATAAAGATGGGAAATGCGTAAGATGATGAGTGACCAATAAACTAATTAGGTAGCAATGTACTGAGCTCAACTCAAATCATAGAAACAAGAGACAAGCAAAAATACAAATTATAAAGGGGGGTGAGGTTGAAGCCAAAGATTACGTAATCAAATAGAAGAGAGAATGAAGATATCCACTTACCAGGATAGTTTCATTTCCTTGACATTGCCATACAACGCCTAGAAGATGGCAGTTTCCAGAGGTGAATTTACCGAAAGCGGACATGGAATGGACAGTACTTACATTTAAAAAATGTTGTCCAAATAGTTTTAAACGAGTACTAGTCAAGACTTTGTACTATAGAGCTAGGAGAATATGCCATGAAGAGAAATTAGAGAAAGAATTTATGATTCTGAAAAAGATGTTGAAAAACAACGGTTATCCTCGAAGATTCATTAACAAATATGGCAGATGTGAAGGCTCAAATACTAAACAAACCAGAGTGGAAAAAGACCTGTCTTCATTCAAGTAGATTTTAAAGGTGAAAATATTGCAGCAATGGTCAACAGAAGACTGAGTACGTCAGTAGCGAGAGCCTGTCCTGCAGCTAAGTTGGTTACCGTCTGTCGGAGAACATGCTCTTTGGTCCAGTCAAAAGTCTACAGATACTCTTCGCAGGTTAACCCCAACTGTGTATACAGATGATTTATGTGCATCTGTAGGAGCAGTTACATTGGAAGAACAGAAAAAAGGGCACACCTCAGGTTTTCTGAACATGTACCAAAAAGCCTATGTCTAAAGGGGACAAATGCTTTAAACAGTGCCAACGCCAGGCATCTCCTGACGGTGGTCATGAGGTGGACGTCGCAACATTGGTCATAATCATCAGTAAGTAAAAGAGTTCAATTCTCCTCAAGTTTGCCGAAGTAGTCTCCATCAAGAACCTGAAACACGACTTATGCATTCAGAAGGAAGCGGCTATCAGTCTTTCTTTGCCCTGGTAACTGGATGTCTTTGTTGTCTCTTTCATTTGATTACGTAATCTTTGGCTTCAACCTCACCCCCCGCTTTGATATAGTGTGATTTTGCTTGTCTCCTTTTTCTATGATTTCAACGAACTCAGTACATTGCTGCCTAATTAGTTTATTAGTCACTCAACATCTTACGCATCTCTCGTCTTTATTACGTAACTCCTTTACCATTGTATACATACATATACTTTGTCTAGACTTGAACTCCCTGTGGCAAAACTATATAAGCGTAATTTTCTGTGCACTGTTTGCTAAGTTCAGAACCTCCTGTCAGCTGACATCATGTAAAATTTGCAAGTATGTTAAAACTTTTCTGTACATGAACTTGATGACAATTTATTGAGGCTGTTAGCAGCATCTGATGAGAAGCCAACGAAATAAATGATGGTGCAATATTATTCTGCATAAACCACTCTTGTTCTTGCTTTATTCAAATTGATAAAGGGGAATAAGTGCTTGAAGTATTTTGTGATTAATTAACTAGTCTCACATTTAAATAAAAACTTATACTCCCTTAGAAATCAGGAGAATCCAGTGTAAATCTTCTACAGGGAATACTATGGAAAATACTCTGCTCAAATATCAGAACGTTCATAATTAATTACGTCTAACTTTATGTAATGTTTATTCCATCATGAAAATCCCAATTGTTTGCAATTTTTTTTCGCATTACATCACTTTATTTATACTGTTCAATTAAATTTTATTTTACCCGGCTTAACATATCCTTGGTATTTTTTTGTATTTATATTTATCGATCTAAATAAACGCTAAGGTAGCTTCACATGATCTGTATGTAACCAGCATCTATGTATAATCTTGATTACTGAACATCACCCCATGCATTACATTATCTATTACATTACACTGCACACCTTTTATACCACTTACTACACTTTTTAAAGATGACCCCGTTCAAATGTTCTGAATATTTGCTTTTCTGTGAAGTAATATATATTCTATATTGTGACTGATAAAATAACATGTAAAGTGTTCCACTCCATAGAACTGTTAACTTGTTATTATAATAAATGACTAAATTATGTGAAATTATAGGTGTTTCTGTTTGTGTATGCGTTTACATTAGTGTGGGTGTGTGCGTGTGTGTGTGTTTATATCCTTAGGACTCAAAGATCCTTGAAAAGAAATACCTCCGTTAAAAGATTTATTTCAAATAATTTGTTTTTATCTATTTTCAGTCGTTGTTTAACTGATAGTGGTTTGTGACGAAATCTATGTTGTAAACAATTTTTAAATCCCTAGAAAACCGACAATCTGCGAATAAATCAACAACAATGGATGTTCTCAAGTTCTGATGGGAAGTCGTGGTCAGTCGAGTTGGCCATACCATAGTGAAGAGGATGATTATCGATCGCATTGGTTGAAGCTAGCGATGTATCGAGGATTTCCGGAAGTTAAGTTTCACAGGTTATTGAATTCTGACCTAATAAATGAATGATCACCGGGTTGGCCTTACAATCTGAAGATCCTTTATTTGATCCCTGATAGGACTATGTATTCGCACTGCTGAAGAGTGAGAAACTAGAACAAGGCAGTTGTCTAGTATTCTCTGGTTTTCAGTGATTCTTCAAATTTTGTCGGCTGGTGATTAAACCAACTGTAGTAGTATTTAGCTGTTTACAACTGCTTTTATTAAGAAAGTTTAGAAAAGCAGCCACATTTTGTATCACATTCTCCTGAAGACAGTTAATCCAGTCTAACGTTAAGGATAAGATACCTCTTTTAGCCACCTCAGTGTGTATTTATCAGTTTCTTTGCCCGCGTGGAGCAAAGCATATCGGCCATACGCAAAGTCAGGTCCAGAAACGTACTCTGGAACATTGTTCAGCTTGGTTAGCCAGAGGAGAAAAAACGAATAGTAGGAGCTCCATCATTGAATGTCTTGTCAACTCTGGAAATCGAGTACCCCCGCATGAATACACGACATTGCTACACAGAGTCCCTCAATGTCGTACAAAGTGACTTCGCATACACCATCTGTACATAGCTGAATCACTGGCTCTTTAGGATCTAAAACCGTACATCTGCATTCAAAAGCGTCGCATACATTCACTCTCCCTACCGTGGCCAGAGCAACGTTCTTACTATAATTTTTGCTTCTTTTTATTATGTAAGTGTACTATTATTATTTTTATTATTATTATTTAATTATCATTATTATTTTCACCATCCATATTTTCTTGTCACTCTATTGCTGCTCATTAATAAAACTGCGTTTTCATACAGATTTTATGAAACATTTTATCGTTGGCTTTCCAACTTCTGCCTCTTTTCAACTTCCAGTTAGTCACTCCTTCTAGGTTACATCATACATTACGCTATACATTTTTCGAGGACAAAGTTTACGGGTATCTGATTGGTCTTACAATTTCTTTGTTAAATATATAATTACGGTTGTACAGCTTATGAAAATGAATCGTCGAAAAAAAATTTTCTTCATTGTTTACGTCTTTTTCTTAAGACAGATATCAATCAACTTAGCAGAACATTATCTAAACGCGTTTACGAACACTTGCTAGGATGGTTTTCGAGAGGAGAAGATAAAACAACTAGCAGCTCAATTCTAGAACAAATATTACTTCTGGTTATACAGCATAAACAGACACTTCATTTAAAGTAAAAGTACAAAATAAGATCGATGCAGGTGAAACTCTGATGATTCATAAAGAGAAACATGAACGCCGTATTCGGAAGTGTTTTATCTAGCCTCTTTACTAACATAACTTTAGTGTCAAATTTATTCCCGTGAATTCTTCCAATCATAAACTCCATGTGATCTTTTTATCTAATTCACTTTGAACTTTCCTGTTGACTGATTAGAACGAAGTTTTCAGCCTTTTTTCATGTGTCCGCTACTTGTCCGGATGCTTCGACGATGTCTGAGGATTTAAACTGAAGTAATTTTGGTGGATGGTTGTTAGCAGTGGGATCCAGGATACACATTCGTTCTATTTCCGACTTGTCAGTAACCCGTTTTCAATTTTCGTTCTTTTGTTTTCTATCAATCATTTCCAAATGACTGATCACTTAACTAATTAGTTATCAACGTTCTCGATTACGTGAGATTACTTACTAGTTTTCACACATTACTACTTCTCATACAATCTGATTTAAGTACAAGAAAAGGCGCTCAGCGAAGAGTTACCCTTTTCGGTGATATCATTCTCAAGCTGTACAATCGCAAAAGGAATATTTCCAAAGAACCCTGATTAGAATTGTAAATTTTAGACAACAAATTACGTAGTGTAGAAAGCGTTAATCGGTTGAAAGCCAGAATAAAACTACTTACAGCCTGTTCCTTATATTAGTTTGAATAAAGGAAAAACGAACATATTTGTAGGATAGTACGAGATCATTTTATTTCGTGGATTCTCTTCAACTGCGTACACCCTAAATAAATCAGTTATATGTCTGAAAAGTTTCTGAACATATGTATTTTCACAGTGATTTCAAGGTATGGATATGTGGTGAAAGCTGGTTGCTAGCCAAAGTTGGTAGACAGTAATTGACGTCAATGTTTATGTCCCCAGTATTGGTGGTGAGAAAATGAGAACAAAGGCTTTGCGTAGGCGGATACAGTTAGCATATGGATGATCTGAAACAGCCACAAAGAGATGCAAGGTTAACTTTCTGTAAGAAACAACCAATCAAAAGACTGCATTTTATACTAACAATAATCTACAATAATGTACATTAAAATCTATAAATATGTGTTGATTTTCCTTAATAAACGATCTGTTGCCTGGCCCTTGTCTTCTGTTGTTACAGATAGAGAGTAAAATCAACATAATTTCAAAGATGAATTAATTAGACACTTATTTACTGTTAAAAGAGTAACTATTTATAGAGTAACTAGACAAAGAGATGGAATTCAGATTTTTCTTGGAAACAAGGATGGACTAGAGACAAAATACAAGATAGTATAACAGAGTTAATTTATACTTGTAATGGTGGAGAGTCCATGAGGGTGGGGTGAATAGTGAAGAAACGTAATAGAATAAATAAGATAATTTAATTTAGTGGATTTGGGACCTTAATAGTGAGTTCAACTCAGTGATCGAAAATCAAAATCAAGATTTAGTGGAATGTTATACAACAGAACAAAACATAAAAGTACACGAACAGGACAATTAGGGTTACCAGGTAGAGTAGTGAGAGATTAGTCACACTATCTTTCTGTATGCATAAGCTGAGTAGAAGTCTTTTGATGTCAATGGTTTCTGCAAACCGAAGTAACCATGTTTTTCTTTGCGTATTGATTATTCTGAAAACCTGACTAATTTCCATTGTACGTCCCGTGTCAGTTAGGTGTTTGGCGATTGCGCTTGAGAACACTTTACTGCCTTTCAAATGGAAACTTTTAGGGATATACTCAGAGATGGATTTTCCAACTGTCCCATCATTTCTTCTTTTCATGATGAGATCTAGGAAGTGCAACTGATTGTTACGTTTATGGTCCATTGTAAATGCTATGTGAGGTTTAGCTGCATTGAGGTTCGTGATCTATATTGTTGCAAACCATAAATGTGTCATCCGCATACCTACAGTAATAGGTGGTCCTCTCTATTTCGGGCTTCATTCGTGTCTGTTCAAGATGAGTCATGAATATGTCCGTAAGAACAGGATCCAAAGGTGAACTGATAGCCACCCCGTCAATTTGCCGGTACAACTGGTTGTTGAATCGGAAGTGAACATTCTTTGTACAAAGAAGCATTTATTTTCGTAGCTCTTTTTCTGGAAGAGGAAGTAGTTCGGATTGCTGGCATATGATTGTCACTGTTTCTTCAATGGGTTTGCTAGTAAACAGTGAACAAACATAGTATGATACGAGGAGTTTGTCTGAAATATTCAGATGGTCTAATTCCTGTGAGAATTGGAAGGAGCTAAGCCAGTTTATGAAATGATGATTTCACCATTGACATTACAGGTCTCAATGGCACATTGGGTTTGTGGACTTTGGGTTGACCGTACATGAACGGTTGGCGTGAACCCCTTGCTTTGAGGTGATTATAGGTGCTTTTGTTGATTAGTCCTTCTTTAAGTAATTCCTTGATGTGGTTGTTTACTTTGTTTTGGCGTCGTTTTTTGACCCCCCCCCCCACTTGAAATCTCATCGTATCACTGAGAAGCGTTGCCATTTTGAAGCATAAAATTAAATAAGTGGAATGATGTAATGTAATTGATGGGGTTGAGTAGAATTAAACTAAAACTTGGACGATAGTCAAATTAACAACAGTGTTAATAAGGCGTAGAGATTTAACAAGGGTGGGGGAAAGAAATAATACAATTAATGAAACGAAAACTAAGAATTACATATTTACTGCTTACATAGATCAGGTCCATTGCAGATTTAATGACTGAACAAACTTCTTTTGTATGCGAAGCTCAGGATTTAACATGTGAATCGTCATTGCCTCCAAGGTTTGAAGAAGTTTGATTCGTACTCTTTTAACGAGACTCACACGTACTCTGTAGATAACTTTGAAGTTCCTTTGTGGGTTAGCTTGGTGTGCAGATTTGATCACGTGTCCCAGAATAGAGTTACGGGGGATCCTTTTTCTCCTTTATAAAGCCATGAGGGTAAGTGTTCCATGATACGTTTGGAAAGCAAACGCTGGGTACGGCCAACATACCTAGCTCCACACGTGTAGGTGGCATGAAAAAATCTGCAGTCTTAACACCAAATACGTAACTCTTAGTTTTTGTCTCTTGATTGTGTTATTTCCTTCCCCTAACTCCTATTAAATCTCTACACCTTATTAGCACTGTTGTTAACTTGACTCTCGTTCAAGTTTTGGTTGAATTCTACTCAACCCCGTGAATAATAATACGTCACCCAACTTACTTATTCAATTTTATTCTAGTTTCTACCTACTTAACGCTTCCTAGAATACGTAATCTGTTGTCTAAAATTTACAGTTCCACCTACACATTTTTTTGAATGAAGCTGGAACAACAGTAGTTTGTGCAGAAAAATATGATACCATCGTTGTTTATTTTTTATTTTGTTGGCTTCTCATCAGATGCTGCTTACAGCCTAATTAAATTATTATCAAGTTCATGTACAGAAAAGTTTTAACATACTTGCACATTTTACATGATTTCAGTCCACAGAAGGTTCTACAATTAGTGAACAGTGCTCGGAAAATTGCGCTTATATAGTTTTTACACAGGTAGTTCAAGTTTAAACAGAGTAAATGTATGCATACAATGGTAAATGATGTTACGTAATAAAGACGAGAGATGTGTAAGATGATGAGTGACTAATAAACGAATTAGGTAACAATGTAGTGAGTTCAACTCAAGTTATAGGAACAAGAGACAAGCAAAATTACACTGTATCAAAGTGGGTGAGTTTGAAACCAAAGATTACGTAGTCAAATGAAAGAGACAACAAAGACATCCAGTTACCAGGGCAAGAAAAGACCGATAACCGCTTCCTTCTGAATGCAAAGATCGGTTTTCAGCCACTTGATGAAGATTGCTTCGTCAAACTTGAGGAGAATTGAACTCTTTTGCCTCTTGATGATTATGAACGATGTTGCAACGGCGACCTCATGACCATCGTCAGGAGATGCCTGGCGCTGACACTGTTTGAAGCATTTGTCCCCTTTAGACATAGGCTTTTTGGTACATGTTCAGAAAACCTGAGGTGTGCCCTTCTTTCTGTTCTTCCAATGTAACTGCTTCCACAGATACACGTAAATTTGTATACACAGTTGGAGTTAACATGAGAAGGATATCTGTCGACTTTTGACTACATCAAGGAGCGTGTTCTCCGATAGACGGGAACCAACTTAGCTGTATGATAGGCGCTAGCTAGTGATGTACTCAGTCTTCTGTTGACCATTGCTGCAATATTTTCACCTTTAAAATCTAGTTGAATGAAGACAAGCCTTTTTTCCACTTTGATTTGTTTGATGTTTGAGCCTTCACATCTTCAATATTTGTTAATGAATCTTTGAGGATAACCGTTGTTTTTCAACATCTTTTTGAGAATCATAAATTATTCCTCTAATTTCTCTTCATAGCGTATTCTCCGAGCTCTATAGAACAGAGTCTTGACTAGTGCTCGTTTAAAACTATTCGGACAACATGTATTAAAATGTAAGTATTGTCCATTCCATGTTGGCATTCGGTAAATCGATCTCTGGAGACTACCATCTTCTAGGCGTTGCATGGCAATGTCAGGTAAATGAAACTTTCCGTCATTTTCATGTTCTATAGTAAATTCAATATTTGTAAAAATATTCCTGATGTTGCTAAGAAAATTTACTATGTTTATATATACGATTGTACAGCTTGAAAATGATATCGCCGAAAAGAGTAACCCCTCGTTGAGTGCCTTTTCTTTGACATGACTCAATGGGGATTTTCAAATTGCTTAAATTTGGTTTATTTTTATTCACAACTGATAATGACGTATGACCTTTGTTGGACATATAAACTCCCAAATAAATGTACAGTTTTGAGGTGAAATTACTAAAAGGGGATGTCCTTTTGCTGATTTATGTTTTCTTAATTCACATGGCTTGGGAATTTGGCCGGCCATATTATTTTATTGATTTCAAAATCTCTTCAACTCTTACGTAATATCCTGTTTTCACTTGTTTTTACTTACATCCTGATTACAACTGATTCATTAAATTATTTTTTTTTTAGTACGTAACTCTAACACCCTTATTCAGTTTCTCCTATGTATTGATAAAAATTAACATTTATGTGCATGATAATTCATCTCTTTTATTAAAGTTTTACAGAAATGGGACTATACGGCTAGAGGGAGTGATATTACCAAAAAGAGTCTCTTCTCCGAACTACTGGTCTTATTTTTCATCAATCCGTGAATAAGGGTGATTCGTGTAACTATGAAGGAGTTATGAGTCGATTCTAGAATTACAATTGGAAGGAAGGTGGATATCAATATGGGTAGGAGGTAAAAATTACTAGGATATGTTAGTCGATGGCCCACCTAAATTATTGAGCAACCGGAATTTCCATCGATTAAAATGCCTAAAGCACTTTTAATATATTTATGCGTTGAAGTTTCTGTAGCAGTTTGGTTAAGTTTTGGGGGTGGAGTTGCTGGCACCACGCCCCAACCCTCCCTCTTTATCCGGGCTTGGGACCGGCTAGAAAACTAGCGAGCTAGTAATCTAGGCGAGGTTCAGGAAAGGCAAATCATGTTCTGACCAAATTGCTACTCTACGCATCATTATCGAACAAAGCATGGAATGACAATCAAACCTCTACCTCAACTTCATAGACTTTGAGAAGGCCTTCGAAAGCGTTGACCGCGAAGCAATCTGGAAAATACTCAATTACTACGGCGTACCCCAAGTATTCATCAACCTTATTCAACAGCTGTACGACAACGGCACATGTCAAGTGATCCACAACGGAAAACTCAGCGAGGATTTTGGAGTAAACACAGGAGTCAGACAAGGGTGCTTATTATCACCAATGATATTCCTAATTGTGGTGGACTGGATTATGCGTCAGACAGTGGGAAACGAGAAGACAGGGATATCCTGGACCGACGTGAAGAACCTAGAAGACCTGGATTTTGCGGATGATTTATGTTTGATGTCACACAAAATCGAAGACTTACAAGCGAAAACCGACAAACTGGTCGAAGAGGCTGGCAGCAAAGACAGGACTCCAGGTGAACATAAACAAGACGGAGGTTATGAAAATAACCAACCAACAACAACAACAACAGCAACATCCAGCGCCAATCACCATCAACGGGAGGGATTTGAAAGAGGTTACTTCATCCACTTATCTAGGCAGCATTGTCTCAACCACAGGAGGAACGGACGAGGATGTCAAATCGAGAATCGGGAAGGCGAGAAACACATTCATCAACCTCAAACCAATCTGGAAATCTTCGTCACTCAACATCAACAACAAAATTCGGTTTTTCAATACAAACGTCAAGTCAGTCAGTTCTTCTATACGAATCAGAAACTTGGCGTGTCACCAAGAATATTTCCAACAGGTTGCACACCTTTATCAACAGTTGTCTTCGTTCTATACTGAATATCGGATGGCCGGAAAGAATCACCAACAAGAAACTATGGGGACAAACAAAACAAGAACCAGTAGCCCAACAAATATGCAGGAGAAAGTGGAGATGGATTGGACACTCGCCGAGGAGGCCGCTGAGTGACATCGTGCGTCAGGCCAGTGCTCGAGTGGAACCCGAAAGGGAAGCGGCGAGTGGGATGTCCAAGAGTGACATGGAGGAGGTCGTGTGAAAAGGAGTTGAAACAGCATGGATTAACATGGATGCAAGTGAAAAGTACAGCAGAAGACAGAAGCAAGTGGAGGCATGCAGTTGAAACCCTATGTTCCACTAGGAACCCAAGGGAACATTAATAATACAATAAAAAAATGCCTGAAGCCTTGTTTATTTGTCAGTGTTTTAATCGTGTGATTATAACTAAGGACCACTACATGAACTTGTGCACTTATTTAATTAGCTTTCAACTAAACGCTGTTCAACTCTTTCACGAAATGAAGGAAAAACGTACAGAACCGGTTCTCTATTCATGTGCAACAACGCTACATCACATCATCAAGTTTTTACTTTACACATAAGTCATGTATGAATAGGAAATATTTTGGAACTAAATACGCTGAAAATTTATATACTATGTTTTCACATACTGTCGTCTTTCCAACTCATTTCATTTATAGGTACAACATTTCTTTCTTTCTTTTCCTCTTCTCTCCCTTGTTTTCTCTTTTTTCTGTTATGTGCTGCTTTGTTTCTTTCTCCCGCTTATGCCAGTAAATATGATAGCACCTACTTTTATAACACCTTCAAACACTGCTCAACTTTGGCTTTGCTGCCAACATGCCAATGTGTTGTTGTCATAATGAACTGAGATTTTCTTAAACTATATAGAATTCTATTTATTGATAATGTACTAACTGGATGCAATACTGTAGTAAAAATGCTGAAAATTCCATTCTGTATCACAAGTACTGTTTTGGAATAAAGCAAATTATTATTATTATCATTAAATGAATTATTGCTGTTATTACAACTCAGTAGTTATGAATTTTGATGACTGGAAGTGATTCAAGAAATATTAATTTGAGTGGACATCAGATATTCAGATCAGACATTGTTTCATTTTTTTGTGGTGATTTATAAAAGTGCATACGCTCCTCATATATTCAATGCATTCATGAACCAGTTAGTCATGATGTCTTGTATACTCACTTTCTGGTCAAGCATGTAGGTATATGTGACATCAAATGGATTTTTGTAATTCTAAAACCTCGTTCAGCCGACAGTAGGCACAATAAAGTGGGAAGGTTGGATGTGAGACTAGCAACCCAACCAGGGGAAAACAACACCACCTCAGATAAAACTTCATACTGAAGCTTGGTCGAGTTAAACTTTAAGCACCACTAACTACCGATGGGGTGCTACCGCATCAATGACTTTGAAACGCTTATTGAGCAAATTAGTAAAACCAGGCAAATAATGTTGTCATCAGTAAAATATGCTCATCGAAGTGTTATGCTATTAAATAGGATATCTAGCAAGTTTCGGCTTAGGTTTGGGAAGGATTAATTTATTCTTCAAGCCAAGGACAAGTTCAGGTTAGGTTAACCTAACAAGGGCGACAGTAGGTTTGACTCGAGTTAAATTACAGTTAATTTAGGGATACTTTCACGTTATGGTTAGTTTCAGGAAAGATTAGTGTTATTGTTAGGGTTAGAAGACCTAAATAATTACATGCATTGAATGTGGTTAAATTATTCTGTTGATATAAGAATAGAACTTCAGTTCTATTCGTATATCAAATTTCTGCAATGCGCCCTAAGTCTGCCCCAAATATTCTCATTGAGGCCGAAATCATTACTAGTTGGGTTGTGCACTGTGGTAGAGTATGATTCCATTGTGGGTAAAATTTATTTGGATAAAGTCTCAAAGTGTTATACTGCAATATTTACTGATGACCATGTTTCCAGCCCAATTTATTGCTCAGTAAATACTACTGCATAACACTGTGAGACTTTGTCAAAATAAATTTTACCCAAAATGGAATTATATTCCGTTGATACTCCAACCTAAAACTGAGAGCTATTTTTGTCAGATTTGAGAGGAAGGTATCCTCTCTAACACTTTTCTACAGTTTTTATGCATTTTTTTCATTAATGTATGCATTCTATACACAAAAATGGCTTCTTCACGTGATTGGTGCGCTCGAGGTCATTCGCTGATTGGCAGTTAGTGGTGCTTAAAGTTTAACTTTGCCTGAAGCTTAACGCGAAAAGAATCAAGTAAATATTAAAATACAATTTAAAAGATTGATTAATTTTTATAAAAAATTAAAGAAATATTAAGTTGCTGAATTGGCGCGTGAATCGAACTTTCCTCTGCATTCAACAATGTTTAATTGTAGTGTGTTTGTTTTTGTGGTATACAAGAAAAAGTCAACATCACTTCCTATCAACTGCTGAAGCGACAACTGATGTCATCTCATGACGAAATTCGGTAACTATTAGATCACGTGTTGTTATTTAATTTACAGCTGGTGAAGGTCATTTGTAGTTTTGTAGCAAAGAACGTCTTACTGACTGATTTACAGAGACGATTTTTGAGCATATCTGAAGCCTGGTCACCTTTGAATTCCAAATTCGTGGGGATGGTTTTCTTTGAAACTGAGTTACTGACCAGCTCAGATTACTTGTTTTTTGTATTGATATCGACAGATTAGTTCAGGTGGCCATTTTTTGCCAGCGTTGCCCTTTGGTTGGAGAGTTCAACGTCAACGCAGTCAGAAATATGTTTTTTTATTTATTTTATTTTGATTATAGCTTGAAACCACACAGTATTTTTGGTACAAGTGTGGAATTTTCAGCATGTGATATCGGTAGACCAAATTTTGCAGGCCGACCATAGATATCAGGTGTGCGTCGGCAGGACCCGAACCATGTGCATGGTCGGCGAGAATCCTAGCCACTGTGCCACCGACTCAGTATTTCTAATCCTAAAGAAGGAGGAGATATGAGATTTCTGACTACTTTAATGCTGAACTCTACTTCCAAAGAGCAACGTTGGCAAAACAGCTACCTGAACCAATCTGTCGATATCAACACAAAAAACAAGTAATCTAAGCTGGTCAGTAACTCAGTTTCAAAGAAAACCATCCCCACGAATTTGGAATTCAAAGGTGACCAGGCTTCAGATATGCTCAAAAATCGTCTCTGTAAATCAGTCAGTAAGACGTTCTTTGCTACAAAACTACAAATGACCTTCACCATCCATAATTTGTCCTCAGTCTCTGTAAAAGATAAGCTCCCTCATCTGACCGCCTTCATGTGCATCTATCAGTTCACCTGCTCTTGTTGAGCATGGTACATTGGTCGCAGACATAAAATGCAGAACATGATCGACTTCTGTGACTCTACCAACTCGGACCATTATTTTAAGATTATCAACTGAATTCATGCTAACTGCCGCTTTTTCTTCGTTCTAAACATTTAGTTGCATTTCATGCTACTATTACTGTTGTTGATATTATTATTATTATTTTAAGTATAACTACCTTTGTTTAAATTCCCTCACTATGTATACAATTGTACAGCTTGATAATAAATTCGTTGAAAACATTCTCTCCTCTGAATATTGTATTCCTAATGTTAAAATGTGAATTATTAAATTAGTTAATTTGCAATTGTATTTATACCGCTAAAACGAAAATAGAGTGAAAATAGGCTTTAGGTGTACAGTGGAAGGTTATTTTCTTCGAAATCTTATTTACCACCTCGTGATGGTGTGAAAGAAATTTTGTAGCAATACAAGGCATAAACACGGAATTATTATATATTTGTGTCACAAGACGAAAAGTAAAGGAATACTAATTAGTTTCATTTGACTTAAGGCACCTATCTTTTTTTTTCTCTCTCTCTCTATCTGTAATCTGATATTCACCACTGAATTGACTAACTGTGAATAGGTGAATTTGGGAGTCTTGAGTATCACGTTTATCTTATTTAAATGGTGTAAGTATTGCCTTCCAACTGTTCGACAGATATCTTCAATTTTGGCTATGAATAAGACTTACGTAAACTGGTTCGTTCTCATGGATGTTACAAGATATAGGGCAATGAAGTTTAAACTAAGTTAGTATAACCTATTTCGGATCATGCCTTTCTTCTAATTTTTCTTCTGCACGTCATATCATAGTGATTTCTAAAACATATATCGTAAATAATAAAGTAAAGACTGACCGGTAAAACTGAGTCTGGCATTTTACCTATTCTTATTTATTGCTCCACTTCATCTTTTTCTGGGCTGATTAAGAAAAAAACATTATGTCATATCTATAGGATCTCCATAAAGTTCCAGTAGGATAAAAATGGTTTACCTCGTTTTCGAATTGTTGATGTAATCGTCAACAAACACTTGAACACGTGCGAGAAATTTAGCTAAAGTCAGTTCACTGGACTCTGAAATCCCTTCGCATACACACTTTTTTCTTTGCTTTCTCTTAGAGGGAAAGAGAAAAAATTTTGATAAACTTTACCGTGGTACAACAGAATGTAGAAATTCAACTGTCCGTAGTTTGACATGCTTTTTATGTGAAAAAAGCACCGTTGAGTATGAAATTGTTAATCTACTTCGCAATAGTAAATAGACAACAACCCTATTATTGCTATGTCTAACGGAACAGAGAGATTATTATTATGATACCTAATTGTACAATACTTTGTAGTGTAATAGTACTGTCGTAGAGTAGATCGTCCATCAAGTAAAGCCAATAAGCTAATTTTAATAAATTTAAGTTTATGAACGATTTCTGAAAGTGGACTGTGTGCTTGTTATCACTGAAGTAAGTAAATTCGTGGGAATTTGATGAAGTAGAGTAGAAAGTCAGACTGGTCTTATTTCATCCTTATTAAAAAATTATTGAGAACTAAAGAGTACTAAAAATCTGTTTCGTCCTAGTTTGGGATTCTTCATTAGTTCATCCTCACATTCCCACAAGGGACAAAACATCCCTTGATCTAATTTATGCATCGGTGGCACAGCGGTTAGGACTCTCGCCGACCACGCACACGGTCTGGGGTTCGATCCCCTGTCGACGCACACCCGATATCAATGGTCGTCCTGCAAAATTTGGACTACCGATATCATATGCTGAAAATTCCATACTTGTACCAAAAATACTGTGTGGTTTCAAGCTATAATAAAAGTTTTAAAAAAATTAAATTAATCTTCTTCAAGCATCGTTTCACTTTTAATACATTTATTAAATGATTCAATTTGTATTATGCTTTTGCAGTATACAACTACGTCTGAGATGTATATCATAAAAGTTTTTACCAGATGGTATTTTAGTATTTCTTGAGCTGAATGATTAAGCTGCGACGCATTCATTGTCCTGCTGGACAATGAAATTAGTACTGAAAATGTTGTCCAAAAGGACTATGAAAGTTCAGAGAACACAAAATCCTGTCTGTCTGTCTGGATTCAACATAGAACTTGGCACCGAAGTGCACCAGTTCGAGTTGCCACGTTCCAGAGAGCACACAAAGGTAGACAAGAAGATGAGTGAAGAGAATCAATGGAGTTTTGACAAGTATAAGAGTGAAACAGAATGAGTAATGGTAGAAAGGAATATGAAAGATTACAGAGACTGAATACATCTGTGCCACTGACAACGATTTTGAGCCATATCACCTATTGTCTCCAGCCATTGATTCTTAGAGTCCCGAGGGCCCCAACCCGGAAGTCTTCATCTCCCTACCTGACTCAGTTTAACTGTCAGGGATTTCATGGATTGATGAGGCCATGTTTCTGTTTGGCCACCACTTACTCTTTTCCAACCTGCACCTATATCAGCTAGTAATGCCCGTCGGGGGAGGCGATGGTTAGGCATGCGCAGCACGTCACCTAACCATCTCAATCTATGTGACTTTATAGCCTCGTCGATTGATTCTCCCTCTTTGCCCAACACTGCACGCCTAACGTCAACATTACTTAACTTATGATACCACCTAACGTGAGAAAGAGATCGTAAACATCTATGATCAGAAACAGACAATCTCTTCATGTCTTCAACTCGTATTGGCCATGTTTCAGAGCCATAGAGAAGGACGGAGCGAACTGCTGAGCAGCACACACGTCCCTTGGTTGATAGCCGGATGTCACGCCTACGCCAGAGATGGTGTAAGTTAGCGAAAGCAGCCCGAGCTTTTTGGATCCGTGCTGAGATTTCGTCGCCAATCAATCTGTTGGTGCTGATACAACTTCCCAAATAGGTGAAGTGGTCAACATGTTCTATCACTTCACTCCCTATCACTAAGCTAGGAGTCAGTGTAGTCCAGTCCTGTAGCAGCATCTTACATTTTACAGGGGCGGATCGCATGCCAAACATACGAAGATTGCTGCTCAAGGTGTTCAGAAGACTGCATTTTGTCAGCGTCCTCCCCTAACAGGACTATGTCATCTGCATATTCTAAGTCCATAAGACCATTCACTGGTAACAAGTCGATTCCTATGTCGTTCAGTTAAGGATACAACACAAAATCCACTGGTTATTAAGTGAAATAAAATCACGTCATATTTTAGAAAACCAAAATTAATCACCATTAAAGTTTTATAAATTATGAAATATAGTAATGGATGTAAGTATTAACCTTATTTCTACGTTGTACGGTACTTTATTGAGAAATGTATGACTCATTGGAATGCTTAAACGTCGTGTGCGTGTGTGCGTGTGTGCGCGCTCGTACGAGTGCGTGGGAGTTAATGAAAATAGAGTAAAAATTTAGTGCTACTAAACAAAATCATGAATAGTATTCACATAGTTACATAATATCTTATTGATATTTTCAATGTAATATTGTAACAACAGAAGACAGGGGCCACGCAACAGATCGTTTATTAAGGAAAATCAACACATATTTATAGATTTTAATGTACATTATTGTTAGCAGAAAATACAGTCTTTTGATTGGTTGTTTCTTACAGAAAGTTAACCTTGCATCTCTTTGTGGCTGTGTCAGATCATCCATATGCTAACTGCATCCGCCTACGCAAAGCCTTTGTTCTCATTTTCTCACCACCAATACTGGGGACATAAACATTGACGTCAATTACTGTCTACCAACTTTGGCTAGCAACCAGCTCTCACCACAATGTAAGCATCACCACTCTACACAGGCGGAATAATTTTTCGCTATTCGTTTGCATGCTGAGAGGAATATTGGGCTCTAGGCGTGAGCTTCAAAGTTTCATTTGAGGTAGTATATTTCATTGGTTGAAGACTGCTGGCCTGTTATGATGGACTAATGATCACTGCTAGCCGTAAGGTTATGGCTGTTGCAATCAGTCAGATAGTGATTATTGAATTATGGTTTAAATTTCTGTTGATGTGTAAACGATTTAGATATGCTCTGAATTGTGAGTAGTAAAGGTTGTTACTGTTGCAGTTAAATCTGACTTATCTCAGTGCTGGAGATATTTTCCAAGTGATCAGTTGCCTGGAGGCTCATTCTAGTCAATACAGACAACAACCAACAAATCACGAACACTCCGTCACTCCAAATCTGCTGTCTTTACCTTGCTTACTGCTAGCTAAGCAAAATGTTGAAGTCCGTTGATGGGAGATAGCAAGTGAACCGTGTGCGTGGTTTACAAAGTATTCTAAGCAGTAGGCTAAATTAAATTGTACATGCTTACAATAACTTTTTTGATAAATAAAACTGTAAATCTAAGTGAACAACAAACTAACCAAAAAACCAAACTGTTTGTTGAACTAATCCCTTTTGTGTTTTTCAAAGGTGTAGTTTACTTGGGAAACTGATTGATTTCTTTTAGGGAAACACTTGTGCTGGTATATTTTCAATATCTACAAATTATATTTCTTGAAGAGATCTGTTAATGTCACCAATGAAATATATAGATCAAGGAAACAGCTACTTTCTCAGCTGGTTGACTAATGGCCCGAAATGTATTGATTAAAATTCATCGATTAGATACACGGTATGATCAACAAGTTAAGTAAGATCTAAGTTTCCCTATAGTTGTAAACGTACTGTATTAATATATGCCAAGAGAAATAAGAACTAGGTCCAGGATCCCTGACAAGCTGACACCTAGTGACGTTTTATTCTTATTAGTAGGCTTCTGTAAAGTGATCTGTTTGAATAATGTGGAGTTTCAAGTTTTGGTTTGCAGGGATTTGACTGGTTACAAGATTTCATCATCAGGTGAAGCCGGTTGGAGAGCCATTGGAAAACATAGGAGTACTGGACAGCTGTTTCGTCCCAACTTTGGGACTCTTCAGAGGTACTTCTAAAGAAATATGGAGTTTGTTAGTTATATTCCTCGCAAACTAAAAGGTGTGAATAACGAAACACGAAAAGCTTCTACTGGGTAAAATAGATTTCATATAACCAGTTGGCTTCCATTAATTTGAACGAACATACTCTAAGCTGAAAAATAGTTCGATTTTTATTATATGGCTTTTCATCAGCTACCAGCAGCCGAAAGCATGACATAAGCTGTCATAAATGCAAAAATACATACACTTCAAAAATCAACTCAACTCAATGGACACATTTGAGGCACAGAAGATATGACTACATGTTGGTTAATATTCTAACAGCCAGGATTTATTTCTAAATAAGGTGTTAGAAATTGAGAAAGGAGTGGATTGGAATCGAAAGAATTGGTAAGTAGAAGTAAGAAATTATTACGCAAACAAAACTGAGTAAGTTGGAAGATAAACAATGAGTTCAACTCAGTGAGTTGTAATCGAAAAGAGTCTTGACAAGAAAAAAAAACAGAAATAACTGCTGTCAGTCGATATGAACCAAATCTCTATGTATATAAAGACAGTGTGTCCAATCTTGAACTACCCTGATAACTAGAGGTCCTTTTCTGTTTCTGTGTTTTGTTGAGTTACAACTTTTTTTGATCATAACTCACTTAGCTGAACTCATTATTGATCTGTCAGTTTATTTGATTTTGTTTGCGCTATAATTTTACTTCTGTTTACCGTTTCTTTTCACTCACATCCTCCCCTCTCTCTCAAACGTTCCATCACAATGAGTTCAAATGAACTTTACTTGTTAAATTATTAATTAAAAGTCTATTACAATTATTACTATTATTATTATTATTAATATTATTATTATTCGTCATAATTTATGCCCTTCATGCAAACATTCTCTCAATACTATCGAATTTTTTTTTTTCGTTTATACTATCCGTACTTATTATTAGTGATATTATCTCTTTTCTCAATATATGCCTCCACCTGTTTCATTTCACATATTCGTTATCTCACTATGAACCTCCAATTGCAGTCTTACTATCTCCTGTTTAACACAGACCACTTTGTACTAGCCACTCACCTGACACCTTTTATAACCTTGAACTGACTTGTCAATTTTCATACCCCACACTCTACAAATCTATTATGATTAATCACCACCATTGTCTCCCATTTTACAATATTTTGTAATCGATTTCAGCCTAGCACGTTTGTCACACAAATACGACTATTTATTTTGACATCCCATAACTAATCTGTTATTCTACGTTAAAAATGTATCCGCCGCATGGGTGGCCATTATTGTAACGACAACAAATATTATATTTTATAATTGTAAGAACCTGAAGAGAAATTATTGAAAAGAATATTCTTCGTTCAGATTGACTTTTAAAAGTCTATCTGAAAGAAAAGTATTTTCAATAATTTCTCTTCAGGTTCTTACAATTATAAAATATAATATTTGTTGTCGTTACAATAATGGCCACCTATGCGGCGGATACATTTTTTTAACGTAAAGTAGCAGATTAGTTACAGGGTGTCAAAATAAATAGTCGCATTTGTGTGACAAACGTGCTAGGCTGAATTCGATTACAAAATATTGTAAAACGGGAGACAATGGTAGTGATTAGTCATAATAGATTCGCAGAATGTGGGGTAGGAAAAAATTAACAAGCCAGTTCAATAAAGGTTTTCTTGTATTTCCCGATGAATGAAAAACGAAACGATATTGTTTTTACTGACGTTTCGCTATTTAATGCTAATAGCTTTATAAAAGTATATTAAACCAGAATTTACAAAATCTTAGCATATATATAACAACTTAATCATCGTTCCTCAGTATGGGGTTATTTTTCTTTGTCAAATGGCCAATTGGTGAAGATAACAAAACCAGGTGTAGATTGTTAGATTTGATAAGTGTGTAAAATTATAAAAGCAGCGTGTGTTTACATAATGGAATTGCTTATTCACATTCGTGGTGATTTTGTCACTTCATGGGAGGCGGGGGTGTTGTAACCAGGTCAAATTCTGTTTCAGTCCATCATTCCTATTCAGACAACTTGGATTCCACTTGATATGAATTGCTTCTGATATTAAACGTTCAGTGTGATTTCTGGAATTTTTCTGGATTATTTTAATATTGTCAAAATCAATTTTCTGGCCTGATTCTATAGCATGTAGACCTATGGCTGATGTTTTTTCAGGCTTTTATAGTTCGACTGGATTTCTCGGTGTTCGAACAGAGGCGACTCTACGGTGTTCATTTCTTCTGATCTTGACTCCTCGCGATGTTTGTTAGATGTATATTGCATCACATTCCAAGCATTTTACTTTATAGACACTATTAGATAGCGAATCTTCAGGGATCTAGTCTTTTATATGGACAAGGTTGCTTTATGGTGTGCATGTCTGATGTTTTGAAGAAAACTCTGAAGTTGAGCTGATCGAGTACACTTCTGACGTCTTCGCTCTATATGGAATGACAAGTGTTGAGGTCAGTTAAAGGTGAGTGGCTGGTACAAATAGTATGTATTAAATAGGGAATAGTAAAAATACAATGAGATGTTCATCGTGAAATAACCGATATGTGAAATGAAACAGGTGGAAACATATATTGAGGAAAGAGATAATGTTACTAATAATTAGTCCGGATAGTATAAATGGAAAATTCGATAGTATTGAGAGAATGTTTGAATGAAGGGTATAAATTATAACGAATAATAATAATTGTAATAATAAGCAAAGTAAAAAGAACTGAAGAAGGTTAAGGGGAAGAGGAACTTTTGGTGAGAAGAATAATCATTAATCCAAGTTCAGCCAGGATGGGAACAGTGTCTGGACGTGTTTAATTTTGGATCCAAAGTTCTGGTTCAGTCGATCTTCTTACAGCAGCTTCAGCTATGTGTAGGAGCTGTAAGTGAACTGTACGTGATAACGACTTTGGAATTCAGAATATAATCCTGAAGGCTGTATTGGCGTCGATGCGTTGTCCAGTGTCGACCAAGTGTGACAGAATCGAGCTTTTTTATGCACTTAATTTCCCTCTTGCTGAAGCAAGCTGGTAAGTGTTCTCGAACCCGTAGAAGAACCTGTCTATTCGTGTCCCTATATGATTTGAACCATAGGAACAGTTGAAATGGTATATGTATGAAGTAGAGCTAGGGTTGGGTAAGGCATTTTTCAGTTGCTGAGTGAGCATTGAAGGATAGGAACAGATTATTAACTATCTTTCTATATTCATATCTCTTGCTTTACAACTGTGCCCACTAAGTTGTAATAATTTTTAAGTTCTGTTATGCATTTTTGTATTCATAATAATTTAAGCCACTTTTTAAGCTGATAGCAGATGATATAAATTTATGAAGTAAACAACATGAGCTCTTTCTATCCTGTAAATTTATTCCTTCTTGCTTCGTCGAATTGAATTTGTCCTATTTCATGGGGTTTTCTTCAGCCGCATACAACTTGAATAATAAAATATATAAACAGTCATCTGACATAATCTAGACACACTTTGACTGAGTAGAATAGGTAGGGACAAAGTACAAATTATACAGAAGGCAAGAATAACGAGTTATGCTCAAAATACAGATAGCATATACTGTAATGAGAAGAACGTCCTGGAAAATACGGTAATCCACACACAGGTGGATATGCTTACGTAATCATTTGAAGGGATTTTCAAACAAAATGAAGGAGGTTAAAGAACACAAAGTTACTGCTATACTTAGTAGGAAAATGGATGAATGTGAATTTCAGGTTATTTCATGAGATAATAAAAATATACAAAGCACTTCGTGATTACTTTAAACTGTTGAATCCATCATCATCATCTAAAGAGTGACATCTGTGCTTAGGAAGAGCTACCTGGAATAGTGGCCACATTGCAAACCTGACTGATAGAATTCAGTCTGCACCAAAGAAAGGACTAGACATATCACACTAATTACTAGTGTTCATTCAAAGTCATTTTTGTTTTCTTTTTAATAGATTTTATTTCAAAATGGCTGTCACATCTTACTGTTCATCTTAAGTAAAAACTATCATAGAATTTAAATGCTGATACGTTTGCAATGAACGTATTTCACTGCAATGACGTTTCGTTATTCGGCTTATAAGTCAGGGATTTCAATTTACAAAAGAAATCAACTGTCGTTTGTGTAGCAGTTTACGTTCTATTGATAATAACAATAATGCAGGATCGATTTGGCGCTTGTAGTGTTAGGCGATAGTGTCAGATAAATGCGGTCAATACCTTTTACGGCAAACATAGTATTCACCTATGTGACTAGCCTACTCACTTTAAATTGCATTAGTCATCATTTACTAGTTTTCAATACCTTGGCATTGCACACTTCCTTTATTCTATAACCACCTTGTCACCTGTTACTTTTCTTCTACTCAGAATTAACTTAAATGTAACTAGATATTTTGTTTAGTCACTCTTATAGTTGGTTAATTATGCGTGTGAGTTCTAAACTTGTTTCTTTTTCTTTTGTTCTTAAAATTGATTTATTCAGCTTCCTAAATCACCGGTTATGTTTCCTTTTAAAATATTCACTGTAATTAATATACCTCAGAAACAGACGTCCTTGATGTGTCACAGTTCAGTATTTTTGTACTCAATATTTTAACCTTCTTTTCAAACCTTTTCGTAAAGCTTTCAAATGAAATTCAAGGCGATCCTTTTAAAACTTTTGAGGTCCATATATGTCAATCACTCTGTTCACCTATTGATATTTCCGCTTGTGAATAACATAGGGAAAAGGAATGCTATAAGCTGACGACTTCAGAACTTGACAGAACACACCACAAATAATTCTAATGTCTATATTTCTTGATATGTTATTTTAATTCTCAATTAATAATTATATTTCATATTAGCAACCGATTGTATATACTTCGTAAATTTAAGGCGATGCTTAGAAATGATTTCCAGGACTGGAGTTTAATTGGATGATCAATACACTATTGTTGACAGTGGGAATCTCTGAATGACATAGTATTATGAAGAGTGGCTTTAGCTTTAAAAAGCACATAACCTAGGTCAGGAAAAGCTTCCTGTCAATTGCCTCCAACCATCTAATTTTACAAAAATGGCTATTTGTTCTTTCTGTAATTTCTATTCATCACAGAGTTTTTAGTTTGGTCGTACGCAAAAGCTGTATTTTGCTGAAGAAGGTAATTTTTTTACCACATGTGTAGATGTTCAAACCAAGTTTAAATTTAGTAGTTTAAAAAATAAATTTAAAAAAGCAATGAAAAGGGGAAGTGATTCACATAAGTAAAACGAAGTCCTAAATTTTAAGTTATAGTTTACCGAGATTTCATTGAATTTAAGTCTGAACGGTAACTGACATCGCTTAGAGAACTATTGGAGAATCAGGGAATGCCGGCTCGCTGTTCCATCTGCTCTCTTTGAAACCCTTAAGCAGTACGTGCAGCATTCAGCCTCTGGGAGAAATCCAATGGTTCATGGGTTCTAACTGCTGACAATTCTCGATACTTTCAATGGTCTTCTAACTGAAGTCAGTTGGTGCCGAGACTCTGCAATCTTTCTTTGGTCTCATCAGCTGTCACAGTGTATTTCTACCAGAGCTTCATCGCACACGTGCTCCAGTGAATCACCTTTTGTCGAAAAATGCAAAGTGGAATTGTTCACCTAAATGTCAGAATGCTTTTGAAAAATTAAAATCACTACTCCAGTCAGATATACTGCTTATTATGATCCAAATATGGAAATTATTGTTGCTGCAGATGCATCAGATTATGGTATTGGTGCTACCAAATCTCATCATTTTCCTAATGGAATGGAGAAAGCTATTGCACAAGTATCTAGAACACTTAATACAACTGAACGCAAATATAGCCAAATTAAGAAAGAAGGTTTTGGCGCTTATCTTCGCGGTCAAAACGTTTCACAAAGTGCTTCATGGTAGGAGATTCAATTTGTTAACCGATCAGAAACCCCTGCTATCTATATTTGGTTCGAAAAAGAGTATTCCAGTGCACACTGCGAGTCATCTGCAAAGGTGAACTGGGATATAATTTTGATATCAAATGTAAACCCACTTGTGAAGTTGGCAAAGTAGAGGCATTATCACAGCTGCTGGAGTCATCAGGATTCGGAAGACTAGGATGTCACCATTTCACCCCTCACCGTTGAAGACTATGTAAGCAGCATTTCGGCAAACGTGACTCAACTTCTTCCGGTGACTTTATTTCGGGTTGTTAATCCCACGCTTAGTGATCCAGTTTGCAACAAGTGTCAATGTCCATCCAATGTGGCTGGCCCCCGCTTGTTCATTCTGACGCCCTAAAACAGTTTTGTAAACGATGCTAACATTTATCTATTGGAAACGATCGTATATTGTTTGCTGATCATATTGTGATCCCAAATAATCTTTAAAGCCATGTGCTTCGTCAACTCCAAACATCATATCCTGGAAATGTGAGAATGAAGGCAATCGCTCGCAGTTTGCTTAGTAGCCCAACATTGATGACCAGACCGAAACCTTGTTCGCAAATGTACCTACGAATCAAAATACCCAATCAAGATAGAACTATATTCCTGGCCGCTGTCTGACAAACCATGGTCCCGTGTTCATGTATTCTGCAACATCAAATGGAACAGTGTCCTACTTAAGTCAAATTTTCTGTCGTTTTGGTATGCCAGATGTTCTGGTATCCAATAACAACGGAAGAAATCTTGGATCGATCTTTGCTACCTTATCATATGACGCTAAATCCTTCTGCTCCGAATCAGTTGTTCGCAGCGGATATTACGTTTGGCCGGAAAGTCAAAACTGTGGCCGACTTAATTAAGTCTAAGCACGAAGAGCAGGCCTGCAGAGGTACAAAAATGGAAACCCAGTTCAATCGCCATCATGGAGCCAAATTTGGAGTTTTCAAATTGTATCAGAATGTTCATGTGCGCGACCTTCGCTGTTCACCTCCAAGAGTGATTTGCGCACAAATAGTGGGGCAGAAAAGAAAAGTTTTATACAAAATGAATGTAGGAGGACAGATGTGTGTCAGACACATAAATCACACACGAGACAACAAGATGCGAAACCTCACGTTTAAAGTATTAGTGGATACATTTAATCTTCCACGAAAATTACACCTTATCCACTACTACTCAGAGGTCAACTTGACAAAGAAGAATACCAAAACCTTTCCAAACAGATCCAAAATTAAATTCTTACACTTTTTACGTTGGTGTGTGTGTGATATGGATCAGCTTTAAATAGTAATCGTCTTATGATTTATCATGTGATTCATTACGTGATCGGATGACTGTAAAATTTTCTCACTGTTTTCTCACCCATGGTCTTGGTCAAATTGCCAACCAATCAGAATGTTTATTTTTGCCAACCTTAGCCGAATCGCCAGTCAACCAGAACAATCCATTTCCACTGCCCTGGGACGATTTCATAATGATAAAATATGTATAAATATGACGTGTTTTCCTAATAAAAAACTCTGTCGTGTAACAGTCAAAGGTCAGTCTTTATCTTTTGATATTTACGAGGCTCAGTGAAGCGCAAGGTACCACTGACGAATAGAAGTGACTAGCATCTCAGTTGAGTTGTTCATTGAGTCGGTATTATCATACCCAAACATCTATCCATTCGGTCATATCAGTTTTCAACGACATCGTATCAGTTAGCGACAGGTTCATAACGACGAACCTGTGGATTCCTTTCTAGTGGCTGAATGCCACATGAGCTCACTTTGTAATCTGAAGGTAATGGGTGCATACTGCTGGAAACTGTCAAAGAGGGAGTAAGGAATAACCGTCTAGTACTTCTTAGTTTTTAATGGTTCTCTAACTGAATTCATTTAGCTATGAGTCTTGAAATCTAAACTGTCAGGAAAGAACTATCAAACAAGAATAAATTTAACCCATTCAGAACACCCTCCTCCGACGAAACCAGCAACATCAACACACATAGGATGAAACATAGTGTTTTTGTCGCTCACACACTTATTATAAGTAATTTCATATTTCCTAATGGATGAAAGACGAGCGACTTGTAGAGGTGTCGGTCATGGGTATAAACTCAATAAAATCAGGCCAGAAATTTGATTTCGATAATCGTGAATTCATTCAGAAAGATTTCATAAAATCACAAGTAACATCTCATATTTCACATTCAATGAAATTCAGATTGTCTAGATAGGAGTGACAGATTAAGACTTAATTTGATAAAATCAAAACAAACTTACCTTTTGCGGAAGAATATTTATTAAGTTACTGCATATAAGCGGAGATCTTGTCAATTCTGGTTTAATATTAGCAGTATTAAGTGGTGAAACGTCAGTAAAATCAATATTGTTTTTTATTCAATGAGAAACAATAGTAATAATGAATATAATATATTCAATGTCCAATTTTTGTTCAAACTACTACATTTAAGCTTTTTTTTACAAAAATACATACACTTATCGACAGACAAAAACAATCCGTAGCTGAATCTTGTCACACTTAATTGATAGTGGTCATGTAATTAAGAAAACGAGAGCCTTCAAAGTAATTCATCGTATCCCAGCGAATCTTTTCAATAGACTTCATATTCGTTTACTGAACACAGCTGAGGCGATAGGCATTCGAACTATTAAACCTAAACTATGTATTCAAAAAAAGTTCGTACAGCCATTATCCCTCCCTTGGCCTATTAAGACATAACCAAATAATGACTTCTACACCACCCCTTGTTTATATTTTCAACCCCTTTCTTATCATCCCTTAATCTTATCACATCTTCATTATAAACGTGTTTCATTTCCTTCCCTTACAATCTAACATTACTTAATCGGTTCATTTGTTTTTACTAGCCTTTATCAACTTCTTCCACCTGAACAGTTCTTTGTTTAATCATGCTGTTTTTTCAGTATTCGTGTTATCACAGATAGCCTCACTTTTTCATCCTTATTATTGATAAGACCATTTTTATTATTACTATTATTATCATTACTACTATTATGACTAATTGCACAATTTATATTCACCGTCGTATTATCCTATAGACAAAACACCATTATTGCTTTATATTTGAATTTTATTTGTAAACTTATATATATTAGAGTTAAGCCTGATGAGATCTAATTGAAAACAATATTGTTCGCTTAAATGTGTTGTTCTAAAGTCTAATAGACTATACCAGGTGTTGCGAAAAAACCTACCTGCAGTGTATATATATATTGCAGGTAGAAATTCCTCATAAGAGTTGAATTATTCATTTAATTTTGAACTGCCCTCAGTCATGCTGTTTTACGCACACGATGGTGTGTGAATTTTGATAGAATATATAAATTACAAATAAAACTACCATGTTATTCATCAAGTGAAGAATAGAACAGCTTCTGAAAGAATTATCTTGTGAGAATTTAATTCCATCACTAAAATACCTTACAATTTGTTTGGGTGGCCTGAATGAATCATTGGACTGTCTGAACCTAATGAATCTAATTTTCAAGTATTGGTTTGTAGGAATTTGATTGGTTACAGGATTTTCATCATGGGCTGACATTAGTTAGAGAACCATTGGAAAACCTGAGAGTACTGGACAGCTGTTTCGTCCTAGTTTGGGACTCTTCATCAGTACGCACCAACCCCCCAGAGTTCGAACCCAGGACCTTCTGGTTACAAGGCGAGCTCGTAGACCATTAAGCCACTGGGACCCGATCCAATGGCCCCTGAATTCTAACTTCTATCAATTCACGATATAGCGCGACCGCTAGCCAATGTCTTCCGCAAGTATTTGTCTTGACACCCGACCTGCTGCACCCTACTGGTCACGACCTCTTACTAGAACCCCAGGTAACTACCTATCTGAATAGGGCAAGTCGCTAGTGAGCATCTCATTGATATTCAAGTGTTGGTTTGTAGGGATTTGATTGGTTACAGGAATCCCGGTGGGTGCGTACTGTGAAGAGTCCCAAACTAGGACGAAACAGCTGTCCAGTACTCCCAGGTTTTACAATGGTTCTCTAACTAATGTCAGCTAATGATTAAAATCCTAGAATCTAATTTTCTCTATGTTTTATTGTTTTATTAATTCAGATATTGTCATTGAGTAGCAAAATGTACTCAAGCACATTTTTATTCATTTTTCTATCTAGAGCTGGGAGTTGAAGGATTGGTTTATGCTGTGGATCGTACAGTGTTGCGTTATGTAATTTAGTGCTGATTACCACGTTACTTGAATATCCCGGATGAATAGCTGATAATAAGCAAAAAAATACTCTGAGAGTTCTAAACACTTGTCCAGAATAAAGTTATTGGAAAAAATTATAATTATGAAATTAAGTTAAAATGTTTTGACTACTGAAATTGCTTAAAGTAGTCCAGCAGTATATCTGTTATCTTATGCACCAGAAAATGCTTCCATAAAAATCTTCAAAGAAGATATTGGCTAACTGTAAAATAAACAATGTTTAGTGAACGTATGTAAAAAGTTTCATTTGGAGAAATCTCAAAGAAATTGAGAAAAAATTCTAACGTTTCATTCTTCAGAATGGTCCTAACTTCAGGGAAATATTTGGAATTAAAGTATCAGTGGTATTTCGACTTGTTTTTGTTCTCTTAGCTGGTTGATTTAACTGTGAACCTTTGGTGCTCCTTCCAGACATCTTCAGCTCAGGATTTAATATAAAGTGAGTGTTGTTTGAATTCTCCATGAATGATATAACTGTATCTCCTGACAACCATTATTGTGTTTGGTTTTCAACTTATATTGATCACATTTATTGACTGGGAATTTAAAATTTCTTGCCATGTGACTTATTTTTTATTAGTTAGCAAATTTAATATGTATTAATGTGCTTGTTAATCACCGATTTATCTGAGTATCAAGCTTCACGAAATTCCCTGGCTTCTCCAGTGTTTCCTCCGTTTGAAATTTCCACATTGTAGCGATCAAACTGATGTCCATGATTGTCTACATGCATTAATATGAAAGAATACAAATGGAGTCTTTTCACAGGTAATTTATGATCTTGGATTCTGATTCAAAGGGGACACCCACTTTGACCACTGTAGTGTTTATTGCACTTTATACAATTTTTGTTGTAAATGGTATTAATTTTATCTTCTAGTACCTTTTAGTCTGTACAATATTTAGTGAAGGGACTGCTGACTTGTGTGTAATGTCTATGTCAGTTGGTCTTGATATTCTTTCCGCCATTCCAAAGATATCTATTACGTACACTGGGATGGATTTTCTTCTGGTCTTTGAGGATGAATTTTGTTGGTGTATTTCGATGTGAGTTTAAGCACTTCTTGATGAAAATGTGTAGGTATTCATTCTCCTTGAAGACAGCTGGTTGGTATTTCTCTTCTATTCTCTTCAGCACACTCGTTTAAGCAATATCTGCACACAATTTCTTTTGTGAGTCATTAGGTCATTGCTATTATAGTTGGGTATTTGATCTGTATTTGTTGATTTTCTGTATTTTTGTGTTTCCAGGTTGCCTGTGTTAGTTCTCTTGATTAAGACATCTAAGAATGCAATTTTGTTATTTGAAGTAAAAAACCTTCTCTATTATTTCAATATCAGAGGTGTAAATAAAAATGTATACCTTGTTTTTATTTATTTATATCTTCAATACTTTAAAGCTGACTTCCCTGAAGAAGTTCGGACCAGTCTGACAAACGAATTGGTGAAATTACTTATTTCAGTTTCTCTGAAATTTTTAATTTTATTCTACACATGTCTACTTTCCATTCACGGCCCAATATTTGTGGAGTTATTCGGTCAAATCTTGGTAAGAGTTTAAACAAAGTTTCAGAAAAGCTGCTGTCACCATTGTTTTACTTAAAATAATTATGCAATTTAATTAGCATATTCTGCACATCTGTTTTAACAGTTCTTTGTCTATTGTAAAACATAAAATTATTTTGGTCCTTTGAAAGTATAAGGGCGACTGAGTCTTCTCGTAGCTGAAACATGAAGGATGATTGGTATATATCATATTACATGGCTACACGAGCCAAACGTTTCCAGTGAAATGTTTGAAAACTAAACAGGCCGCCTAAATTTTAACAATACAGCTGATGATCCATTTTCCCGAGTAATATACAGAGTAGTTTCATCCAGTTTGCACACAAATCTATGAGTGTTTTTTATTATTTTATTGTCCCCTTGGGTTTCCAGTGGAAAATAGGGTTTCAATAACATATCTTCACTTTCTTATATTCTCTGCCGTCCTCTTCAGTTGGCCCCACGATTGCTCATGAACTCTTATCTCCTCCTCTCACGACCTCCTCAATGCCACCCTCGGAAGACCTACTCGACGTTTCCCATTCGGATTCCACTTGAAGGAGTGGAGCTCAATTTCATTAGAAGGCCTCCTCAACGTGTGCCCAATCCATTTCCATTTTCTCCGACATATTCGTTGAGTGATCGGTTCTTGGTTGGTTCATCGCCAGCCAGAGTTTCTTGTTGCTAATTGTTTCTGACTGGCCATTTGGTCTTCAGTATGGAACAGGCGAAGGTAACTGTTGATGAGGGTCTGTAACCTGTTGAAGATGCGTTTTGTGACACGCAGTGCCAGTTTCCAACCCGTACTGAAGAACTGACCGATTAACTTCACATTTGTGTCGAAAATCCGACTCTTGTTCTGTACGCTGGTTGAGTGCAGAAGATTCCCATGCCGATTTCATATTGATGAAGGTGTATCTCGCCTTTCCGATTCTGGCCGGCTTTTGCATCTTCATTCGTGCCGTGAGCCTTTGGCTGCAACGGTGCTTCCTAGATAAGTGAATGAGGTAGCTCTATTAAATCTCTCCCTTTGATGGTCATCGGTGCTGGTTGTTTTTGCTGTTGGTGTTGGTTGGTTATCTTCATCGCCTCCATCTTCTCTATGTTCACCTGGAGCCTCGTCTACGCTGCTGGCCTCTTCAGCCAGTTTGTTGGTTTTCGCCTGCAAATCTTCGAGTTTGCAGTAAATTGGACAAATAATACAGAAGTAGACAAATATAATAGGTGTTAGCTAGTTATTCCTTCACTATGTGGTTATTTGTGTTGATATTTTGAAAGGAAATTTCGAAATTATTCAGTTCCGATGAATAAACCTGTGTCATAGGTTAGAATAAAGGTTTAATAAGAGATATGGCGTTTCAAATAAGGCAATATTATGTGTACTGCTTAAATTACTAGCATTAACAAAGATACCAGCTTTATTCTGAAAAGTGCGTGTATACACGATACAGAATTTTTTAGCGAGTCCCATTGCGAGGTATTTACTCCTTGTTAAGATGCTTCAAATAATATAACGATCCGTAATATTTCATTTGAAACAATACTGTTCCATCCCAATCTTACTGCAGTACTACTTCACAATGTTCTTCCTACTTTTCTTTTGAAAAATTCCCAGAGGTATATGGAAACGTATTTGAAATAATGCGCAGGTATGAATTGTGACTTATTGTGGCGATTAGATCACTAAAACAATATGATAAGGAGTAAACACGATGCATTTTGATGGACAGAAAATTTAGGCAGCCCAGTGATCTAAAAAGACCGTCAAATGTTTGATACCTACTACTAGTTGCCATAAATAAGTTAAAAGGCTTGGAATCGTTACTGTGTGCTTTAAGCACACGTGATTACAACCCTAAGTAATAACTGACTGTTCAGCTTTATGCTTTTATGACCGCCTGCTTTCATAGTTTTCATTATGAATTATTGTGAATTCATACCGACAGCTAATAATAATAATAGCAGTAGTAGTAATAACAATAAAAGACAGACGCTCAGGCAAACACTTACAAAATTAGTAATATTTTCTATCTGATACCGTTTGGCGTTAAATTAGGTTGGCATTTGTTCAACTTATAATGTCACTTTGTCATATTGATAAATTATGTAACTTCATCAGTATTTCATATTTAATCAAACGATCACATTCCCCATAGGGTATAAAGAATAGTGAAAAGAGCTGTAGGCTAAATTATTAGGCTAGTAATACAATAAAAGTCACAGAAAATTATTATACTTCACAATTTGAATGGTTTTGAAGTGTTATTACTTATATCGGCAGCATAGTTTCAAATAAGAGTGACATGGATGATGACGTTGAAGCTAGAATCAGAGAAGCAAGACTGGCTTTCATAACTGTGAAATTAAATGAAGTGTGGAAATCTACAGCATACACTCAGTAGTGTTAATATACAGTTCAGACACCAAGTACACGTTTCATTTAAAGCCTTTGCAACAGGCATCTGCAGGTACTGAATATTATATGGTCGATCAGAAAAGACAAACAATCGGGAACTGTGGCAGCGGAGTCGCCAGCAACCTATTGTCGAACAGTTATGCAGAGGGAAATGGATATGGATTGGGACTGAAATCGCTTACCCGGCAGAGTGGAACTCGAATGTGAAGTGACGAATTTCCTGGGGTTCACAGTGAGACAGGGGGGAGATTGTGTGAAGAGGAAATGAGAACCTGTGAACGTTTGTAGAGCTAGCTAAAAAGGACGCAGGAAAACAGCGTGAAATGGAGGTGTGTCACTGAAGCTCGGTGCTTTAATAGAAACCCCAAGGAAGAACAATAATAAAAAGTAGTGTCATTTACAACGACAAGGAATCACTAATTGAAAAAGCTGTTGACTTTGCACAGTTGTCTTATTATCAAGTTGCTTTAAATACCTGATTGTAATATACATAATATAATGACTGTTGACCACCTACTAAAATAAACTTTTTGAGTCTTTACTTCATAAAGGGACTTATCGAAAATCACATTAGTTTTATGGGCATAAATCTTACCTGTGTTTTTATCTTTTTTCTACCGCTTATCTAAAACAAACATTTAAAATCAGTACACAATATGAAACAACAAAACCCCATACTCACTTTGAATAAAGTATATTTTTGATTTAAGAAGCAACTAACTAATTCATTCAATATGAATGTAAATTTTCCATGATCAATAGAATATGGGTTAATAATAGGAGGAGCATTATCGTGTTAGTTCAGCGGTAGGATGCCCGCCGACCACGCATGTGGTTCAGGGTTCGATCCTCGGCCAACGCACTTCTAACCCTCTCTTAGCCGGTAGTAAGGCCAGCGAGAAGGCAGGTTAGGGCGTTAGGCTAGAAACTTCACCTCGTTAATATGAAACCACTGCTACCGAAACGGAATGCAAAGGAATTAAAAAATAATTGTCACTGTTATAAATGACTAGCTAACTAAGTTTCTGGCGACGAACTTTCCACAGGGGTTCAAGTTGTCACACTGCAGATAACAGACAGAGGTAGAGAGAAAGAAAAAATCGAAGGTGCTGTAATGAACGAACAAGTAAGGGAGAAAGAATCAGTAGATGGAAAATTGTGACAACTTAATGGATTAGGTAGACTACAAAAAGACAATGCATTTTTGTCATTGAAAACAGTATGGGGCTATGTTGCCAGCTGTCTTAATCTATTGGGTCTTAATGTCTCAAGGACCCCAGTCAGGGAGTCTGCAGTCCTATGCGTCGTTTGCTAAGACCGACAGTTAAGGACTTCGTGGATGGGTGCCTCTCACTCTTATCTAACCTATTTCCATGTCAGCTAATAAAGTCAGTCAGACTAGCTCCCCCATGATTATCACAGAAAGACTTGTCTCCTCCCGCTTATGAACTGAATGAAACAATGATTTGCATCAGTCTAACGAGACGGTCTCAGATAACCAAACATTACCTAGTATCTTTGTCAATCAAGAGGAAAGATTGTCCACACCATCCTTAAGCACCTGAGGGATCATACTTTCAGGTCAGATTGATTTACCCCATTTCAAATTAGAGACAGCTTTTGCAACTAACTTCATTTACAGCTGGAGAACTGAAGTCTACATCCCATACAGGTAAGTGTTGGATACTGGGAAAACTGAGTTTGGCTTAAAGCCAGCTGAACTGTTCCACAAGTATTCCCTTTAACCATCTAACTTTCTCCCCTAACAGGTAATTAAAGAGCCATTCTTCTAGGAAATTATCCTGCTCATCAGTGAATTTTTCAAGCAATCTCCCTAACAAGTCTAAATAGTTATCTGGTGTTACCCTACTCCGGTGTCTTTTCAATCTCTTTAGATTTTGCCGCCCACCACCATTCATGGTCGTTGCAAAGACTTTCGGCCAGCCTTTAGTTGAACAGTTGTCGATCCTTGTCGGGTTCCCGAACCATCATAATAAGTTTTATTGAGGTGGTTTTTATTGTTCAGCCAATGCATGTCATCACAGTTTGCCTAGAAATACTGTTCATTAGTGGATTTTGAAATGCGATTTTGCCCTAATTTCATTTGTTCATCATTATTAGCCATAAATGTATAAATTAAAGCCTTATCAAACTGTTCGTCCACAGCTGCAACATACTCAAATAAAGCAGATGAATGACACCAAAGGAATATTAAGGTGAAACAACAAGGATAAATAAATTATAGTTTTGTCAGTAGCATGGCTCCTACTACTGTATGAACAACCTACACTGCAACAGTAGCTACGTTTGGTCAAACTGACCTTTGTAGTATGGCGGAAACTCCAGGAAAAGTTATTCAAGTTACACAAAACCTACTGAGTCGCCATAGTATGTAAGCGTATATACATCATCAGCGTGTCAGCTGTTGGGACAGAAAATGAATTACGGAAAAAATGTCTTTACTTAAGGTATGATCATGAAAATTAAGAGTTAATAGTAAGTTGTTAATAAGTAGCGAAGACACGAATTCACGTGAAATTATGGTTTTCCTATGGACGCAGAAAAGGCACAGGTGATGAAGATACCTAAGGGACACCTAAAACAGCAAGTTCCTACCAATGTCATCGGGAGAAATCTGAAGGAAGCAACTTCTTCTACTTACCTGACCTGAGCAACATTGTTTCAGTTGTAGACAGCATGGATAATGACTTCAGAGTCAGGATCAGTAAAGCGAGAGAGACCTTTATAACCCTTAAATCCCTATGGAAACCTACCAAACTCAGCATGAAGAAAAAGATTTGAATTTCCGACACCAACGTCAAATCAAAATTTCTTTATGTTTCAGACACTAGTCACAAGCCTTCCTTTGAGCTTCATCAGCTGGAAGCCGCAGGGCTTTATCAATACATAAGATGGCTTGTAAGGATTAGGAACAAGTAAATCTGCCACTGAACTAACCAAGAACCTGCTGCTCAACATTTATGCACAGGGAAATGGAGGTGGACTGAACAAACGCTGATAAGACTGTAGAGTGACATCACATGCCAGGAAGGCTGTCAAGTGGAACCTCAGTGGGAGACGATGAGTTGTGCGTCAGAGGATGACGTGGAATAGATAGTGTAAGGAGGAGATCGGATTTTACGGGTAATCGTGTTTTCAGCTAAAAGGAGAATGCAGTGAAGGTGATGAAATTTTTTATTTCCTTTATTTTTTATTACAGCTTGATTCCACACCATATTTTTTGGTACAGGTACGTAATTTTCAGCATGTGATATCAGTAGCCCAAATTTTGAAGGCCAACCATAGATATCTGGTGTGCGTTGGTAGGGAATCGAACCCCGGACTATGTGCATGATCGGCGGGAGTCATAACCGCTGTGCACACAAGATTTACTGCAGAACCGAAGGGAATAATAATGATACAGCATAATTAAACACTCTAAAATAGCCAGTCGTAACTGAAATTATCCACTTTCAAAGGTATGTACGAGAATTTACTCTCAAAATTATCTGATTATAGCAGTGTAAAAAGGAGAGTTTCTGACCAAATTTTTTGCCAAATAAACTTTAATTAGTCAAATCATTGTAATCGTAAAATAAAATAAAATTACACAAAACTTCTGTGTTTTCTATTTTCTTTCAGTAGGACTTTTATTTCGAAAGCAAAACTTTTTTCAAAAAAAGGAGAAAATTTCAACATTCACCCCTATGGACAAAGGTGTCTATGATTAATGCTGACAGGGCAAAAGCAAAAGCAAATCCTTTTATTCCCTCTCTTCGTGAAATAGTTTCTTTTTTTTCTCTTCAAATAAACAATATCCATATTGTACGAATTGTAGTTAACAGAATATTAGTCAGGAAGTACTTAAACATTTCCACTTCTTATAGAACAAAACAAACATTTTACTCCGGAAATTGTATAATTATAGTTTCTCGATTAAAAACGTAAGTATAAAAAGCAATGAAATTGAAATTTACGAAGATTACAAAACAACATTAAATGGAATTAAAAGTAAATAAAATTGTAGTTTAGATTTTTTTTCGTTGTTATTGTTGCATAATTATCTCTTTTTTAAGTGGAACAGGATGTGTATCTATGATCATACGGTAATATGAATCAATACAAACACTTAGAATTTAGTTTAGTGGGGAAAGATGGTTATTCAACCAATGGGGAAATCCTTCAACAGAAACTAAACGGTTTATTTATTGACGGAGATGTAGTTCTTCTCAAATGGAGTCTGTTACTTTACTTTTTACTATCACTTCTTCAACTCATAATAAAATATTTAACAGAATAAATTTTGGAAAACATTCTAGAGTAAATTTAGGAATCATCTAGGATTGCTGTTTTCAAATTATAGGTTGATCCTTTCAAATTCTTAATAGACTAATGGAAAGGCAAAGGAAATATCATAGGTTTGTTCGTGAGGTGACATAAGTTAGAGAAGTACTGAGAAACCAGAGAGTACTGGACAGCTGTTTGGTCCTACTTCTGGACTATTCACCGGTACGCATCCACCCTACAAACCAACACCTGAAAGTTAATTTGATGCTCTTTGGTCACCGGCCCTTAACCTGAACTTTTAGTGAGAATTCGTTATCAGCTAGGTCCCCAAGTCGGGTGAGAGAACAGTCACTCACTGATGACATTAGCTGGAGGTTGTGCTGTGCTTATGGCGAAATGGCAGGAGTTGGAATTGATGAACCATTGGATTCCATCCCAGTGGTTGAGTCCCACACCGGCTTGCCTTTCAGCCAGAAGGTCATGGGTTTAAACCCCAGTTGGGTGCGTACTGCTAAATAGTCACAAAAACTTGGGAGGAAACAGCTGTCTAGTACTCTCTGGTAGTTTTCCGGTGGTTCTCTAATTCATCAAACTTGCAATCAATCAAATTCCTAAAAACAAACAATTAAAAACTGAAATTTCACTCATGTCTTTGTTATTTTGCTACCGGTTCAGTGAAGACTTCTTTTCAGTTTACTTATACTACGAGTTTTAGTAACTAGCCTTTGTTTACTAGTAGGTATCTGGAAACCGTAGATCTAGAATTCGTGTTAACTGGGACTCACTAACAAGGAGCATCTAAAACTTTGAAGGAACTGATGTTTCTCAAGGATTCAAACCATTTTCCTTCTTATAGCTTCCAGCCAACTTACATCATTTTGAAATGGACCGTGATGGTGAGTCACCTAGCTGTGTAAAGGAATTCTGTTAAAAAACCTAGGCATTAGACAGATGAAATTGTCTACTCAATCAATAATTCTAACAGCTGATTCGATTCATGTATTTCTCATTTCCTGTGAATAACTGAGGGATTTGTTACAGGATTTCATCATGAGCTGACATTGGTTAGAGAACCACTGGGAAAACTAGGAGTTCCTGACAGCTGTTTCGTCCTGGCTCTTTGAGACTCTTCATCAGCACACCCACCGAGGTTCGAACCCAGGACCTCTTGGTTACAAGGCGAGATTTTAGACCATTAAGCAGCTGGGACCCGATTCAATGACCAGCCCGTGAATTCTAACTTCTGCCAATTCACGACATAGTGCGACCACTAGCCAATGTCTTCGGCGAGTATTTGTTCTCACACCCCACCTGCTACACCCTAGTGGTCACGACTTCCCACTAGAATTTATTTCAGTAGATTAGTCTACCTCCAAAGTAAAACGGAAAATATACTGCCCGTGCTATTTTTATTCACCAGTGCTTAGACTACTTTTGTGCTAATTGCAGTAATCAGAATGAAAATGAAGCCAAAGCGCCATACCTCTTACATTGTTCATATTCTTCCAAAGATGGCTCGTGTAACTTTTGGAATTATGATATTATTATGATGCCACTATCTGCTTATTAGATTAGTAGGAGTGAAGTGGATAAATACTGACTGAGTTTTAGATCGTTCTGGATTAGAGTGTGGCTGAATAAGGACCGCTGACGGAAAAATGTATTTCTTATGCGAGTCCACAATCAAGGTATTTCAGAATGCAGAAATGTTCATCAATACATAGATAAGAACCGCCTCCTGTTATTTATAAATAAAAATATGGCTTTGACAATTTAAACATAAACTAATCAACAAATAAAAAATCTCAATATCAATTTCGTCACGAATCCGTTTCAGTTAGAGAATCTTTGAAGACAACCATGAAGGGTCTGCTAATGCATACTAATGGCTAGTCCCAAGCAAAGATGAAACAGCTGCTTAGAAATTCTTTCCTGGCATTGACTCACCTAATGATGTGTACTTGTGACAATTAATCAGGATCCATACGAATCCAAAAATCTTTATTAGCAATGAAATAAAAAGTGTTATTTAATAACCGTTTGTATATCAATGCAGTCTGGAATGAGCCACACCTATTATGTGAGGGTCAGTGATAATAGCTGGCTGCCTTAACCTCCATGAACGGAATGGGTTTGGAAATCGTGACACATATGTTTGAAGTTGACCGCATAAACCAGTAAGTTACAGTCCCAGTGCATAACTAACAGATGATATACCCTGTCATCATCCTGCCTAAATTCGCTATTATCCGATTGAATGTAACAAACTGTAGCGCTTAAAAGGTCTTGATGAGTAATCTAAGAAATATGGAAATGTTATTATCTTAAAATGATATCAGTAGATACAAACATGATATTAAGCAAGAAAATATTCGTATAAGGATGGGAAAATTTATTATGTATGCATTGGAATGTGAATCTATGATATGATATCCTTGCTATTCCATTTAATTTATGTACATGCAATCTGTTAACTGGAAATATCCAGCTTATGACTGGGCGGTCCCAATCGGCAAGACTCTAATTAAACAAGAGTTCAAAGCATAATTTATCTAGCGCATTTGAATAATACAACAGTGTGTCGTATATTTACAACCTGCTGAGATCTCCAGGACATCGGCTTAGGTATACTTTCGACATCACGATGGGTATATGTGCCAAAACACGTTAAACTTCCAAAACACTTGAGCTGAGTACAGTAACTTTCAACTAAACAACACACAAAAAACGGATTAACAATTGTTTTATGAGAAATTGCTATAATTATGAGTGAAATATTTTAGGTTAGAAACTGAAGCAAATACTGAAATTTATATATGTAGGGGTGAAGTCGATGACAGGATGCCTGTCAATACCGGTGGATAAAATCATTGTGAAAATTTACAGAAACAGTCAGTAACATTAAAAGACAACAGAAGAGACAGATATTTTATCCCCTTAGAATTCCTTAATATCATTCACATTGAATTTAAGACTGAAAATGTTGTCTAGAAGGACAATGAAACATTCGCAGTTAAACTATCCAGCTCAGGAAGCACAACAAAACTAAAAGAATTACTGATATAAATGTAATCATATAACTTTCTAGTTTGTTTTATATAGTTCTGTGTCCTCCGTTTTCAGAAATACAATTCAACATATATCTACAATCGGTTTTGAGTAAATTTTGTCATATTTGTTGATTTTTGATTCAATGAACAAACACTCGAAGGTTAAACTTTCTTTTCATTCAGACGTCTAACTTATAACACTTTCATCCTGCAATAGCCTACCATGAGACACTATTCGAAAACATATATGCCACTGATTCAGTTTTTTAGACATCACCTAATGTGACGTGGTCGATCACTCCAAGCTTAGCCATACTCCTTTATTTCAACAATCTCACCAATCCCAATCTACTAATCGAACCTGTATATTTGACCTCAAAATCGTTACATTTTATTCGGTAAATAAAATAAACTTAATTGGATCAGTTAAATACAGAATTCAACAAAGTTTCTCTCTAAGTGAGCTACACTTTACTTGAAGAGACTTATAATATGCAGTAGATGAAGAAAGCCATGAAAAATTAACCCACCGTCTGAAAGCTTAGTGTGTAACACTATGCACCACAAACCTGTTAAAGATTGTCCTACTGCATGAATGATCAAGACTGCTGTTTGTATATATTCTAGGAGACAAAGGGCATAAATAGCTTTAATTAAGAAGTATTAGAACAGTATATTTTACAACTGTTTCTTGTTTTAAAAACTAGTAAATCAAAGAATCAGAATACATCGAAAAGAGTATGAATGAAAATTGTAGTTTAAGTTTCCCCACTAATTGACATTAGACAGAAGACCACTGAAAAATAGAAAGTAATGGAGAGCTGTTTTTTCTAGTTTGGGAATGTTTATCAGCATGCATTGATGACCTCAGCACCTTCAAATTGTATTACCATCTGGTGCACAGTTGTGCGCTACTGAACAGTTCCAAACTGGGACGAAGCAGTCTCCCGACTCCTCCGGGTTCCCAGTGGTTCTCTAAGTAGTGTCATTTCATGATTAAACTCGAAAGTGACCGAATCTCCATAAACCAACACTTAAAAAATTTAGTTTAGGTTTTTAATGTCTTCAGAGGATAAATCACTTAACCTAGACATTTCTTTGCTGCCTACAACTTTACTTCATCCAATATTTTCTAATTTTCCTGCATTTCGAAGCTAATTCATTTACAACATTCAAAAAGTCTCGAATAATTATTACCCAAACACCTGCATTACCTTAGGTTGTGGGAATTATTACAACATAAAATTAATGTCTGTGCGAATACTGTAGTAACTGTCACTGGATCAACATTTAAATCTGTATTCCACTGGGACTATAATTTGAGTCAACATACATAAAAAATTCCTTATCTTTGATGAACATAACCATCGTAAAATCATTGAACCATTTCATCAAAAGCATTTTGATATCAACGTGACTTGAGATTGGGATTATACTACTACTCTGTGATTTAAATTTTCAGACGAATTTGTTTTAAACATTTAGTTAGTTGTTTCAGCTTGCATTCCGTTAGGAATTATTCAAAAGCAAGGATTATTGAACATCTATTTTGAGTTTTGAACCCTTCAACACTGCAAAGTGATGAACCCATCATGGATGGAACCCAGTACATTCAGATTAGAAGGCGAACATGTTGATTGACTATTTAACCACCTGGTCGGCAACCAGTCACGCATGAATCATAAATTATGTCAATTCCAGATACAGCGAGACAATGACTAGTAACGAGTTCTAATGAGAGATAGTCTAAGGTGAGTTCCACCGAGTTGGGTGAAATTAGCTGCTATTAATTGTGTATAGGCAGAGCTTAGAAAATATCGACTATTTGATTCTGTCTCAGTGACTAAATTGTCATCGCCTCGTCCTGTACCTTGAAGGTATTGGTTTCAATCCCACTTGGGGATAGGTACGGAACAGGTGTCCACCGATCCTTGGTTTTTAATAATTGTCGGATGTCTAATGTCACATAAACTCGAAGATCCACAGGCGAAAAATGGAGAGTTGGAAGAATAAGCAGGTATCGAAGACAGAAATTTAAGTAAACATACAGAAGATGGAGGTGATAAAAATAACCAAACAACAACCAGCACCGATCACTATCAGCGGAAGAAATTTAAAAGAGGTCGCTTCTTCCCCTTATCTAGGAAGCATCAATTCAACTACATACGGCATTGATGAGGATTTGTAAAACAAGGATCAGAAAGGCAAGGTGCACCTCCATCACTCTGAAATCATTTTGGAAATCTTCTGCACTTAGCACAAAGAAAATATTCAAATTTTTAACACAAATGTTAAGTCAGTTCTTCTATGTAGCTTAGGGACTTGGTGCATGCGTTACGGAAAGCATTTCCAACAGACTGCAGAATTTTACCAACAGTTGTATTTGCTGGCTATATATTTAAGATCAGATGACCGGTCATTAGGCATAGGTAACAAGGCAGTCTGAGAACGAACCAACCAAGGACCTTTTGTTTAATAAATATTCCGAAGAAAGGGGAGATAGGTCGGGCACACGTTCATGCAACTGTTGAGGGACATAACACTCCAAGATGGCCCTCAAGTGAAACCTGTATGGGAAAAGACGAGTTGGGAGTCCAACAATGACACAAAATAGACTGTGTGATGCGGAAATGAAAGCTTGTAGGGAGTCGTGGAGCCAGTTTAAAACCAATGTTCCACTCGTAACTAAAGGGAATAATAATAAGAAATGTCAGTTAGTGATGAATTCTGTTAAAAAAAAGACTGGATACAAAGGATCTTCGTTATTAACAATCCATTTGCCTTCTCTTTGATATTATTATTTTCCAGTGCCTTATCTAAAGTTTAAGAATAAAATAAAGTGAAATTCGAAACCATTCGTGTTAATTAGTCACGTTAGCGTGCAATGTCTATTATGTGTTGCTCTCATACTTACGTCTGTTGGTGATTTTCTTTATCTAATCTCAGTTAGTGAATCCTACCGACACTTATTTTCACTTAGCACACTACCACTCTGATGAACTACGCTAAAGATGTTTCCATCAATGCAATGTTCAATTCTAAGTGTAAGAATCTGCGTACTGTTAAGACATATACTATATCTGCAATGCTATTGTGAAGGGTACATAAAAAGACATCGAAATTATGTATTTGGTGAATGACGTAATGCATTTCATGTAAACATTTGTTTGCATTTTGGAAGTAAAGGCGAATACGAGAAATAATCTATGCAAAGTTTTACTCTATTCCGATATTTTATCGAAATTGGTCAGTACAAACGTGGACTAAGTCAGTTATTTGATATCAGTACAATAAATACTGCGATTATAGGTTTAAACTACAGACAGTTAGCCTGATCAACAAAGGGAGAACAGAAGTGTCTTAAGTTCAGTTGCGGCACGCCTTACTTTCATTTGAGAAATCCTTCAAAATCTCACACAAAGTTAAATCAGGCCTATCAAAAGGAGTGAGATAAAAGTATCTTGGTAGTATAAAACCATTGGCAATCAACATTGTAAGCCAATAATCTTCACATAACTAGACAATTCCAATTTTTCCTTACAGCTACTGGAATATTCTGAGGAATTATGTTTGAAATTACTCTGAAGTCAGACAAAGAAGAGAGTATGTTGTCACTTATGCACATAATTAATATGTCGTATCCAGTTACAGTTTAGACTCTATATCACTGACTGATGAAACCTGAAGCTTTTGCTAAATTATTTCAGATGTGAGTGAATCCTTATAGTACTAGCCATCTCAAAATATCCCTTTTTCAAAACAGAATAAAATGAAATCCTCTAAAATGACTTAATGTTTATAAAACATTTCAAATGAAGTGGTGTAATATACATGCTCTTAGCATGTCAAAATGCAGAGTCTTTTGAACACCTTGAGCTGCAATCTACGAATGTTTGGCATACGATTCGCTCCCGCCAAATGCAAGGTGATGCTATAGGATTGGACTACACCGACTCCTAGATTAGAAATAGGGAGTGAAGTGGTAGAGCACGTTGACCGCTTCACTTACTTGCGAAGTACCATCAGCTCCAGTGGATTGATCTCTGACGAAATCTCAGCACGGATACAGAGGGCTAGTTTCGCGTAAGCTAGTTTACGCCGTCTCTGGCGCAGACGTGATATCCGACTATCAACCAAAGGGCGTGTTTACTGCTCAACAGTCCGCTCCGTCCCCCTTTATGGCTGTGAGACCTGGCCATTGACAGTGGAAGACATGAAAAGATTAGCTGTGTTTGATCATAGGTGTCTGCGTTCTATCTCCCGTGTGAAGTGGTATAATAAGGTGAGCAATATTGAGGTTAGGCGCCGAGTGTTAGGTAAGGAAGGGAAATCAATCGACGAGGCTGTGAAATTACATCGACTGAGATGGTTAGGACATGTGTTACGTATGCCTAGTCATCACCTTGCTTGGCGGGCAATGTTAGCTGACATAGGGTCAGGCTGGAAAAGAGCTAGCTAGTGGCGGTCAAACGAAAACATGGCACCAGTCAATGAAATCTACAACAGTTAGTTTAAGCCATTTGTAAACTGGATTCATGCTTCTCCTTCAGTGAACTATTTTCTCAGTGTAATGCTGATTCTAGGAAAATACAGGTAGATAAAATCACAAATCAGTATATTACTGTTATTCCCTTGATTTCCGAATGGAACATACAACTTCATGTCTCCATTTCATTCTGTTCTCCGTGGTCTTCTTTTTCTGGTTCCATGTTTGCCAGTGGGCTCTAATGTTCTTCTCAACCTGATCCCTTACATGTCACCCACAACTGTCTGACTCGTCATTTTCCATGCAGATTTTGAGAAACTCCATGGAAGGTGATGTCACTAAACAGTTAGCTCAGTATATGTCACTTCCAACTGCATTTCTTCGGCATATTTTTAATGGAAAAGGGATTCGTCAGTGGTTCACTGCAGAGTTCGTTTTTGTAACCTCATCTGTTTTAGTGACCCGTCGCAAGCTAGAAAGAAGAGGGAAGGTTGGAAGTGGGGCTAACTATACTTACCAAGAAAATCAACCCAAACTCTAAAGAAACTTCGAAGAAGACAGAAAAAGTCAATATATAGCGAAGCGTAATAATAAAATATAATATTTATGCAAAAGTAAAAAGCTGTTTTTCTTGTGTCATTTCGGTCATATCAACACCTTTGTACACTTTAATGTAATAAATACATAATAAATAATTACATAGCTTGTGTATTTTGTAGAAAGGTGAAATTAGTCAAATTTGCTTCGCTTACATTGTGTTTGCGTGGATTATAAGTGAAAAAATTTGGGTATTTCATAGAAGTTTGTTGGAATTTCATAGTTGAGCAATTCGGTAGCTTTTCATACTTGCCTAACTTGAAGTTGTCAATTTCACCATGATGTGTGTCATCTTCCCTGAAAGTCATATTCATTTTAGAAACTTTTAAAGGATCTTCACTATCTGAATGTCTTACTGTTGGCAAACATATCTTATCAGAATCATTTTTACTCTCAATATACTGAAAATTATCAATGAGGAATGCGGTTGTCGGCTTAGAGTTTACATTATATCGATTTTCATTGTTCCTTGTTTGACATAATGAAGTACAGTGTTGATTTGTATAAGCCGGTAGTTGCTGTTGCTGTTTTTGTTGGGGTATGTGTTTATTATGATTATCAGAAATCTGAGTATTGTCTGACTTCATTAAATTAGTTTCATTTGATAAATTGAAATCTTCACTATGCTGCAGATGATTAGCATAATCTTCAACACACTGATGTTGAGCACAACGATAAATCAGAAAACCAAATGAACTGATTAAAATAATTCCGGTTAAAATTAAGCATACAAACAACCAAATGTTTATTGAATAAGAAGGTTTAAATACTGTAGGATGAAATTTTGATGTAAGTAAGGCATTCGACTGGTTCGATACAGTTGGCTGATTCCAGTAGTGATCCTTTCTGCTGAAACACGATGGACAATTCTCCGGTTTTAAGATAGACAGGTTTGAGTTGTCACTTGTATCTGACGTAATGACATTTGGCGTATAAAATGATAGTTGGGATTTCGATAGAACTTGTTTTTTTTCTTTACGAGGGTTGAAATCACTAAATAAAATTTAATACAATAAGAATATAAAGTTCATAGAGAGGAATAAATGTAAGATCAATAAGAGTAATGTTCGATTCAGTTTTAGATTTTCCCATCGATTGATTGGAGCGAAGTGTTCGGTCTCAGGTTGACATGTCGGCTCCTTAGGCAGATGCTTCGACGATATTTGGGCATGTAACTGGAAGTTAATTGGTGGATGATGACGAACAGTAGAATCCAGAATGTGCATTTCGTCCTATTTGACGTCCACTCTGGCTTTTGAAACTATGAGCACTGGGTTCGAGCCTTAGTGGGAACACCATCACTTACTGTGGAATGCAGGTACATCCAGATGACGAGTCCCAAATAGGACGAAATGAGCATCCTGGATTCTGCTGGTAGTATTCGTCTGCCAGTTAATAAGAGTAATGAGTTAAAATGCAAGATGAATATTCAAAAACAAGTTCAATTACTTCTGCTACCCTGCACTGCTATGAGATCAGTAAGTTCGTAAATACTGGAGAGTTACATGAGACGGTCAATACATCTCCTTCCACAGTTTACTACGTGCAAAGAACAAGCACAGATTTTAATTCACTGTCTTAGTCATGGAATTATACACATATGTACTAATGATTGTATTGAAGATGATATAGAAAATTTGGAAAGTACCCTGCTACAAAATGGTTATCCTACCAGTTTTGTAAATACATCAGAAAAAGCTTTACTTATGCGTACAGGTTAGGGGCGACATATCTAGTGATATATTAAGTCGTATGTAGTTTAAATTTGTTGGAAGAACTTTCAGTTCAACAGAACTATACACCAGTTAATCAGACCTAAATTGACACAGTGCACTGCAGATAAGTTACCAGTAGTGGGCACGTCAGTGTGAGCACTCGAATTTAACTGTTCTTATGGTGATAGTTACATAAGCCGTACTGAGATACATTTATCTTTATGTTCCTTTGAAAATGTACTAATTTGGTTTGCAGAAGGAGTAACCAAATCAGTAAATAGTGATGTCTTATCTCATTCAGTAGAAACTGAACAGCGTGGCAAAATGTATAAATTACCCACTGTCGTATATCGAATGCTAAACGCACTACTTAGTGGTACACGATGACGTCACCTTGTCTCTATTATTCAATTACAGCTCACTTATAACCCTTTTATTTTATCATTTCATTTATTAGTTGCGCGCCCCACAAATTATATTCAGCCTGCCCTATGCGTCGGTGGCACAGTGGTTAGGACTCTCGCCAACCATGCACATGGTCCGAGGTTCGATCCCCTGCCGACGCACACCTGATATCTATGGTCGGCCTGCAAAATGTGGGCTACCGATATCCATACTGAAAATGCCATACTTGTACTGAAAATACAGTGTGGCATCAAGTTGTAACCAAAAATTAAAAAAAAATTTAAAAAAATTAAAAATTTATTTGTTTATATTCCTGTAGTATTCATTTTCTCTCACTCCCCTGAATACAGCTCACCTTATAAATTTAAAACAGTTAGCCTCTTTTATAAATTTGGATAGTGTTAATAGAAGATGGAGATTATCTGAAAAATGTGATGTATTTACGCAATACATTTCGAATAATTAGCTCACACATTTACTTGTCAAGCCACTTTATTTGAAAAATAAAGGCCACTTAAAATGCATGAAGTGAATAAGAGCATTTAAGAATAAATAACACTGCGTCTGGTTATCCAATCAGATAAGGATTAGCAAGGTAGCTTAGGAAAAATAATAAACTGCGTTTATACACACAGGGGGAGGGGCTTAAGTCTACGGATGGCAATCATCTCAGAGTCTTTCAATAAACTCCCCTGACCGTTTTTATAAATAACTTTATTAACTGGTTTATATCGATTAGGTGTTTACCTATAGCTGAGGTTGATAGTCTGCCACCTGCGTCTATCGATTTTTCAAAGTCCCACGATTATCTTACCAAACGTAGCGTTAATTTTTCTTATTATTTTTAAGTGCTCTTTGTCACTTTGTGTACTTCAATTGGCCTTTATTTTCCATATAAACTGACTTGACAAATAAATTTTTGATTAAATTGTTTGAAATGTATTTTTCAGATAATTACCTTATAAAACTCATATTTTTGTTGATTAGAAATGCTGAACCAGGTCACGTAATTGGTTATTCACATTTTATTTGATGTTCATCAATGACTGTACATTTTATATTGCCTTTAATTTATTATCAAAAGTAACGGAGTATTTTTCCATTTTGTACTCGTGTCACAATACATTTTCTGGTGTAATTTTGTTTCACCTTTACTCGTTATGGTAATCTAACATTCAAGAATTTTTAAAAGTTATTGAAGACACCTGTTCACTAAAACTATCCTTGTTTCGAAAATAATGGATAGAAAACTGTGGAGCTTGATTTCAAAGCCGTTGTGTTTTCACACACACATTAACCAAACATTCATTGGACATTAACTCTCTTGAGGAGTATGGGTAAATATAACAATGCAAGATGGCGTCTGAAACCATCATCTTTGCTGTGAATACAGTGACATTCAATAAATACTTATTGGCCCATAATTTTTACACCTTTCGGACTACTTTAGAACAATTAGTACATTTAATCCTACTCCAGAGATGTGGTGGAGATATGTGCATGACACTTTCACAGTGTTAAAAACAGAACATATCTCTAGTTTCTTCACACTAATAAACTCAACAATGAAGGGGATAAAATTTGCATTTGAATTAGAAGGTGAACAAGGAGAATTAGCTGTGGTAGATTATAAAATAAAATGGGAAACGCAAGAAGGTAAACTGTACACTACCAACGCATTCTAATAGATATTTAGACTCCAATTCATTTCATCCGTTATCTGTGAAGGCAGTTTCAGCTGAGTGTCTAACAAAACGAGCAGTAGCACTAATTAGTACATGAAAAAACCCAAATGGTGAAAAGAAACAAAGAGAGGAAGCGTTGGCATTAAATAACCATCCTATAAAATTCATTAGGAAGATGAAAAGCAAGTAAAAATAACGGTGAAACTAATAATAATAACAACATAAATAAGAACGAATATAAGGCATCTACAGATTTTGTTTCAGTTTTACCAGATAAGGAGGGGACATCTGAAACCCTACGTAGGATTCTTAACAAAAGAGGAATTAGGGTGGCATTCAAACCTACATACTCACTCGTGTAGGTCAAGCTCTGTGGGTTAAAGGACCCTGTTAACCCAATTACACAAAATAATATAGTTTACAAAACACCTGGCAATGACTATGAGTGAGGTTAACTACATAGGTCAAACTAGTAGATCGGGCGTAGTCAGATTGTCGGAACATAAGAATTTAGCTAAGGTTAGAATGATGGACCCCACGAAGATAAGTAATTAAGAAAGAAATTCAGCAATTGCAGTGAATGCATTAACACACAACCACACAATAGCTTGGTGGGAGGGGGTTAACATTTTAAGAAGTAATATAGGTAGGTGCACAGAGAGATTGATTACTGAATCCTTGTTCATCGAATCTTCACCCAACACGTGCAATAGGAATGACTCATCACCAGTACCAGAGATATGGAAAATATCACTACCAATCAAACCAACAGATGAAAAGTAGTGGAATTATATGAAAGAAGTTAGAAAGTTGTGTGAGTAACATGACATGACTACTAACAATTAACTGTGCTCGAAAAGTCAGTAAATATTGCTGTATAACACTGAACGACTTTATCAAAATAAATTTTCTCCATAATGGAATTATGCAGTACTACACTGCCCAGGTTCTATTCTGATATCAGCAGTTCGATTAGTGTCTTTTTTAAAAGAGAAATGCACAGAATAGCAAAAAATGAAAATACGACAGAAAATGTTTACAGTTGCAAACTTACATGTAAAAGGGACTATTTGGTCCTAATTTGAGCTGAAATCTACCGATGTGTTCAACTTCCAAATACCTTATAACTTTGACAAACGTGAGATGTTTTATGCCTGCTGCAAGATCTGTCAGTAGTAATCCATTGTAATAAACTCCTGCGATAAAAAAAGCAAACAAACAATGACAATCATGGCTTGATTCAAAAAAGTACTTTTGATACAGGGTGGGGTTTTTAGCATGTGTCATAATAGTACATTTAATTCTCTACCGGGCAAGCTGCAAATAAAGACCGTACTGAAAGTCCGACAAGATGACTTTTGACAACTTCTTGAACGGGTTCAGACGTCTATCAACAACAATATTAACGAGTCGACTTAAAGGTACACCACTTGTCCTACTGGCAGCTTTTAGTAAACTTAAGCTTCAGTTTTGATTCTATAAGGGCGGGTAAAGTCGAAGGAAGTCTTTTGATAAAATGGAATTTAATTCATCATTATCAACTCGCTATTGACTAACGCAGAAATAAGAATCAGCTTTCCATTCGATTCTAACTTTGCTCTATTTATTGATTAAACATACAAAATCTTCTGGAATTCAATCAGTTTTGCGTATTTCTGAGTTCGTAGCATCCGTCAAGCCAGTGTCCTTAGTCTTTATTCGATATTTTGAAATTAATGCAACTAAAAACGAGTTCACGTGTTTGAACTTATTTGCCAAAACAGATCTGTCGTGCCACAAATTGTCTGAAAGTTGCACAGACTGAATTAGGTCAGGCACCTAGTACTCACTGTTTGCAGGCTGAAAGCTTAAGTCATTTGGTTACATCTTCACTGAATAAATTATTCACTGTCAAAACGCTATGCATCTGAAGTAAATATGGAAGAGGCTGCAAAATTTAAATCATTCAGCTGTACGTATATTGTGTCTTTAATGCAAAAGAAATGTTTACCAGTTAACTGAAAATTAACCTCTATTGATGGTATTACTTATAAGACTTCCTTGTTACATTGTATAAAAGGTTAGATAACCAATTCTTAGTCCTAAAGGTAACTAGTGTCTTAAAACAGAGTGTTAAGTTTAGGAATTCCTCTTTGCATATTTTCTAAGTGATGACAAAAATGAATCTTTGGGTTCCTGCGTTGTTGTTTATAATCTCTGTCATCAAGTAAAGTAATATATTCTATTTTTTACAGCATTACGTTCCGATTGGAAAATATGTTTTCAAGTTAGAGCTTAGAAGTTTGGATCACAGTGGGTTTTTATTTTTACAGGATGGAATTGCTAGCCTCACGCCTAACCTTCCCATTTTACTGGCCTTACTACCGGCTTAGTGAATTTCAGAATCTAGTCGACTGAGGATCGAACCCCATATCACGCGGGTGGTTGGCGAGCGTCCTACTTCTGAACCACCGACGTGGTGATAATACTTAACATTAACTACTGATTTAAATTTTTACTGATTTGGCTTAATAAATTGAATGATATTTCAAGTATTTGTTTGTAGGGATTTGATTGGTTACAGGATTTCATCATGAACCGACATCGGTTACATAACCATTGGAAAACCTGGGAGTACTGGACAGATGTTTCACCCTAGCTTTTGGGACCCTTCATCAGTGCGCACCCACGCCAGGGTTAGAACCCAGGACCTTCTGGTTACAAGGTGAGCTCGTATACCATTAAGCCACTGGGACCCGATTCAATGGCCACCTATGAATTCTAACTTCTGCCAATTCACGATATAGCGTAACCGCTAGCCAATGTCTTCGGCGAGTATTTGTCCTCACACCCGACCTACTGCACCCTACTGGTCACGACTTCCCACTGGAACCCCAGGTAACCACCTACCTGAATAGGGCCAGTCGCCAGTGAGCATCTCATTGTTATTCAAGTATTGGTTTGTAGGGATTTGGTTGATTGGTTACAGGATTTCATTATTAACTGAAACACAAAAGTTTGGGTATCTCTACCTTCCAAAACAATCGTTATTTTAATTAACTGCTATCATTCCATTACTTCATTTGCTTCTGAGTGGAACATATGGCTTCCCTAACACGTATCCATTTTACCTTATTTTGACGCAGTCCTTTACATCTGGCTCCAAGAATAACCAAAACATTTCATCTACTTTTAACACGACCTCCTACATGTGAAATTCAGACGCCCACCTCGTCACTTTCCATTCAGATTTCACTCGATGGCTTGTCTAGCACGTGATTTGATTCAACGTTCTCCTTATTTTATGTCCAGTCCATTTAAGTTCCCTTCTGCGTATTTATTGAGTGAAAGATTCTTAGTTGGTTTGTCACTAGAGTTTCTTCTTGCTAGTCTTTTCTGTCCATCTGGTCTACATTATACAGCCAGTGAAGGTATCTGTTGAGAAAAGTCTGCAGCAAGCTATTGGAAACGTTTTGTTCGACTCATCAAGTCTCTGAATCATATAAAAGCACTGACCGAATTGACCTCGGCCCTGAAAATCCTAATCTTGTTCCTTATGCTGAGTTCAGTAGCTGATTTCAAGAAACATACTGATACATGTGAACAGCATAAATTTAGGTTTATTTTCCTGGAACTTAAAAAATTAAATAATTTCCCAGCGTGTGAATGGCCAATGGATTCTTCTTGTAACCTGAAGATCCTAAGCCCAATCCGTGATAGGGTCATGGATATGTACTGCTGAAAAGTCCCAGGCTAGAATGAAACAACTGTTCAACAGAAAATTATAGAACCAAAATGAAGCCATTAACAAATCTTGATGTAACTGTGAGCAGTGAACTGTACCAGAAATATCATTCATTAAAAATATCACTGTACCAAATAAACTAACAAGGGATTGCACTCCATCAGGAGAATAAAGGTCTACTCATGTATCTACTTATTGTTTAGTCATCAGAGCATGTGACAAGCCAAACAGTTCAAGTTGAAGAGTTCACTTTCTTTTCATGTGTTATATTTCATGTTTGCTTCCAATACAAAAAATTCCGCCACACATTTGAATGGAGTGAAAACATTAAGGGTGGCTACTTGAACTGCTGCACTTTTGTGGATGTTTCTATGCTGAAACTCTGTCAGTCATTTAGAGTAGAAACACTCTTAATATCTAGAAGACAACTTCTACAACTCAACGATCATCGCATTTTGACTCGGAGCTCAATTTTGATTTGATTATCTTGAGTTCTATCGAGTACAACGTCTAGCATTTGCACTATTGAAGACTTTTAAGCCATAAGGTAATAGCTCTCGAATGTAGTTGTTCTACGAACTTTGATTCGTGGCAAGAACTAGTTTAGATCGCATTCAAAAGTCTGAAGCCAGTGATTCCCTTTTAGTTTGAACAACGAATTCCGTCACTGAAACCGTCACGCCTGTTTCTAGTGACGAAGTTAATAAATTGCCAATGAGAATAATATTATTCAATAATCAAACAAGTGTAAGTTAGTGTAATCAAATACGGTCGAGAAAAAGATAAACATAATGGGATACCTTAACAGACAAGAAAAATGCTTGAAAACACAAACCTGATAGATAACCCCTTATGAAATCTGATCGGTTCGATATCGGTGAGTGACCCAACCAAATATGCTGAATTTTCATTAATGAACTGAATTCATCTGAAATTGAAATAAACCGAAAGGTAATCAAGAAAGTAGTGGAGATTTTACCAGAGTATCTTGAATAGATAAAATTCATGCTTTTGGAATGCATAAGTAGTCTTAAGGTTTAGAATCTGAATACACCATTGTTGAGACTGTTCGTGATCCATTCAAATTGGTACACTAATATTCCTGCAGTATACTTGTACAGGAATTTACATAGGAACAGTGCTACACCAAACTCCAGAGATTTTGAATTAAGCATGTTTACTTCTCGGGAAAAATGTTTTCTCACCAGTAACTTGTCCTAATACCTGGGGTTCCAGTGGGAAGCTGTGACCACTAGGGCAGAGCAGGTCGGGTGTGTGAACAAATCCTCGCCGAAGACACTGACTAGTGGTCACGCTATGTCGTGAATTGGCAGAAGTTGAGATTGATAAACTGGCCATTGGATCGGGTCCCAGTGGCTAGCTCGCCTTGTAACCAGAAGGTCCTGGGTTCGAATCCCGGTGGGTGCGTACTGCTGAAGAGTCCCAAACTAGTATGAAACAGCTGTCCAGTACTCTCAGCTTTTCCACTGGTTATCTAACTGATGTCAGCTCATGACGAAATCCTATAACCATCAATCAAATCCCTACAAATCAATACTTGAATTTTCAAACTACATTGTTCATATGATTTATCTATAATTACATGTGGGGCATTTTTATAAATTTCACTAAAAACCTGCCGCTTGCACGTGTGAATGTAGGTGTTCAAACTTTATAAATATTTATCTTTCACTAAATGTTAGGAATCGATTAACATGAATCCCCAATAAGCATAAGGTCCATGCTAGTCTTGGGAAAGTTCACTTTCACTGTGACGTCTTTATTTGCTTCACTAACAGCTCAAATAAGACATGTTACCCATCCAACTGTATAACTTGTATTTGAACTAGCTGAAAACCAGACATACAATCATTTCCAGTTAGTTTACATTTGTAAAAGCAGTTATAAAGATGTATGATTTACAAATACGTTGAATCACTGGATATTTAATCAAAATTTACTGCAATCTCTTATAGTCTAAATGTTTCTTTCAATAGTATTTATTTTTTTTTAATTTTTGATTACAGCTTGATGCCACACCGTATTTTCAGTACAAGTATGGCATTTTCAGCATGGATATCGGTAGCCCAAATTTCACAGGCCGACCATAGATATTGGGTGTGCGTCGGCAGGGGATCGAACCCCAGATCATGTGCATGGTCGGCGAGAGTCCTAACCACTGTGCCACCGGCGCCTCTTTTGAAACGACATAGAATTCCCTTTACTAAAAGGAATCCTAGCTAATACAGTATAATGTGTGAGAAAAATTAATGTATTATGAAAGTTGTGAGGAGTTACGCTACTCAGAGTTGTAGATACAGGTATAGTGGTTTTAAGATTCATCAGTAAGTATTAATTTGCTATCAGAATTATTGGAGAGCGTTATGCTCATCAACTTATTTGCTGTAATCTACTTTACGCCTAACAAATATGCAAGATATGGTACAGTTTGCGATGAAGTAAGAAAATATCTACTTTATGTCAAAAAGTTTACTGAACATGAATTATCATTAGGGAGATCTGTTTGAAACATGCTAAGTCATCCTCCAAAGTCAGTTGAGTTTATTTCTGACCTGTGGAGAACGCCTGCACCTATCTACCAAGTGATGCGACCCGTCCTTTGTCTTTTCCCTAGTTCTAAGCCAGTATTTCGTCCATAAAGGCTAGTTCTATTTGCCACCCCCCCTACTCTTAAACAAAGCTGATGTATGGTTACATGACTAACAGTAACGAGACAGATTGACACCAGGCATTTTCCTATCCTGTGTGGTACCTATTTTAGTTTATGAGATGGTAAATGACTGTTCACAAATAGTATTCGATGACTTTTATATCAAAAGTCATCTGTGAACCACAATGCAATAATACTGCATTAAGTGATTAAATGCATACATGTAATGATGGGGAAAGTAGCATTTGGATTTCAAAAAAATCTCTCAATCACCAGTCTACTCATATTCCCCTTTAATTTTACTAAAAAAATATTCTTTGAATATAGTACATTCATTCTCCTCATTCATCATCCTTGTTCATCAGAATTATAGAGAGGTAAGTGAACGTCGATGAAATTAAAAACATATTACACAATTTGTATTTCAACTTCCATACAAATCAGTGCAATTATGTTTTAAACTAAAGTAGGCTAACATGAGCATTATTCAAAGCATATTTAACACATACTGTATAATCTATAGATAGTATGATATTGATCAACTTCGAGTAGAACTTGATTACTTGAACGAATCCCTCGAATTCTATGATAATATCCATCTTGTAAATTTACTTTTGGTCCATCGATTACAATCACTGAACCGTCCAAATGAAACTTCATTTTTAAATATCCCTTTTCCTGTGAATGTAAAACACAAATATAGAAATGAAGGTGAATAATGAAGTCTGGATTCAGTAGTATCTTTTGCCCAATTAAAAACTTGATAAGGCATCCAAAATGACAAAAAGTGTGTTTCTCACAGATGAGAATATAAGCAGTGGCAGGTCAAATTAGTATGAAAAATGGCCTTACGAGTTCCCTGAAAGTAATAATTACATATGTTTGAGCTGCCTGATAAGAAACACGCTTTTTGAAGATTTGGACGTATCCCCGGCCGATGCACTCCTTTACTTCGGTAAGCTTTTAATAAGACCAGCAAAGAGGGGAGGTTAGGCATAAGGGTAGCAAACCCACCCCGTAAAAGAAACACCACTGCTACCGAAACTCCAAAGCTCTAGCCTGAAGCCCTGTTTTCCACTGGTGACGTAAAGAAAAAATAAATAAATATTGGTGTTCTGCAAGTTAACTGACAAGATATTCATAAATTCACTGACACACACTATCATTACACAATTTATATTAGACACTTACCAAATATACATGAAGATACGTCAAGTCTATCTTTTCTCCACTGGACGCATATAATAAAGTTATAAAATCATTTGCAGCTTCATAGCGATCACTGTTTTCAGTCATAATTAAGTCCAGTTGTATTCCCAGACTGAACACCTCTACCACAGCATCGCTACTGGTCGTCGTTGGTGTCTTCAGCATACCATTTGTTTTAATTTGAAAGTACACAAATCCAATATGTTGTTTCAGTTCAGTTAAAGTTTCGTTTAAATTGAACAAGTGAGAAATTGAACCAACTTTACCAAAGTGCAGCGTGGTTCCAGCTGATTGGATAAAAGTAAACAAATATAAATAAGTGCTTTTAATTTTTCAAATGTTGGCTTGCAGAGATTCGTTTAGTTAAAGGTTTTATCACCAGCTGACATCAGTTAGAGAAGCGCTGGAAATTCAGAGAGTACTGGACAGCTGCAACGTCCTAGTTTGGGACTCCAGAGGTACTTGCCTACCGAGGTTTGGACACAGGACCTTCCGGCTACAAAGTGGGCTCTCCCTCTCTGGAACTTTTAGTTGTTCTGAATGATCTCAGAGAGTCAGCTGAGAATTTATGTGTACAAGGTGTCCAAAAATCAAAGTTGTAGATCTTAAATAATTTGTCATTTTGTTTGACAGTTGATACGATGTCAAAATTCCTATTAACCCTTTGTAAATAACACACAAACATCTTAGTAGATCTCTGATATCACAATTCGTTCATAAGCTTCCCTCAGGTATCTTAACGAATACATGAAACACAGAATCAGATTCCTTACGTACAAATTACGCAGTCTTTGGGCAGAATTCACGACAGTTTCTTTTTACAGACCTAAAATGCTCCGATAACACTATTGGTGACCTGCTTGATACCATAAGTGACAGTGAAGAAAATAAGCCAAGTATGTGCCGCTAACAAATATGAATAGTTGAGAGTCACTCACTTCGATCCAAGTAGCAAGCACTTGACATGAATAGATTCCAGTTACTAACACCAATTAGTAGTATATTCCTTCATTCATTAATCACTATCTTCCAACTAGTTTATCTACTATAAATATGTAGAAACTATCTCCGACCAAGCCTGTGACCTGCGGGTAACTAGAAACGAGTCAGAATGTCCAAACCACCAGAATTACTGGAGAAATTACCATTTGTCAGGTTGACACCAATCCCATAATTATAGTGATGGTATTACTAATAAAATAAAAACATTGAGTCCCTGCTCATCAGTGAATACAATGCTGGAATGCTGTATGGAGTTAATTTTGTTAAGCACACCTGAATAAATACTACTAGGTAGAACGAATTAGCCAGAGGATATTGATACAAGAGGAAAAATCAAAATGGTCAATGGATTATTTATCAAATAATGCACATTTATAATACAGTAAAATTCAGAGACATTTCGGTAATATTTTTATTTTCTTTTATATTTTATTATAGCTTGATTCCACACAGTATTTTGGTACAAGTATGAAATTTTCAGCATGTGATATTGGTAGCCCAAATTAAGCAGGCCGACCATAGATATCAGGTGTGCGTCGGCGGGGGATCGAACCTCGGACCATGTACATGGTCGGCGAGAGCCCTAACCACTGTGCCACCGACGCTACTGCAACAGGCCAGTGTCATTGGGTGAGTATCTGTCATCAAACCCACTAGTCACAACTTCTCATTAAAAATTCAGGCAGCTGCATCCTGTATCAGATTAATTTCGCGAATTAACAGAAGTTGGGGTCATGGATCACTGGATTTCGTCCCAGCAGCTGAATGTTCAACGAGCTTATCCTGTGACGCGAAGGTGTTTTGTTAGACCCTTGGTGGCGTTGTGTTTGGAAGCTTCAGAAAATTCTCAAACTAGAATGAAAAATCTGCCCAGTACTCCCTGGTTTTCAGTAGTTCTCTAACTGATGTGAATCTGCGATCAAACTTGATATTATTCGATTACTGAAATGCAACTTTCAGATGGGAGAAACACTCTGTTCGTCGGTAGTAAAACCTCAAATCTAACTATCATTTATAATGTGGAGCCTCCGCCTAGTATAGGAAAATATTTGGATTTAGGAATTTGCAACTATAAACCTCATTTAGAATTATCACTTTGTGTACATTCAGCTGATTTCAGAATGCACTTAACACTAGAGTAGACAAAACTCAATTATATATGTCCAAACCAAGTTCACTTTTAACGGTTTGAAAAAATTTGGCAATTGGGTATATGATATTCATTATAATAAAGGTTTTTTTGTATTTTCCAATGAATTAAAAACAAAACGATATTGTTGTTTTTACTGACGTTTTGCTATTTAATGCTAATAGCTTTATCAAAGTATTATTAAACCAGAATTTACAAAATCTCAGCTTATATATAACAACTTAATCATCGTTCCTCAGCATAGGGTCATTTTTGCGTTGTCAAGTTGGCCAATTGGTAAAGATAACAAAACCAGGTGTAGATTGTTGGATTTGATAAGTGTGTAAAATTATAAAAGCAGCGTGTGTTTACATAATGAAATTGCTTATCAAATCCGTTTTCATTATGTAAACACACGCTGCTTTTATAATTTTACACACTTATCAAATCCAACAATCTACACCTGGTTTTGTTATCTTTACCAATTGGCCAACTTGACAACGCAAAAATGACCCTATGCTGAGGAACGATGATTAAGTTGTTATATATAAGCTGAGATTTTGTAAATTCTGGTTTAATAATACTTTGATAAAGCTATTAGCATTAAATAGCGAAACGTCAGTGAAAACAATATCGTTTTGTTTTTCATTCATTGAGAAATACAAAAAAACCTTTAATATAATGAAGACCAAACTCATGTTCAACTACACTTAGGTTTTTTTGATCTTTGCTCTCTGACTGTAAACATGTCATCAGAAGGCTAGGCAGTCTTATCATCTGTTATTTTCTGTTATATGCGGAGTATATTCAAACCTTAATTTTAAGTAGAATGTAAAGTGAAAATGATTATCTCTCACACAAAGAGTGGCACTATCTTCATTTGTTAAGTGGATTTAACTCTTCCGTATCGATTTAATGCCAAACTATTCAGTGATCTCTGTTACATGCACTCCAGTTACCTTAAGCCTTTAAATATTCCCATGTCAAGGTAGGGTAGGTCACTGGACACAAGTTGTTTAATTAACTGAAAAGCATAAACTATTGGTTAACTGTTTGCAGCCAATTAACGAGAATCCCTGAATGTAGGTGTCGCATTAATTGGCACCTGTCAGCAAGTTGTGTATGCTACCTCGTTGGAATTGATGTCACCTTGGAGATTCGAATCAATATCAACCAGTACTTCATTCAAAGATGTTAGAAATGAGCTATTGAGGATCGCAACTGACTTCCTGTAGAAGAGTAGTGAATACGAGCACCTTCTATTACACTTTCTAATACTTATATCGAATAAAGAAACACTACGATGACGATATGTTATATACTGTCTATTTGTTACAAGAAACAAATTTTTTTACAAACACTGTTATTTAATAACCACTGACATAGCTGAATCGCACAACTTTATAAACCGCAGCCTTTTTAAAAACAATTGACGTTGTCTGTCTCCAAGTACTAAGTTTATATGTAATGAACTAAACAGCTTTAGACTAGAAAGAAACATTTACCTTGCATCTTTTGTTTTCAGTGATTCTTTCGTTCATACCAGTCCCTTTTAAATGAAAATATCATGTCATCTAATCTAATTAAAAAGGTATTTATTCTGCTATGTTGTGTCATACAGAATAGAAAAAACAATTAGAAGCATAGCTTAACTGAGTGAAATTGAATATTCTTTGCTTTCAGAAATTTACTTTATCAACTTTGGCTTTCTTTTTCATCTGCTGAATGTTAAATTATGACTTGAATGCTTTTGTTACATTTCACTGTACTTACCTTCATTGCATCGATGGCCTTGAAATGTAGTTAAATCACAAGCACAATAGAATTTGTCCATTTGTTTCAAGCATTTTCCCTGATTGTAACATGTGTTTAAACTAACCAGTTCCTTTCGAATATCAAGATCATAAAAAGTTGGTTCATATGAGTAAATATGTCTTCTGTTGGTTAAAGCACAGCTAGATGACTCAAACTCACAACCTGAAACTATCTGATAAGAGCACTCATCACTTGGAAGTATCTGAGCAGATTGCAATAAAGCGATTGTAGGTTCGGAGTTTAGTTGAAAGTTCGCCATGCAACCCTATTGTGGGATATGAAAAATAATAATAAAATTTATGATGATAAGGTAATAAGTATGACCACTTAGTTTAGTATGATTATATAGTCACTTGTCATAAAATCAATTGGTTGGAGGATTTCATCATGAGCTGCGTCGGTGGCACAGTGGTTAGGACTCTCGCCGACCATGCACATGGTCCGGGGTTCAGTCCCCTGCCGGCGCACACCCGATATCTATGGTTGGCCTGAATTTGGGCTACCGATATCCATGCTGAAAATTCCATACTTGTACTGAAAATACAGTGTGGAATCAAGCTGTAAATCAAAATAAAAAAATAAAAAAAATAAATAAAAAATTAGTTAGAGAACCATTGGAAAACCTGGGAGTACTGGACAGCTGTTTCGTCCTAGTTTAGGACTCCTCATCAGTACGCACCCACCGAGGTTCGAACCCAAGACCCTCTGGTTACAAGGCGAGCTCATAGACCACTGAGCCACTGGGAACCGATACAATGGTTCTTGAATTCTAACTTCTTCCAATTCGCGATATAGTGCGACCATTTCGCAATGTCTTCTACGATGAGTTACTGCCTCATCTTTGATCTGCTGTACCCTACTGGTCACGGCCTCCCACTAGAACCCCAGGTTAACTGCCTGAATTAGGCCAGTCGCTAGTGAGCATCAAGTTAATTTTCAAGTATTGGTTTTTAAGGGATTTTTTGTTTGATTGGTTGGAGGATTTCACCATGAGCTGAAATCAGTTAGAGGAGGAGTCCCAAACTAGGACGAAACAGCTGTCCATTACTCCCAGGTTTTCCAGTGGTTCTCTAACTGATGTCAGCTCATGATGAAATCCTCCAACCAGTCAAACAAAAAATCCTTACAAAACCAATACTTGAAAATAAAATCAATTAACAAATAATAGGCATAAAGAAATGAAAATCCTTAGTTGCCAACTAACTAATTCAGTAAAATCCGTCAGTAATATCCGAGATATGTGAGGAGACAGTAGGTCATTTAGAACAGTGAATAACAGTCGTAAGCAGTCGTAATACCTTAAACTAAATCACGTGTTGACATCGAAAGAAAGTCCTACTAGTCCTACTGCCTGATTCGGTTATGAGATAGCCTTGCCTGAAAATCCTAAAGCAAAGCAAAATAACGCCATTCACCACTGCTTAAGTTTGGGTTGTTTTCTAAAAGATGCAAGCCAGTTAAAAACAAAATTTGCTATGAAAGCAAGTGAGTCTGTGAAATTCCCAAAGCCTAAACATCAGAGAGAAAATAATGACATTCGATGAATTTTAGGTAATTTGATCCGATTTCTTTGATAACATTTCTTCTATTTTCAACAAAGTCTATGCAACTGTTTGAAGAGGGCTAGAAAAAACGGGATTACATTTTTTTTATAAGTGCGTGTTGAAGGTAAGAATTTAAAAAAGCAAAATTAATTCCCCTTGCAAATGTCGTTGAACTTAAAACTGTGTCACGAATTTTTATTTTTCTGATAATAGTTGACAAGGCAACCATTCATATTTGAAAGTAACAACAGGATGTTTACCTCAGAGTTAGATGCCATATGAAGATGGTGATAAAATTGGTAGTCTTAATTCTATAAGTATTAATATATTTCTCTAAAAGAATACAGCGCTCAACATTAGTGATAAAATTAACGATCTCATCAGATGGATGATTAATTAACCTTTTAATGTGGCAACTTCACTCATCCTTTCCTTAATGACAACGTGAACTTAAGTCAGCATTGAAGAGGTCTGCATTATTGTGGTCATATATTTTGATATGCAATGAAAATGTTTAACAACTGTGGCAATGGAACACTGAACTGTAAACTATCTGATACGTAGGCCATTATTATTTCTCTTCCGTTTGTTTTGCTATTCTCCTAGCTTGTGCAGTTTTGAGCTGAGGCTTCCTTGTCCCTTGGAAAGCAACACTATAAATGACTCCGATGCTGTCGTTGTAAGCTAAACAGAAGTAAACTTTATACGTAAGACCTACATTCTCGGGTTTATTTAGTTAGTAGTTTTAAAATGCGTAGAATAAAATATTGGGACTGATGCAGGAACTGAATAACAATATCAACTAGGATTTAAATTCAATCATACCATTCGCACGTAATTGTTTACAGGAATTTGATTGAATTCAAGTTAAATCAGGAATTTAAATCACTTGGAGAACCACTGAAAATCACACAGTACTGGAAATCTGTTTCGTTCTAGTTTAGGACTGTCCAACAGTCCACATCCATGACCCCACAAGGGATCAAACCCAGGAAGTTCAAGTTATGAGTTGAACTCGGTAATCAATCAATAAATAAGACAGAACTCATTAATGGTACAATGATTCCAACTTCCACTAGTATGCGATGTATAACTCCATCCCTATTTAATGTCATCAGTGAGTATTTAATCACACATCCAACTTCTCATCAGAATTAAAAACAATTCCTGCAATTGGTGTAACTGAGGACAGTAGTTTTGCGCAAAATAATGCGAAAATAAAAAAACATATCATTGTATTTCAATAACCACTGAAATATGATTATAATTAATTCTCATTAGAGTTCATATTTTGGAATTCGGTAGCACTTAGAACTCATTGGAAATAGATTCCGTTCAAAGGGCTGACTGCTTAAATGACTTCGTGTCGTAACTCAAGGTTAGCAGGTTTTCTAACTGATGTCGGTTCCAGATTTTACTTGAGATCACTAGATTTTTGAGAGCAATAATCACCTTCAAGCATAATTTCAGCATTCCCTTGACAAAGCTACTGTATAAAATATACACTTACATAGAGCAAGCTACCATCATATAGTTAAAATTTTATGGAAATACTGGGTTGGTAGGATTTTTTTCCATGTCATGAAATCAAGAACTGTACACTCACTGTTTATCAGTTTATTTCAGCGCATGTATTTGATGAGTGACCTGAGGTGCATTTATTGATATTTTTATTTAGTGCTGTAGTAACAAGATGGAAACTTCCTTTTGAATATTTTTGTATTACTAGTGTATTCGTCATTATAAATATAAGATTATTAGAGAAACAGGTTGCAAAAGACAAACGATAAATGAGACAGTCCCCGAGAAATGTAGTGCCTTAATTACCTCTTAGGATAGAAGTCTAGAATGTTGGATGGTATATTTCGAGGAGTAATTTGACTAACTTACAGACACGCTCTGCTTACCAAGAATTTAACGCCTCCTTGAATGGGATGTAGATGTCGGTCCGTCTATTATACTTGAGGTTGCAAAGCTGTCTGTAATCTGAAACGAATCAAAGTGACAGGATCTAACGGAATGATTCTAAAAATGTATAAAGATGGTGATGACCAACTGTTGTCTGAGTTAACTAAGGTATCAGTTAATGTCTGGGAATCAGAGAAAGTCCCATCAGACTGGTGTAAGTCACTGATTATCCCAGTTTATAAGAAGGCCGACAAGTCTTCTTGTGATAATCAAAAGGAGATAAGCTTAACTAATAATGATATACAAAGTTCTTGGTTCGGTAATCATGTGCAGATTAAGTGGTGCTCGAAAAAAGCAAACGCGAGAAAATCAGGGAGGCTTCAGGCCAGGAATAGAGTGCATTGATCATATCTTCACCCTTCATCAAATCTTGGCATACTCACTGATTTACTATACTTGCCGTCTTACTTGACCACGAAAATGGTATTTGGCTGATGTACTATGGCAATTCTCAGCCGAGGAGAGAGTACCGAGAAAGTATATCGACCTAACCGAGGCACTCTACCAGAACTCATGCAGCCGTGTAAGAGATAGAGAAGGGGTACCATCTGAAGTGATAGCAACCGGTAGAGTCCATCAGGGATGTCCAATGTCCCCATTTCTATTTAATTTCGTCAATGATGTACTAACAGAATTAACTCACGGGTTAACTTATTACCAAGGAATGATCTCGTTGACTTAGATTATGTGGATGATATATTCCTCCTAAGTGAAGACACTGGCAAAATGCGGTCTTCCGAACACGTTGAATAGAAATTAATCTTCGAATGTTTGAGTTGCAATATACTTCTGGCAGATGCAAAAGGATACTACAGAACTGCACTACACCCACTTTTAGCTTGAAGGTAGGGAGTGAAGTGACTCAGTGTGCTGACCATTTCGCTTATTTGGAAAGCCGCACAAGCCTTAATGTACTGATTGTTAACGATATCTCATGAAGCATTTCCAAAATTTTATCATCTCTGGCACAGACGCAATTAAGTTTACTAATATTAATAATAATTTATTTCTGAGAAGTGTCTTAATACATATCGCAAAATTCTCAGCATGTCCCATTGCAAAGCATTTAAGCCTGGTGTAGAGAATATTCAAGTAACTTAATGATCGGTAATATATCATTTGAAGCAATATCTTTCTATCCGATGCATGCTCTAAACACCTTCTATGCGTTTTGCTCTATTCCCTTTGACATATCCATAATGGTTAGTTGAATCCTATTTGAAAACGGAAGTGAGCACAGAATGCGATACAAAGAGGTAATTGAATAAATAAAACAAAATGAAATGGGGATGAAAAATAAGGTAACCCATTGGTTTAAGCAGACCTCCAAGTACGAAGAGGATGTAAGAGGTTAAATAATAATGCAAAATTAGTAATGATCAGCAATTCTGAAAAGCAGAAACAGATGCTTAACAGAAAGAAAGTAATAAAAGATCTTTGTTTTTGGAATCTAAGCTAAATCGCTTAAGAAGAACTCAGATTCATGACATTTTTAATCATACCTTCAATGATCGATAGCTGAGAAGTGGTCGACGGTTTGTGAAACTTTTCGTATGAACATACTTCTACATATAGTAACGAATTCTTCTCAATTATGGATTATAAGCAGATGTTATCTGATGCATTAAGCCAACATTTCTACACAGCTTAAGCCTGAATGTAACTTCATTATTTATTAAAGAAGAATAAAAACAAAACTTTAACCGCATAGTCAGTGTCTAGACAAAAAATGTCAGCAAGTAACATGAAACCACCGTCCACCAAAGACTACATTACTCTGCTAAGTGGTCATATCCAAGTGTTTACTGTCAGTCACTCACTGGTCAATATTTAAAACAACCAGACATCAATTAACAATTTAGGCATCAAAATTGTACCACAGTGTCGTAAGATGCGATTAAACAAACCTGAAAGCCAGTTCTAGACTTAATTTTTCCTCTGAATCTCATGAGGTCTGATGTTGAACTCCCACCAATATTGATGATGGAATTTGAAATGAATTCCTCAGTGTTAAAAAAATTTGACAGTCGTGCACTTGTAATTGTTTCCATAGTAGTTTCCGTATCTACTCGAAATATTATCACATTATTTTCTTTCGGCGACCTGATGACAGAAAATAGAATTAAAGGCATAATTATGCATGAGTTAATCCTGTGTTTTTCTCAAAAATACATTTAGGGAAAACAGATTCGTCAAACTTTAAAAATCCAAGCTTTTGATGGAAAACGTAGGAATCAGGTTTTTATTTTCATTAAGAATGGAACATAGGGCTTCAAGTTTCGGAGTTTCAGTATCCATGGGTCTGTTCCAATGAGGTGTGTCCGTTAGCCCCGAAGTCTAATCTTCCCTCTTTACTGGGTGTGAACGCATATCTTCCACCTGAGCATTCTACCACTGAACGACCAAATCAAACCATTACCAACAGGCAATGTGTATTTTGCAGAAAGAACTATGAAATTTCAATTAAATCTACACTTTATTTAAGCTTCATAGATACGTATTTCGATTTAATTCCGAAAAAGAGGTATCTCTTCAAAATAGTTAAACAATTCTTCTAACTGCAACAACTTCCAAGCCAAACACATAAAGCCGAAAACTTTGAAGTGGTAAATTTTTCGTCTAAGAAACACTGTGCACATATATTGTGATAAGACTGAACACAGTGGCATGGAGTTTCTATTCTCCCTTCGAATCTCCCTTCTTTATATTTCTGAGTTTCGTTCATGAAATAACAAGCCACCATCAAATGAAGACATCCTCTGGAATGTACCACTGATGTTTGTCAGTATAGACTGAGTAAGCATTCACTGTACTTAATAGGTTAATGCATAGGTCAAATCACTATTTGAATACCTCGATAAAAGGATTTATTGATGGAGTTGACCTCAAATTTTCAATGGATGAGAGTGCCATCAAACCATATTGTTTAATTTGTTAATACTACCGTGTTTAAATCAATTAGCCTTTAATAAATGGGATCATTATTAAGTTCTATTGTAAGACGGATTTAATTTAGGGTCACTGAGCTTAGGCATCTCAGAGTAGAAAGGATATCAAATTCTTAGAGTGCTGTTAACTAATTTGTTTATAAGTACCTCCAAAAGTCGATGCAATCCAGCTGCACAGTAACCATCAGTATACTAACAAACTTTTCAAAAATTCTTCAGAATTTCATTTGATAACTGTTCAAACCCATAACAAAAATATCACGTTCCTATACACCGTTATAACTCATAATCTTTGAGATTATTCAGTCACATAGGTGAATCCCTTAGTCTTTTCTGACACATGGGCTCTATCTACAGGCTCTTTTATATGACTTTGAGCGCGAATTCGGTAGTGTCTGAAGAAATCAATTCATTTTCGCAATTTACGAAGGTATAGTGTCACAATCTTTTTAAAACAGAGTGATATCCATTGAGAAGGGAATGACTTTGGCGAGTGACACCATAAACCGTAATCAGTTGAAATTTCAGGTAAATATAGTTTTCAACTATCAATGTTGACCCAAATCAGTGTGTAAATTGAGGCGTGTTTTTTGTATACAAGAAGGTGTCATCGTCCACTAATCAAGTTGGCTACACATCTCACCTGAAAACTTCAACGGTGTGCCATTTTGAATCATTGAATAACACGTTTGATTCCACTGTGTTTGTTGTCACTAATTCGTTGTTAAAATTTACACTGAAATATATCTGACCATTGAATAATTCAATAAGTATAAAACTGTCATTTTGAAATTTATTCAAGATAAATAACAATATTCCTTTATGAAAAGATGATTTGAAATAAAATTTAATTGCTAATTCAGGATCTATTGAACGATTGAATAAGGATAGATAACAATTTGATCGCATAAATTGAACTGGATAATCGTATGTCATGATCGGCTTAGATTCCTTGCGATATTGTAATAATTGTGCTTCGAATTCTAGTATCCACTTATTGAGTGAATATTGAGGCAAAGTACCTGGACTACTATTGAAAGAGTGCTGATCTATTCCTCCATTATTATCATATGGTAGAAGCTCGATACCATTGTATAAGAAATATGCAATTTCTCCTGTATAACCTGTCACTTTGTTACTTTCTGGGCTATTCTTGTCTGATCCAATAATTATTTGTTGAATAGGTAACTGGGAAATTGTTGAGTTCGTTCCTTTTTAAAAAAACGGATAAATAAAAAGAAATGATTTAAAATGAATTTACTCTGTTCAGCTTTTAAGTAATGATATTTTGGAAGTGATAACTTTTAAAGCTGTTTAAATTTTGACTTATTTAGTTAGCATCTTTTCATATATTGTGTATAGAAAGTAAAAATATCTGCCATAATAAGGGTGTTCATGACATTCAGCCTTGATTTCTAGTAGCAAAAGGTCGGGACTAATCCTGACTCATTTATTATTTGCCTGTATTTCAGATCTCCCAGGGTTGTTTGGTAAACAGAGTGCCTACTTTCAACACAGCTGACCTTCTTTATATACACGTAGTCATTTGGATATTTGCGAGTGTCAGCCCATACTTTACAAGCTATCGATTTGTGCATATTTTCAGAGAGAAAATGGGTCATTGAATCGAATCGCTGAATAGTATACGAGCTTGCCTTATAACCGGAAGGTCCTGGGTTCGAACCCTATTGATGGGTGCGTACTGCCGATGATTTCCAAACTAGGATGAAACAGTTGTCCAGTATTCCCTGGTTTTCAATGGTTCTCTAAGTGATATCAACCCGTGGTCAAACTCTTAGGACTAATAAAATCCTTAGAAACCAAACTCTTGGAAAGAAAATGAAGTGTCAAATATTTTTGACACCAAGCGACAATACTAACAAGTACTTTGTGTTGATTACAATCCCAGGTTGTAACAGTATACACAAAAAAACATAGATGGTAAGATCACTAAATTTAGTAAAAGTAATCAAGTTCGAAATATATGTGCGATAGAATGTCTTTATGAGGATTTTGACTGTCAACATTATTCTGTTATTATTATTCCGCTGTTCTGTGAAATTCTCCTTATCTGTCTCCAAGATAGCCCGTAATCTCTCATTTCCTCCTCATACGATCTCCTCCGTGTTACCCTCGGACGTACGCCAAACGTTTCGTCTCCCTTTAGATTACGTGTCTACCGTGTAGTTATCAGTCAACGATCTCAGTGTATGTTCACTCCCTCTCTATATCCTTCTGCATATTTGTTGAAGTCATAGGTCAATACATTGACAGGGTTGATTGTTGCTAATCCATTCAAGCCAGCGTTTTGATCTACAGTATTGATGCAGCTAAGACAACTTCTGAAGACTGTTTAGGGGAGCTATTTTAAATGCTATTGGCGACTCATGCGCTAAGCCCTTGAATCATATAGAAGCACTCACCTGACATAAATGTTGACAATCATGCTTCTCACCCTTAATCAGTAGATTTTTACCCTGATTTCAGATTAAGGAGGGACTGATTTGCTTTTTTCGATCGGAGCTGTGATATCCTCACTCAGGTTGCCTATACTTGTGATGATACTGCTTAGTTAAGTGGAAGTGGTAACCTCCCTCAAATTTATTCTGTTGATAATGACTGGTTAGGCATCTTAATCACCTCTGTCTTCTCTGTGTTTATTTGAAGTCCTCTCTTTGCTTGGTTCCTCTTCTGCCTAATGTTAGTTTTCCTCTGTAAATATTCAGGTCCGCGATACATTATATATAAACCATCTGCGGAGTCCAGACCTTTAAGAGTTCTTCTGTCATTTCAAAATATTTGCATTTTATCACCACAACCAGGAATACTACTGATGATAGCAGACACCCTTGTCCTACTCCCATTTCCACTTCAAAAGCTTCACTTAACCTTCCATTGTGAATTACTTACCATGTGAGATCATCAAATAGCCGATGAATGCGGTTGACAAATGTTCATGGCACTGCACTCTGTAGGGTTGAACTAGTTTATGGTTTACTTGACTATCAATGATGCCGAGTGCATTTTCAGATTCAGTGGAGCTGAGTTGCACATTCAACTGCTAATCTATCCCGTTTCCGGTTGCGATGCATGGAGTTGCATTTCAGTTCACCTATGATTCGCCTTTCCTAAATCTAGCTTGTTCTCTCTTTTCGTAATGTATCGACGTCTCACACTTTAATGTGTATCATGCCACACTAATAAGACACAGACCAGTAGTCTGAATTCTTCCCCCGGGATCGAATTTATCTCTATTCACTATTTCCTGACAGTCGAACAAGAACAATGTTGCTTAAGGTCAAATAAAACTTTCATATATTGTGTCTCCAAATACTTCAGCTCCCAGACTTGTAACTTATCAATTATGTTCAAGCCTATTAAGCGCGCTAGCTTACTGAGTTATATATTCAATAGAGGTTATAATCCGTAGGATTCGTGTTTTGTTGTTGTTTGTTTTATTCCTTCACGTTCCCAGTGGAGCATAGGGCTTCAAGCTAGAGTCTTGGAGTTTCTGTAGCAGTGTTTATTTTGACAGGATGAGGTTGCTAGCCTCATGCCCAACCTTTCCTCTTCACCAGCTGTATTTCTGGCTTAACGAGGTAAAGGAGTGTGCCGGCTGAGGATCGAACCCCGGACCATATGCATGGTTGGCGAGCGTCCTAACCGCTATGCCACCGACGCGTGTAGCCCTGTATTATTTGAAATCGCATTTTATCCTTATATTTCCAAACAATAGTGGATAACAGATTGTATGTCAACAAGATGAATAGATTTCACAGCAGTTCATCATAAAAATATGCATGACGCATTGATCAGATGCTTTTTTTTCTAAAAATTTGACATTACCTGGTTATAATAAACAGTAATATGATAAAAATCTGTAAAATATTAACTAACATACTATGTTGATATTGGTGTTCATCCAGAGAAATTGATATATGTGAATCGTTGTGAATTAATTCATAGGAATGCCATTTTCCGTCAGATATATAGACAGGCAATTCAACTGCCTTAAGAAAAAAAGATAACAAGAAGGGATTAACTATTTGGAGATGTTTGTTGAAATGGTAGTAAAATAAAGCTAAGTGAATAAGACATTCTGACAGGCAGCGTAAGTTGTATAAGATTTTAAATAAAGATTTTAATGCTGTCACTCATATAAGAGACGAAAATAAAAATTATCACAGAGGAATAACTAAGTAAGGCTATCTGTACAAGGTGAGGAAACACTTCCACTGTGTATGACACCACCTTCAACCATCTGTAACAGGCTGGTTTTTGATAAAGTAAATACCCGTAGCCACAAACCGCACAGACGATTGGACAACAGTTGATTGACCTATAATTTAAAAGGCGTTCATGGTGTCATGGAGAGAAATTCGCCATCAGTAATGACATTTATGTCATGCATCTTCAATGCATCTACGGTACAGTTCAAATAATCGCAAGGAATGAGTCACTTTATCTCTAAATTTTGTTTGTTTCAGCAGTGGACATCCATAATAATTCTAATGATGATGCGAAAAAGCCGACAGTACACTAATAACACTTACTCTGTCTACGAATTCTCAAAATCCACTAAAGGGAGTCGTGTCATCTATATAGCAGTGAGGTTCAGAACATATGTGAGTTGTAAAAAGACAAAACATACTGTCTTAGAGTTTTTCCAAGCCCACCAAACAAGACAGTTGATTTTTCTACTCTACGTTTCAGACTGCTTCAACTTATTCATTGTGTTTTTGAATACCGATGAGAAAGATATTATATGTACTGCTTGCAGTGGCTAAATTCTTGAACATTTGTCATTACGGAAGCTAGAAGGTTTGCAATGAAAATCTTTAACAGACTTCTAGAACGACATATTATTCAAAAATAAAATTCTAAGCCAAGACGTTCTATCACAAATAAATGTCAATTACAGTACCACTGAAAAACACCATGTCGGTCAGTTAGGTCATTTTAGACTGTGGATCATTAGGAATCAAGAATCTTAGTCCTACACGAGTTTTGGACTAAATGTTGACGACTTTTGAGAATGCGCATCATAATCTATTTCATGAGACTCTGACCATGCATTAGTATTTTTAATTTCTGAGGCTGAATTTCGATAGTGTTATGTTATCAACATAAGAAACTAAGAATAATGAATTATAGTCTGTGACCAAATGAGTTAATTTGAATATGTCTTTGGGTGACTACTATAGAAATAAGTAACACCTGAACAAAATAGCTGGTTTTAGTTGTTTTATAAATGATATCCTCTTGTTGCAGTTTGCCTGAGAGACACGGTTATTTTTATTTCTAAAGCAGTTTAAATATGCTTTTTGATTACTTTGCAAGAACAGTAAGATGAAATCTGAATCTAAGTAAATTCACAAATACACTGAGTGAATAATGAGACACACTTACTGTGTTACTGTCGGTGGCACAGCGGTAGAATGCTCGCCACCTACTCAGGTGTTTCGGGGTTCGATTCCCGGCTGACTCACTCGTTTACCTCGCTAAGCTGGTAATAAGACAGATAAAAAGAGGAGGCTGAGAGTGAGGCTAGCCACCCCATCCCGTAATAATAAATACCATTGCTTTTGAAGCTTCAAGCCTCTAGCCTGAAGCTCTATATTCCAAGAGGGACGTAAAGGAATTTTTTAAAAATTACTGTGAACATGTTTTAGGCGTTTCAAGCAACTATATAAATAAAACGATACGTCAAACTAAAGCAAAGAAAAGATTTAAATTCTAAATGATACACATTTCCATCTAATTGACACTTTTCTTTATTCCGTCTCAACTTATGAGTTGATATATCTAGGGGGTATAACCGAATACTAAACGAAAGCTTAGCCTTAAGATGATCGAAACCAATAACTCTCATGTTCCTGAACTGATGTTACGCTGGTATAATTAAGAAAACATAATTTCAGCTTCAGGAACAATCACCAAACTGTTTTACAAAAGTGATATATGAAATCTTTTCCAACTTAAGATCAAGCTACACTAGTTTTTTAGAGTCAGAGGACGATTAACAATCTGTTAAAATCTGTGCGATTTCAAAAAATTTAAACATACCGCCTTATTTTTACCGATGAATAATTTCACATGAATATAACCATTCAGTAGGAAAATCTGATACCCTTGATAATTTGAAGTAGAATATTTGCTGTTATCACTATTAGCTAGTTTCTCTTCTCGCTGTTGCTGTTGTTGTAATTTTCGAAAATATAATTTCTGTGTATATTCCAAAGACGGTTTTCCTTCCACACTAGGATCAACTATATTCTTCATCATAGTTTCTACATATTGTGATTTAGCTACCGTATATAAGATGGTACCGTTCAAATGATTCGTTTTAAACATAAATTGAATCCATAACAAAGGCGAATATTGTTGAACAGGAAACTGTAGACGTATTAGTTGCAAGCCATTGAAATGTAGTATTGGTGTGCCTTGAATTTTGAGATTAATAATAATAGAATGTAAATAAGCAATTTAAAGAAACATATAAGGATGAAACAAACAATTTGGCTGCTAAACTTAAATTCTTTAGACAGTAACACTCTAAAATCAAGAAAATCGACATATCTGACAAGTAAAGCTAGTGAGTTAAATACTTTGACTAAAGTAATAAAAACTACAGGGTAGGCATTTAAAAAATACCAAGATTGTAAGTTGAATTTTATCTCAAAAGAGTGATTCATTTTCGATGAATGAGGATGATTTATTGAATGAAGACCAAGTATTTCCTATCACCATTGTGTTGGCTACTTAAAATGACTCCTCAGACGATGAACGCTCAACACTCGTCAAGAAATACAACCAACAACACGCACAAAACTGCCTGCCAGTATACACGAATCCTCTAACGAAACTAGAAATCCTGGATGTAATCAAGTCTCTGAAAGCCAAGAAGACAGAAGGATCAGATGGATTCCCCCCGAAGCACTGAAAACAGACCCAGAGACTGCAGCAGATGTGTCTACGTCATTATGGCAAAAGGCTTAGAAGGAAGAATAGGCACCTAATTATTGGAAAAAGGCTACTATATCAAAACACCAAAGAAGGGTGACATACGCCTTTGCAAGAATTTGTGTGGAATCATGATGCTGTCCACACCAAGTAAAATACTAAGTCACGTCATCCTGGAGAGAATAAAAGATGAACTGAATGCAGAACTATTCTCTCCAGGACGAGCTGGATTCAGAAAGGGCAAATCATGTGCTGATGAAATTGCAAGTCTACGCATCATCATCGCTATTGAACAAAGCATAGAATGGCCATCAAACCTCCACCTTAATTTCATCGACTTCGAAAAGATTTCGACAGACAGCGTTGACTGAGAAGTAATTTGGAAACTACTTCAACACTACGATGTGCAGTGCTCAAGTCTTTACCAACCTCATGCAGCAGCTGGCTATATGAAAATGCCAATTGTCAGGTGATCCACAGCGGGAAGCTCAGCGAGGCGTTCGACGTGAAGATAGTAGTAAGACAAGGCTGGCTGCCTATTATCACCTATGATATTATTATTATGGTAGACTAGATTATGCGTCAGACTGTGTACTGAGAGCGAAAAGATAGGAATACGTTTGACCTACAAAAATACTCTAAAAGATCTGGATTTTGCGCTTGAATGATTGATGTTTAATGTCACACAAACTCGAAGAATTGCAAGCAAAAAGCAACAAACAGGCGGCGAAGACAGGACTCAAAGTGAACATAGAGAAGATGGAGGTGATAGAGATAACCAACCAACAGCAACAGCAGTAACAACAACCAGCACCAATCACCATCAAAAGGAAAGATTTGTCAGAGGTTACTTCCTTCACTTATCCGGCTAGGAAGCACCGTTTCAACCACAGACAGCCAGGACAGATGAAGATGTCAAAGTCAGAATCGGGAAGGCAAGATACACCTTCATCAAGCTGAAACCATTTTGAAAATATTCTGCACTGCACTCAGCCAGAATAAAGAACAATATTCGGATTTTCAGCACCAATGTGTGGTTGGTCAGTTCTTTTATACGAGTCAGAAACCTGCATTGCGTGTCGCGATCAACATTTCCAAAAAGTAACAGACTTGTATCAATAGCTGCTTTCGCTGGCTCCATACTGATGGTCAGATGGCCAGCCGGCGGGTAAGAAATAATAGCAAGAAACATTGGCTGAAAACAAACCAACCAAGAGCCGATTGCTCAACAAATATAAGGGTGGAAATGGAGATGGACCGGGCACATGTTGAGAAGGCTGTTGAACGACATCGCGTGCAATACAGGCCATCGCTTGAGTGGAATCCCAGTGGGATGCGATTAGTAGGTCATCGGTGTGAGGTTGACATGAAGAAGATCGTTTGGAGTAATCGTGGGGCCATCTGAAGAGGATAGCAGGCAATAGGACAACGCTGAGATGTGTTGTTGAAGCCCTGTATTTGACTCGGAATCCAAGGGAATAATAAAAAAATTTTTTCTACGTTAATTGTCTTGTCCTTAAACTGTTCTCTTGACTGCATAGCTGTCTATCCTTTCCGTTCAGTTAGTTTAGAGTTTTTAGTGTTTCAAGTATTGAATAGAACCACACATTGAATCCAACCACCAACAATCGTCTTTTTGCCGTATTTGGAGTATTTCTGACTGTGTTCCTCTCCAGTAAGTAATCACAGTAATCACAGACGAAACCTTCCCAAGAAATCAGGACGAAGCGATCTGTTTAAACAACCTTTGAAAAGTTAATACACAACTACAATTAATGTTGTTGATCGGTATTTTCAGGTGAAAACCCCCTCATATAAATCAGTAGTGCTCACTGAACACATAGAAGGGATTTAAATGTCAGATGATGGCTAAGTTAAATCGGGACAGTTGTCACCTACATGATGACCGCTTTCACTCGGCTGTTTGCAAACTGCAAAGTTCGAGGCAAAAATTCAAAATGTTTTCCTCTCGAAACCAAAAATATTCAGAATACAGTATGTTTTCCTTTAATGATTTAAGATAGCTCGAATATAGTTTGAAAAAAGAATATGTGTATCTGTTACTAGTTGCAGGCAAACGTAAGCGGATGCTTACAAATGCTCTGAAATTTACTGGACATACTGGAAACTGAGTGGATGTTATCGGGTCTGACTTCTCTGCATCCTTCACTGCAATGGTCATGTATTTCTTCTTATCAATCGCACACATACCTCAGAAATATATTGCGGTCATTTTTCAATTTTATGGTTAATTAAAACTCCTCAATGAGTCATATAAAAGACGTTCAGCACAGAGTAACTCTTATTGGTAAGATCGTTCTCAAGCTGAACGTCATTTCTTTTATATGAATTTATAGTTAGTCAGCTATTGGTCCACAAACAAAGCTATTCATTTGTGAAGAATGTTTATAGACTTGTAAATATCTTAGATGAATAAAATTTACACATAAACATTTTTAAAACTGGCAACGGCAGAGGTTATCCGGCATACTAGTTAGTGAAAGATGATCACTCATTACATTTTGGTAGACGACTGACTAATAAATACTCATCAGTGATATTGGCTGGCGGTGGCGCTATATGCCACGAACCTGAGGGAGTTAGAATTCATGGTCCACTGCATTCTGTCTTAGTGGCTGTGTGGTCAACAGGTTTGTCTCTTAACCGGGAGGTTCATGATTCAATTCCTGCTGAGGGTCATAGGAGCGCACTGTCGAAGGGCCCAAAACGAGGATAAAATATCTATCCAATGCAACATAGTTTCCAGAAGTTCTCTAATTCATGTCAACTCATGGTCTAAACTGAAATCAATCAAATCCCGGCAGACCAAAGGCTGGAAGTCATATAAACCATTTGGTTACTATTGCCTTTGAACCTCTGCTTTCATTTCTTAGTTTTTCGAGAGAAAAAATGGTTCCTTCACCACTGAAATGTTTCAGTGCATAACTAAATCCTGAATAGACTTTACTGTTAGTATAACCTGTAGTATTAGCCTACATGACTTATAATCCCTCTTCATTTTATTCATTAACACTAACACAAAATTTAATATGTAGACTGGAGACAGATGAAATGCTAACTTTTATATGTTAAGGATGATTAAAGTTCCATTCTTTTCGATGCTGTTTTATTTTATCCCTCCCGTTTCGGTAGCATCATACCAGTATTATTTATTTTTTGACTGTACTTAGTCATGTCAAGTGGCTTTGACATTTGACATCCTAAATATGATTATATATCCTAATTCGGGATTCATCGGCAATACGCACCCATTAGGTTTTGAACCCAGGACCTTCCGGTTACAAGGCAAATTCGCAGACCATTCAGTTACTAGGACCTAACTCAACGGCCCATGTATTCTAACTTCTACTAATTCGTGATTTCTAGCGCGACCACTAACCAGTTTAATCGGCGGGGACTCCAACAGTGTTTCTCTAACTGATACTAATCATTGGTCAAACTCGGAAAACAAATCAAAACCTTACAAATCAACTCTTGAAAATAAATAAACATGCTCCTTAGCATTTAAAATAATGAATGCTATCAAAAAACTAAATAGCTTTCAACACCAAAATAATCCATGTAACTAATAGGGTGTTCTGGAATTACGCTATTTAATTGTTTTCAGGTTCATACATCTCCAGAAAACAACTGATGGAGTTGTACAATTAATTGTGAAAATGTATCGGAAACTTTTTTTGGGGGGGGGGGGTAAATCTGAAAGGAGCAACCTCCTTCACCTACCTACATGGGAAGCATCGCTTCAACTACAGGCAGATGGAGCTGACGAGGATATCAAAGTGAGGATCGGGAAAGCAAGGCAAGCTTTCATTACGCTCAAGTCTGTGTGAAGACCAACAGCACTCAGCATGAAAAATTAGATCCGAAATTTCAACTGCAATTTGTAGTCATTGCTACTTACTATACGGATCATAGACCTGGTGCTTCATGAAGAGCACTCCAAAAAAACTGGAGAACTTTATCAACAGCTGTCGTTGCTCACTACTCAAGATCAGATGGCTGGCCAGAAATGATCAGCAACGGGGATTTCTGGCAATGAGCGAACCAACCCAGTAGGAACCAATTGTGCAGCAAATATGCAGAAGGAAATGGAGGTGGATTGGCCATACTCTGAGATACAAACCATCAAGTGACATCACACTCCAGGTCATCGCTCGAGTGGAACTCAAATGGGAATTGGCGAGTTGATCATCAGTGCGAGAGTGGGGTGACATGGAGGAGGTCATGTGAAGAGGAGATGAAAGCATGTGGGCAGATTTGGAGTCAGGTGAAAACGTTGGCAGAGAACCGGACGTAATGGAGACGTACGGCTGAAGCCATATTTTCTCTAGGAATTAAAGGAAACAGTAATAATAATTATTATTGGAAACATTCGATAGTAGGCGACTGGTTTGACATTTAATTTGTTTTTACAAAATTCGAATAATTATGGTTAATAAATATGCCATGACATAAAATACAGTTTAGGAGATATATGCATTTGTATTAAGATGGGATCATCTTTTTAAATCTAATGCAATATGGGAAATTTCTGTTCATACCACAAGAAACAAAACAGTGAATCAAGTAGGCTCATTCTTCCGTCTTTCTGAAGAAAACGTGAATAAATAGTTTCACAAGGCAACTTAAAAATATCTTATATATATATATATATATATATATACAAACCAGATATATTAAACTAACCATTTTGGAAGTCAAACGCTTCAAAATCATGTGAATGACAACGACACAAGTTCGGTGGTTTCCATTTCCATTGCAGACGTTTTTCTATTGGGCATGACATTCTATTTACTGTTTCTGAAAGGCAATTATTTGGCAGTTCCTGAGAAGGAGAGTCATTCTCACAGTTTGACTTCGAAATAGTAACCGGAAATGTCCGCTGCTTCTTTTGAGCAGAACTTTGTAAATACCTATTGCGTGCTTTGACGGCTGACTGCAAATCCAAAACTAAACCATTCACAGCTAACCTTTGATAAATAAAGTAGTAAAAATGTATTCAGTACATGCAAAATCTATTAACACATATAAAATAATTAAAAAAAGTATGATTTACGAGATAGCCTCACTGAGGTACACACACATTCAAATCCATGAGAGTCTTTAAACGCATAATTAAAAGTGATTGTGACATCGAAGATTCGTAGAAAAGTCTCATCAAGATGTATAGAAAATTAAAAGAGGTGATTCAATTAAGAGTTTCTTTCCAGGGCATTCATTATCAAGCTGTACAGTCGTATGTATATGATTCTTTGTTAACAAAAATTAAATTATAGAGCAGTAGCTGAATCTCCAGAGAAAATGAATTCCTTTGACGTTTTATAAACAAAAAATACGGTTAAAACCTACTAAATTTGATTTGACTTCTGTAACCAAAAAAAATGCTGTATATGAGCCTTGAATTCTAAGGTGAATGGGATGCCACCATCTTTACAGGAAGGATCTCACAGTCGGCCGTTCGACTTGGATTTTGCCCATGACGGTGCAAAAAATTATCTCATGTGACTACACAAAAAGGCGAATGTGAGGCTATAAGATTGAAATAATTGAACATCCGTTCAATACTGGCCCCCGTATTTCCATAGCCTCTTCTTTTAGAGTTATCTAAAGGGCAAAAATGACTTGCCCAAATCATTACTTTTCTGGCTCTCCAAAGCCAAATGTTTGTGTATAGAAAACGTGTGTTCAACCCCTACAACGCTCATAGCCTAAAGCCGTTTATACTAAAGCATGATAATCACCATTTAAACTGTCGACCTCCTTATTTTTCGTTTCGTTGATTTCATTGGTATATCCTTTCCTCATTATATTGACTGTCATTATTAAAATCACTTTGGACAGTCTCATCTGTTATCTCACTTGTCATCTTTATTTATTCATTTAGCGATGATTTCTACTATGTTGTTTGATCATAGCTGTAACGTTTTTGCGGCATGTTTCAATCGCTTACTAACCTTGCTGCGACACACCTTAGAAATTTCTACATTTCAAGAACTATTTTATAAAGTACATGACCAATTATCTCTTGTCCTAATCTACATTTTTATTCCAGAATTCACATATATATACGATTGTACAGCTTGATGACAAATTCGTTTAAAGGAGATTCTCCGCTGAATAATATCACAGACCGTACTCATTTCCACTCACGTTACTCTATATATAGGAAAATTTTAAAGATCATTTATGTTTAAATTGTTAAACAGCTTAGGTTTGTTGGACGTTTGAAATGGGGTGTATTTCTTCCAAGTAACCGTACTTTTTTCGAGTTATAGCTTGGTAACGTGACTGATACAAACACTAAGAACCACACACGTGATACTGATTACATCCTTAGTACCAACAAGGGTTAAATGGTAAGTCTGAATAACTGTATGGTAACGTCTCCGACTTTAGCATGAGTTGACATGGTCTTAGATCTTCTAGGTGGCATCACTTCTTTCGATGCTGCAAATGCGCCTTTTCGACTGGCACCAATAACCACGAAACCTGTCTGCATTGATTGCTTCATGTTGACTGAGTCCAACCACTTGATACTAGCTGTACTTTTTTGAGTTACAGCCTGTCAATCACATTTTAACATTTGAACTGACCAAGTTGTGCTAAGAGCGCAAAATTATAACATAAAAATAAAGCGTTCAGCAATAAATTTATCCAAACTAAATAACCTACCTGAAAATACAACCTTGAAAGTGTTGACGAATTCCATTGATATTCAGAAGACCTGGAATATATACTCCAGTTTCAATTGATTTAGTATAATTTATTCCGCCTAGGTACAATGTCCTACCAAACCACAATGTATTCTGCCAAACTGTATTATATAAACTGTTTAACGTGTAAAAATTTCGTTCTAAATTCAATTCCTGCTCAAGTGTTATTACACCTAACCTCTTCTGACTGTTTGGACCGATAACAATCCATTCTTGTGCTGAATCATAACGTACTTTTACTAAAGGCCAAATTATCTTCCTCGTATCATTTTCACTTGGTAGCCAGATAAAAGTATATTTTATTTCCAGAGTATGCATACTATTCATTGATAAAGTTCGAGGTGAATTCATTTCAACTTCAAACCATATTGTTTTACTTTTTTGAATAATAATATGCAGTGTTGAATTACGAAACTCCGCACCGATTAAAGAGCTTCCATCAAGTTCATGATACTGATATTCATAGTCTTTAAATATTTGCTCTCCATATCGATCATTGTTTACAGATTTGAAATGTTTCACTCTGTTATCTGTATCATCTCTTAATAAAAACAGAAGACCATTTGCATTTTGTTCTTTATTGAGAAGCTTAAAATCTATCTCTAAATCAATCCATCTCAATTTAGTCTGCGTCTTAGTAATACTTCTATTTGTTTGTTGCATACAATCGAAAGAACTTTGAAGCATATTTGTTACTGTTATAGTTGGCAACTTTAAGCTTATGTATGCATTTTCAGTATCCGCATCTGAGTTAAAACTGACAGGTGATGCATTGAGATTATTTGTCAACTTTAATAAATCACAAATAGTTATGAACTGAACTGCTTCCATTGCATTATCATGTATTTTGTCTGCTGTCTGATGAATAGATGCATTGGACTTAGTCACTGGATAAATACGGAATCCATGTAGGCCTGATACAGTAAATTTCAATATGTTCATGTCAAGTGCATCGGCTTGAAATATGGCCTATAATGTTTAGAGAAATACATTGTTATTGAGGAGTATTGCTTAAGATTGAAGTTAAAACATGGCTCTAAAACAATTTCCTTTACTATATTTATGTGGACGTATTTTAACAACTAGCACCAATCATCATCAAAAGGAAAGATTTATCAGAGGTGCTTCCTTCACTTATCCGGTTGGGAAGAATCGTTTCAACCACACACAGGCACAATGGATGAAGATGTCAAAGCCAGCCAGTCTAAACTGGAAGGGCAAGATACACCTTCATCAATCTGGAAACAGTTTGGAAATATTCTGCACTGCACTCAGCCAGCATAAAGAAGAAGATTCGGATTTTCCACACCAATATCAAGTCGATCAGTTCTTCTATACGTGTCATGAAAATCCGAATAAATCTGATGAAGAAGCTGTGGCTTATACAGCGAAACGTTCAGAAAAATCTTGTTTTGATTTTCTTAACACGCTGGGATTAATTTAAATAATTTATAATGGATTATGAAAAGCTGTTTAATCTTATTTGGAGATCTTACAATTTTTAAACTATAAAACTTCCAAAGAAAGGTTGAGATGAAAACTTAAAGTTGTTTACTTCAAGGAGATACTTTTCTTAATTAAAGGCAGAGAACCAGGTAGAGAATCTCATGGTGAGTAGGCAGTCACGTAATTTACGCTCACTAGCTTTGGCATTCATTTTCTGACTTTTGTAATTAAAACGTTTAACCAGTTAGACGCGGTAAATTAAATGTGAGGACAGTAAAACATCCATAAAAGCGGCCTTCCTATCAGATATCAGATTTCAGACAATCGATTAAATAAATAAAAATACCCACGAGAATATTTGATATTTTACAGGTCATTTTAATGGTGGGAAAGAAATGAAAGGAATTCAGAAAAATATTCAGGTTAATTGATGGCTTTATTATAAAAACCAAGATTTTTGCCAACAAATGGTCTAATAATGTGAATGAGTTGATGTTCTGCGGTATGAATACAATAACGATTGCCGACTAAATGCAGAAAGCTAACAATGAAAACTGTAATTATAGAGAGGCATAAAAGGTTCACTTCAATGGTGGTAATTAAACTTCATTCAAAGCCAAAATAATTTTTTTTAAAACCCGGAGAGCTGCAGTATGCTGGAAAGTACTACTAAAGTGTATTTATAGCCTCCGTTTATAGACACAAAGTGGTTTGTTCCTCTGAAATGGCAGGCTCTTTGTACCTCAATATTTTCTAGTAATACTGAATACATTGACATAATCATAAATTTCCGGATAATTCAGAATTTGTGAAATTGAACTTATGACAGGTTTTACTGTCGTACACTTGGACCATTTTATAATCATTTAATCATGCAAATAAAATTTCTTCCTAAGTATTTCCCCTTCATTTATCCTCTGGAATAAACACAGAGTGATATACACAAAGAGTTTTATAGGAGATGGATGCCGTTTATTCTTCTGATATTTACACAGCTGGTTGTCTGCTATTAGTAAAGTTGTGTTCTCTGAGCTTAAGCATTGGCAGTATCTCCTGATCATCAGATAGCTAGTACTCTCATTGGGGAATTGTAAATTGTAAAAGTCAGCGCTGATTGTGCTATCTAGGAAGACAATAAAGGCTTTGAGATTAAACCAGCCACTGTAGAGAATACAACTACACCAATATCACCTCATGGACCAATAAATCTGTTCAGCCACCTCTGAACGGTGTGGTGCTCGCAAGGAGAACCTTCATGTCTACATAACTATCCAGTCTACACATGATCACCTATTTGAAACAGTAAAATAACATTATTATGTTCATTAGTTCGCTTTGACATCTGTTTTTTAACTTATATGTTTGTAGAACATTTAGTGAGGATTCTTTAGGTACACACATTCCAATACAAGATATTCTCTAAAGGCTTTCATTAGTGGCCGGTGAGTTCATATATCTTTAGTTACATTAAATCACACACTTTCTACAAGTTTCTCTTCTGAATACGAACTAAGTGTACAAACTCTACGGTTCTACGGATACTTCCTGAATTAAGGAAGCCTACAAAATCAAGCTATATCGTGAATTGGCAGAAGTTAGAATTCATGGACCATTGGATCGGGTCCCGGTGGCTTAATGGTATACGAGCTCGCCTTGTAACCAGAAGGTCCTGGGTTCGAATCCCGGTGGGTGCGTACTGATGGAGAGTCCCAAAGACCTAGGAAGAAACAGCTGTCCAGTACTCCCAGGTTTTCCAATGGTCCTCTAACCAATGTCAACTCATGATGAAATCCTGTAACCAATCAATCAAATCCCTACAAACCAACACTTGAAAACCAATTTAACTGTTTTATTCCATAGACACCTGTACATATGACGGAATCATTTTCCTTTTATTGTGTCAGTAAGTTATGACTGCATTTTGTCATTAATATTCTTATTTATCTCCCCTTGAAATTACATTCAGCAAACCATATTATTTGTTCATATTTTTGTAGTACTCATATATCCTCTCACATCACGGAATATACGCTATCCCCTGAAACATATTTTTGTTAATTGTAAACACAAAAGCACGTTACTTAAATGTTTGTTCATGTGTTATCTTATATTCATAACAACTTAACATTTTGTATGCGTTCAAGTGACCATCAGAATCAGAGAATTAATATTCTATCTAATACTTGTACCTCAGTACAGTTTCTTCCACAATTCTGACTATTACATTCTAACATTCATATATTTTTATAACTGCTGACCATGAAGAAGAATTGTTCACTCAAATTATTCTTATTGTGTTAATTTTTTTGACAGTATGACTCAAGTTTTAAGCGATTGTATAACTAACATTCTGACCGATTGAAATAAGGTTCTGAAAAAAACCCAGTGAATTGATTAGAAGACAGCTGAGAAATGAATTGAAAAATTCAATAATTGATTATGCAACACACTTTTATGCTGTAGGTACCTAAACTTCATGGTAGGTCGTCAATTTGAGAGGATGAACAAGTTTAGAATTAATGCGAGTTGTCATTTTTGTAATTTTATTCTCATTAAAATGCAGGAAATAATCAAACATTTACTTCATGTCATCAGAATGAATTACTTGATAAAATCCATTGAAACAAAACGTATGCCTTACAGTTAAGCTGCAAAGACGAATGCCAATGCAAGAATAGTTTTTCATGGATAATAAACAGTTATAAGTTATGGAAAGACAATTAATCCAGTATAGCGTTTAGGATAAGATACCGCTTTTGGCCACCTCAAAGTGTATTTATCAGTTTGCTAGCTCATGTGGAGCAAAGTATATCGGCCGTCAAGTCCACAAGCGTATTCTGGAATATTTTCCAGCTTCTTTTGCTAGAAAAGAATAATAATAGCAGCTGCATCCTCGAACACCTTGTAAACTCACGACATCAAGCACTCCCGCATGAGTGCTTCACAGTGTTACACAGAGTTCCTCAATATCGTTCAAAAGCACTTCGAATACACCATCTGTATATGGCTGAATCGTTGGCTGTTAGGGATCTGCAAATGGACCTCTGTATTCAAAAGCACTACATACATTCACTTGCCCTACCGTGGTCAGAGTAACATTCTTACTATAATTTTGCTTCTTTTTATTTAGTTTATTATTATTATTCTCATCAACCACATTATGTTATCACTCTATTGCTGCTTATTAATAACACCCCGTTTTCATAAAGATTTCATGAAAACACTTTATCGTTGGCTTTCTACTAGTTCCTGTCCATTCTGTACAATCATACTGATTAGTCATTTTCTCACATTTATTACCGATTGGCAACTTCCGCCTTTTTTCTCACTTCCAGTTAGTTACCCCTTCTGGGTTATACCTTGCGTTACGCAATATGTTTTTCAATGACCATTTTTACCAGTACCTGATTTGTCTTATGTATTCTTTATTAAATAAATGAATCGTTGAACAGAAAATTTTCTTCACTGTTCATGTTTTTTTCTTACTGCATCATTATTTTCAGCAGGATAAGCTTCTTTATTAGTCGCGAAGTCGTGGTTTGTGCACATACTGACATGATAACCCTACCAGACAATTTGGTTCATTAGTCAGTTCATGGCTTAGTTTTCTGAGGTTTCACAAATGTAATATATATAATGTTTTTTGTTGCTGTAGTCGTTGCTGCCATTCTGGTCATCGTTTATCCCAATCTGTTTTTTGAGACTATCTGAGAGTTGGAGATATTTTAAAGTGCTCAGATTGTTATAGTATTGTGTTCTGAAAACGAATTGTGGTCAGGTGAGACGATTTCACAATTTAATATGTATTGCTCCGTCACATCATATTGAATATTCTTAACACTGTACAACAACTGATCAACCAACTAATCACCTCTATAAGTAGTCTTTGTGATATATATAACTTAGAAAAAGCAATAAACTATACTACCCATAGAAATCATATTAGCATATCAGCAGATATATTTATGTCCAACCTTGAAAGAACAAAGTTGAAGCATGCAATCGACGAAACAACTTCCTACCGTCGATATGTTGATGACACTTATAGTGTGCAACAATGAAAGTCACGCTTCATAATTACTCAGATTATTTAGTGATGCACCCACCAATATTGAGTTTACTATGGAACATGAAAGTGACGGAAAGTTCCATTTTCTCGACACTGTCATGGAACGCCTAGAAGACGGTAGTCTTCAGAAGTCAATTTATCGAAACCCTACTTGGAAAGAAAAATACTTGCATTTTAATAGTTTTTGTCCAAATAGCTTTTAACGCGAACTAGTCAAGACTCTGTACTATAGAGGGCAGAGAATATGCTCTATAGAGAAATTAGAGGAAGAATTCGAGTTTCTTGAAAAGACATTGAAGAGAAATGGGTACCCTCAAAGGTTCATCAACAAGAATGAAAGATCTGAAGTCACAAATATAAGACAAATTACAGTGGGTAAAAAGCTAATCGAGCCCTCGAGTGGAACCCTAAAGGGAATCAGCGAGTTGGTCGTCCAAGGGTGACTTGGAGGAGGTCATGTGAAGAGGAGATGAAAACGTGTGAGCAGACTTGGAGTCAGATGAAGACTCTAGCAGAGAACCGAACGCAGTGGAGACGCGCGGCCGAAGCTCTATGTTCCTCTAGGAATTAAAGGAAATAATAATAAAAAGCCAATCTACATTCAGCTTGGTTATAAAGGTGAAAACATTGCAGCAATGATCAACAGAAGGCTGAGTACATCACTATCCAGAGCGTATCCTGCAGCTAAGTTCGTCCCCATCTATTGAACAACTTGCAATCGAAAATTAATAGATATCCTTCTCATGTTTAACAATGCCTCTGGTCTGTGAGCAGCTGATGAGAAGGCAACGAAATAAAAGATGGTACTAATTTATTCTGCAAAAACAGTAGTTCTCGCTTTGTTCAAATTCATTAAGGGGAATAAATGTATGAAATCATATTAATAGAGGTTATAGAGCATTTAATTTAAAACTCACTTTTGACATGATACCAATAAAATTAGTGTCTGATCCCGCGTTAATTGAATTCACTTGAAATATGTCACCCAATTTATATGATCCGCCTAAAACTAGAACTTGTGTATGAAGTAGGTAGGCATATTGATCGAGAGAGCTAATTAAACGCGTGAATACCAAATCATTGTCGATATACACTTGAAGCTAAAAAGTACAAAAAAGAAATTACAACCAGATCTTTTATAAAAGGCAGACAGATTTTCTCCTTTAGAATGCTTCTGAATCTTCGAAAAAGAACATCAGTAAAAGTATCAAAATATACATGAAAGCTAGAGAATGTGCTGATAAATAAAAATTGAAATAAAACGTTCTGAATCATTAATATTGACCGGATAAACATGTCACAATCGCGCCATTTTTAATGTCTAATATATAAACGTATATATATAAGCCGCCTGTAATAGTGTTATATCTAGAAATGAAAAGAGAAGTGAAATAAGCGCATTTTTAGACTTCATAATCCCCCACCCAAAACGACTGCAACATAGTATTCCTAGTAAGACTGTTTTACGAATTACGGCTGGGACCAAAGAAAGCCACTTAGTTTGTAACAACAGAAGTCAAGGGCCAGGCAACAGATCGTTTATTAAGGAAAATCAACACATATTTATAGATTTCAATGTACATTATTGTAGATTATTGTTAGTAGAAAATACAGTCTTTTGATTGGTTGTTTCTCACAGAAAGTTAACCTTGCATCTCTTTGTGGCTGTGTCAGATCATCCATATGCTAAATGTATCCGCCTACGCACAGCCTTTGTTCTCATTTTCTCACCACCAATATTGGGGACATAAACATTGACGTCAATTACTGTCTACCAACTTTGGCTAGCAGCCAGCTCTCACCAAAAGTTTGCAGTTTGTAACTTAGTGAAATGGGTGTTAAAATCAACTGTCAACAGATAATATGTATTTCTTATTTTGATTGGACACTAGTAACTATTGCGATGTGTCTAGTCATTTCTTCAGTGCAGGCTGAATTCTATCAGTCAGGTTTGCGATAAGGCCACCATTCAAGGCTGCAAATACGCCTTGCTGACGAGTGCCAACTAGCACGAAACCTAGGTCCAAGGCTACCTGACGATTGCCACCAACCATCTAATATCATGTATTTCTTATACTATGGCATCGTATCGACTGCAGAGTAATTTTAAAGACATATGAGGTTGATTTTTAGTTATTCAACAGTAGACTCTGACTTCGAATTCCCTTCACTATAGTTAAATACATGCTGGTTTTTGTGAAATTGATTATCTAGGCTGGTCAAAATGTGCTCATTAAAAATACTGCTGCCTAGCTGCTGAGTGAGAAAGAAAATTTCGTGAACTTTATTGTAGTAATTCGGGATTGCCTTGAGTCAAATGTGCACACTACCGTCTTGCTTAGAAACATCAGTTGCTTCAAATATACAATCGATAACCACGTAGCTTCCGGTGGTCGCAAGGGATTTGTGAGTCGGTAGTTCAGTGGTAAAATATTCGCCAACCACATGTGTAGTCCGGAGTTCAGCCCCCAGCCAACACACTTCTTTACCTCTATCCTCTGGTATTGAACCTATTAAGGAAAGGAAGGTTGAAATAGGGTCCGATAACCCCACACCATAAAAACTGAACACCACTTTTACTATAATTCCAAGACCTAAAGTTTGAAACCTTATGTTTGACTGGGAAGGTATAGGAATAAAAACAAACTAGGCATCTAATCATTTTTCTACCTATCCAAAGACACATAAGTGAACAACAAAAGTAATATAAATGTGATATATATGAATATTATTTTTTATAAGTAAAATATCTCTGAAAAATTCAGTATTTACCATAGAATTCGACCTCTCCAGTATTACATAATGCCATTGATTATCATCCAATCTTGATGCTGGATCTAAGTGTGATTGAATGACAACGTCTAGCTGAAATAAACTTGAAAGTTTGCTCTTTTGCTTAACATAAGACAGTACACCTTCCTGACTTTCTCCTAGCGAATTCATTGGAAGACCCATTTCACTTATTGGTAAGTGTAGAAATACCCTGAGCAATCCATTAATAATGTCCAATCGAAGTAATTCAGTTTCACTACCTAAAAAAGGTAGGGTAAAATAATTTTGAATATGCTGTTTAGTGTGACCAGTTCATATCCAGACAAGTATATATCAAGAAACGCTAGGCTAGTAGTTGCACTCCAAAGAGAAATAAAACAAAATAGTTATGATAATACCTAAAAAAGCTAATCAAGCAAAAAAAGTAAAAGAGAAATGGACATAATTATATCAACTGTTTTTCAGGTTAATTTGTATTTCCTGTTTATGATATTGGAGTGAAATACATGGCCTCTGTCGAACTTGTGGCTTCTAGTACGGACTCCTCAATGATGTCTGAGGATCACCGTGGAGTTATTTTGTTGGATTTTGGCTGGCAGTTGAATCCAGGATGCAGATTTCGTCATCTGGATTTACCAGCTTTATTAGTTAGTGATAATATTCCCACTAAGACTATTGTAGCCTACAAACCTTATGGACCATGATTTGGCGTTTGAAACGACTGGTTTTGGCTTCAAGTCTCAGTTTAGTATCATATCTCATCACGGAGGTAGCCCTATTCAATTAGTGAGTCCCAAATAGGATGAAATGTGCATGGAAGATTCCACTGCTAGTCACCATCCGAAATAACATGATCATATGCAGAACCGACTGAGAGCTGATGTTGGAGATACCCCTTATCCTTCCTATTTGTCTTTCCGGATTTTTGCAAAAACTCGCTAAGGGTTGGTTCCATCACCTACTTCAAATTCTTAGCTCCCTATTCTAGCCTAACAGTTTTATTGGCTTATTGTAATTATCTAACGAATAATATGAAGACATTCTATTCAAATTAATTTAATCCAGGAACTAAATAATAGTAAAATTTTGTTTGATTCAATTACTAACTGAATGCAAACTGTATAATGTACAAAGATATACAAATTACACAAGATTCTCCCACATTTACACACTGTACAATAAATTCCCATTTTTTTCAACAACCGACTGTGTCCACGTCTTCTTATCACATATGCGATTGAAGACTACCTAATTAAGATTGAAATTGTATTCTCTGAACAGAAAAAAATGTATTTAGAATGAGAGAAATATATTCCCTATTGGGAAGAAAAATAATCCAGACCTCAAGAGAATTTCTCTGACTGTACCTAATGTATTTTTTCTCTTTTTACTATTCCTTAAATTTTTTTGCCGTTGTTAGACTATTCTGTATGCTGCATATTGTAATGTCACAGTTGTACTAAGCTAGAATTAAGATGAAAAATAACTGCAAAAAAACGTCAATGACCTAGAGATTTCAGCTGGCATACACTGTTTAGTTGAAGTCTTCAAGACAGTTGCTTAAAAAGTGTTTGAAAACCCTTGAAACTAGTAACAAGGAATTAATCTGATATAATCAGCCATTTTTTTTACTATTATTATTATTCCCTCGCATTCCGAATCGAACATAGGGCTTCAACAAGACATCTTTACTCTGTTCTGTTTTCTGCCGTCCTCTTCAGCTGGGTCCACGACTGACCAAACTCTTTTATCTCTTCCTTACACGATCTCCTCCATGTCCACCTCACACCGATGACCCACTCGTCGCCTCACACTGGGATTCCACTCGAACGCTGGCCTGTATTGCACGTTATGTCTTTCGACGGCCTCCTCAACGTGTGCCTGATCCATCTCCATTTTCGCCTACGTATTAGTTGAGCAATCGGTTCTTGGTTGGTTTGCTCTCAGTCAGAGTTTCGTTGTGCTAATCCTTTCTGGCCTGCCATTTTTGGTTTTTAGTATGAAACCAGCAAAAGCAGGTGTTAATACAATTCTTTAACCTGTTGAGAATGCTTTTCGTGACTCGTATGGAAGAACTGACGAACTTGACATTGGTGTTGAAAATCCGAATCTTATTCTTTATGCTGACTGAGTGCAGAGGATTTCAAAGCTGATTTCAGGTTGATGAAGGTGTATCTTGCATTTCCGATTCTGACTTTGACTTCTTCATCCATTCCGCTCGTAGTTGAAACGATGCTTCCCAGATAAGTGAAGGAGGCAACCTCTGTTAAATCTCCCCCACTGATGGTGATTGTTACTGGCTGTTGTTTCTGTTGATTGGTTATTTTCATCCACTCAGTTTTTTCTATATTCACCTACAGTCCTGTCTTCACTGTCTACCTATTCAGCCAGTTTGTTGGTTTTCACTTGCAAGTCTTCATGTTTATGTGACATCAGACATATATCATCCAGGGGAGAAATCTAGATCTTCTAGAGCCTTCTCATCTATCCCACGTACTCCTGTCTTCTCGCTTCAAGTACACAGTATGACGCATAGTCCATTATAATTAAGAATATAATCGGTGATAATAGGCAAGCAGCCTTGTGTTACTACTATCTTCACGTCGAACGCCTCGGTGAGCTTCCCGTTGTGGATCACTTGACAATTGGCATTGTCATATAGCCAGCTGTTGAATGAAGTTGATAAAGACTTCGGCACTGTACACCGTAGTGTTATGGAGCAATAAAAACTATTGGAAACTTGAAAGTAAAACACAAATGTAACTGTTGATCATTTCTGTGGGTTTTATTTTTGTTTAAGACCTTTGTAAAGGCACGATAAAGCCTAAGCTCACAAGGATGGTAATTTATAAGCTGTAGAAAGCTTTTATTTTTGTATTAGAGGCTAATGTGGATATAACTGGTGGAATACAACCATTGGAACTAATGCATCTTAGTTTATGGATGTTAAATTATATGTAGGTTAACTTTCCGACCACTTTGAATGGTGCTTTAAATAAGGCACTTCACCAATAGAAAAGTTACAAGTGTAGATTGGCAGGGATTTGATCGATTTCAAATGAGATCACGGATCAACATAAGTTAGAGGATTGCTTGAAAACATAATGTGCTAGACAAATGTTGCACCAAACAGTCAAATGCCTGCAACCCAACACTCTACATTTATAAACTCCTCATTATTGTTTGTAGTTCTGGTGAGAAGTGGTTATCGGCGAGGTCCATCACGTTGGGTGTGAGGAAATGTATTTGCCAATGACATTAGATCGGGATTGTGCCATACATTGCTAGTTGGCATAATTTATAATTCGTGGAACATTGATGACAACTTGAGCGAAATAATTACACATAGCCTGGAGAATGCAGTTAAAACAGCTTATGCAGCAGAAGTACGTCGTCTCTTCACAACCACACCTATTCAGCTCTCGAGAAACAAGGATAAACTACGTAAATTTGCCTGCCCTTTGTGTATTTACCTGTTTGACTGCAGCTGCGGAGCCAGCTACACTGAGCGTACAATTAGGCAGGTTCATCATAGTGTTTCTGAACATCATTCAGCATGGTTAAGCAAGTTACGAACAAGATCGATTCGTAGCACTATTTTAGCACACCTTGTAAATAGTGAGCGTAAGGTTGACGTTAATACAGTATTGAAAATTATTTATCACATTCCTACTAATCTTAGTTTTGCTTTACGAGTTTGCCTTCTACATGCAGCTGAAACAATAGGAATCCAATTGAAGAAGCCAAACCTATGTGTTCAGAAGAAATTTGTACAACCACTTTCCTAACCTTGGCCATCGTTACATGAATGTACAAAACAGGACTGCTTCGCCCCCTCCTTTCTTTAAAAATTATAAAAATTATAATTGTCCAGATTATTTTATTCTTATGACCACTTCATCCTCAGTTACTAGTTATCATTGTCCAAATCGTTTCATTTCCTTTAACAGTCTGTTACGTAATCAACCTGTGAACACGCTCATTCCTTAATTACTCTTCATTTTTCCAGTATTATGCATTACGCAATCCATGTGTTGCAACCATTTCTACCCTTTAACTATGTGCATTAATTTTCTTCATTAATTATCATCCCATTGACATGTTGACACTGACTAATTATTGTTAACAAACACATCACCACTTGATTGTTGTGTATTGTAATAAAAATACTCTAATATATATAAATATACACTAGAGGAGAGTCAGAGATGAGGATCTAATTGAAAAGTAAATATTTCTTCGCTCAATCCTTCTGCTTTCTAAGTGTCTAAATAGGGATTTTTCTACATTGGATTTAGTTCTAGTTGTTGAATGATCAATGGATTCGCCTCGTAAGTTGAAGGTCCAGGGTTCAATCTCTGGTGGAAGTGATGAGTTTATCCCGCTGCAGAACAGCTGCCCAGCACTCCCTTATGTCACCTTGTGGTCATTGCCTCTGAAATTTACCTACTACTCTAAGTAGCTTATAAATGCTCAGGTTTCATAACATTAAAATTAACATTGAGGTATTTTGCATTTCGAACAACTGACAAAAGTTACAACACCAGAATATGTGAGATATTCGTTACTTGAAAAGCCATGACAACCAATTTCATCACTTCACAGTAGTATACTCAAATCATTATGATTTTGTCTTACTTTAGAAAGCCTATTTAAGACATCTTTTATAAACAACTTTTTTTACCTGGAATTCATTAAAACAAACATTATTTTACATGCATTTTAAACTGAATAAATGTTCAGTACTGATTATTTTGACTTATCAATTAATTACTATTCACCATAAAAATGTGTTTTAATACATTGTCACGTTTAAACACTTCCTTCTTCAAAATTTCACTTGGAAAAATGTAGTCACATGGACATTTTAACATCTTTAGAAGTATTAGCCCGTCTACTCATTATCTTAGAATGTTTTATATCACAGGTCACTAAGATATATTGTGTTATTTTATTCATGTTTGTGAGGTGTTAACACCCAAAGTGATTTTATTAGAGTTTTCAGTACTCTTACATACACCCTAATAATATATACCCATATATATGTGTATACATGTGAATATAGGTCATCCACATGGTATGAAAATAAGGGAAAATGTTAGTTAATTCATTCTGACAAATATTACCTCAGTGGTAAGTAGCTTGTAGTGAATTTTAATGACCCATTATAACGTAGATAATTAAAGGGAGCAAGATTTCTTATGGAATGTTTAGTGACAGGTTACTTCATACACGTGTCACGCTTAGCAGATGCCCTTAGTCTATTTCTGTATTCAAATTTTTAGTGGGACATAACTGTTTAAGGTAACACAGTTGATTCTGCATAGTACTAGTGGGACCCTAACTCAAATACAATGAAATCGTCCATGCAATCAAACAAAATCCCTACAAAACCAAATACTTGAAAATTATTCTGATGCTCACTAACGACTCGCCTTATTCAGACAGTTAACCTGGGGTCCTAGTTGGAAGCAGTGACCTGGAGGGTACAGCAGGTTGAATATGAGGCAGTAACTGATTGAAGAAGATATTACGAAATGGTCGTGTTATGTCGTGAATTGGCAGAAGTTAGAATTCGTGGGCTATTGAATTGGGTCCCAGTGGCTGGCTGGCTGGCTGGATTCAACCTGCACCTATATCAGCTAGTTAGTAATGCCCGTCGGGGGAGGCGATGGCTAGGCATGCGCAGCACGTGACCTAGCCATCTCAATCCCAGTGGCTGAATAGTGTACGAGCTTGCGTTGTAACCAGAAGGTCCTGGGTTCCAGCCCTGGCGATGGGTGCGTACTACTGAAGAGTCCCAAACTAGGACGAAACAGCTGTCCAGTACTCCCAGGCTTTTCAGTGGTTCTCTAACTGATGTCAGCTCATGATGAAATCCTCCATGTAAATACAATCAGTCAGCAGACGCAGGAGAATAATCCAGCGATTAACTTTTATATAACATAATTAGATGAGGTCCTTATATATTTAGGGGAGTTTTACATCAATCTATAAACTGTTGAAATTTGCTATGCCTTAATCTTACTTCACCCTTTGCGAAATCGTAAAACTGAGACAGTGAGAATTTTAACTTCAAGTAGACTCATGAAATTTATGAAAAGTAGTATATGAGGACTGAAAATTAAGTTAGGTGACACTATTGCACAGATGGAAAGAGAAACTCAAGGCACCATTAAGTACCGATGGAGTACGACAGCACCAATAAATCTGGATAAACTAATCAGTTTCCTTAAGTGACTCCAAGAATTTGTTCCACCCCCATTTCAAGGCAGATAACTGCACCAACGAACTTACATCTGGAATTGTATGCAGACAAGTGCTCTAGTTTCGCTTAGGTGGGAGATTGATTAAAAAGGAAAAAATGTTTCTGTGGAGATATTATAGGCATAAAAAGCTTCAGTGAATATGTTGACGGACTCGTTCACCATTTTAAAGTTTGTCTGTGACGAGATACTGTGAAAGAAGGGAACCTGATGATTATATCATTTCTTAAGAAAGTTTTTGGTAGATCAAACTTGTCATTAACCCAGATTTTATATATTTGCAATTACCGGGTACTAAAACACTCTGTGGTACCAACACTGTAGAGGTATTGAAGACAGAAACAGCAGCTTCCTTACTGGGATGAAGTGTTGTTGGACATTCAGATGAAATAGTCCTCGTTAGGAGAAAATACAACACATGCCGGGAAAAATCAAATAATACCCGGGTCCTTGGTCTGTACGACACCACTTTCCGGAAGGGATTAGTCGGAATAATACTAGACAGAAAATGAACGACTTTAATACCCATTATTACTAGACTGGTGAAACCGGGGTCTATAAAACACACGGCTGAATGAAAAGGATATAATTCAGAGTAATCGCTTGGATATGTTCACTATAGATTCAACCAAATTCTATTGAAGGATTTTGGGAAAGACTGAAGAATAGGACTACAGCTATTAATGGGTCTCAAAAGGACATCATCTACAGTCGTCTGGATGAAAACATGTATAGAATGTGATCCAACTACTCCATTGACACTCCAATGCAAAACTGGGAGGTATTTTTGTCACGCATCAGGGGAAACGTATCCTCTATAACAATTTCTGACCTTTTTATTCATTATTTTCACGAATATTTGTATTTTCTGCGTTAAAAAAGCTTTTCTTCATGGGATAGGTGCATCCAAAGTCATTTATTCCCTGCTTCATTGATTATGTATTAATTAAATTAGTATTTTGTGTTTGAAAAATATGAGAAAAATAGAGTGTAAGAACAGTGTGGTATGCTACGGAACTAGTTTTACGTAACAAATCCATATTTTTAAAAAAGACATCTTCAGACATAGAAGATTTCGTCGTACAAGATGAAAAAATGTCACCTCACTGTTTCCGCCTTCTTTGTATATCTGTAACTCTCGTTAATTAATATAGACATTAAACAATGTTATACTCAAACGAAATTTATTCGACTTTAACTCTTTTAGTAGCTGTAGACTATCAATTCTCGAAATATTTTCATAATTCTTTTATGTACTAGATACATTTATCAATCATCTTAGAAGGGATATTCGGGTTATTTGCATTATTTCTACTGATTTCTAGATGATTCTTACTTTGGACTTCAGAGAAAATCAATAAGGAAATCCTGTTAGGAAGAAGAAATTTTCACTAAAGTAAACGATTCGTATGGGATGCGTTTCAACAGTTGACTTTCATGCCTTGTTTACACCATGTTATTGTCCCACAACTGGAGTAGAATTTAATGCATACACTTCAAAATTTCTGTCGATTTCTTATACATAAAAGATTATCATTATTATGGATAGCCTTTTTCAAAACTGCATGACTTGTAAATTAATCAGCAGGATGAAGTAATGTCATACATGTAATCCTTAGTCTCTATGCCAACTGAAATCTATCAGTCAGGTTTGCAGTGTAGTCAGCAAGCCTAGTGGCTCGAGGTCACTATGCACTTTCATATCATATTAGGTGATCACAGGCATTCTTTAAGAAGCCCTAAAAATAAGATATTGTACTCGTCGCAACTCCACAGCAAGGCGTGAACGAAAATTTGAAGGAACCAAATTGGCCTTGGAGATTTGAGTTCACATCAACACTAAGCTGGAGTAGTTTATTAATAACTTTTCTGACTGAATTACTTAGTGACACAGTTATCAATCCTGTAGGGAATATCAGTTGCAGATGCGCCTTGTCGAGGAGTCCTAAAATATACGAAATCTAGATCCGGGGCTTCGTGATTATTACCCTCAACCACGTCAGTATATAATATATTTGACCTTGGTATATTTCATTACTAAATGACAACCAGAAGGTTTATAACTCTTTGCTGTTTAATTATCACAAAACTCCGATAAAAAATTACAGTGTATCATCGCACTGGTTGTGTCGGAGTGTGATTTTGTGTGTATTCTAAAATTTCATGGTTTCCTGAGATGACTAATTATCAAGGAAGCTTTGCTGTTGTTAACAGTTGCAAACAATCGTTGGGAAAGTTCTATAGACAAGCTACACTCTTGAGCAACATTTACAATTATTTCTCCTTTTCTGTATTCGTATTACACAGTTATGTAAACAAAATGTAAAACTAACTCCATGTTAGACAATTTTATTTTAAATGACATAATAGCATATGATTATGGGCAATAATTCATGCTCGAAAAGTCATCCAGTTGTTAATACCACATTACTGTGTGATATTTAAAATAAACTTATCTAATGTGGAATTTAAAACAAGCAACAAAGGTTAATAAAGCAGGATGACTAATGAATTCATCAAATTTCGGTAGAACTCGTCAGCTGAATACTCTACATACACAGATGTATATGTACTTTTGAAATTACATTGGGAGATATAAGACTGATAAGTAAACAAACTACATTGAATTAGTCATGCAGAAAGACAGGTGCGAATGTTTTCCAGGTCATGTTCAAATAGATAAGGGGAGAGGGGGTATGAGAGAATAAAATTACGATAAAATGCATTACGCTTCAACTGCATCACTTAGATAACCAATTAGTCACTAGAGAATATATCAAGAATTGCAAACAGAGTAATATCAATAGTAATAGTTATAATAATAATAACAATAATAATAACATTGAAGTGAGTTAAGATAATGCAACTGACAAAAGATAGTTTTAAATTAATCTAGAATAATAACAAGAGGTAGAATAATAAGTAAAAAGTTTTACCACGGTAGATTCAGAGTGACGACCATTTCCTTTTGTACACAGAGACCTGGTCTTTAAACTCGAATTGCACAAGCCTCTGTGATTGCGAGCATCTTCCTGTTTCTTTGTCTGCTGACAATAGTGAATGGCTTGATACCATCGATATCATGTCCACAGTCCACAAAATATTTTGCGGCACTTTACATTCAGCTGTTTTCAACCATTTCGGCAAATGCTCCATCATGAGAGTAGACAATCGCCTTTCTGTACGACCTATGTATTTGCTTCCACAAACACACTCAAATTAATATACGCAGTTTGAAGTGCCGAGGATTGGTGACTGATATTTCCCAGATTTTTGAAGCACTCGCTTAGTGGTGTTAAGGAAAACAAGTTTTGCAGCATAATAATTTGTCTTGATAGCTTTATCGAGTCTTCGTTTGACTACTTCCTGTACATCATCTCCTTTGAATGGCAAACTGATATAGACGGATTTCTTCGGAACTGTTTGGATAGTTTTGCAATGGCTAATTTCTTTAGATTATTTATTAATGAACTTCTCATGATATCCACTCTTAGATTGAAATATCCTTCAGAGCTTTTATTTCATACTCAGTTGTACTGCCAGAACAAATTTTTCGTGCTCTATCGAGCAGTGTTCTGACTAAGTTCTTTTTATACTGGATTGGAAAAAAGGTCTTGAAATGTATGTACTGTCCTGTCCATGAAGACTTTCTAAATATAGATCTTTCGATTGTGCCACCAGTCATTTTCACTAGAAAAACGTTTAGGAATTTAATAGTATCGTTTTCCTCGTGTTCAACTGTGAAATTGAGATTCGGGTGGCATGAGTTGAATTTAATCAACATGTCTTCAGCTCTTGATCTGCTTACACAGAAAATAAAAATATCATCAAGGTATACATTCGTTTCTTGTATATGTTGCGGCAAGGTTCCGGCTTCTAAGCCTGACAAGAATAAGTTTGGCCAAATGCAACACCCACATAAAATGTAAAAGTATCAAATACAAGTTAATTCAAAGCGTTGCTCCATCACTTAGAGAAGAAAAATAGTCTCTCTATGGATAGAAATTAAGTTTCTTTTTTGAGGAGTCTTCGTCTTTGGTCTCTGTGTTTTCTTCTTGAAAATGTGATTGCGGTGATCAGCGTTGACAGATGTGCCTGGAACCAGGATCACCGCAATCACATTATCAAGTAGAAATTAAGTTTGTAAGTCAACATAATTCCTTATCTATTTTTTCCCTCATCACTTACTTAATTCACGTAACTTATCATTATTTGCATTGATGGTTAGTGTTCGAATACTTGCCAGCCACGCACATGATCTGGGTGGAAGGGGGCAATTCCTGTCCGACTCACTCTTAAGCCTTACTCAGCCGTTAAGCCCGGTAAAGAGGGAAGGTCTGAAATGAGGCCAGCAACCCCACCCAATAAAAAATAAACACCACTGCTACTGATTACATAGTGCTACAAGAGCCCCGTATGAAATATATAATTCATATATGTCCAAGCCAAGTTCACCTTTAACAGTTTGAAAAAACTTGGGCATTGGGCATATGATATTCATTATAATAAAGGTTTTTGTATTTCCCAATGAATGAAACAAAAACGACGGACGATGATCAAGTTAGTAACCTTTATTTTGATATCATAATAGACGTACTAATACCTTTGTTATTTGGTTTAGTGATCTTCATTGCTATTTTTACTCTCAATATGTCCCTTTAACTTGACCTAAGTCTATTTTCTCACCCCCTAACTATTTGTTATATACATGCTGAGATTTTGTAAATTCCGGTTTAACAATACTTTGATAAAGCTATTAGCATTAAATAGCGAAACGTCAGTCAAAACAACGTCCTTTTGTTTTTCATTTATTGGGAAATACAAAAACCTTTATTATAAATATATATTTCATCTAATTTAGGAAACAACAAGACATACATTCTCTTAAATTAAAGTGAAAGATCTATACAATTGGAATATTTAATTTACGCTTAAAATAAAAATTTACCTGCGCAGAATAAAGTCGTGTTTGACTGTTTTGTCTGGAATTCAATTTCAACTTTTTCCTCTGTACTCGTAATTGGTCGATTTGTTAATTTATTCAAGATGTAACCATGACCGGAAAACAAAGCGATTCTTGGAACTGATGCAGAAAAACACAAAAAAGAAAATGAAGCATTAATGTGTCCTCTGCAGTATCAATCAAATAGTGTTCATAGTTGCTACTTTGGGTCAATGATAATATCCTCCCACTCACACAGGAGGTTTGGGTTCTACCTACAGTCAGTGCGACTCCAAACATCGACTATTCAGTTAGATGGGAGCAAGCCTGAGGAAGATGGAGGGCTGGGCGAAGATTTGATTCTGTGCTGTGCACGATATTTATGCGTAACTTTGTGATCAGATGAGTACATGACTTGATTTTTCTGAATCCACTTCTTTCGAGTGAAGTTTTGCATCCAAATTGGTCCAGCGCTAAGCATTATGTAATCTCCCTCTAGTTGGAAAGCATTCTGATTTACGCTATATACTTACATGCATCTATATTACACTACGAAACTTAAAGCAGTTGAAATAAAGCCTTAAAAAATTTGAGCTCTTTTCTATCCTGTAGATATCTTCGTTCATATTTCACTTATACTAATCAGTGTTTAAGTAAGATATTACAGCTGCGGATATCCAAAATATATAGGCTTAAAGAAACATTCATCTAACAACTAAATCAATTACTAAACAACATATAATAATACATTTTATTTTCTATAATGTTACAACTGTTATAACGTTTACTTCACTAGTCGAGTGCATGTCATTAACACATGTAAACCTAGAATAGATAAAAAGAATTTAGTAATAGCAACAAAACTCCACCCATCCACCTTACATATTTACTTCAATTTCTCTCTGGTTAAAAGTATCTGTCGTGCGAACTAGAATGTTTAAATCAGTCTTCCGGTGAGAATTCTTTCTCTTATATTTTTTCTCCAGACAACAATTTACAGACTATTTTAGCATTACTCCTGGAAATTTGTTACCATATCTCCATATCATCGTAAATCATCAGATTACTGAGTGATACTCTAAAGTAAATTGACTGCCTCTTTGTTTCAGCCTCCAGTGAAGTGAGATGCACACATGGTAATGCATATGTCGTCTAACTGTTGTTCTCAAACTCGTGTTATGCATATATATACAAAATAATGTAGTAAACACTACTTAACAGCAGATCCAATGATTATAAAATTCAAAAAAAACAACAATGATTTCTACCAGCCACAAGTGACAATGCTCACTGGAATCATAAGTTGATTTAAACGCTTGTGTGGCACAGATGTATTCGTCAACCTTGCTGATTGCATTGCTGAAACTCGTAAACATCAGTTTCACTTGATCGAAATAAGTTCATCTAGTGAACATATTTTCTGTCAAACTAAGTTCGTGCACACAGATTAATGTTTGAAAGTTAGTCTTGATTAGGAATCCAACGAATATAACATCCAGATCATGCTATTTTTGATTCAGTACTTAACAAAGTGAATAGGATTTTGAAAATGTATTTGAAATGGCATTTTATCAAAATTATCTGCTGAAATTGAATTCCATCACGGAATAATTGCAGTCAATAAAAGCGTAGTGATACTTTATCATTTCGTGCACATTTCAGCGATCAACCTCTCCCTTCATCTACCTATATTACATTTTAGAACTGTAACTATGAACCAACCTATTGAATGGTTGTATATTAGCTCATGCGTTCAGGTTGCTGAGTTTGATCTAACTTATTCATTTCCATGGCGTCAGTCCTTTTGCAGTTAGCCAAATTCCAATGTTCTGAATGCCTAACCAACCTCTGTCTACTAGTTTGACCTATATACTTGATATCAGAGTCATTTGCAGGGTATTTTGTTGATCAAATTATTTTACCTAATTGGTTCATCAAAGTCCTTTAGCCTACATATTTCGTTCCTGAGTTAGTTTGTAGGTTTAAATGCCACCAAGATTTCTACTTTATGAAGCATCCTGCATTGAGTTTCAGATTTCCTTTGTTTCCATAGTGAAACCTTAGATGCCTTATATCCTTTCTTATTTATCTTATCATAAATAGTTTCACTACTACTTTCCTTTTTATTGCGTTTTTCTTCAAACTTTTCAGTGATTTTTATGCAGTAGTTACTTAACACTAATGCCCTACCACCTATTTTCTCACTATGTGGTTTTAGTACGTCAGTACATCGGTTTCTTCAAGGCTGCAGGTACGCCTTGCCGGTGAGTTTCAACAAACACGAAACCTGAGTCCAGCGCTTCCTGAAACTCCAACCATCTTAAATGTATTCACAATGTGTCGCGATGACGAGTCACCTAGCTTGGTGAGTTCCATCTACTCCAAAATCAAAAACTAAACAGATTCTAATCATTTATCCAGAAGTTCTAATAAAATTATTAGAATACCCTGTTTTCACCATGATTTATTGATCCAATTCTCAGAAATAAAGAGACAAGTAAAGACAATCTGTGGTAGGTTAAATTTCGACAAGGTTTGACATCAAATAAAGAATCATTGGTACTGGGGATTACAAGATAACTGTATCGTCCTAGTTTCGTACATTTCAGAAGCCCACTCCACTAGCTCTACCAGGAGTCAAATTGACGACCTTCAGGTTATGAGGTGGAATTCAACACTGGAATTCAACTGCTTTGACGAAATCTAATTGCTCATAAATTCTAACTTTCGCTAGTTTGTGACACAATGTGCCATCATCCTACGTCGTCAACTTGTATCTACCCTCTCATGCGACATGAAATAGGTGAAATATCTGCAAACCAGCGCTCAAAAACCAAATTGCCGTTAATTTTTTTTTGTTGAACATGGAATGAAATTCTTGAGGTGCTGATGTAAGCAAAAATACCCACTGGTAACATTGACTAAAGGTGTCACAACACATCACAAATCGATTGCAGTTAGAGTTTAAGGGTCATTTGATTCAGTCCCACTGACTGAATGGTAACATGATTGTCTCGTATTGCGAAGGTCTTGTGTTCGATCCTCGTCGGGGTTATCAGTGTCCACTGCTCCAGTGTCTTAGACAAGCAAGAAAATACGTTTGGTATACACTGGTCTCCAATCGTTATTTTTATTTATGTAGGTTAGTGTTGAAATCTTACTCGAAGTCAGTCAAGTCCCTAGAAATCGACGTTTGAAATCTGTGAACACTTGAACGTCTTGGGTCGCTTAAACACCGTTAGCTAGACACAGCTTAACAATAATAACGTGGATGTTAAAGATTTATTTAAGCAAAGTAGATATGAACTAGTCAGTGTCAATATTCAAAACTCTTTCTGACTGAAATGTAGACAAGATATTACAAGAATACTGTTGTACAGAGTTAAAAATCTATATACTTTAGATAACGTAGAAGAGAACTAAGCTGAAATTGACAGATACTTTGAAGAAAACTGCTATGGATTTATCCGTTAAAAAAGTACTTTACGAGAATGGCAGTCTGTAAATCTTAGTTTTTCCCAATATTTCTAAGAGTGATCAGACAGCTGATGAATATTTAAGAATACACTTTCAGAAATATAAGACATTTCGTTCATCAATTTAGGCGTTTTCTGACTGACACTCGTCTCGTATGATCTGTAGTTTTTTTCAATCAATCAATTTGTAAATTCAGACCACATTTATAGGGATGATTGAAAGATAAATAATTACCTTACATATTTACTGTTTGAAATGAATATCCGTAAACTAGCATTTTCAATGTGTTAGAGAAATCCTTATTTTTGTATAACATTGTATGCAAAATCTTTACTTCTATCAACAGTTAGGTTTATTATGCGATATATTTAAAAGTCAGTTTGATGAGTGATAAGTTCGAGCTTCTTTTATTAACATCTGTAAACGCTGGTTACAGGATGTCATCATGAGCTGTCTTAGATAAGATATAAATTTACTAGCCAGATGGGAATTCAATACAAAATCTAGTTGTGTAGAAGTACTTTTAATAGCTAATCAAATCCGCTACAGAATCAGGATTCAGGGTCTCTTTAACATTTTGTCGAAGAAAAACCAAAAATCTGGAGTTTACAGACTACTGAATACATACAGTGCAGCTGAAGGATAAAAAGGCTGATTTGAGACCTGGTAGTCCTGACCTAGTCTTTTTGTGGTTTAATGAGTTTGAACTACTGCATACATATCTAAAATGGAGTGAACGATCCGTTAACCTTAGATATGATGGAGAAGATTTGTGGATGATTTTGATGTGGTTGTGTTTTCTGACCTGGATACTTCAAAATGAAGTATGCACTGAAGATGATGCCTAGCAGGTCGACGAAAGCTTCACAAATTAACTATCCAGCTCAGAAAACACAACCACATCAAGATCCGTTAACCATTTGTCCCCTTTGATTCTTTGGACAATATTCCTTTCTGATGAAAATTACTTTGACATACACTGATTTCCTCATATTACTTTATGTTCATAATAACATTCTTTTCTTCTTGTAATTTCTAAAGATACCGCTATGAACAACAATATGACAACCAAAGACAGGTTGTATTGTTATGTTTAACTTGTTATATTCATAAATTTACTTGTGATTAATTAGAGGAAATTAAATAACACAATTAGTCGGTATCTTAGTTGTCACCTCATTCAAAGTGGCCTAATTTGATGAAATTAGAATTGATTAGTTTCAATTCATTTAATAATAATAATAATGACAATAATTGGACAGGGTTATTCTATACAATGCATAACCAAGAAGATAATGATAAGCTTATTAATAATTTTGGACAGAATTATCAGCAAACACTAGATTGAAAGTCACCTTCAGATTGCTGAGAATAAAAATAATAAAGTCAACAGGATAAAGTTTGAGAAACCGTGAGAATGTTTTGTTAATCACTGAGTTATGGAAATACACTTTAAAAAAACGTAGGCTTGTTAAAACATTAATAGGTAGCAAAAATAAAACTGGCCCGTTTTAGAAGGTAGAAACATAATGTGCCGAACAGTAGATTTTCTCATTATTATTGACGCGCTTATCATTAAGGTAATTGTGAATATGAAATTCAATGCATATATCCCAGGAAACTCTGAATTACAGTACTTAGTATTCAGTGTCCAGGATTGCAACCGTTAACTTCAGCTAGTTGTTTCAGTCATGACCTGAAGAAATCTTAGTGTAAGCGTTGGTTGACGTCATTCGCTAGGCTACCAGGCTATTCCAGTAAAAAAGATTATTAAACCTAGTAATCATAAGCATATCTCAACCGATTAGTGGCATTCTGGATACTATCAGGCTACAATGAAATAAACCCTTATCGAAAAAATGAATCTAATATTTCTTTAGGTCACTGTTGTTTTTCCCGTTTGATTGTTTGAACTGAAATATTCAACCACTCATTGAGATTGGAGGTGTACCCAGATGCCGAGTCACGACAAGGATGAGATGAGCATTTCGGATTCCACTGCTAGTCACCATCCACCAAATAGAACAAAGTTAATCTTGTCAAGGCTACAGAAAGATGCAAAACGTATCGGAAAAATATTACTTTAGGAAGCTTGTATATTTTAGATTGGACGCTAGTCAGTAACTAGTATATTGTGTGTGTCTAGTCCTATCTATGTTACAAACTGAATTCTGTCAGTCAAGTTTGCAATGTGGCTACCATGCTAGGTGGTTCACCATCACGGTGCACTATGAATTGTAGGCATTAGATGGCTGAAGGCAATCGGCAGGAAGCCTTGGACCTAGGTTTCCTGCTAGTTGGCAGTCATCAGCAAGACGTATCTACAACCTCGAAGCAACTCACGTCCCAGTGCTGAGTGACATGGATTTGAATCTCAGAAGTCCTCCAACCATCTAATACCAACAATTATGCCTGAATACACGTCAAATTGTATTACATATTGAGTGCCTTAGTTGTGAAAGCATCGATTAAAAGGTGATCAACTCCAAATCCTGACATATGAATGACAAGTTGCTGTCTGTTCTTTCTTTGCTTTCACAGTTTTTAAACCAACAGGTAGGTTATACCTTTTATGCACATTTCTTAGTTCATTTTCTATGCTTCTGTCCAAAATATTTGGCTATTAACTAACATCTAGTGAACAGTGTGATTCAGGTGACGTCATACAATATCAGGGTAGATTTCATCATCAACCAAATTTGATTACACAACCAATGAAAACCAACGAGTATTTGGCAGTTATTGCGATCTAGTTTGAAAGTCCCTAGCGCTGTTGATTCATGATCCCATAAGAGATCGAATCCACGACCACCTTGATTCCGTTAGTTAAAAACAGCGATTCCAACAGCCTGTATGATCATGGGCAGTAATTTCACTGGGAATATTACCAAAATCGAAAAAAACTTATGATTGTATATAAACAACCATTGAAATACGACTGTTATTAATTAGCCTATTGCACAGTGCACGAATTTTCTGCAGATTTTACCATATTTCCACTAACTTTGTCTATTTCGTGTATTCAGATTAATTAGATCACTTATCGCGTGTAGTACACAGTTACGACTTCCAGTTATTAGTTTCCACTTATTTACTGCAGCCGCCTTCGCTCCATACTGAAGATCAAATTGCCAGCCAGAAAGATTAAGTAACAGGAAACTCTGGCAACAAACCAACCAAGATCCGATCACTCAACAAATATGTAGGAGAAAGTGGAGGTGAATGGATCAGGTATACATTGAGGAGGCCACCGAATGACATCGCACGCCAGGCCATCTCTTCAGTGGAATGTCAATGGGAAGCGACGAGTGGGTCGTCAGTGCGAGGTTGACATGGAGAAGATCGTGTGAGGAAGAGATGAGCTAGTTTGGTGAATCGTAGACTCATCCGAAGAGGACGGCAGCCAACAGAAGAAAGTGGAGATGTGTTTTTGAAACCCTATAACCCACTTGGAACGCAAGAGAATAATATATATACATATATAATTATTCGTTCTCGTCTAGATTACACCTCATATTACGTCATACGTAATGTGATGTAGAACATAGTAACCAGCATCTAATTTACTTTATAAATATGATTATGATTCTATGCCTCATGAAAATGACTCGTCAAAAAGAAAGTCTTCGTTGTTACGTCTTCTTTTGGTTTACGACTGACAATGGCAACTACCCTTTCATTTTAAAACTACATATTGCAACTCAGTATTTCGGTCTTATCATAACGTATAAAATTCCTTCAAACGTTTTCTGTCAGTCTCCAAATTAATTCTTAGCATATCAGTTATTTACGTAAACGCCAGTTTAATCAAACTTATTGTGTACTTTGTACATGAAAACTGGAAAGGTAAAATTCGGACAAAAAATCTCCATTCAATTTTTCCGCCTGAAGCGAATTTTAAATAGCGCTACTATTGATTTACCTATTGATTTCATCACCCTTGCTTTTTCACACAGCTTTCTAGGATTGACTTCGAAGCTTGAAATTTCTCCGCTAAACCAGCTTTTGTATGAAGGTGTAAGTTCAAACTGCATCACTACAGGCTTTCATGCAAAAATAGCTTGTCTCTCATCATGAATTGGTGTAGATTGTCATTTCAAATATCATTATCATTCTTTCGTTCACTAGATAAAAATTTTTGAAACATATCCTAACATTTCACTGGAAGATATCAGAAATGATTTTAAATTCTCAATTCCATCTAATCAACATTTTGTCTAACCTAGTAGGCATTCACGATTCCATCGACTTGAAACGTAATTGACTCTGTTTCTGATGCAATTTCTACCTATCCTCTGACGCGTTAGCTTCATTCAATACTAGTACAAACCATTTCTGACATACTGACTTCTGGATAGCGTTATTAGAAGACGGAGATTATCTGAAAACATATGTGATGTATTTGCGCTATACATTTCGAACAATCTGATCACACATTTACTCGTCAAGTCGATATATAGGAAAAAGTTAAATTAAAAAAAAGTGACAAAAAAAGGATTTAAGAATGAATAACATAATAGACATGAGAAATAGGAAAATGTATTCATTTGATGTTAATTCTTTGTTTACCAATGTACCATTGGTTGAGACTGCTGATATTCTTTGTGACTATAGATCTTCTAGCTGTTTTTCATTTCCTTTTCCTTTAACTTATTTGAAAGATTTATTACTATTATGTACTGACAACGTCCATTTCATGTTTGAAGGTGAACATTTTAGACAAGTGGATGGCATTGCTATGGGGAGTCCATTAGGACCTTTGTTAGCGGGCGTTTACATGTCTTATGTTGAGAACTTGATTGACTTAATTTCTAAATTGTGCTTCTATAGGAGATATGTAGATGATATCACTTTGATATGCGACGATCACGAAAATGCGAGTCGTCTATTAGACAGACTTAACTCTGTACAGAATCATATTAGTCTTACATGCGAGGAAGAAAGTCGCAACCACCTTGCATTTTTAGACATACTTCTGAGTCAAAGAGATGATGGTTCAATAAGACCAGCAATCTACAGAAAGCCCACTTGAACAGGGCAACACCTTAATTTTCACAATGTCTGTCCATTACAGTATAAGAGAGGCTCAGTGAAATGTCTATTTTAGAGGATTCAGCGTATTTGTACAGCTGATGTTATAGACAAAGAAGACGAAATATTGATGAATACTCTTGTTGAAAACGGATATCCTTTAAAATTTTTGAACAGGTGTAGAAGTCAATTAGTGTCTAAACCTACAATCCATATAGCCCCTAAGAAAAATGTTTTCATCAAATTACCATATGACGGTGAAATAAACACTAGGATTTTGAGACAAAGGTTAAATTCGATCATCCGTGAAACCTATTACGCAGCCCAGCTTGTAATTGTCGATAAAGCTAAAAATATGCTCCACTGCAAACCTCAAAAGTGCACAAGTAATTTTGTCACATCCCATACTATTTACCAATTTTCGTGTGTGTGTGGTCACATATACATGGGGACGAATAATCGCGCTTTGCATGTGAGGGTGGGAGAGCATATCCCAAAATGACTAGAAAAACAAATAAATTGTGGAAAACCAATAGATGCAGGTGTCAAACTACCAACTTCGTCTATAGCTAAACACCTAATCGAGATGAACCATAAGATTGATGTTAACACAGCCTTTAAGGTCATCTGTAAAAACGATCAAGGGCGCTTAGTGAAATACGCTGAGGCTATAGCTATTCATAAGCTTAAGCCAGCCACCCCCTGTGTATTTAAAAACAGTTTATTATTTCTCTTAACCTACCTTGGTAATCCTTATTTGATTGGATTACCAAACGTTGTGTTAGTCATTCTTAAATCTTTTTTCGTCACTTTGTTTAATTTATATATATATATATATATATAAAGTAAGTAAATGTGTGATCAGATTGTTCGAAATGTATAGCGCTAATACATCACATTTTCCAGATAATCTCCGTCTTCTAATAACGCTATCCAAATTTATAAAAGGGACTAACTGTTTTAAATACTGACTTCTTCCATTTTCCAAAGGAAAACGTACCCAGTTTTGATTCTTGGCCAACACACTCCTTATTTAACGTCACCTAACTGCTAGTAATCCTGGAAAGAGAGAAAGTTAGGTGTGAAGTAAGCATATCCACTCAGTAAAAGCAACACTATTACTGATTAAATTTCAAAGTTTGAAGCGTTGAAAGTAATTGGAAGAAACAGTCACTCCCGTTCTCTTTACATCTAATTCCAATAATTTTGGACACACTGTCAAAGAACAATAAGAATGCATAAAAAAGCCGGCGATAATAAAATTTAACGAGCAGATAGGTAAGACTGTGTGATCTCTAACATAAAAATATTGTTTATTATGAAACCTACAAGGAAAGTGTTGATATGGTCACCCAGCCCATCGATAAGTCGAAGACGAACAACAAGCATTATCCTCATCCTGAACGACCAAATTAATTTACTGCTGCAACGGGCAGTTATGCTGTATATGCTAAAAACCTCATTTTGAGTGACAACCACTTGGACAAAAGTAAAAATGAAGAATTCCTAATTCAAAAAGTTTCAGATCATAAAAGTGCAAATTGATATGCTTAACATCAAAGCCTCAAGCTTAGATATGACTATGAAGTGATATTTACTGTCAGCGAATAGCAAGAGCTCCCAAGCCATGCGGAAAAATACCTCATAAAATTTTTGTCAGTTTATATTTTAATGTCAGATATCTAAATAACACATTATTTATTTCATTACATGAACATAGAAATGCTACAGTAAGCGTCATTCTAAAGAAATGTTGTAAATCCACTAGCTACAGCTATTTTACATGTTTAAATCTTGTACTCCAAATTAAATACTGACTGCTTACCTTGTATATTTCTGTAGATACAGGTCAGAGACTCTTTGTCACCTTTGAAGCCCTTTTGTAGCTGTAGTTTCTTAGCCTAGAAGGCAATCCTCCACAAACCTCCACAGCATCGTTTCAACTAAAGGTAGTGGAACGGAAGAGGATTTCAAAGCCAGTGCGAACCCAGAAAGCACAATAGGCATTGACTTATCTGAAATCACCGTAGTGTGGCGATCTGTAGCACTCAGCATAACCAACAGAATCCGAAATTTTAACATTTTTATCAAGTCCATAATTCTATATAGTTTAGAAGCATAGTGCGCTCTTCATCGAAAGCCTTCGCAACAGGCTGCAGACCTTCACTAACAGCTGCCTTCACTCAATATTGAAGCTCAAATGGCCATTCAGAAAGAATAAACAGTAAGGAACTTTGGCTGTGAGTCAACCAAAAGTTTATTTTTTAAATATCCAGAAGAAAATGTTGATGAACTGGATATACGCTGAGGAGAAGTTCAAAAGAAACCACACAACAAGCCTTCGAGTAAAACCCGAATGTGTTGTAGAGGGTTCGGTGCTGATTCAAGAGTCATATGAAGAGGATCATGTAAGGAGGAAATGAAGGCTTATGGTCAGACGTAAAGCCTAATCAAAGCGATATCAGAGTAAAGAATACAATGGAGTTGTGCTGACGAAACCCAATTTTCCACTTTAAACGCGAATAATGAAAAGTAATAAAGATAATAATAGACCTTATGTCGTATACGACCGGTTCCATTAAGACTTAAAGTCTTCTTCCAATTGAAAGGCACATTTGTACTTACTTTCCTTGTTCTTTTTTTTCAAAATTGTAAACAACTACTTAATGTATTCATACAGCATGAAATTCAGTTTATATTTTTGTTATAATGAATCAGAAATAGAAATATTTCACTTATAAGCTATCTGAAGACGTAAATAACATAATTATAAGTTTCTTCTTTCATCTCCCTATAGATTATTTTTAATGAAGCAATCAGTTTTCTATTTTTGATGAAGTTTGACAAACTAAAACCTTTTTGAAATTATACACATCTGTGAGACGTGCTTTAAGTGAATTAAAAATAGTTGAACCTTTGAAACATTTTATGTGGGTGTGTCTGTAGGTATGTAAAAGGCTGACAATCAATTATCAACATTTCGAGTTAAAAAACTTCCAAATAGTGAATGATACCAAACACTTATTGAAAACGGAATGATGGATAATGTTTGAAATCATTCGCAATCTGAGAAATTTTCTTATGAACCCAATAACATTTAGGATAGAATTTTACAGTGAAAACGCCTAGGTTGTCCTTTGCATATCCTTTCGAAAAGCGTTAAATAACACTATCCAGCATGAATGTAAACAGGAGGTAATACTTCAGTCAAAACTTCTATAATTGGACACCTCGTCAGCATGTGTCAAAAAATCTCAACTGATTAATCCTTCAGAGTCATTTGGAAAGTGGACAGAAATCTATCAGAAACAGTGAACATCTAACTTCCCCAAGCGCAGAATAACTCGCCGTATGCATCGAGAAACCGGATGATTTTATGTATTCAAAGGCAGGTAGATAAACGTTCACATCTACTGTGAATGTAGCCTTGTTCAGTTCCTGATTTCTTTATTAATTTTTTCAATCATTCCATAGCATGCCTTTCTTCATATTCAATTATAGCATAATATTTCACTGTGTTTCTCTGAGATAGCTGAGGTATTATCCAGCGCTATATGTAATTACACTCAGCTACAAAAATGGATGGAAAAATATTACAGTCTTAACATAATGATTGAGGCTTTATTTATGGAATCAACTGAAGATATGTGCATTAACATCGATTAGACACCGATTCCGGACATCTGGATAATTCTGCTACCCCTCCGACGAATAGGAAGGAATAAAGAGAACCGTAAGACCAAAGTTTCAAAGTTTTTTAGTTACAAATGGTATGATTACGAATAATAAAATATGTTCAAAACGTCAGCCAGTAAATTAAACTGTTTTACTTTGTGATACATCCAATAAACAAACTAGTATGGAATTGCACACTAAACCGGTGGTAGAACACTGGCCAACCACGCAAGTGCTCCAGGGTCTGATTCCTGTGCAGCGCACTCCTGAACCTCACTTAGCCAATGGTAAGTTCGGCAAAGAGGGAAGGTGGGTCGTGAGAGTAACAACCTCATCCCGTAAAAATAGCCACTGCTACTGTAACTCTAAGGCTCTAGCTTGCAGTCCCGTGTTACTCTAGTAACGCGAAGAAATAAAATTTAAAGAATAATAATGACATACTAAAATAATGTTCAAGTTTTACAAATATATCATTGCTTTCTGAGGTTTTGACACTTGTGAACTCTTAAGTCAGTCATAATTTTAAAAGGAGCAAAAAGGTGTGAATGACAGTCACAGTTGAAAGAAATACAACAGTACAATAATATTCGTATTATTTAGTTAGATTCTACTTGCATGAGTTGATGTTTTAAGGCATTTTTACTTTTCAATTAGAAAACAGGGATTTTAAATTGAAAAATGCCTTCATTAAAATATCCACTTGCTTCCATTCTTCTGTATTCAAAATGGAAAATAGGGCTTCAGTGTTTGACATTCCACAAGTAATGGTGTTGTTTTTTTTAGTGGTCGGGTTGCTAACCCAACAACCAATCTTTGCCCCTTTTCAAACTTACTACTGCCTGGGTGAGGTTAAAGAACGCGTTAGCTTGAAATCAAACCTTGTCCCCTGGTTTGGATGGCGAGTAATCTACCCCTGACGAATAATAGAGGTTAAAAGGCCTTTATGCTAACTTGTAACGCTCACTGCTTAAACTTTAGTGATTATCTTATCGGGAATCTAGAGGTGATAAACAAGGTCCTCAATGTCACCTGCTTTATCAGAGCAGAATGTTACTCATTGAAATTTTGAAGACATAATTTGTACCGACTTGTATTAGTGCATCATTCCCTGCTAGTTTATTAATCTCAGTTGGTCACTTTTTAGGTAGTATCGTCAACCAATGTTTATTCTTATCCTGAATAACTGACTATGATCTGCTTAAAACACAGGTATTCATAAAATCACTTAAGCAGTCTACATAGTAAGCACAGACAACAGAAGTTTGTCAGTCAGAGATTCAATGTAATGAAAAGCTGTAATTAGCCTGGTCGTGGACACTTGAAATAAGGGTATCTCAAAGTATGATATCTATAGTCACTTATCTGAGCCAATAAACAAACAAACTCAGCAGAAATCAACTGGAAGTGTTCAGCAAGTGCAAATTTATCATTATTTATAAAATGTTTGAACTGGATTTTGAAAAGTAAGGAATTCCGCTTATTTTAGTGGTAGTATTATTAGTAGAATTTTAAAAATTCCTTGTGTGACGTATGTGTATGCTGATAATACCAATAAGCGATGAAAACAGCTAGCTAAATTATTACTGGGTCTCACTGAATTATTTATTCTGTGAATTTATAAATACACAGTATAACCAATAAATATACAACCCAGGATACCCAGTGTCGGAGTAATGAAGTTCATATATATCTGATTTTTCTCTTCTGTGATAAGTAAACTCCTCAAATGAAACTGTACAGTCAATGAAAAGATTTGACCCAATTGACTTTCGTATCGCTTGTCAACCTAACTTGCAATAAATTCTTAGTTACAGGATTTCATCATGAGCTGAGATCAGCTAGAGAACCATTGGAAAACCCGGGAGTACTGGACAGCTGTTTCGTCCCGGCTTTTTGGGATTCTTCATCAGTGCGCATCCACTGGGGTTCGAATCCAGGACCTTCTGGTTACAAGGAGGGCTCTTAGACCATTAAGCCACTGAAGATGAATACTCTCAGAAGACATTGGTTAGTTGTCGCGCTATGTCGTGAGTTGGGAGAAGTTGGAATTCATGGACTGGCCACTGGTTCTGGTCCCAGTTGCTTAATGGTCTACGAACTCGCCTTGTAACCAGAAGGTCCTGCGTTCGAACCCCGGTGGGCGCGTACTGATGAGGAATTCCAAAAAGCTGTCCAGTACTCCCAGGTTTTCCAATGGTTCTCTAACCAATGTCAGCTCATGATGAAATCCTGTAACCAATCAATCAAAACCCTACAAACCAGTACTTGAATGAGTTCTTAGTTTTAGATCATCTTCATTTGTCAATTTTATTGTCCTTAATCAATATATATTTTTTCTTACTATGTTAAGCTATATCTTACCAGACTTCCTACCATGTTATGTAACAATTTATTTACCTAATAATCGTACTAATCCTATTAATTTCACACTACCTTCCAAGATATATATATTCTATAAATAATTCTGTAAACAGCATGATTTGTTTTATCGCTTGATACTGAACTATGATTATAATCAGAAACAGTTCATCGCATTTCACATTATTATAAGTTTTCACAACTTCAAATTTCCTTATGGGATATAGTCTCTCACAGCTGACATATATATATCGTTGTACAGCTTGGTAAAAAAATCGTTGAAAAGAGTCTCTTTCCTGAATACTGTGTACTTAAGTATTTCACAATACTAAATTATTAAATATAAAATTTGATTAAATTTGACAAAATGTCAAGTTAGCACTCTGCGTTCCAACGACATGATTATTACATGAATGTGAAATCCAGACCATTTCGCACTTCTCCTAAGCCTTTTACACGTTATCACTGTCTAAATTATTTTACTTTTTTGACTCCTTCATGGATTTGATCGCTTCTTATGTAGTCAACTTGAATACCTACTTATTCGATGGTTGAAGGCAATCGACAAGAAACCTTAGACTTAACTTTCATGCTTATTGGCACTCAGTGGTCAGCAAGGCGTATCTGAAATCTTCAAGGAATTCACCCAGTGCTGCAGTTAGAGACGTTAACACTGAGGTATTTGAACTCACGATTGCCCCTTATGTAGGACTGTTTCCAACACACACACACCTTGACATGTTGATATTAACTAAAGATTGTTAACAAACTTATCGCCACTAGATTGGTTTCAAATTTTTATTGTGTATTGGAAAATGCTACATTTATTAAAGTATAGTCATAGAAGAGGATCTAACTGAAAAGTAAATATTTCTTCACTCAATCCTTATCTCTTCAATCCACCAATTAACACTAACGAAATACTTTTACAATGAAGACAACCACTGTTTTCTCGTTTTGGGCAAATAAAAGAAATCGCTAAAAAACATATACAGTTAACGAAAGGTCACCCTAAAAAGTGCACGACGTGCATACTTCGTTTTTAAAATTTCTATTCATTCCACGTACAGAAGGGGTTCTTACTGTTAGCTGAATCAAGACAATCGGCAGAAAAAACTATATACCTTCGTTTTATACGTTTTTGATACTTTACAGGAATTATCAAAAATACGTGAACCTTGAATTAAAGAAGGTACTTTCACGAAACAGGAAATATTGTATCATATCATATTAGAATCTTGGAAAGAGTTTAACTGACTTAAAAGCTGAACAGCCTGAATGTCTGTGTTACTGTTTCAAGTGGCATATTCAGCGGGTTGCACAAACTTCTACGCCATTTTTGTAATTTACTTTCTAGTTAAGTAATCAGGAAATTTTAAAAAAAATATTATAATTAACGGTTAACATACATTACTCTACATTATACAGTGTAGATACAATTAAAATAATTCGAATAGTTATTGCTAAAACTCCTCAATTTCCGGTAACAAGAAATAATTGAAACTAACTTTTACGTGAAAGGAATGCAAAGTGTTTCCTAATGAACTAACTATAAGTGACAAAAAAAATTATAATAACTTTACTACAACGCTTTCGTTTTTTTTCTCTCTGTCTCTTTTTGTGTAAGAAATCCTTATTCATTTGTACAAATTTAAATCATTTTCAGTTCATTTGTTTTTTTTTTAAAGTAACTCATTTTTCTGCCTTTAAAATATGAAACGGAAATAGTTAGTTAAACGGAAATCAAAGAAACGAACACTTAGGTGAATAGACATGATGATATTGCTAATCTTACTGATGTTATTATTATTATGATTATTATTATTGCTCTTGTTGTCATTTAATGATTACTTTTATTTTAGTTCCCCCTTTATTTCATCTACACTTGAACAGAACAGAACAGAACAGAGAGTAGAACAGCAGCAAGAAACACTATGATACATGTGATGAGTGGGTAGGGGCTGAAGGAGGTGAGGTGGTGGTATAAAGTAAATCTTAGAAAGTAATACAACTCTCAAAAAAATAAAGAGACATTGTCATTTTGGTTCCGTTTGTAACTTTCCTCTTTTTTTTCCAAAACAGAGAAAAAGAAGAATGAAACCCGGTTAATTACAAATGTAAGCAATAATACTCATAAAACAGAGAGGGGGAGGGCCAGAAAGAGAAAGAGACAACAAAATGGAGACACTACAGAAACACGTCTGTCTTTCGGTATACACACATCCTGACACACACACACACACTTTTTATTCTTTATGCAAATGATGTTCAAGACAGACTTGTTTCATTCCTACAGGAAATGAATATTAATCACAGTCAGCTGGGTTAACGTTATGACAAGGAAAGCATATGCACAGTAGTGAATACCTTGATCGGTTGACTACAACGCATAAAAGACACAGGATACTCAGCATAAAGCTGTATGAGTGTACTGAATAAATCCAGTAGAAATCCAGTAGGGTAGGCATTGCTTAACATGCACATGGTCTGGGGTTCGATCCCCTGCCGACGTACACTCGATATCTATGGTCGGCCTGCAAAAATTGGGCTACCGATATCCATGCTGAAAATTCCATACTTGTACTGAAAATACAGTGTGGAATCAAGCTGTAATCAAAATAAATAATAAATAAATATATGAATTCATTGTGAAACAATAGTCGTTACCTATCTTCTAATGGCTATTTTTAAAAACAAATTTCCTCTCAATAAAATAACTCAAGAGTTGTTAGGGAAAACCGAATGAATCCTGATTATTACTTTAGTTAGTTGATTAGATACCTAGACAAAAAACACACCGAAAATACCCATTGAATCATGAAGAAAATTTGTTTTTAATTATTATAAGGAAAACTTTTTCTTTGTGGGTGTTGAAATCTTTTTTTAGGCTGAAAAAAGCCACAGTACTTAAGAAAAACCAAGAACTTTAAGACAATTAAACTCTTCCGAATAAATTAATTTTCAAGATAGTAATTCAGAAAGTTATCTATAGATGAAATGATAAACTTTATTTAAAAGGGGAACATTTTAACAGCCATTTAATTTTTAAATAAAAACTATACTAATAGAAGATGTGAAATTCACTGTGTAGTCAAATCTATTCATGCTTTTATTACAATGCATTTTTGAACGCTTAAAACCAACAACTAAAGTACTTCATCGATGGTTAGCAAGTGCTTATGTCTTTTTGTCTGAAATCATTTTTTTTAGTGTTTCGTATGTTGCAGTAAAAGTGAGGAAATTTGAAAGACTGTAAGAAGCATACACTCATCAAAACAGTTAACAACAGTTTAGAGCGAAAATACAATTACTTTTCTAACTTCAGACCAAACAAGATACCTACCTAGATAGTGAATTAACATCAGTTAGAAAACAAGTGAAAACCACGAAGTACTGGATATTTGTTTAGTTCGAGTTTGAGACTCTTCAGAAGTACACATACCCATCATCACACCGTGAAACCAACCTAGCAACTTCAGTTTATGTGGAAAGCCCTTTGGCTATTTATACACTCGGACGGAATTCAATGACCCGTCGATTCTAACTTCTGCAGATTCGTGCAAAAAACACCTCTGCCAGCCAAAATTACGGTTGATTATTTCTTCTCACATCAAACTTGGTTGACTCCTCTGGTCACTACTTTTCACTAGGATTCAAGGCAAATTTATCCTGCATTTAGTTACTCTTGAGCACTCAGTTAGTCTTCAAATTTTGTTTTGTAGTGATTTAATCAGCTGCAAGTTTGATGGTTAATTCAGGACTCATCGGTGACTGGATTGTGACCCAGTGGCTGGAATGTCAACTGGTTTACCTGGTAACCTAAAGGTGTTGGGTTCAACCCTCATTGGGGGGGGGGGGTTGGAGGATATGTACTGGTGAACATTTCAGAATCATGATATATCAATCGTCAAGTGATACTCGATTTTCAATAGTTCCCCAAATAATGTCATTTCATGATTTAACCCGAAACAGTTACCTATTAGCAGCGTCAGTACTACGTTCTTTGTGTTAATGTTTAGCCGCCATCAATGATGAAATTCAATATAGTTTAGTTGTTTTTGCCACTATCTGATAATACAACGACCAATATGAAGTAGAAAGATGCAAAGGAAGCTATTTCATTCGCTTATCTAAGCAGCGCCATTTCAAACATAAGTAACATGGATATGCCAACGGAAGGATCGGATAAGCGGGAAGGACCTTCAGAATCATGAAATCAATGTGGAAATCTGCTATACTCAGCAAAAGAAACAAGATTAGGATTTTCAACGTTAATATCAAGCTCGTTATGATTATTATTTTGTTATTATAGTTTCCTTGCGTTCCAAGTGGAACATACGGCCTAAACAGCACATGTCTATTGTCCTCTGTTTTTGAGGTTGTCTTCAGCTAGCTCAACGATTGCTCATAGTCTCTCATTTGCTTTCCACACGGTCCCCTCTATGTCATCGTCGGACACAAGTCCAACTCGTCGTTTCCCATCCGCATCCTACTCGAGGGCCTGATGAGCGATGTATCCTCAGCGTGTGCGTATTGGTTGAGTGATAGGTTTTTGATCGGTTCGTTTGAAGAGTCTCGCGTTCCTACTCCTTTTTGGCCATTTGATCTTCAATGTGGAGCCAGCGAAGGCAGCGGTTGATGAAGGTCTGTAACTTGTTGGAAATGCTTTTCGTGACACACAGTGCAAGTTTGTGGCCAGCACTGAAGAAAAGACTGATTGACTTCACGTTTGTTTTGAAAATCCGTATCTTGTTTTTATGCTGGCTGAGTGCAGTGCAGACTATTTCCAAACTGGTTTCAGGTTGATGGCGTATCTTTCCTTTCCTATTCTCTCTGGCTGACTTTGTCATCTTCATCTACTCTGAGTGCTTGTGGTTGAAATGATGCTTCCTAGCCGAATAAGTGAAGGAAGTAACCTCTGAAAAATCTCTCCCGCTGATAGTGATTGGTGCTGGTTGTTGTTGCTATTGCTGCTTTTTGGTTATCTTCATCACCTCTGTCTTCTCTGTCTTCACCTGCAGTCCTGTCTTCTCTACCTCACTCTTCAGCCAGTTTGTTGGTTTCCACCTGTAAGTTTACAAGTTCGTGTGACATTAAACATAAATCATCCACGCACAAAATCCAGACCTTCTCATTGGTCCAGCGTACTCCTGTCTTCTCATTCCATGTACAGAATTTGACACGTAATCCAGTCCACCACAATTAATAATATCATCGATGATAATAGGCAGCCAGCATTGTCTTACTCCTGTATGCACTTCGAATGCTTCATTGAGTTTCCTGTTGCGGACCACCTGACACGTGGCATTGTCATATAGCTGTTGAATGAGGCTAATAGATATTTGCGAACTGCACACCGTAGTGTTGAAGTAGTTTCCAAATAACTTCTCAGTCAACGCTGTCTGTCGAAGGCCTTTTCGAAGTCGATGAAGTCAAGGTACAGGTTTTACTGCCATTCTATTCTAGATTGTGTTCGATGACGATGCGTATAGTTACAATTTGATCAACACATGATTTGCCTTCCCTGAATCCAGCTTGTTCCGACGGGTGGCATAGTTATATATCCGGTGCCCCCTTAATTCTCTCCAGGTTGAAGTGGCTTATTATTTTACTTGCCGTGGACAGCATCATGATTCCATGCAAGTTCTTGCAGGGGCGTAAGTCGCCCTTATTTTGCAATTTGACGAGGTAACCCTTCTTCCAATCAGTAGGCATCTTTCCTTCTTTCCAAAATTTTTGCAGTAATCGCGTGAGAACATCTGCCGTAATCTCTGGATCCGTTTTCAGTGCTTAGGGAGGAATGCCTCCTTGTCCTGCTGCCTTCTCATCCGGTGTTCAGTAGCTTGATCGCATTCAGGATTTCTTCTCTCGTTGGAGGAGTGGTGTCCACCGGTAGTTCTATGCGTGCTGTTGGTGGTGGTGGTATTTGTGGGCGAGTTGCCGGTGGTGGTTGATTCAAGAGTCCTCCAAAGTGATCAATCCATTGTTTTATTTGTTTCTCCTCCTTTGTAATCAGGTTCCCTTGAAAGTCTTTTATTGGATTCATCTGTATAGATCTCTACCCGGATGGAGACCTGGTTATCTCATATAATGGTCTCGGGTCTCTACCTGTTCTGCTTTAGTTACCATTGTGTTGCACAATTGTCTTCTGTCTTCGCGCTCTTCTTCACTTATTTGTTCATTGAGGTGAACACTGAGCTCAGCTTCACCTTCTGTTTTCCATCTTTGCATTGACTTGAGTTCTGGTTCACCATCTACCTCTCTTTTGTTAACTTCAGCGTGTTCGTAGAGAGCCATTCCTCTTCCCGCCTCTTCCTTCTTCCAAAAACCGTTATGTACGTTTCCTTGGACATCACTTTCAAGGGGTTCCCATGTTCTTCCATATAGGTTTCCTCAGTGACGCTATGAAGTGTCTCGGACTTTACTCTGATGAATGTGGTGAATGCGACTTTTGTAGTCCTGTGCTTTAGTTTCTAAGTGTTGAATTTGAGTTGTGGCCAGTCTCCAGTTGTTTCGAGGGCTTCCAGTTCAAGGTTCTCTGCATCAAATAATTGTTTGAACCTATATCTGTTCTCTTTCGCGATTATGGGTCAAGCAGGCTGCGTCTCAACTTTCTTGAGCATTATTGATATGAAGTCTGTCTGGATTTTGGTGTTTGTCAGGTGAAATCCATGTCATCTTACGTATATCCTCATGCCTGTACACATTTCCTGCAATCACCAAATCACTGAATGCGCAGAATTCTAGAGGAGCTCCCCGTTATGATTCATTTCGCCAAGAGCTTCTCGACCCATGATGGGTTCTGTCCCTATATTGTCTGCTCCCAGCGAAGCATTCACTTCGCCCATGAGGATCTTGGTGCCACCATTTGGGATGTTTTCCATTACTGTTTGCAGTTGTCTATAGAAATCTTCCTTCTCCTATTGTTCTGAGTTGTTTGTGACACTGCACGTAGCATTGGATAATTATAACTTTCCTTTCTTTTGAGTTGAGGCTTGCTGTTATGATCCTGGAGGAGATTAGTTCCCAATTCAGAAGAGCTTTAGCTGCTGTTGGTGACATCATGATAGCAGTGTGCTCGTGGTTGTTGTTTGGGTGATCGGAGGAGATCATTGACTCTCTAGCTAACAATTTGGAGAGTCCATATTCATTCCATCTGCTCTTGCAAATTCCTGGCACTTCCATGCCGTATCTTCTCATTTCTTTGTCAATCTTGGCAGCCTTCTCAGCTTCGTACATTATATGAACATTTCACATCCACATTCTTATTTTTGCTTTCATCGAAATAAAACACATTGGCCGACTAGCTTCCCGAAGACTTTTCATTAGACGGCGTCGTTCTGTCTTTCCGATCCCAGCGATAGAAAAATGTTTTTATATTTCTGTTCCTTGAAGATTTTGTAGCGTTTGGATTGATTTTCCATTGTAGGGTCGCTAGCCCCACGCTGAGCCTTCTTTCGGTCTTAGAAGCGGATAAAAAAGCCAGCAAACTAGTAAGCTAGGCTAGCATGTCAATTTATTTAGTGCTTCTGTTAGGTACAGAAAATTGTGGCGTCACGGAAAGTGTTTCCAAAGGCCACTGCAAACTTTCATCAATAACTACCTTCTCTGGCTTAGTACCAAAGATCAGAAGGCCAAAAGGATTATCAGCTGGGAACTCTGTCAACAAACCAACCAAGAACTTATCGCTCAACAAAATGCTGAAGGAAATGCAAGTGAATCGGACAGATCCTGAGAATTCCAATGAATGTTGTAGCCAGCCAGACCCCAGAACCAGAATGAGAAACGATAAACTGGACACTTTAGAGTAACCGTAGCCTAGCATACGGAGACTGATGAAACTAAAATAAAATGATTTACAACCAGAAACCTTAAAGTCATCAGCGTGGCATTATTTTTGGGAAAAGTTAGACTCAGAAAAATAAAAATAAGTGCTCAATATGTCTTGTCTTTCGATTGTTAAATCACACTTACAGCTGTAGACACAATAACTCTACCAACAAAGTCTTCCAAAATTACGTTAGTCAGTGTAATTCACGTCAGATTTTCTTCACGTGGGCATGCACAAGGCCGCTCGCATATTTAAAGTCACCGCAAACAAGTGTCACCGTGAATCACCTTTTAAAGTGATAACTTATTTCATAAAAAGTCACTTTATTAGCAATCATCTCAACTTAGAACAAATAAGTACCTACATAAACCGGTCACTGGTCTAGTCGTCAGTGAATTGACTAGAATCTTTCGATAAATAACTAACCTGGTTGGTTAACTCACTGACATGTTGCCATACTATGGTAGACTCTCGTTGTGAGTATAGCTGTTACAAAATTGACCTTTAGCTAAGCATTTATTTATGATTCCCATTAAGTGTTTATTTCCTAATAACAGATGGTACACTATGTCGGTAATTAATGAAACACCTTCAGTCAGTCAACGAATAAACAGGTCGGTATCAGTTAGTCTTAAAATCGAAAACAAATCCATGCTACTTATTTGTTACATAATACATTTTAGCACAAATCTCCACTCCACAAAGACAGAAATATAGAACAACTTCTTAGGAGCCCAACAGTCTCTTACTCCTCTCTGGAATCAGTGATTATCTGAATCGTATTAGTGTGTTAGCTGATGTTCAGATTTGTTGTTAATCAATCGGTAGAAATGGTACACCCTTCCAGATTGCCATTTTGATTGTTTAGTCACCTAAGCAAGTAAATTGTCATGTATCTTCCAGAAAATTTCAAATAGTCACTGCAGTTTTCAGCTGAAAAAATATTTGACTTATATAATTATGCATATATGTAGCTAATCGCCTAGAATTGTATATATCCGTTCAGTTTTTCAAAGATTTTATTTTTCTAACATAATGATAAGGGTAATAATGATTAAGCATCTATTTATCATTCTGATTCACATCTTACTTACTTACTTACACATGCACACAAACACATAAAAATAAAAATTGAAAAGGGCATACCTTAGCTAAAATCTAAGTAGCTTTGTCCAAAGGATAGCAGAAAATCTAGATAGGTTAATTATTATTTATGGACCTGCGTTGGAACATTTATTTCAATCAAATAGTGAACTTGAAAAATGATAAATTATAGCAGCAATGCAAATTAGGCTTAAAAAGTGAAAAGAAGAGAAAAAAAAGAATATGATGACACTAACAATGATATGATCACTGGTGTTGTAGACCACCAAGAAACATATTGGTTATACGGAAGACTCTTTAACTGGCTGAAGATAGATGAGTTCAAAAATAGGTTGGTGTTGCTCTTTTCATCATCATCATCGCCCTTATTCTGTCTCTTTCCCTCTCAAGGAGGATATATCCTTTTGTGAAACAGTGAGATTAATGTTTTGACATATAAACGTCCAGATGTATCTATTCTTTCAGTGAGCAGAAATAGAATGAAATTGAATTAATAGTAGTTTAGAATGACCGAGTGAATGTGTTGCCTCATTCAACAGTCATTTTTCATCTGGCTACCTGTTTATTTTCTCATCTATCTGTACAATGCTTTCTCTGTCAGCTATGTAGATGAGTTCGACTGAAACTGGATACATTCTTCTGGTGATTACAGAATGTAAGCAGAACAGTTTTTGGCCTCAACCAACTTAAAATCATGGAGGATTTAGCCGAGCTGTTGTCTCATTAAGATGGCGAGAAGACTGAAATATAGTGGATCTACGAAAAGACTTCAGAACAACCAGACTTCGCATATCACTCATGTCTAATGTCGCACAAACCCGAAGATCTATAGGCGAAAACCAGAAAATTTTCAGATGAAACAGAGAAGAAAGGACTTCAAGTGAACATACTGAAGACAGAGGTGACAGAGAAATCTAACAAGTAGCATCAGTCACTCTAATTGGGAATAACTCGAAAGAATTCAGCACTTTCACTTACTTGGCAAGGTGGTGTCGTTTCAGCTACAGACAGCAGGGATGAGCATGTAAAAGGCAGAGTTGGGAAGCAATGCAGACTTTTACTAGTCTTAAATCAGTGTTGAAATCTACTGCACTAAGTATAAAGAACAATCTTTGGGTTTTCAACATCATAGCCAAGTAAAAATGGACTTCTGTAAGGTTCAAAGTCCTGTCTTGTGTGTTCCCATACTAAGACAGAATAGCTGTCCAGTACTCCCAGGTTTTCCAATGGTTCTCTAACCGATATCAGCTCATGATGTAATTCCCCAACCAATGAAATAATATTTCACAAGTGAATAAGAAAAAAGGCTTAATAAGAAAGCCATGGACGAAAAAGTAATCACAGGGAACAGACATTAAATGGGATTGCATTCAGGGTAGATGAATACGTTAAGCCAGCTGCCATTGAATAAATAGAAATCCCTACCTTCTTTACACATAAGGTGAGCACTTCTGTAATAAAAGAAGCAAGAAACACACTGTCTTTGGCAGAATTCAATCCACTTTTCAAATGGTATGAAAGGTTCTGACGAGGTGTTAATTTATAGTGATTCTGATTGAGTCAGTGCAGTCTGTTCTTAGCCATGCTACGCTGTGTTCTGTAACATATTTTGTAAGCCATAAAATATTATTTCTCTGTCTTTCGATGTATATCCTGATCACAATGGTTTTCTTTAAAAATTTAAAGCAATTAGTTCTCTTTATGAATTTAGACAAAGCAATAAGATGTAATTTGTTTGAATCGTGTAATGTATTTGAGCAACACATTTCGAACAATCTGATCACACACGAACTTGTCATAGGAATATAAAATGAAGTTAATAAAGAGTTAAGAGGTTAGAAAATAGACTTAGGTCAAGTTAAAAGGACATATTGAAGGTGAAAATAACAATGAGGATCACTAAACCAAATAAAAGAGGTAATAGTACACCAAGACCCACTCTCCAACTCGCCCCTAAGAAACACGTGTACATCAGGCTACCGTATACAGGGCATCGTAGCAGCTTGATAACTAGACAAAGATTGAACGCTGCTGTTAAAAAGACTTTTTATGCAGCTAATATGATAATAATTGAGAATGTGAAGCCAATATATCTATCCAAGCCCTTCGAACATGCGAAAAATGACGTCACATCCCACTGTATTTACCAATTTGAATGTACGTGTGGACACACATACATAGGGAGGACTCATCGATCTCCGCAAATAAGGGCTTCAGAGAATATTCCTAAATGTCTCCAGAAACAAATAGGATCTTCAGAACCCATTAATGGTGAGAACAGGAGACCTAGCTTCTCTGTTGCGAAACATAATATAGACACAGGACATAAAATTGACATTAAAACACATCTCTTAAACCAATCTATAAAACGTGTTTGGGGCGTATCCTAAAGTTTCTGGAAGCCTTAGCAATTAGTTCGTTTAAACCACCTTTATGTGTTCAAAAGCAATTCATCATCACATTGAACCTTCTTTGGTAAACTTTGTTTTGATACCAGGGTAGATGTACTGTTGCATCTCTTATTTGGTTTAGTGATCTTCATTGTTATTTTGACCTTCAATATGTTTTTACGAGTTGATCACTGATTGATATCAGTTAGAGAACCATTGAAAACCAGGGAGTACTGGACAGCTGCTGCTTCATCCTAGTTTGGGAATCATCGGCAGCAGCTGTCCAGTACTCCCTGGTTTTCAATGGTTTTCTAGCTGATATCAATCCGTGATCAACTCGTAAAAACATAACTAACCCTTACAAACCAAACTATAGAAGACTTCAGTGTGTCCTTTTAACTTGACCTAAGTCTATTTTCTAACCTCTTAACTCTTTATTAATTTCATATATATTCGTATGACAAGTCTGTGTGTGATCAGATTGTTTGAAATGTGTTGTTCAAAAATACATTGCACGATTCAAACAAATTACGTCTTATTGCTTTGTCTACATTAGTTTTCGACAAAATCTATTCTACCTATTACCCAAATACTTTTTCTGATGAGGTAACATTTTGGTTCTTATTCTCAGTGTGATTAATATTCATTTCTCATAACACCTGAGACCTTCCATATTAAGCTCAAAATTTTTCACACCTTTAAATCTCTCCCTCATTATTATGTCAAATTAAACAGTAAATACAAGTTTGCTAATCCGTGTGCATGAATAGTTGTTTTACATCTACTGAGATTGAAGTTGCCGCCAAAAGTTGTTTATTGGGTTTCTCGTTTTCTTGCAAATCCGTTAGTATAGTATTTGATGCTACTACTACTAATAATAATACAACTAGTTTTTCAAATCAGAAAACCTATTTAAATGTTTTAATGGAATGGACTAGTAAACTAAAAGAATTTTCAGATATTTTGGTTTGCAGGGATTTGATTGATTTCAAGACCGATCATGAACCCATTTCATTTAGAGAACCACCGAAAACCATAGAGTATTTGACGTCTATTTCGTCCTTGTTTTGTATTTTTCAGTAATACACACCCAGCACCCTACCAGTGACCTTACTGAAGACTGCTTATGATTAATCTTGAAACCAAAAGATGTTGGTCAAAAACCGGATCTCATAAATTCATTCTAAGAAACCTACAGTGGTCGATTTGTATCTTTGATCGCATTTCAAACAACAGACTGTACACATTTCATTTAGAAGTTATATCAGATAAAATCAGTAATAGTACACTATTGTGATCAAGTAGGATAAATAATAATAATAATTTGCTTTATTCCCAAAACAGTACAAGTGGTACAGTGTGGAATTTTCAGCACATATCTACAATATTTGCATCTAATTTTATCAAACATTTAAAAGGAGTATTTCAAAAAATAATTATAATAAAGACACCAACAGCAAAAAAACAGGAAAAACACAAAAATAACTAAAAAATGAGAAAAAATACCAAGAATTAGAAAGGGAAATAAACAGCATATAATAGTAACTCAGTATTGGGTAGTGGAAGCAATGATATGATTATGGATGGTGACAATAAAGCTGTAGTCATACAAGAAGTTATGAAATGATATTTAAGAATGTTTATCGCCAAGATGATCAGTTAATTTGGTTGGAACAACTCTAAACAATCATAAAATAACATTTCAGGGTAGTTGTTTTGTTTTTTATTGTCAGGTCTAATGCAGTGTTTGTAGTGGTAGTGTGAGTAATCCTGAATAATACAAAATTTTAAGGGTGACAATGGCGTTCACAACCAATGATCGTCAGTTAATATTGCCGAAAAAAATGAAAAATAAGAAAAAACAACCACAAAAACTAATAATTGCATGATGGTTAATGACAGGAAAATTTTGTACTACTCCCAGCGCTAATATAGTCGGAACCAGTAGATACACAAAAGGAGGAATACAGTAGAATATATGTATATAGCATATATATAAGTAGTGAGGATAGAATGAAAATAACCCTATAAGGAATATCACTGATAATAACGACGATGAAATGAAAGTTCTGCAACTTTGTTACATGGTGTGTAACAATCGCGATAATAATACAAATAAATCGACAAACACTCCATATGCTAACGAATGAATGAATAGTACGTTATTTAAATTGTATGAATAAATGTACCTGTTAGTCAGTCAGAATGCTGTCAACCATAAACAATAGAGATGTCAGAACACAGTAAGACTTTAAATGAAGTTCATTCAGGTAACTTGATCAAACAATTAGTGGTGTAAGTGAAATGCTTTATTTATTTATTATTGGATAACTCTGACCACTGAGTCCATAACCTTATATGGTACTATATGTTTGACAGTAAAATCCAGGATGAGCGTCTCAGCCTACTGAACACTCGTCAATAAGAACACATCCAGCCCAAATAGGAAAGAACCCGTGTCCTGAATTCCACTGCTAGCCACTGTCAAACAAATGCCATTATGTTAATCTCAAGTCATCATCGAAGCTTCTATACTGCGAGTTGACATGTCAAGAAAAACTTAAAATTTCGATTCAACAAAATTAGTATTTTCAAGTATTGGTTTTGTAGGGATTTTGTTTGATTGGATGGAGGATTTCATCATGAGCTGACGTCGGTTAGAGAACCATTGGAAAACCTGGGACAGCTGTTCTGTCTTAGTATGGGAATCTTCAGCAGTACGCACCCACTAGGGTTTGAACCCAGGACCTTCCTGTTACATTTGAACCACTGGGACCCGATCCAATGGGCATTCCATGAATTCTAACTTCTTTCAGTTCATGACATAGCGCGACCATTTCGCAATGTCTTCTTCGATGACTTACTGCTTCATCTTCAACCTGCTGTACCCTACTGGTCACATTACAAATACAAAATATTTTTAACATGTCATCAGATATATAAATCACCAAACTACCCTGAAAGAGAACGAAACCTTAAATTCGTATAAATCTTTTATACCAAACTAAGCTAATGATTCGTTCCTCAAATAATGTATACAGACTAGAGATTCATATTTTTAGATGACATTACATAGTTTCCTTTTGGAGTGATTAATTCTGGTAGGTCGCCTATACAGATGCAAATGGTACTGACTAATTAACAATTAAGACAATGATGAACAACCATAGAAGCAATCCGCAGTCTAAGTCAATATCATTTAAGATAGAATATTACAGTGACAGAGCACGTTTTGTCCTATGCATATCCTTTCAAGACGTGTTAAAGAGTAGTACTCAAAATGGCTTCAGGCAAGGGGCACTGGTCCAAACAAAAGCGTTGTAAATGTAAACTACGTCAGCACCTGTCTCAATATCCCAGCTGACGTATCATTCAGAGGCAATTAGAAATCCACCAAAGACAGTGTCCTTCTGACTCCTGTCAACAACAACAAAGAAATCTGGCGACACATCAACCAATAACGTATTGTTCAGCAAATATGTGGAAGGCAATGGAGATATATTGGACATAGGCTGATAAGACCAATGAGTGACATTGTGAGCCAGGCAAAGAGTTGGGTGTGAGTCTGAAAGTGACATGGAGGAAATTGGGTGAGGAGGAGATGAGAACTCATGGGCAATCATTGAGCCAGATAAAAAGGACTTCAGACAACAGGATGAAATGGAGGTGTGATATTAAAACCCTATGTCTTCCTCGGAAACCAAGGCAGTACTAAAAATAATAATAACTACACACTTGCAAACTGAAACTACGCTAACTTGCACATCGGTCATGAATGTACCACTGTAGAAAATGAATTCTTTGTAAAACATAGACTTTTCAACCTCGTGTTTCTCTTCTCTCGAGTTTATGTTTCGTACTTTGTGCACTGGATGATTTGGGCTTGAATTCCACACAGAATATCAGTATAAGGACTCCTGCGAATCATCTTTGTTCAGTTTTTGTCAGTAGTCAAACAGACGTCAATAAATCACGTAATATGAAATGTGTACACTCAACCAAATAGTTTGTTGTCAGTAAAAGCTTTTATCTTCCTTTTCAACCAATCAACTAATTTGCTAATCTGTATTCATCTCCACTGAAAGTCAGGATCATGTTAATTAACCACTGTTTTGTACATTCTCAATAATATCAACGTATATTACTATTTCTATGATAAATTTCGAATTCCACATTAAGATACCTAATTCTGAGTGAAGTATTCGAATGTAACAACGTCTATCTAGTGTCTTAAGTCTCTTGAAGTCAATAAGAGTCATAAGAAGAAGGCATAATAAACAATAATAACGCCCAAGTTTTAGGTATACTTTTCCACTACTGTTCAACAAACAACATCACTGAAAAGGCGTAATTCACGTGTAAAAATTCATGTTTTCCGTAAACATAATCAAAAACAACACTGGGAGTTATAATAGCCTTTTTTATTGGCAGAGTCTCTTTTTGCAAATCCTACACTGCTCGTTTCTACTTCATCTCCAGTGATGTTTGAATGGGTATAAACTGATGTAGAAAACTCTACTGAGACATGGATAGAGTTACATGACAATCAGGAAATACTAAAGATAAATAAGATCGTTGAGTTCATCTCCTGAAATGCCAATCATTTCAAAGTTCATATTACCAAAATAACAGAAAACTGCATAATAATAAACATACAAACAACCAGACCATTGAATAGCCAATGAAATTACTTTTCACGTGATACAAAATGACTAGAAATCAGAAAGATTGCATAGCGTATAGACAGAGCTTGTATTTACCTGTCAATACGCGTTATGTTAATCATCTAAGTATTCTTAATAATTAATAAATTCTGATTACACGAGAGGAAAGTCACCGAATGAATGTCTTTTCACTGTAATATTAATCAGAGATGGCAAGCTCACCAGTGGCGCATGTAGTCCGAGTTCGATTCACGGATGATGCACTCCCATACCTAGTTTGCTAGCCAATAGTAAGTCGCTTGGAAAGAGGGAAGGTTGGGTGTGAGGCTAGCAATCCAATTCCGTAAAACACAACACCACTACTGTTGAAAATTAAAAGCTTACAGCCCTATGTTTCATCCGGAATAAAAAAAGGATGAGTAAAAAATTGTCCAAAATAAATCACGTTTATTGAGTGAAGGAGACAATCACTACTTGTGTGATTAATTTAACTGAAATAAAGTTGTCTTATTTTTCACTTCTTCCTTTACATGCACAAAATGTGGCTTCAATCTTTGAATTTTTACTACCAGTAACGTTGTTCTTTTACGGGGTGAAGCTCCTAGCCTCACGCTCAACCTTCACTCTGTTTCTGGCTTATTACCTCCGAGTAGACTGTGTGAGGTTCAGGAGGGCATAGGCCAGAAAACGAACCTTTAACCATGTCAGTAGATGGTGAGCGGTCTAACTCCAAACCACCGACACTAGTAAACATTTACCTATACAAAAATGTATTCATGAAGTAACTGCTTATCGAGTCACTAAGTCTAGTGGTAAAACTTTCACAAAAAGTAAGCTCATGACAAGAAGAATATACAAAGAAAACTTCATTTATATGAATATCCTAAAGCTAATTAGAAGAAATCTCACTTCACTTTAATATCCTATAAAACAAAACTGTTATGGAAACGCATTTTCAAAAACTTAGATTATTCATATACGATCTGACCGAATTAGAGTAACTAGACTAGAGTAACTAAAAAACTAGGGTAACATAAACATTTTTAAAAACTATGTTTGCAAAATCTCAGTGAAATTAAAATGATTAGTTCCAACGTTTCTTTCGGCAAACTTGTCCGAACTTCTTCAAGAAAATTAATCTAAATTAAGATAACAGAAGTTACTTGGTGGATAGTGACTAGCAGTGGAATCCAGGATGCGCGTTTCGTCCTATTTGGGACTCGTCACTGGATGTACCTGCATTCCTCAGTGAGTGATGATGTTCCCACCGAGGCTCAAACCCAGTACCCATAGTTTCAAACGCCAAAGCGTTATCCATTAGACCACTTGGGCCACGAGAGTCACCTCTTGTGCAACGGTTCATATTAGTTATTTAATTCAATTTTAGGTTTTCCCGTTGATTGAATGGACCCAAGTGCTCAGTCTCAGGTTGACATGTCGGTTTCTTGTGCAGATGCTTCGACCATGTGTGGGCATGTAATCAGAGGTTAATTGGAGGATGCTGACTAGTAGTGGAATGGTCGAAGATAACTGAAAATGAAAATAAATGTGTACATGCAGTATACAATGGTGTGTGTGTATGTGTGTGTGGGTAAACAGTCTCAATTGCGCTAAAATTTTACAAATATAATTCTTAAAAATGTCTACTTCTCACTCGGCGCCCAATTATTTTGGAACTGTTCGACCAAATCTTGATCACAGTTCATATAAATTAGAATAACACAGTTTTCTAAAATTGCAGCAGCCAAATGTAGTTGGGCCAATACAATACCGAATAGGTGATTGGGAGGCCATTGTTAGTTCAAGTCCTGCCACTACTCGAATTCGCATTTCACCTTAAGTTATCTTCAACTAGATCAATAAAGTATTAATTCAAGTTTGAAATCTTTCTGTTTTCCTTTTTCAATCGAATTTGAGTGATTTTACAGTTTTATTCATATACTCAAAGCTAAAATCTGAACACCCAACAAGCGCAAACTCTCATTCAGAACATGACATTGAAACCAAGTGAATAACACTGTATACATGGAGAAAATTTGTTGAATGAAGTGTGCATTGGTGGCACAGAGTTTAGGACTCTCGCCGACCATGCACATAGTCCGGCGTTTGATCCCCTACCGACGCACACCTGATATCAACTGGTCAGCCTACAGCATTTAGGCTACCGATATCACATTCTGAAAATTCCATACTTGTACCAAAAATACTGTGTGGTAATCAAAATAAAGAAATAAAAAATAATATTAAACAGGATAGCTGATTAGTTGTAGGTTAGATTAGGGAAAGTTTAAGGTTAGGCTTAGATTAGGGACAGGTTAGGGTTAGAGTAACCTCATGATGGAGATAATTGAGATAGGTTATAGTTGAGCTACTCATAGATTAGGATTACCGTTAGTCTTGGGACATTTTAAAGTTAAGCTAAGAGACCAAATTTAACTATCACTGTTATGGCTCCTCCCGAGGTAACTCGTGAATTCACGCCACTCAAGTGTCTAAAGTTTAACTTCACCCACATTTATACAACATTCAAGTAATTTTATTGATCTCAATTGTCAACTTACCATTGTCCAATTGTTTCAGATCAACACTGTTTAACATGACGATAATACATATCCAAGTATTAAAAGTTATTATATTTGCCCACTTCATTTTAACCAACTTCAAATCACTTGGGTATATCTTTAAAAAATTGAAGTGATATGTAATTAATATTCTATTTTTGTAGCATTTATAAATCAAATTCTATAAAGAAGGTAATCTTGTATTTAAATTTTCAATAGTTGTTTTTGTTTTAATTCAACATTGACGACTATAAATAGATTTTAATTATGAAGACAATTCATTGACAAGCATGGATACATATTCAATATAACAGAAAAATATAAGCTGTTTGAGGGAAAATACTATTTACAGCTGTTCACAGCTGATGACGTTTATTCTGAATGACATGATTATTATAATTATTATTGTTATTCTACTCATTGTTACTGAAACAATTTAAATGAAGTACGAGGTGATTTTGACCAATCAGAATGATTTTAATTAAACTCTGATGCATGCGCGCACGCACGTACGCACACACACACACACACACACAGCCACTATACACACAAAAAAACACATCCCCTATTTCGCAAGTGTTTTTGTTGTTGATAAAAATGTGGGGAAATAGAACTGTAGATGGAAATAGCAGTAAAAATGCAGACGTTAGGCAAGTTGATTTATTTTTTTTTCAAAAAAAGACCTTCTTTTACAACATACTCAACTGAGTTACTCTGTTATATTTCTTCAACAGAAAAGAAGATATGTAAGAGCCGGCTGCCTACAGCCTAAAATGAACACGAATTAAAGAAAACTTGTCAAACCATGGCGACTTTATAGTATAGAATGGCTGCCCCAAAAAAAGCACGTCTTCTGTCTATTTGTCTATTTATTTGCTCCTATTTTTTTCTTCTTTGAAATGCAATACTTCGTGTAAATTTCATACCGTAACCAGATAATTTCCCTTGGGAAATAACGACACCCCGATATTCAGAGAGAGAAAAAGAAGCGTAATATCTACACGATAGAAATTACAATAATCAAGTAAAATAAATCAATAGAGATTTGGGGGCAGTCTGTTTGAAATTCATAGAATATATATATATATATATATGTAGGATTTGTGAAATCTAGGCTAACAAGGTACAAAGTATTTCATATCTAACTTTGTTGGTACTGTTTTGACAGATATCAGATATCTAACAGGACAATCAGCGTGTAACTTTTGTCTCCCAAAACAATATTTCTCACGTATCACTGACTGGTCACTACATGTATGCATCTCTCAAAAGTATAGTGCTAATTGATAGAACATGTTGACCACTTCACCTATTTGGGAAGTTGTATCAGCACCAACGGACTGATTGGTGACGAAATCTCAGCACGCATCCTAAAAGTTCAAGCTGCTCTCACTAACTTACGCCATCTCTGGCGTAGGCGTGACATCCGGCTATCAACCAAGGGACGTGTATACTGCTCAGCAGTTCGCTCCGTCCTTCTCTATGGCTCTGAAACATGGCCAATACGAGTTGAAGACATGAAAAGGTTGACTGTTTTCGATCATAGATGTTTACGATCCCTTTCTCGCGTTAGGTGGTATCATAAGGTAAGTAATGTTGACGTTAGGCGTGGAGTGTTGGGCAAAGAGGGAAAATCAATCGAAGAGGCTATAAAGTTACATAGATTGAGATGGCTAGGACACGTGCTGCGCATGCCTAACCATCGCCTCCCCCGACGGGCATTACTAGCTGATACAGGTGCAGGTTGGAAAACAGTAAGTGGTGGGCAAACAAAAACATGGCCTCATCAATCCATGAAATCCCTGACAGTTAAACTGAGTCAGGTAGGGAGATGCAGACTTCCGGGTTGGGGCCCTCGGGACTCTAAGAATCAATGGCTGGAGACAATAGGTGACATGGCTCAAAATCGTAGTCAAAGGCGCAGATGTATTCAGTCTCTGTAATCTTTCATATTCCTTTCTACCATTACTCATTCTGTTTCAATCTTATACTTGTCAAAACTCTATTGATCCTCTTCACTCATTTTCTTGTCTACCTTTGTGTGCTATCCGGTACGTAGCAACTTGAACTGCTGCACTTCGGTGCCAAGTTCTATGTTGAATCCAGACAGACGGATAGTGCTAATCAAAGAGTTATTATTAATTTTTCACTATGATGACTTAACAGTGATATCCAGGTATTGCGTAAGTCCTTACTCGTAAACATGGTGTATTTACAACACGGATGAAAAATGATTTTATACGAAATTCTGGTTATTTGAACCAGTTAGGTTATCTCGCTGTACTTACATTCTACATGCTGCATTCAATACAAATATGATTAGAAGTACGCTCAATTTTCTGTTACAAGAGAGTGGTATTCGTTACATGCAGGCGATTTGAGTACACAACATATAAATCTATTTACATTTAAGGGAAACTGAAACAGTTTGACCTTTTGAGTCGAAGCATTTATTTTCGAACAATTAATGGGCTTTGAAAATGAAGTGGCTTAAAGAGAATCGCAGTGTTCAAATAGTTTTGACTGGACTATCAGGTAATATAGATGCACTCTTGTGGATTGCAGATAGTAAAATCAATCGTCATAGACCCTTGTTCAAATTTATTTGTGCTGTGTGTTTTGTGAAAGAAATAACTATTTGTACAAAAAACTAAAACATCAATTGGGAAATCCCATCAGCCCTGTGGTAGTCATAGAGGGACCAGCTAAACTAGCATCGCATCTAAAGTTCTATGTCATATGACGACTTATCTGAGCTCAGCAGGAAATCAGCATGCAAAACCGAGTCATTTTTTAGGCCTAGACATAAGTGCGTTGATTATTTCACCACCCTCCACTAAATTCTAAATTACCGGTCTTCAGCAATCGCCAACAATTGTTGACCCAAAGGCGGCATTTTACTCTCTCCAATGACAGGTGCTGTAGCAATGTCTGGCATTGAACGGACTGAAAGTATGTCAGTATGCATGACCTTTTATTAAACTCTACCAGCAGTACTAAAGCTTATGGCGAGATGTCATCTTAATTGATGTCCATTATGGGTACCAAATGTTCCCCTTTTTGTCTAATTTAATATAAGATGTATTGATGCATGTGACAATGGTAAACTGTAGTGACTCAGAGGTTGACCTGATAGCGTAGAACAGTTTCTTCATTTTAGAGTACCTGAACGATATGGTACTTCTAGGTGAAGACGCTAATAAAATGTAGCCTTCTAAACAAATAAGGAAAAGATTTTCGAATGTTCAAAATGCGATTTCCTCTATTTAGTGTAGCTTGATGCTGAAAGATGGACTATACCCACTTCGATATTCACATATTTGGAGAACTGAACTAGCTACAGTACAGTGATTGATCACCAAATCCCAAAAGAGATACAAAAGAGACAAGTGGGATTTCACAATTTGCGTTGTCTCTTCCATAGGTGAAAAGCATAGCAGTCGATCGAAAAATGAGTGCACTGTGCAGCACTTCGACTATGAAGTGTCGGCGCTGAGGGTTGGAAACCGGAAGAGATTAACTGCCCATCACCACAGCTTTCTGCAATCTATCCTCCAGGTATAGGGAAGTAGGATGGTGATAAATATTGAGGCAGGGCGTAACACGTTAGGCAAGGAGGTCGAGTCAGTAGATTATGAAGCTACATCAATCGAGATGGATGGCACACGTTGCGCCCTCCTCATCGTAAAAAATATTAGCTGATCTAGAATTAAGTAAGAAAAGATTTAAGAGTAATCATATCAAAACCCCCCTTCAATCCATGAAGTCACCGAATGTTGGTTTGAGCCCACCACATAGGAAAACGTAGACTGACTGCATTGATAGGTCCCTCGAGACATTAACCATCAGTGGAGAGACTGGACAATATCGGTGAGTGACATGTCTCGAAATAATTCTTCATAGGGAAGATGAATTCACATGGTGAGGTCTCCCAGATCCATCAAGTCCACATATTTATCCATGTTGCTATTCTTTATCCCATTTATCTATGCGATCATAGTTCTTTCGAATATCTTTCTCTCCACATTCGTGTGCTCTACGGAGAGTGACAACTTGAACTACTTCACTTATGTGTGAAGCGTTAAGCTGAAAATCTGTCAGTCATCAATGCAGTCTGATAGTTTATCAAACTTTGGAAAACCACTTCAACTTCCACCACTCGTCATGAGTAAATAGCAATCCAACAGTCATAAGTTGCTCACTGTGAGGTGCAATGTAGCTGACTTGATCAAACAATTCTGATATGAGGATGGCTACTACTCACCTGATGACACTGGATAACTTTTACTCCAAACAGTTGGTCGACAGAAGAATGGAGTCTGGTGCCATTCGATCCCGTTCTGGTGACTAGATGGGAGGTGTGATCTGATTACGAGACATCGAAATGGACTTTCGATGGAGTCTTAGCGGTGAGAGACTGTCAAATGTAATTTGGTTTCCAATAGTCCTCTGTTGTCAGTCCAGTGAAACGAAATTCCTGCAGATTTGATATCCTACTTGTGATTGACAAGAATTTTACACTTCTTCATGAGAAGATGCATATGAGCATTGTTGACTTTTACTCGCTTTCGAGGTTTGTAGTCATGTGCGTACAGGATGGGGGGAGATTCTTAATTTGGGCAGCCACTTATTGTGATTATTTCATTTGGTTGATAGTTGAAGATTAGGTATCAACAGCAGAGCCTCATTTTATGTTGTTTCTGTGCTTCAAAGTTCTTGTAGCGATAGAATTGATTTTCCATAGGAGTTTCATTAGTTATACGCCCATGCTTCCTTCTTTCTCTGGACTTTGTACTGGTAGGTAAATTAGGCCAGGTTTGAACAGACTACTGTGAATATTATTCTTTCACTTCATTTTAATACTACTGTTATTCGTTAAAGTAGTTTAAGTTTGAATTCATTTGTAAAAAGCCTGACATTTCTGCTCACCATTGTTCTATTAAATTTTTTTAATCTCCTACTCTTGTTGGTTATATGGAGTAATACAAGTTGAAGTGCAGCACTTTTTTGTATGTACCTCAAGCTCAAAAACTTTTTCAGTCAGTCACAGGTCAATTACACTGAATTGTCACTCGAGAATGAGAATTAGACAATTACTTTTAATGATAATTGCTTAAACGTCTAGACATAATTTAGTGAAAAAAATTCAGAAAAGACATAAATTGCCCTTTGTAACAGAGTAGAAATCGTTGTTGATTGTCTTGTTTAGCTTATTAAAATTGGAAGTGACTTGGTGTAGTTAACTAGTTGACTAAACGAAATTAAGTTCACTCAGTAGTTTTGTAACGATAGAAGCCAAGGGCCAGGAAACAGATCGTTTATTGAGAAAATCAACAGATATTTATGGATTTTTATGTACATTATTGTCAGCGGAGAAGCAAATTCTTCTGATTGGTTGTTTTCTTGCTGAAGGTTATTCTGTAGTGCTTGTGACCGTTTCTTAGAAAGTTAAGGCATATATCTGCGAATCGTAATTGCACACGTTAAGTCTGCTGTGTTTGGTTGGTGAGTTCCTCAAGGTTAAGCTTTGTTATTGTTTTCCTCATAACCCGGATTCAGGACATAAACATTGACGTCAACTTTTGCCTACAATTTTGGCTTGCAGACAGGTCTTACCACAGTTTAAGAATCATAAAAAGAAAATTCTAATTAAGAAATTCGCTTTCTAATATTAAACCTGTAAAAGGCGATAAAACAGAAAACAAAATACACAACAGGATAGTGCTACTAATTGTGGACCGCTTACGTCGACCAGATCAAAGTGATCCAAACCTCACACTTTTGATTGGACACTGGTTAGTAACTAGTGTAATACATCTAGTCCTTTGTTTGGTGCAGACTGTATTCTATCACTCAAGTTTGCATAATGGCCACCATCCTTCCTCACTGGGTGACGCGAGTTTGAATCTCAGAAGAGACATGAGTTCCTTCAAGGTTGCAAATACACCTCGCTGACTGGTGAGTGCCAACTACCACGAAACCTATGTAGAGTGATGCTTCCTGCCGATTGCCTCCAACTATCTAATATAAACACTAGACTATTGTTTTAGTTTTTCGAAGCCGGATTCATAAATAGCGTGCGAGATATGGAGGACAGAAATATGACTTTCGCGTAGTTTTTTGTTAAAAGTTAAAAACGGCATACCTTTTTATGAGAATATTTTGTTTATGTCTTGTGTGAACCAAAAGTTTTTTATCTAATATGTACATTTTCCTTCAATATAATGTTTTGGGCACCTAATGCAAAAAAGTATACACATGTTCGTTCATTGGTAGTGTTCTTATTCACTCTGGCTGCTTGTTTGCCATTATAACAATTGGACACCCTTTTTATAGGCTAGTAGGAAATACTCATCCTTGTTTCGAAACAGCATCAATGACTAGATTGGCGAACTAACAGTGGTCGGGTACCATCGACATACATGTCACATGGTTGTAGACCCTATTCCTGAAATTTGTGTCAGGTAGACTCAACTTTATTCTCAAGTAATTGAGCGTTCTGATAAATTTTGTTTCTTAACAATTGTAACATATTACTGATTATCTTATATTTTTTCAGTTTAATTTGACATTACGTACTCCCACCGTTTCTAAAGTTACGTCCACCATAAAGGATTGATTCAGATCTCTTGAGTACCTAACCAGAAATTTCTTGGTCTGAAATGATTCATCTGTCTAAGCCGAATCTCTTTGGGTAAACTGGTGTTCAACTCAGCCCTGAACAAGCGAACAGTTTTCCAGAGTGTAGATCACCTTGATCTAACTGGCAAACACAGCAGGTTGACAAGAGTAGTCTTCAACCAACCAAATCAATAAGTAGTGTGTATCGTGTTGAAAATTTTGGCATCATTTATTTTAAATTCTATGTCTTAAACCAATGAATGACTGTGACTCGCTCTTTCAAAAGACAAGCAAATATGCAGTAGACTGATGAATAAAAATGTTAGGAATAGCAAACACGACGGTATAACTGTGATTCATATTTATCTTAATTATAAAGCCTACTAAGTTCCACTTAAAGAACTGAACATATTCACTATTACATGATAAAGACTTTACCAACAAGAAATTCAGGTTGAGAAGAAACCTTCTGAAGAGTTAAATAAAATTTATGAAATGGATACTGAATGTCGTTCAAGTAGACATAATGCCTTAAGTGATGATTTCTTATTTACGTTTATAATGTTTCAGGTTGTCTGTGTGCTTCGGTGGCACAGTGGTTAGGACTCTCGCTGACCATGCACATGGTCCGGGGTTCGATCCCCTGCCAACGCACACGTGATATCAATGGTCGGCCTGCAGAATGTGGGCTACCGATATCACATGCTGAAAATTCCATACTTGTACCAAAAATACTGTGTGATTTCAAGCTATAATTAAAAAATTATATCAAAAACAAAGAAAAACAAACATACTTGCAGGAAAATACGTGCTCATTTTATTTCGTGGATCCTTCTCAACTGCATGCATCCTAAACAGTATCATAATATCAGCTACAAAATTTCTGAACATACTTTTCTCACAGTAAATTCGAGTTATGAGAAGACAGTATAAGCAACATAATTCCAAAATGATGTAAGTAGACGAATTATTCAGTTTTATAAGCCTAACTACAATTAAACAAGAAGGTGGAGGTGGAGTTCAGATTTTGCTTCGTCCGTTCTTTATTTGTTGACATAAATCAAGGAAATCAGTGGCATGAAATTACATCAAGAATCCTTCAACCCCTTGTACGATGATCAACTTTGAAAATAATCATTCCAGGTGGATAAAATTATCTTCACCGATTCAAAGTCTTAAGCAAATGTCTCTTGAAAATTTAACATTTCATGAGGTGAGTGTGCATATCAACAGGAGTGTCATAACTTAATGGAATTCATCAGATGAAGCTTGTGTCGTTGTATTAACAACTGGGGATCTCTGAACAAAATATTTTGACAGATTTTGAACGCCGACTTGTCCCACTTTTCAATGAATAATCCAACTTCAAATATTGCATGTGTTACGTCACTACTAGCCACACTGCTCCCATGAAACCTTATTATACTACTCGAACGGTGAGGTTTTGAACCCATGAGTCCAAGAGACTGTTCAAACTGTTGGCTCTCCGACGTTGTCTTCCCACTCCAGCATTATTGTCAACAATAAAGTTTGGAATATTATGAAGTCTTTGCTTTGACAACTTATCTAATTAAAGAAATAAGTTAGAGTCATTTATTTTGTACTGACCATAAGACTTATAAATGTAGGAATATTTTAGCAAAACAGAATTAATTGACTCCGAATTCCTCAACATGAAGACTGTCGCTGAATACAATTCGGTCACCAAATAAACTAACACGAAATATATATTAGCCAGTAAGAATCCTTGAATAGGACTTCAAAAGCCACCATAAGTAGTTTATAAATTCTAAAAAATACTACCGGTTGACTGTAAGTTTAAGGGCACGTCTCGAATCTGCACATCAGATATGGTATGAGTTCATACCTTCAACTACATTGAGACGTTTCGTTGACCTCAGAAATGAACAGCGTTACTGAGTCTAACGTAGTATTTATATTTTTACTTTATTCCTTTGCGTTCACAGAGAAACATGGCTTCAACCTCGAGCTCTGAAGTTGCAGTAGCAGTGGTGTTCATTTCTTACGGAGTGGGATCTCTAGCATCCACCCCCGAAATTTCTCTCTTTATCGGGTTTATTAGTGGCCGTAGGTCAGACCCAGGACTACGTGCTTGGTTGGAGAGTTTTCTACCACTGAACCACAGACGCACAAATGTAACTTATACTATTCACTAAGTGAGAAATAAATTATATTTTTGATAGTGATGATAGTCCAGCGGTGAGACATTTTCATTCCCACAAATTAATTTGAAAATCTGTTTCGAAATTCCATGTAGACTACTTTTATATATTTTAGTAGTATAAAAATGATGTTAGCATAAAACCATATTTAAAAAAGTATCTTTAAAATTAATCTCCATTTATCTTAAACGCACATTTTGACAAACCACGAAAGCGAGTAAAAGTCACCAATGCTGATATGCATCTTCTCATGAGGAAGTGTACAATTCTTGTCAATCGTAAGTAGGATATCAAATCTGCAGGAATTTCGTTTTCATTGAACTGACAACAGAGGACTATTGGAAACCAAATAACATTTGACAGTCTCTCACTGCTAAGACTACATTCGAAGTCCATTTCAAGGTCTCGCAATCAGATCACATCACCCATCTAGTCACTAGAATGGGATCGAATAGCACCAGACTCCAATCTTCTGTCAACCAACTGTTTGGAGTAAAAGTTATCCAATGTCACCAGGTGAGTAGTAGCCATCCTCATATCAGAATTGTTTAATCACGTCAGTTACATTACATCTCAAAGTAAAAGGCTTATGATTATTAGATCGCTTTTTACTTATGAAGAGTGGTGGAACTTGAAGTGGTTTTCCGAAATTTGATAACTATCCGACTACATTGTTGAATGACGGATTTTCAGCTTAACGCTTCACAAGGAGGTGAAGTAGTTCAAGTTGACACACTCCGTAGGGCACATGAATGTAAAGAGAAAGACGTTGCAGAGAACTGTAATCAGCATAAATATATGGGATAAAGAATAGCAACATGGATAAATATGTGGACTTGATGGATCTGGGAGACCTCAACATGTGAATTCATCTGCTCTATGAAGAATCATTTCGAGCCATATCACTCACTGATATTGTCCAGTCTCTCCACTGATGATTAGTGTCTCGAGGGACCTATCAATGCAGTCAGTCTACGTTTCCCTATGTGGTTGGCTCAAACCAACATTCGGTGACTTCGTGGATTGAAGGGAGGTTTTGATATGATTTCTCTGAAATCTTTTCCTACTTAATTCTATATCAGCTAATATTTTTTACGATGAGGAGGGTGTAACGTGTGCCAGCCATCTCGATCAATATAGCTTCACAACCTATCTACTGACTTGACCTCCTCGTCTAATATATGACGCCGCACCTCAATATTTATCACCATCTTACGCCCGTATTCACCGGGGATAGATTGCACAAAGCTGTTTGTGAGCAGCTTACATCTTCAATTGTCCCACCCTCAGTGATCTTAGCCCGCATTCATGATGACGGGCAGTTTGAAGTTCTGCACAGTTCGGTCATCTTTTTATCGACTGCTATGCTTGTCTCTTACGGAAAAGTCAACGCAATATGTGAAATCCCACTCATTTCTTTTATGTCTGTTTTGGGATTTGGTGATCAGTCTTTGTACTGTGGCTACTGCAGTTCTCCAAATATGTGAATTTATAACCTCGCCTAGATTACTAGGTCACGAGTATTCTAGCCGGTCCCAAGCCCGGATAAAGAGGGAGGGTTGGGGCGTGGTGCTAGCAACTCTACCCCCAAAACTTAACCAAATTGCTACTAAAACTTCAACGCACAAATATATATTAAAAATTCTATAAATACAAACAATAACCTTATTTTTCGCTGGAATCTGGGAAGCGAAATGACGCAGGCTGGTGAAAGCCTTCGGGAAGCCAGTCAGCCGATGTGCCTTCTTTCGATGAGAGCAAAAATAAGGATGGGGACGTGGAATATTCGTACAATGTACGAAACTGGAAATGCTGCTCAGGTAGCCACAGAAATGAGGAGATATAGAATAGAAGTGTTGGGAATCTGCGAGAGCAGATGGAACGGATGTGGAAGGAGCCAACTATCAACTGGAGAGACAATAATCTACTCCGGTCACCCAGAGGACGATCACGAGCACACCTAGGGAGTAGCCATCATGATGTCACCAACAGCGGCTAAGGCTCTCATGCAGTGGGAACCAATCTCCTCCAGGATAATGACAGCCAGGTTCAACTCAAAAGGAAAAAAGGTTACAATCATTCAGTGCTACGCGCCTACAAACGCCTCAGAACATGAGAAGAAGGAGGATTTCTACAGTCAACTACAAACAGTAATGGACAACGTCTCAAAGAGCGATATCAAAATCCTGATGGGTGACATGAATGCGAAACTGGGAGGAGACAATACAGGAAGAGAACTCACCATGGGTCGCGAGGCCCTCGGTGAAATGAACGAAAATGGTGAACTGTTCTCAGACTTCTGTGCCTTCAATGATTTGGTGATTGGTGGCAGTGTGTTCAAACACAGGGATATACACAAGGCAACATGGATTTCTCCAGATGGACACACCAAAAATCAGATAGACTTCATTTCAATCTCAAGGAAGTGGAGACGGAGCCTACTGGACACAAGATCGAGGAGAGGAGCAGATGTGGGTTCAGACCACTATCTAGTACAAGGGACTTTCAAGGTGAAGCTGAAAGCCTCGAGGATACCTGGGGATAGGCCACAATGCAAGTTCAACACGCAAAAGCTGAAGGACACAACCACAAAGGACACTTTCACTGCAGCTGTCAGAACAAAGCAGGAAACACTACGTCGCACCACTAAGGAATCAATACGTGGAAGACCATTGGAACTCTCTGAAGGTGATTTTCAACGAAACATGTTCAACGGTTCTAGGAAGAAAGAAGAGACGAGATAAGGAATAGCTCTCAACGGACACTTGGAAGCTAATAGAGGAGAGGAGAATGGTGAAAGAAAAAATGATTCAATGCAAAGATGGACAAGAGAAAGAGACGCTGAACTCAACTTACACAGCACTGGACAAAGAAGTGAAGAAGAGTACCAGGAAGGACAAAAGACAATTCTACGACAACCTGGCCACTGTAGCTGAGAAAGCAGCAGGCAAAAGGGACCTGAGGACACTATATCAGATAACCAAATCTCTATCGGGGAAGAGATCAACACAAGTGAAACCTATAAAAGACAGCCAAGGGAACCCAATTACCAAGGAAGAAAGACAGATTAAACAATGGGTGGAACACTTCAAAGGACTCTTGAATCGACCACCACCTACAACCCGTCCAGAAATACCAACAACAGCACGTACACAACTGCAAGCTGACACCAATCCTCCAACGAAAACGGAAGTCATGAATGCAATCAAGCTTCTGAAAGCTGGAAAAGCAGCTGGACCAGATGGAATACCCCCTGAAGCACTGAAAGCGGACCCAGAAACGATAGCAGAAATGCTGATTCCACTATTGCAAAAGATCCGGAAACAGAGAAAAGTGCCTACTGACTGGAGGAAAGGTTACCTCGTGAAACTACCAAAGAAGGGCGACCTAGGACTCTGCAAGAACTGGCGAGGAATCATGCTCCTGTCGACGCCAAGTAAAATCCTGAGTCGCATCATCCTGGAGAGAATAAAGGACGCACTGGATACAGAACTCCGACCAGAACAAGCTGGATTCAGGAAAGGCAAATCATGTTCTGACCAAATTGCAACTCTACGCATTATCATCGAACAAAGCATGGAATGGCAATCAAATCTCTACCTCAACTTCATAGACTTTGAGAAGGCCTTCGACAGCGTTGACCGCGAAGTAATTTGGAAACTACTCGAGTACTACGGCGCACCGCAAATATTCATCAGCCTTATTCAACAGCTGTACGACAACGGCACATGTCTAGTGATCCACAACGGAAAATTCAGAGAAGCGTTTGGAGTAAACACAGGAGTCAGACAAGGGTGCTTATTATCACCAATGGTATTCCTAATTGTGGTGGACTGGATTATGCGTCAGACAGTGGGAAACGAGAAGACAGGGATATCCTGGACCGACATGAAGAACCTAGAAGACCTGGATTTCTCAGATGATTTATGTTTGGTGTCACAGAAAATCGAAGACTTACAAGCGAAAACCGACAAACTGGTCAAAGAAGCAGCAAAGACAGGATTCCAGGTGGACATAGACAAGACGGAGATTATGAAAATAACCAACCAACAACAACAGCAACATCCAGCGCCAATCACCATCAACGAGAGGGATATGAAAGAGGTTACTTCTTTCACTTATCTAGGGAGCATTGTCTCAACTACAGAAGGAACGGACGGACGAGGATGTCAAATCGAGAATCGGGAAGGCGAGAAACACATTCATCAACCTGAAACCAATCTGGAAATCTTCGTCACTCACCATCAACAACAAAATTCGGATTTTCGATACAAACGTCAAGTCAGTTTTGCTATACGGATCAGAAACTTGGAGGGTCACCAAGAATATTTCTAACAGGTTGCAGACCTTTGTCAACAACTGTCTTCGTTCTATACTCAAGATCAGATGGCCGGAAAGAATCACCAACAGGAAACTATGGGAACAAACAAAACAGGAACCAATCGCCAAACAACAAATATGCAGGAGAAAGTGGAGATGGATTGGAAAGTCGCTGAGGAGGCCACTGGGTGACATCACGCGTCAGGCCAGTGCTCGAGTGGAACCCGAAAGGGAATCGGCGAGTGGGACGTCCAAGGGTGACATGGAGGAGATCGTGTGATGAGGAACTGAAACAGTATGGACTAACATGGATGCAAGTGAAAAGTACAGCAGAAGACAGAAGCAAGTGGAGACGTGCAGTTGAAGCCCTATGTTCCACTAGGAACCCAAGGGAACAATAATATAATAATAATAATAATAAGTGGTTATAGTCCAGTCTTTCAGTCATCCATTTCGATCGATAAAACTTCAAAACCTATCTACTGACTTGACCTCCTTGCCTAAGAATATACTCCTGAGCACAATATTGTTCCTCATCTTATGGCTCTTGACTGGGCAGACGGAGTGCAGAAAGCTGTGTTTGTGGGCAGTTAACCTCTTCAGGTGACGACACCTCACAGTCAAAAAGGGACAGTGTGAAGTTCTGTACAGTGCACTCAGTTTCTGATGGATAGCCAGATATATCGTCAATGGGATCTTGAACTTATTGAGTTCCATGTAAAATTCTGAGCTGATATATATATCCCAACTGTTTAATATTTCTGTGTTTGACTTCTAGTCAAGCGTAGAATCTTAATTACGGAAATGCTTTCCTAAAATGGCGTCTTGATACTTTGACTTACACATGCACACAACAAGTACATTCATTAACTCTACCGTTATTATGAGTGCGAATTTGAATTCTTCAGTGATACTTGACACTGTTACGTCTTATAATAATCCTCCGAGATTCTTCTCTTATAACCAGTTTACCAACTTTTCCTACCAATTTTTTATCCTTTTTTACTTCGAAATTGAAGAATATGTGCGAAGAGCAGTAGCTCGAAGAAGTGCGACACAGCTTAATAACACTTGAACCTAGACACGTGTGAAAACTTGGACTGCTGTATTTCTGTACAAAGTGTTGAGTCTCACTCAGCCAGCAGTGCGACATGGGATTATAGGCATACAACTATAAATACTACATTTTTATTTTATTCATTTGCTCTCAGAGTGGAACATAGGGATTCGTTCTTGAGCTTCCAAGATTCGGTAGCACTGGTTTTATTTTCATGGGGTGGAGTTGTCAGTCTAGCGTTTAGCCTTGTCTCTTTACTAGGCTTACTGCAGGCTTGGCGATGTTTAGGAGTGCGTCGGCCGGGGATCGAACTCCAGACCACCTGCTTAGCTGAGTGAGTTTAAACACAATTTTTATAAGGATTTGATTTTTCTGAACTTTGACCACAGATTGATATCAGTTAGAGTGTAACGACAGAAGACAAGAGCCAGGCAGCAGATCGTTTACTGAGAAAATCAAAAGATATTTATAGATTTTTAAGTGCATTATTAATAGCGTTATTGTTAGCAGAGAAGCAACGTCTTCTGATTGATTGTTTTCTTGCTAAAGGTTATTCTGTACTGCTTGTGACCGTTTCTTAAAAAGTTAAGGCAGATATTTGCCAATCGTAATTGCACATGTTAAGTCTGCTGTGTTTGGTTGTTGAGTTCCTCAAGGTTAAGCTTTGTTTTTCTCATAACCCGAATCAGGGTCATGAGAAAATTCGAACTTGAACTTTGACGTAAATTGTTGTCTATGATTTTGACTTGTGGACAGCTCTCACCACAAGAGGAGCATTGAAAACCAGCAGGGAGTACTGGACAGCTGTTTCGTCCTAGTCCAGAACTCATAAGCAGTACGTACCCACCGAAGTTCGAATCCAATACCTTCCGGTTACAACACAAGCTCGCAGACCATTCACTTACTAGTACCCAACTCCATGGCCTGTGAATTCTCACTTCTAGCGCCACCACCAGCCGATATCATTGGCGAGCATTTGTCTTTACTCCTGACCACCGTAACTTAAAATACTGGACTCTCGAAATTCATAAAGAGAACTAATTGTTTCATATACTGGACTCATAGGAAAACAAAGTAATAGTAATAATAATAAAGTTTTATTGAATTTTTGATTTGATTTGATAAAAGACAACAAACAACACAATATTGATGAAAGCAATTTCAATAATCGACACACATCACAGTTTGATAAAAGCATATATTCGGAATGACTTAATGATGATATCACAGTGAAGTAATAGGCCTTTTAAAAACTATAATAATAATAATAATAATAATCAGTAAAACAAATATGATGCACAATATGTGAAAGTACACAAACAGAAGTGTAGATAAGGGAATGAAAACAAAGGCAAACAAACCTCAGAGACAACATTTTTTATAAAAATGAAATCCAGACAATACGTAATAGAATATTAATGACTAGAGTGCATATTGGGAAACAATAATAATGATAATAGAAATTTACCTAAGGCAAGAACAAACAGATATAAGGTATACTTGTTATCAGCCAAACAAAGAAACAAAACAAATGCAATCACCCAAGATGTATGTAAATGAAGAAATAGTTTATCACAACATATATGATATAAATTGGCAATTTCATCATGATATTATACCTGTTGTACGCTCAGTTAATCGTTGTAGAAGATTTTGAAAGCTAAAATTTCAAAACAGAGGAAAACAACACTGAGCACTTCAGTTGAGAGAAGATAAACCACTAAGTGAACAATTTTGTAAGCTAATAAGATGATAAACGTCAGTGGTTCAATGATAGGATGTTCACCTACCTACCACATGCACATGGTGCGAGGTTTGATTCCTGGTAGAGATGGACTGTCTAAATCTCGCCTCGGACGGTCGGTCGGTTTTCGACAGAGAACTTTGCACATATGTGCGGCAGTTCATGTAGATGGCTTTTATTAACTTTAGGTTTTAGCTTATTGATAGCTCTCACGGCTGTGTCCACAGCTAACTGTTTGTTGTGCCAGGCTACCTCGAGGGAAGTCCTGCTGTCGACCTCAGAAACTCGTTTCGCTATTTCTTCAATAAATAAGGACTCAGTGTCTCGATCTAGTTGGGGAAGTAACTGTTTCGTTGCTGTCAATTTCTTATGTCCACTTAGTCGTAAGCATAAACGTGCGCGAACCAGAGCGTGATCAGAGTCTACGCACGTGTTCCAGAAGGAGCGACAGTCTTCTACTGACCCTCGCCAACGATACCCTATGGCTATGTGGTCTATCTGAGTCCAGTGTTGATTTGGTGATGGAGGTCGCCAGGTTACACAAATTCTTTCTTTGTGCCTAAAGTTAGTGCTGACAAGGAACAGGTGATTACCTGAGCAAAACTGAAGAAGACGATCACCGTTGTCGGTTCGTCGTCAGGGAACTCCATACGTACCACCTACATACTTCTCGGTCTGGCACAACTTCCCTACTTGGGCATTGAAGCCGCCTAGTCTCGCCTAGTTTACTAACTGGTACTAAACCGGGCGGCGGGAGTGTGTTGAACGCAATCCCACCGCGTAAAGTGAAGCAACACCATTATTAATGAAATTTAAACCCCACAGGCCTGAATACACACATGTTCCCGTTGGAACTCAAGAAATGAAAATAATAAAAAAATAAGATGATCGGTAAACTCAATGAAAATGAATCAGCTTCACAGTTAGTCTTGTATTCGGTTGGTGTTTGTTTGAATTCAGTTTCTAGTACAGATGTTTCATGTCTCACACCTATTGTCAATGTGCATCGATGTCCAGGGTGAAGAAGATGGGTTGAGATTTGAACCCGAAATGCACTGGTTGACTGAAAGTTTTTGATTGGTTGGAGGATCTCATCACGAGCTGACATCAGTTAGAGAACCATTGGAAAACCTAGGAGTACTGAACAGCCGTTTCGTCCTAGTTTGGGACTCTCCATCAGTATGCACCTAGGGCCTGCTGGTTACAAGGAGAGCTCGTAGACTATTAGGCCACTGGGACCCGATCCAATGGCCAGCGCATGAATTCTTACTTCTGCCAATTTATGACATAGCGCCCACTTCGCAATGTCTTCTTCGATTAATTACTGCCTCACCTTCAACCTACTGAACCCTATTGGTCACGGCTTTGTTGGAGGATTTCATTGCGTGCTGACACCAGTTAGAGAACCATTGAAAAAACCTATGAGTACTAGACAGCTGTTTCGTCCTAGTTTGGAACTCTTCATCAGCTTATGACGATGATAATGATGTCAGATCATGATGAAAGCCTCCAACCAATCAAACAAAATCCCTACAAAACCAATACTTGAAAGTCCTTGAACCAATGAGTCATATCTTCCCTGCTAAAAATGATTTCTTCGTAATTTGCATAACTTTATAAATAAGTAAAGCTGGTTTTGATTTGCAAACGTCAGGCTGCTGCAATCTTTTTATTCTGCTGTGTTGAAACTCAAGTCAATCGAAACTCATGTTCTGTGAACGATACAACAATGGGGATCAAATCTCTCGAATTCAACGTATGCGTTCTAATCTTCTTTTACATACACCTTTAATGTCATCATCCGATTGTTTTATCTGATAAGATACGGTGTAAGAAAATAATTTAAAGTGAAGAGTAATCAGTCATTAGAAGAAGATCAAGCATCTAACTGTATTCAATGCAGTTATTCAACTTAAATTGTAGGCTACGCCACACTTTTTAAATTCACAGAATACAATGAATCATAATTCCGAATTATGCAGCTGTATTTCCTTATGGGCGGATGACTTATGTTTGATGTCACACAAAATCGAAGACTTACAAGTGAAAACCGAAAAACTGGTCGAAGAGGCTGGCAGCAAAGACAGGACTCCAGGTGAACATAGACAAGACGGAAGTTATGAAAATAACCAACCAACAACCAGAGCCAATCACCATCAACGCGAGGGATTTGAAAGAGGTTACTTCATTCACTTATCTAGGGAGCATTGTCTCAACTACAGGAGGAACGGACGAGGATGTCAAATCGAGCGAGAATCGGGAAGGCGAGAAACACATTCATCAACCTGAAACCAATCTGGAAATCTTCGTCACTCCTCAACATCAACAACAAAATTCGGATTTTCAATACAAACGTCAAGTCAGTCAGTTCTTCTATACGGATCAGAAACTTGGCGGTGGGTCACAAAGAATATTTCCAACAGCCTGTTGCAGACCTTTATCAACAACTGTCTTCGCTCTATACTCAAGATCAGATGGCCGGAAAGAATCACCAACAAGAAACTATGGGAACAAACAAACCAAGAACCAATCGCTTAACAAATATGCAGGAGAAAGTGGAGATGGATTGGACACTCGCTGAGGAGGCTGCTGGGTGACATCGCGCGTCAGGCCCTCGAGTGGAACCCGAAAGGGAATCGGCGAGTGGGACGTCCAAGGGTGACATGGAGGAGATCGTGTGATGAGGAACTGAAACAGTATGGACTAACCTGGATGCAGGTGAAAAATATAGCAGAAGACAGAAGCAAGTGGAGACGTGCAGTTGAAGCCCTATGTTCCACTAGGAACCCAAGGGAACAATAAAAAATAACAATAATAAATGAACCTTAAATTCGACTTATGCAGCTATATTTCCTTATGGCCTGTTTACTATCTCATAAGAATGATTCCTGTCAACGGAAGATTGGTATTAGCCTAAATATCTCATTATTTGATTTAGTGTCACGGGATACTGACGAAATTGAAGGCTTCCTATAGTAAAATTATCCCCAAGATTCAACAGCAATTTCAAATGCTTTTTAAAAAAATCTTTGAATATTAAGTGAATACAGTGAACTTACACAGTTTTAATATTTGGACGTTGATGCCAACCAGGACGTAGTTTATCAGGTGGTTCTGGCCACATAGGTCCTTCTACATCTGGATCTTTTTGACTGAAAAAAAATAATGTGGAAAAAAAAAGAAACACTTACATCAAAGTAAAACACAAAATATTGATATTGCCTATATCATAGTAAGAGACTAGTTAAATCAAAAATTATAATGAATCTTTTTGTATGCTTGACTCCATGAAGGTTAAGTGGTAACGGGTTAGGCATCGATTCAGATTTAAAAAATATGAATTCCTTCCAGGTATCTACACAACTTAAAACAAATAAAATCCTAATTTTCAAGTGTTGGTTTGCAGGCAGGATTTGATTTTTTTCTCCAATCAGAGAACCATTGGAAACGACGAAGTACTGGACAGCTGTTCCAGCCTTGCCTGGGAACTCTTCAGAAGTACGCATTCATAATCCCACCACCAGTAGTCGAACTAATGACCTGCAAGTTACAAGGCCAGCTAGTTGACCATTCATCCACTGTCACTAGTCAGTCAATGACAATAGGATGAAGTTGAGTGAAATTCTAGTAGGGAGTCATGATTAATGGGGTTTCACCAGTTTGGATGTAGGGAAAAATACTAGTGAATGACAATGGTTGGAGGCCGCGCTATATGTCGTGAACTGGTAATAGTTAGAATTTATGGGTCATTGGATTCCGTCCCAGTGGCTGAATATCATCCTGCTGAAAGGAACTAAATTTAGCAGACAAACAATTTTCACACATATATGTAACAAAATCTTTGAATTTTCCACCTGTATATTTTTATGTCTCTAATTGCACATTTTCCAACAATCTATTAATAGACGAATACATACTATAAAATGGCTTCAAAATGAATTCTGTTGTGGTGAAAATTAATATAAACATTACTTTACAAATTTAATTGGTGGATGGTGACTAGCAGTGGAATCCAGGAGAACGCGCATTTCGTCCTATTTGGGACTCGTCAGTTAGTGGATGTACCTGCATCCCCCAGTGAGTGATGATGTTCCCACCGAAACTGGAGCCCAGTGCTCATAGTTCCAAACGCCAAAGCGTTATCCACTAGACCTTTTGGGCCCCGAGAGCCATCTCTTGTGCAACGAGTCATATTAATTATTTAATTGAATTTCAGATTTTCCCATTGATTAATTAGACCAACATGTCAACCTGAGACTGAGCACTTCGGTCCAATCAATCGACGGGAAAATCTGAAATTCAATTAAATTACTTTACAAACATGTAAGAACACCCTGTTTACAATACATAAACTAGTTTTTTTTGCTAGGTAGTACGTTAGCTAAAGAACAACTGTTTTCACGGATGTCAATTCAAGGTGGCTATGCAGCAGTCCTCTCCAAATTTTTATTTTATTTGTAAACTAGAATATTCAATGTCTTCTAATTTATATCATTAGCTGTTGTTATCTTTAGAGTAAATCACAATTATATTTACCAATCAAGTTATGACTACATGATTAACTGTCATCTTATACAATGGAGCTTCTAAAATGCCTGGCTGTAAATTGATATGTTTGAACCCAATCATTCTGAAGAGGTGTTTCGTGTACAAGGCTAAGAGCAGCACTTATCTTTTGAGAACTGGTGATGCTACCCAACTGGTGAAGTGAGACTCGAACACGTGGACGGTAGGCTGGAGATTAGGCTCTTAAGTCAATGAGTCGTGTCTCCGTGTTTATATCAATGTGACACCAGTTGACTGAGTGACAAAGTTCGTGAGATACAAAATATTGTGTGAAGTGTATATAAAATTCAGGTACCACCACAATAATTATAATAATGTGATCAAATAGTTAAAGTAGAATGAAGCGGAGTTGAAAATAACTTTTTTTCTTTCAATGATTCGTCACTAATGTTACATAATAATTTCTATCTTAAGTAAAAAACATCACATTAACCTTGAATATTTTCGGAGACTCCAGCAGGTTTGAACCTTACTTCAAAGTTTATGTCTAAGTATGATAACTAACTGACTGACTGTCTGATTTTCGACATAAAACTTTGTACACAAAATTGCAGTACTTTAAGTTGCTACACTTCGCATAGCACACAAATGTACAGAAAAGTGACAAAACAAGGCGCTTCAAAAGAACAGTAATAAGCAGAAATGTGTGCGAGAAGGAATAGCAACATGAAAAGCCATGAGGACTCAATGGATTTGAGAGATCACAGAGTGAAGGTATCTGCACCAGTGAGAACGACTTTGACCATTGTTACCAACTGTCCCCAGTAATTGGTTCTCAACGTTTCAAGGACTCCAATCAGGCAGTCTACACTCTCCTTAAGTGTCTGGTTCAAACTCACTGTCAAAAACCTCATGGATTGATGATACCAGGCTTTAGTTTGACCACACCTTACTCTTTTCTAACCCAACTGTATGTCAGCTAGCATTGCTTATCGAGGAAGGTAGTGAATCAACATGTGCGACCCGTGTCTTAGCCATCTTAATCGATTTAGGTTTATAACCTCATTGACTGACTTAATAAAAGATTAATGTGCAAAACTGGACAACACAAATATGCATCTACTTCGAAAAGAATTACTATTAATCAAATTCGCAATTTGCAAATTAGTTCACACACAGTTTTGTAAATTAATTCTGCATTTACACAGTTTGAGGTAACTATTTCATCACCAAAGTTTCTTTAGGAGATCAAGATTATTCAGATCATAATATATGATCTGCTTGAATTAACATCACTAAACAGGTTATCTGAATAAAAGATTCCGAAGTTTCTAATCTAATAACTGATTGTAGTCTATCCTAAACCAGTCTGTCTGTCTGTTTTCGACATAGAACTTTGCACATATGTGCGGCAGTTCAAGTCGCCACACTCCCTCCTTGTAGCACACAAAGCAAGAGAAGAAAGTAGAAGAAATGCATAATATAGTCAGTAAACAGAGGTGTGAGACAAAGGAATAGTAATAACGAAGAACAAAACAGTTTAATTGGAAATCGTAAGTCACAAGGAGTGGATGCATCTGCGTCAGCCATTGACAACGATTTTGAGCCATATCACCAATTGTTTCCAACAATTGGTTTTTACCGTCCCAAGGACCCCAACCAGGAAGCCAGTCCACACCTTCCTACGTGGCTTAAACTAACTTGTCTAGGATTTCCTTGACTGGTGCCATGTTTTGGTTTGACCGCGGCTAGCTCTTTTCCAGCCTGGCCCTATATCAGCTAACATTGCCCGTCGAAGAAGGCGATGACTAGGCATACGTAACACATGTCCTAACCATCTCAGTCGATATAATTTCACAGTCTCGTCGATTGATTTCCCTTCCTTACCTAGCACTCGACGCCTAACCTCAATATTGCTCACCCTATTATACCACTTCACACGGGAGATAGAATGCAGACACCTATGATCGAAGACAGCTAATCTTTTCATGTCTTCCGCTCTCAATGACCAGGTCTCACAGTCACAAAGGAGGACGGAGCGGACTGTTGAGCAGTACACACGTCCTTTGGTCGATAGTCGGATATCACGTCTACGCCAAAGACGGCGTAAACTGGCATATGCGAAACTAGCCCTCTGTATCCGTGATGAGATTTTGTCAGAGATCAACCCGTTGGGGCTGGCTGATGGTAATTCCCAAATAAGTGAAGCGGTCAACGTGCTTTACCACTTCACTTCCTATTTCTAATCTAGGAGTCGGTGTAGTCCAATCCTGTAACATCGTCTTGCATTTGGCCGGAGCGAATCGCATGCCAAACATTCGTAGATTGCCGCTCAATGTGTTCAGAAGACTCTGAATTTTGTCAGCGTCATCGCCTAGAAGGACTATATCGTCTGCATATTCTAAGTCAACGAGATTATTCCCTGGTAGCAAGTCAATCCCTGAGTCGCTGAAGTGAGTTAGTGTTAAATCCATTAGTGATATTGATAAAAAACAGAAATAAATACACAAGAACAGTAGGGAAATTTTACTTCCTCCCTCAATAACAAACAGTATTCATCGTTAAGAAAGAAACAGTGCGTTGGTGGTTCATTGGTAGAATGCTCATCAACTAACCGCATATCACGGATTCGATTCCGAGCCAACACACTCTTGAACTTTGCCAAGTCAGTAGTAAGCTCGGTAGGTAAGGAGAGAAGGTCGGACATAAAGCTAGCAACCCTATCTCGTAAAAATTCCACCCCCCCCCACCCCGTTAATAAAACTTAATAACCAAAGTTTTCAAAGCTTTCACTGGGGACAAAAAAGGAATCAAGAAAAAGAAGAAATTAAAAAAAAGGCATAACATACTTCTCGAACTCTAATACTTTTAATTCTTCTTCCAGTTCAATTAATCTACATTTTAGTTCATTTCTTTCATGTAGTAGATAGCGTAATTCTTCTAGTGATATATTTTCATTACTTGGTTCACCTTCCATTTTGCTTGATGTATTATAAACATTGGGGCAAGATTCTAATCCTTGTCCAACTGATAAATGTACCACTGATTCACAAGCATCAGCCTATATTGTAAGTAAATTACAAGTGAATACAGCAGAACAACACATAATGACAAAAAAAGATGACAATTGCCTAAAAATTTATACTAAGGGAAAAATTTACAAAAATTATTGTATAAACGTTGAGGTACAACAACCTTTATCCATCATATGATTTAATGTAAACATCGCACCTTAAGTAAGTTCAAGAACTCGTAGGCAACATGTCAACAGAAAAAGAAGTCTAACATTTCAGTTCAATTAGTCGACGGGAAAAACAAAAATTGACTTAGACAAAGTGATAACTGTATCCCCGTTGCACAAGAGATGGCTCTCATGGCCCAAATGATCTAGTGAATAACACTTTGGAGTTTGAAACAAAGGCTTCGAGTCTCAGTGAGTACATCGTCCCTCAATCAGGACTGCAGGTACATCCAGCTGACGAGCCACAAATAAGACAAAATGCACGTCCTGAATTCCACTGCTAGTCACAATCAATCAAATAACATTGTTGTTGACACAAGTGAAGAGAATTTAGCTTTTACAATGATTGTTCAAACGATTGTTCGTGAACCAACCACGTCGATTCACAATGAAATAATCTTCTTTAGTTCATCTCGAAATTCGGCGTCGATACATGAATTCTTTGACTATTGGTTTGAGTCAGCCATGTAGGGAGATTTAGAGTACCTGATTGGTTCCCTTTAGATGAAAAGAACCAGTGGGTGGAGACTATAGGTGATATGGCTCAAAATCATTCTCAATGGTGCAGATGCATTCACCCACTCTTTACATTCTCACTAATCTATTAAATCCCCATGTTTCTCCATGTTACTATTCCTTCTCGCACACATTTCTACTTGTTACTGTTATTTTGAATCTCCTTTTCTTTCTTTTCTCGACATTTATGTGCTATATGGAGTGTGGCAACTTGAAGTAGTCTACTTCTTTTTGCAAAGTTTTACACGGAAACTCAGTCAGTTGGTTTGTTCACTTAAGTATGATTGTAAATTTCATTGTCCTTCAGGTAGGCTAAATGCACTGCTTATGCCTGCCGTAGCATTTCCAAACAACAGTTGTAATCACCTGATTTTGTCTTCAATTACTGATTATCTTTCAAAGTAAAATCAATCATTGGTTGTGTAACAATCCATTGAAGAACCAAACAATAATATATATATACAAATAAAAAAGCATTCTCGACAACGCTACACTGTTGACAGTTATCGCTGAACACCGTGAAGAAAATGAAAATCATCCTAAAGAAATAGTGAAAGTAGTTGAGGCTTCACCATGACCTGATTAATAACACTGTAGAAATCAATAACGGGAAACTCTAAATGCTATAATGAAAAAGATTCAAGTTTAAAAACATGCACATACACATGCGCGTCGGTGGTACAGCGGTAGAATGCTCACCAACCACGCATGTGGTTCAGGGTTCGATCCCCTGCCACCAACGCACTCCTTCACCTCTCTAAGCCAGTAATAAGACTGGTAAAGAGGGAAGGTTGGGCATGAGGCTAGCAACTCCATCCCGTAAAAATAAACACCAATGCTACGGAAACTTCAAGCCTCTAGCTTGAAGCCCTATGTTCCACTGGGAACGTAAGGGAATAAAAAAAACAAAAAAACACAACTGGGCTAATTTTGATGATCGCATACAACAATACTACAAGAACCAAATCTAACTACACATAAAGGCATACAGCATTATCAATATGAATATTGGTTCTTTGGTTTCCAGGTAGAATATACAGCTTCAGGAGTACATATTCATTTCACTCTATTCTATGGCTCCACAGCTGTCCATAAGCCTTCATTTTCCCTCCATTCGATGGCTTGGAGTGTGATGTCAGTAGATGGTTCCGAAAAAAGAGTTAAGGTTGGTTGTTGGGCTAACGAATTCACCCTTTAAAAAGGAACCCTATGGCTAGTAAAACTTTAAAGCAAGTGTATACAACATAACTGCGCTCTATCAATACATATATAAATATCTAAGCCACGGAGATGAATAATGATGAAAATAATGTAAATTTCTACGTGGTTGTGTTCCCTGAGCTGGATGATTTCATTCCACAGTCATACTACAAACCAATCAAAATGATGAAAATAATATCAATTATCAAATCACAGATCATTTACCCCTGCTCCACAACCATGAACACGTGCAACGTCATCAGATGACAGTTTTCCAAGCAAATTAGTCAATTCTCTTTCTTTTAGGCATAATTGTGCCTCAAGTGTAGCTTTCTCAGACACAAGTTGACCAGTTTGACGTCTGTGTGGAGCGCGAGATGCCATCAAATGACCACTTTGACGAGCTAACCGGCAGACTTCTTCTTCTGACTAAACCAAATGTTAACAAAAAGAAAAGATGTACGACGTGTTTTTAACTATTAGGGATTACATTCAACAATTAATTTAGAATATCTTCCACTGATAACTTTTTGATATTAGGGACCATGAAACAGAAGAATGTATCTGATACCAATAGTAATAATAAAACATTAAGTACTTCGTGCTTTGATAGATATGGATGCTTGATATTAAAATGTGTATTTAAAAAATAGTGTTTACCATTCCATTTATAAGACAGTGTTTCTTTTCTTAATGTATGTCAAACAACAGGCGTATAATACATACCCCAGGTTTCTTCTTAGCGCCTAATTACAACAATGAGTGGAAAGAAAGGTGATCGAAACATCTTAGCACTTACATTCGAGCGAATTAATTTATTTATTCTGGAAAACTCTACATTAAGAATGTCATGTAACCGAATTTATGAGCACTCTCTTGTTTGTATATTTGTTAACACAAGGTTTATAATACAAAAATATCATGCAGTAACTGTAAGGACAGAAGACAAGGGCCACGCAACAGATCGCCTATTGAGAAAATCAACAGATATTTATAGATTTTTATGTACATTATTATTAGCGTTATTGTTAGCACAGAAGCAACGTCTACTGATTGGTTGTTTTCTTGCTGTAGGTTATTCTGTACTGCTTGTGACCGTTGCTTACAAAGTTAAGCCATATATCTGCGAATCATGTTTGCATGCACTAAGTCTGCCGTGATTGGTTTTCGAGTTCCTCAAGGTTAGACCTTGTTCTTGTTTTTCCTCATGACCCGGATTCGGGACGTAAACATGGACGTCAATAGTTGTCTACAATTTTGTCTTGCAGACAGCTCTCACCACATACCACCATGTCATCTGGTGTTCATATTGTAACAACAGAAGGCAAGACACAGAAGCCGAGGTATATCTTCAAGTGATCAAACCGCTATTTATATCTATACAGTTTTATATTCTCTAACCAATCATTGAGCGTGTGATTTTGGCTTACATTAAACTACATGAAATAGAATGCTCAAACACATATATTATTCTGTTGCTAATGCAGTAGTGAACTGTGGGAATATGTGAGAATAATATTCCGTTGGAACATATTGTCTGTATCACACCACCACAATATCACTTCTTAAAACATAATCAATTATTACACAAAATCAGCTTGTTGTTAAAATGCATGTGTTCGCAGGATCTATACTACTAACGACAGTGAGACTGTAGATAAGCTTTGCCTTTGTTATTATTACACAACTACACAGGGAAAAACACGTAACTGATCAGCTAAGAATGAAATTTCGGTACTGTAGCGGTAAATAACCCCCCCCCTCCAAAAAAAAATTATTAGCCTAGAGCACTCATCAATCAATATTGGATGCTGACCATCATTGTTTAAGTCGACGCGTTCAGCTCAAGGCTCGTGATCAAGAATCCATGCTATGTGGCACACACCGTCGTGTCACGTTAGTCTGCTCGTTTCTGCTAGTTAAGCATTTAACATCGCACTACGATTTTGATCCCGAAATATACTGAGTGATTTTGGCGACTGACTTGGTGTTTTGATTTGCTTTTAGTCTACCGAGAACAAATACTAATACCAATAATAATAATATTAATAATAATGAATAATAGCTTTATAATGAACAATAATTTTACACAATATACACAATTTTCAGCACGGTTTATTACATAATATATTTTCTTCATCAAGTATTTCCAGGTAAAACAGACATCTTCACTACATCATGTGATAAAATGCTGTTCGATCTGGAGTATAAATTAGTCCCTTATTACATTTTTTGTTTCACTTCCAAGAAATGCGCACCAGTAGGTTTAAAGACCATTAAAAGTGTACATGAGTACAGTTTGTGAACCACAGACACAACTAAATGATCACAACAACACAAATTAGAGAAAATAACATGCACTGCAGCGGCTGAAAATTCAGCTAGTCAAGTAATTTAAGCAGACCACCTATATGATAGTGGGCTAATGTATGAGTAGTAAGAACTTGCGCTGGTATACATCGTACTTTGCGGAAACGTTATCTCTTTTATCTTCTAAAGCACATACGAGAAATTTGTGCCAAATTCGAAATTAGTGACTCATTTCAACACCATGAGAAGCAGAAATTACGTGAAAGTTGAAATACACTATCATCGTACAAAAATATCTCATTTGGTTAAGTGAATACCAGATAAAATGAATACACGGCTTTCTCTGTGCTATTGATCTGAAAGTCAGTAAGGTCAAACCTTGTTGGACAAAACATGAGTTAAAATTCTACAGTGCATTACACCAAAACAATGCAATAAAACCGATAGAAGTTTACTGAAGCTCAAAAACTGATGAGTTAACTCGAATACAATAAGTGTGGTAGGTACACGCAATGCATCGATTAACATTTGGTTCATAAAACAGTGAGTGATCTTTAAGTAGCTTTATACAAACCCAGTGGCTTGGCGAATAGTCATGGATACATGTATTATTCTGCCTAAAAGCTAATGACATCAACAATAACAAGATCCCCACAGACATTTCGTAACCGTATGCAACACGATACCACCTTAAGGTGACGAGTAGTAGAATTGAATTAAATAATCAGTTGTACAGTTAGGGATGTCAAACATGAAAAAAATTTCACTTACAGCATCTAATGAGGCGCTCACTTCGGCTAATTCACGACGAAGTTTTCGAGCTGACTTGTAATTAATTGCTACGCATTCTTTCAATTGTTGAATTAACTGAAGATCAGCAGCACGATCTATGGAATTGAAGGAAGTCAATCATGTTGCCGAATGGAAATTTTATCAAAATATAAAAAACAGGAAGAAAAAGAATTAACTCGTTACTATCGTCAACACAGTGCATTCATATTCAACACGGAGAGATAGATCAGCATAGAGGCTTGCAGGAACATGTAATACTTCCAAAAAGTTAACATAAAAAAGAGACACATATGTGGTGAAATATGATGGATAAACATGGATATGAGGAGAAAGAGAACATTGTGAACGATTATGGACTATGTTACCAAGACATTCCAGTCGTTGAGGATTGCAGTTAGCTAAACTAAACTTTTTCACAGGTATCTAATCAAAAGACGACGACTTCGTGAATTCATGCCATATTCTAACCTGACTAGTCATAAAACCTTTACCAACTCAATCTCATACTAGTTAAAATACTTCATCGAAGGTGGTAACACGACACGTTCAGCAGATGTACGAGTCAAATTAGTGAACTGACATTCACAGGTTTATAATTTAACTTGACTTTCTTCCTTAATACCGCTTTTAGCTTTCAGTATTATTGATTCTGTAGGATTAAAATATACACGTAGCCGTGTAAGGGCTTATGGGGAATTGTCATCTGAATTGTTAACAACCAGTGGTGTCCGTCAAGGATGTCCACTTTCCCCATTTCTGTTTACCTTCATCATAGATATGCTAATGGAAGTATCCTTAACTGAACTTAACGACTTAGGAATCGACTTGTCACCAAGGTATAGTCTTATGGACTTAGAATATGCAGCTCGGGCTGCTTTCGCTAACTTACACCGTCTCTGGCATAGGCGTGACATCCGGCTATCAACCAAGGAACATGCGTACTGCTCAGCAGTTCGCTCCGTCCTTCTTTATGGCTCTGAAACATGGCCAATACGAGTTGAAGAAATGAAAAGGTTGACTGTTTTTGATCATAGATGTCTACGATCTCTTTCTCACGTTAGGTGGCATAATAAGGTAAGTAATGTTGACGTTAGGTATAGAGTGTTGGGAGAAGAGGGAAAATCAATCGAAGAGGCTATAAAGTTACATAGATTGAGATGGCTAGGTCACGTGCTGCGCATGCCTAACCATCGCCTCCCCCGACGGGCATTACTAGCTGATATAGGTGCAGGTTGGAAAAGAGTAAGCGGTGGCCAAACAAAAACATGGCATCAATCCATGAAATCCTTGACAGTTAAACTGAGTCAGGTAGGGAGATGCAGACTTCCGGGTTGGGGCCCTCGGGACTCTCAGAATCAATGACTGGAGACAATAGGTGACATGGCTCAAAATCGTTGTCAATGGAGCAGATGTATTCAGTCTCTGTAATCTTTCATATTCCTTTCTACCATTACTCATTCTGTTTCACTCTTGTACTTGTCAAAGCTCTATTGATTCTCTTCACTCATTTTCTTGTCTACGTTTGTGTGCTATTTGGAACGTGGCAACTCGAAGTGCTGCACTTCGGTGCCAAGTTCTATGTTGAATCCAGACGGTCAGACAAAAATGAAGACCTATGATTAAAAATCTGTATCCATTATGTCTTTAGCATTCATTGACCATGTCTCATAGTTACATATATATACAAATGATTTCATAGAGTCAAGGTATTTCACTACACCTTGATCAGTTAATTTGAATTTAGTTTCTAATAACTAAGTTATCTTAACTGTAATTGTTAATAATTGTTGACTGACTGCAATCAGCAAAAAGAATTTTCACATTCTTTAGCACAACTTACACATAATCGATGCGTTGACTAAGAATACTTTAGAAAGATTTGGTCTAGAAACTAATCAAAAATGCATAACTACTTATTCAAATGAAACTTTAAAACAAGTAATTGGTATGAATACATAAAACAAACGGAAATAACTCAGGTCGCCTATAACGTATTAAACCATTAAACTTACTCTCTTTGTCTGTTAATTGTATCCTTTCTTCAGTTTCTAACAATAAGCTAGACATCATATTAGATATTTCTGCTTCTTCTTTTTCTTCTTCTTCATTTGACTTATTTTTTAGCTGAGCGTGAAATTTATCCAAGTCATGTGAAGTTGGAACACCGCCGCCTTCAGGAGCCAATTTGGCTTTGGCTAATAAAAAAGCGCCTACTTTTGGGTGAGATGAATTGCATTCATTAGGATCACAGCATCGTAAACATTTATTCAAAATCTTGGACTTTTCGCCTGCTTCTTCTTCTTTGTGTTTCTCCTTTCCTCTAACTTCTTTATCACACGATGAAATTAACTGATGTGTTAAACGAACATTTTCTTCTTCTAATTGAGATATTGTTTCTAACAACTTTTGACTTTCACAATACCAGCTTTGTTCAAGTTGTTCTAAACTCTGAAAATAGAATAAGAAACTAGAAAAGTGCCTAAAATTCCAACAAATATCCATCTATGCAAATTTCCTTTCTATACCCAAATGAAAAGGTGTTTTTATTCAGTTAACAACACCAAAATAGTACGTAGTTTTATTTTCTGAAACTCGTAAAAACACAAGGGGCAAGTGGACTAACCAAGTGATCTGTTTTTAATCAAGAATATTGTACTAACGACATGGGCTCGCTAAGGTCTGCAAAAAGCTTCATGGTTTGTAAGTCACACTCAAAAAGTAAACAGTAGTAAGGCATTTCTGACTAGCATCAGCGGAAACCAGTCGATTTCAGCCCACTAGAAGTCTATAGCCACTCGTTAAACTAATGTTCAGTCACTTTGCAAGGAATAGAAGTAAAAACAATATGATGTTAAAACACCACAGATTTCTATTGGGAGATTTAGAACAGCAAGTGTAAGTGGACAGTATTGATTTCAATTGGACTTCATCAGGCTTCACTCTAATATACACACCTTTACAAATAAATATTAAATATAAACCAATCATGGTGATTTGTTGATAGGATGATATGATTTTGCATATAAATTGTACAATTAGTCATGACAGTAATAACTCTGTCAACAACGAGGATAATGAAACACGTCATTACTGAGCTAACAAATGTTCAGATAGATGTAGTAGATAAAGGCCGAGAAAGACAAATAATTAGATTAAGTAATGTCAGATTGTAAGAGAAGTGAATAAACTATGTTTTAATGAAGGTGCAATAAGACTGAGGGTTGATAAGAAAGAGATCACATATGTCAAGAAATTACTGAAACGCGAATTTACGTGGAAATGCTGATGTGAAGCCTCAATGAACTTTTCCTTAAATGTACACCTTGTCTTCAACAATTCATAATATCGCTATGAGTTCATAAATGGGCCCAATATTATCAGACTTCTTCCTTGCAAAACCTGAAAATGGACTATAGAATGATATCATCGATCAGTAGGATATGTTGGTGATACACTTAATTAGTGAGAATGTTTATATAAATGAAATGTCAGTGAAATCTAACAATATCCACCTTTCACTCACTTTCACTTGTGGAGAAGAGCAGGATAACACTGCATTTTCTGGATTTCTCGGTAAGTAGGTGAGATATGTTGCTTCGGAGAAGCGTGTATTGGAAAAGCACATTCATAGAGCAATTAACAACCTTCTTTAGTTATTGACTCTGATTTTCTATCCAATTTGTTCATGATTCTATAAAAAACTACTCGGGAAACCCATTTCCATCAAACAATCATGAATATATTTGAATTCACTTTGTAAATGAGGTGATCGTAATTCGAATTATCAAGCCTTAACTATGTATTCAGAAGCAACTGACTATACCACCACCCTATATATATATATATATATATATCTTATCACTTCCATTAAAACATAGTTTATTCACTTCTCTTTCAATCTAACATTACTCAGTCTAATTATTTTTCTTTCTCGGCCTTTATCTACCACGTCTATCTGAACATTTGTTCGCTCAGTCATGACGTGTTTCATTATCCTCGTTGTTGACAGAGTTATTACTGTCATGACTAATTGTACAATTTATATGCAAAATCATATCATCCTATCAACAAATCACCATGATTGGTTTATATATAATATTTATTTGTAAAGGTATATATATTAGAGTGAAGCCTGATGAAGTCCAATTGAAATCAATAATGTCCAGTTACATTTGTTGTTCTAAATACGATAATGTACTAAATAAATCAATTTATACAGACTGATTACAAGCTATATATTATTGATATGATAAAATACAAAAGTTATGAACAGGATTCACAAAAAATCACCTTACATTTTTTGGTTAGTCGTTTAACAGCTTAATACTATACTGACAATTACACAATTAATTGGCTGTTGAACATACTGAGGTACGTATACATTAACGCATCTCTAAAACAGCGAGTAAGAACCTTCAAGAAAATATATCCACCCTGCTGAAGTATGAGAATGTTTCTGTTTTTCTCCAAAGCTACGGAAGACATCGACGGGAATTCACCTTTTTGAACCCTAAGTGGTTACTAGTCACTCAATGGGAAGATCACTTATACATATAAAATAGCAGAGATTTACGAATTGTAAGCGTCTGCCAAATATAAATAGAGACGCTTACATCTTTTCTCATAGGATATCGATGCAACCAACACATTTTTTACTTGCATCAATGAAAATGAGCATCAGTGGCACAGCGATAAAATACTCGCCAACCATGCACGTGGTCCGGGGTTCGATCCCCAGTCGATAGATTCCTTCACCTCTCTAAGCCAGTAATAGGAGTGGTAAAGAGGGAAGGTTGGGCATGAGGCTAGCAACCCCATCCCGTAAAAATAAACACCACTCATATCGAAACTTTAAGGCTTTGGCTTGAAGCCCTATGTTCCACTGGGAACGTAAAGGAATTTAAAAAATCAACGAAAACTATAACAGATTTCAGACAAAGGTTAGTTTATCGTAAATATCATTACAAATATATTAACTAAGGTGTTGTAGAACAAGTTGGCATTTGAAAGTAACTCTAATGAACAAAATGCGTTTCTCCTACAGGCTTTGTATTTTCCCTGAAAAATCAAAACACTACACCAGTAGATGTATCCCGTAACCGCTAAGCATAAAAACTACCTAGTATAGTGTATGGAAAGGGAATTTATGTCCTAAAAATGATCTAACCTTATCACATTTATCTTTCAGCAATAAATCTGATTTCTGTTCCTCACGAAGCTCATCTGCAAGTTTCTGAAGACGTGCGATCTCCTCCTTTTCTTTGTCACAGTAAGTGGTACAGCTTTCTAATTCTTCCAAAATGTAGATTATTTTTGGCATAAGATTCTGTAACAAGTCGTCGCCGTATTCGTCCACAATCAGTTGACATTCACGGCCAATGGATAAAGCAGCATCATATACATCCATTGTAGTGAACATCGCTCACTGGTTTAAGTTACTCAATGGAAAAATTGTGGATAATCTAGAAGAATATAGTGTCTGAAATTCAGAAACAGAAAAGAAGTTTCAAACTTAGGAAAACAGAACTATGATTATACTTTAACTTCGCTTTTGGATGTTAATAACTGTGGGAAGGTATTTATAGTAAACTGTCATTACTATGAATATGGGACAAAACAAAAGCAAATAATCTATTAGCATACTAAATGCAAGAGGTTGCAAAGGTCCTATCGCAACTATCTCTCGTATTAACAGAATGTTACCATGAATTTTCAACATTTTGCAAAGCATTTTTCCAGCTTTCCTTTCCATCAATCTTACCAGATACGGGTTAAATATTTCTTGATTCTCTAGTCTGTCTCAACAAATCATAAAATCGAATTGGTACCATTGCATATTACTGTATACTGTTTCACTAACCACAAAAGAACGCTGTGACGATTTTTACACATACACGATGAAATGTCTTTGCAACGAATATCTCATTGTCATTGACAACCCAAAAAGTGACCTAGTCAGTAGTAGTCTCTATTAGCATATTTCAGAATGCAAGAACCCAAGTACTAACTGCGAGGAAAGAGCACAATTTTGGACTGCTAGTTCAGTTCCCAAGTATGAGACTCAATAATCCAGCCAAAAACTGACTACAACACTCAGCTTTCTAATTAACAATAAATTAAAACATTTGAATCCATGCACATCTTTCTGTCTGGATTCAATATAGAACTTGGCACCTTACTTTACTTTACTTCGGCTATCTCCTACGGGAGGATGAGCCGGCTTCATGAACATCTCGAATCATCGCTGCCCAGGCGCGGCGATCTGATGAAGAGAGTTTATGAAGTTTCATGGGAACTTGGTACGAGTGATGTCCCCAGAATCGCTCGACCTTTTGTTTGAGAGTGCAGCTCTAGCCTTTACACAACCAAGTGTGACCTACAAGGCAGTAGGAGTGGAGTAGGGAGTCCACTATCCATTGGCAGCCGGTGACCGGAGTTCGGTTCATACGCCTTTTTGAATGGGGCCAGACATCCAGGACATCCAACAAGCCCTTTGTCCATACGTCTGCCGGTGAGCTCCAGTGAGCTTCATACGCCAGTCGTTGGAGGTTTGGAATCAGGGTTTAGCTATCTCTCCTAGACTGTCATCTAATGGACAGTCAACCCGGTGAAGAGCGCCGGGCATCCGCTTTCGCCCTCTCACTTTGGTGAAAAACACCTCCACCACGTGAAGGCAGTGAGTAGGACTTCCTCAGGAGAGGCTATGTAAGACGCCCGGTCATATGGGAGCGTTTGAAGAGGTGTGCGGAGGGGTGGCCAACCCGCAGCGCAAGGCACCCACCCCCGACCATCCTGAGGCTTTGGAGCACCGAAGTGCAGCAGTTCGAGTTGCCACGTTCCAAATGGCACACAAACGTCGACAGGAAAATGAGTGAAGAGAATCAATGGAGTTTTGACATGTATAAGAGTGACACAGAATGAGTAATGGTAGAAAGGAATATGAAAGATTACAGAGACCGAATACATCTGAGCCATTGACAACGATTTTGAGCCATGTCACCTATTGTCTCCAGCCATTGATTCTTAGACTCCCGAGGGCCTCAACCCGGAAGTCTGCATCTCCCTACCTGACTCAGTTTAACTGTCAAGGATTTCATGGATTGGTGCCATGTTTTTGTTTGGCCAACACTTACTCTTTTCCAACCTGCACCTATATCGGCTAGTAATGCCCTTCGGGGTAGGCGATGGTTAGGCATGCGCAGCACGTGACCTAGCCATCTCAATCTATGTAACTTTATAGCCTCTTCGATTGATTTTCCCCCTTTGCCCAACACTCCGCGCCTAACGTCAACATTACTTACCTTATTATACCACCTAAAGTGAGAAAGAGATCGTAGACATCTATGATCAAAAACAGTCAACCTTTTAATGTCTTCAACTCGTATTGGCCATGTTTCAGAGCCATAGAGAAGGACGGAGCGAACTGCTGAGCAGTACATACGTCCCTTGGTTGATAGCCGGATGTCACGCCTACGCCAGAGATGGCGTAGGTTAGCGAAAGCAGCTCGAGCTTTTTGGATCCGTGCTGAGATTTCGTCACCAATCAATCTGTTGGTGCATATACAACTTCCCAAATAGGTGAAGTGGTCAACATGTTCTATCACTTCACTCCCTATCACTAAGCTAGGAGTTGACGTAGTCCAGTCCTGTAGCAGCATCTTACATTTCACAGGGGCGAATCGCATGCCAAACATACGAAGATTGCTGCTCAAGGTGTTCAGAAAACTGCATTTTGTCAGCATCCTCCCCTAATAGGACAATGTCATCTGCATATTCTAAGTGCATAAGACTATTCCCTGGTAACAAGTCGATTCCTAAGTCGTTAGTTCAGTTAAGGATACTTCCATTAGCATATCTATGATGAAGTTAAACAGAAATTGGAATGGAATCCATGCACATAAGTATACTTATGTATATATCACCTTAGATGATGTTCTGATAAATAGAATAAAGATTTCTATGGTTAATTTTTTATTTTCTGTATATGGGATATATGGGTGAAAACGTGGCCAACATGGATAAAGTGGGTAAATTATGTAGCATTTTAACCCTCTTCAGCCCACATCTTTGACAATCAAAATTACCCGTTTAGCCCACATTGCCCAGGTGCATTCACTGACCGGGCAACAACCCAGCTGGGATTCGTGAGTATTCGCAGTCCAATGTCTTAAGCGAACAGAATCGTCACAAACCAAAGCTGGGAAACAAAAAAGTTTTTACATGAATTTTTTTTGCCAAACGAGTGGTTATTACAATTAATGATGACTTTTAACGTCTTAATTTCACTCACCCTCCTCAAACTGACTAACTAAAATAATAACATCATTGGTATAACATTCGGGCACAGAAAACTATATATCAGTGCAGAGTCGATAATGAGGAACTAATTGAAAAAAAATAAGTGAAAAACTTCCCTACCGATTATCACTTCCCCAAGGTCATTCGCCTTCGAATGTTCATCTGAGTGATACGTTTAAAGTCCAAGTGATGCTAAAACTTCATTTCAGTAAAATATTAGGTGACGGCCTCAGTGTGTTTCAAAATGCTTTTCAGCACTCGGCGTTTTTTATTAAGTCCCCTAGGAATAATATTTATCATGTGTGCGTCGGTGGCACAGTGGTTAGGACTCTCGCCGACCATGCACATGGTCCGAGGTTCGATCCCCTGCCGACGCACACCCGATATCTATTGTTGGCCTGTAAAATTTGGGCTACCGATATCCATGCTGAAAATGTCATACTTGTATTGAAAATACGGTGTGGCATCAAGCTGTAACCAAAAATAAAATTAAAAAATAAAATAAAGTTCCATCAGATATTCCAATCAACTTCGGACAGACAAAGACATTTGAATACACTTCTCCCATAACTTTCATGCCTAACCCTGATGCATTTTCACCATCCATTTAATGTGACAAATAAGAAAAACTACATGCAAATAAAGCATGTGTGGTGGTAGGTAGTTCTCCAGAAAAGTTAGCCACAGCATTCATCGCCAAATATTGGATGCCAACCCTCACTGTTTAAGTCTATTTGTTTGGCTGAAGTCTTACGGTCAAGCATCCATGCCACTTGGCACACCGTCGTGTTACGTTCGTTCTTTCGTGCACGATCCCTTGCTACTTAAGCAATCATCTTGCACTTCGATGTAGTCCGGAAATATACTTCGTAATTTGGACGATCGATTCTTATGTTTCGAAACAAGCCATGAAGGTTAATAAAGCAGGATTGAATAAATTCATCGAATTTCGATAGAACTCATCAGCTGAATACTCGACATACACGGATATATATACTTTTGAAATTACATTGAGAGATATAAGACTGATAAGTAAACAAACTCCGTTGAATTAGTCATGCACAATTAAATGCAGAATTCGTTAAATCCGACTTTATTAACCTTTACTGATTGTTTTAAATTCATATCGGGGAATAAATGTTCTCGATTCTGATGTTTTGCTTTACGTGGAACGAAAACTATAGAAGTTGTAGGTATAAGATCTTGCGTTGGTATAAATTGTACAATCTGTAAAAGTCAACACCCTCACTTTCTGAACAGGCAAACATTGTAATGTAGCCAATGTGTTAGATTAATTAAATATAGTGTTATTCTTCAAGACTGATTTTTCAGATAATTCACATAAAATAACACTGGCAATTTTTATTTCGTCTAGATATATGAGTTTACAAGAAATGCACTCCTACACCTTCTTTTTCATTCTTCATATGTAATAAAGTTTCACTAAATGCATTTTCGAGGTAATGGTGGAAGCCGGACATGGAGACACGTACGCAAGATGCTGTGTTGGAAACTATGCCAGAATCAGAGGCTGCGTTTGTGGGAGCCTTGCTAATCCCAATTGTTAACATATTTTCATCCTGTGTTACAACCGCATTTGATGGTAGTTGCAAGACAAACAGAGGATTTCTGTGCACTGGTTAGACTTGCAGCTTACTTTCACAATTCCTAGATGTGTGTTGCATGGTCTAGCGAATAAAGGTGTGCCATCAGACATCAGAGTAAAAGGTGATTGAGTCGGCAGCGCTTTTACTTCATTACTGTATCGAACAACTGTAAGACCACCTAAACAATACTGTCCATCTATCATTCGCAGGACCCACATATATCACAAGCTGACGCTGGAAACTGTTCAACTACACTCCACGTCCAAACTACTTGGATATGATTGCACAAAAGACTATGTCTCTCAGTTTTTCTCCATGTATTGACGCACTCTGGGCGAGGCGACTGATAAACCTTAGATTATTCTTCAAAGTCTTACACCGGATATCATTCTCAGACAGTAAGGGAACACAGCTTTCATCAGAAGCCCCTTAAAATCTGTGTATTCAGACATATACAGTGACAACAAAAACCTTTAAATCACCGCTCCATGGGAACTTCTTCACAGCCATGTATTATAAAATATGGAACAGTTTGCTTCTGGGAATCAGAACCTGCACTTCAGTTATAAGCTCCACGCCCTCTCTGTGTAGACAGTTTCATCTTCAACGAATCAGATATTAGGACACTTTAGTGTCTAAAAAAAGCGTGAAACGTCACCAACTACTCTGATCAAGCGATAAAGAAACTAAGTTCATAATGCATTAAGAGACTAAGAGATTATCAATATGTATGCTTACTGGACAGTATGCAAAATAAATGTGAACGAGTTTATGTGCCGACATTAAAGTTCTATTTGTGTCCGCATACCTTGTCTTTTTCTGGTGCTTTTCTGCTTGCCTCATCTCTTCTATTTGCCTTGTAGTAAGAGTTGCACTGACTTACAGTAAGACTGAAGTTAAACAGGAATGGAAGACACTTACGTACATATGCCAAATCACTCTTCAAGCTGGTGACTCATATTAACTGAACATCCCTAGAAACCCTCATGTTACTATATCAGGACACTATATAACATTCCGTACGAGCAACATTCATGATCCATAGTGAAGACATAACTCGTTTCCAAACAGTTTTCCACATCTTAATCAACTTACGCGTACAGAATACCGCGCAGTTGTAAATGGCAGTAGTGGCCGACTTTGAAGAACTCTCATCTTTCTGGTGCAGTAAAACAAATCTGCCTGACTATGGCCGATATTCGTCTGCATAGAGCACAGTTCACTTTTGATGTAACAGTAAGATCATACCGTTGAGGAAGTGATGCTGATGTATTACTCACCTTAAACTATCTCGCAATTTAACTATACATCAAGAATAAGATTCGATGTTGTGCACAGCAGAGTTACGTAGGAGAATTAACTTCAAGCTTTATTTTATCGTGGGCATTTGTGTTCCATCCATCACAGACCTGAGTTTTTTCCCAGTATGAAGATAATATTTCGATATTCCTCCGTGTGTTACATTGCCTAGTTAGGAGATTGCTCCCACAAACTAAGGTCAAAAAGAGCACCAGACATGTAAATTCACTACGGAACAAATTTATGTAACTTAAATAACACTCAGTCATGGCTGTACAACTGGCATGTCCCCGCACAGATAGGAATGTGTATGTTGCTATTGTGTGCGCATGGTGCCTATTATGTGGTGTGTTGTAGAGGCCATATGTCAACCGTCTCCAGAAGCGACCTTCCTTAGTATATCTGCTCGAATAACCCTTCTTTTGGGGCTAAATCTACGGCTTTCCACTGGGTGTTCTTGCTTTTGCTCAGTAAAGTATGGGGGACTAAGAGTGTAACATCAACGTGAAACGAAGCTATAATCGTCCTCATCTTCATGTGACAATCGCAGGAGAGTCAGGCTGCAACCAGCTGCGTCTAAAATATCGGCCACTGTATTGTTTCGCAGGCTGTGCGAAATACGTGATGGATCGATTCGCGAAGAGCAGGCTTGGTGTCGTTCAGGTCATGGATATATTGATCATGTGTTCACCCTTCTTAAGTTACTGGAACACTACCACACGTAGTGCAGACCAAAAATCGTTGTTTTTCTTGATATTAGGACTGCCTTCTATTCGTTGGACAGAGTTGTGCTCTGAAACTGTGTGTTAGACAGGGGTGCGCCTGAGAAGTTTGTGAACATCGGCAAAGCTCTATGCAAAAACACCTCAGGTAGAGTGAGGAAATACAACCAACTGTCATCACTGTTCCCAACGAACAGTGGGGTTAGACAGGGTTGCCCAATCTCTTCATTTCTCTCTAACTTTGCCATCGATTACATTCTGGAGTCGGATCTGAAGGATGTATGTGAAGGTTGTGTAGATCTGCGCCCTCGAGATAGACTTTTCGACCTCGAGTATGCAGACGATATCGTCTTACTGTGCGATAGCATGCAGGCTGCCCAGATCGCACTTAATAAGTTGGCAATCAGTGTCCGTAAGTATGGTATGTGCTTTGCACCGTCTTAGTGCAAAGTACTGTTACAAGATTGGCAGGAGGCTGTACCTGCACTCACTCTTGCAGGTGAACCGCTTGAAGTTGTTGATAAGTTTGTGTATATGGGTAGTTGTGTGAGTGCTGGCGGATGAGATTTCCAACCGTATTATGAAGGCTAGGGTGGCGTACATCAACTTGTGCCACCTCTGGCGCCGTCGCGACGTTAGCTCGGCTGTCAAAGGTAGGGTATACAATGCTTCGGTGCGGGCTGTTTTGCTCTACGCCTGTGAAACCTGGCCTCTCCGGGCTGAGGATGTGAGACGACTCTGCAAATGCGATCATCACTGTCCACATAGGACTGCTTGCATTCGATGGCATCATCGCAGGGGTAATTCTGAGGTCCAGCGGTGTTTGCTTGAACACAGCGGAGATCACCATTTGTTCAGTGTCTTCATTTCTTCCATTCTTCTTTAGCTGGCCCCACTGTCGCCCACAAGCTTGCATCCCCCCTTTACACGATCTCCTACGTGTCGCCCCCGGCTTCCAAATAGTTATACCACATGCGACCTCAGCTAGAGGATTTGCCTTGAGTGAAATTTCGCTCACTGCTCCCCACAGCGTATATTCGACCCACCTCCTCTTTCGATGCATCTGCTGGGCTATGACCTCCTGGTTAGTTTGCTGACACAATTACTTTCTAGTTATATTTTCTGGCCATTTGACCCTCAGTATAGAGAGCGGACAGCTGTTGATTAAAGTCTGAGGCTTCTTGGAAATAGTTTTGGTGACAGATCAGGACTATAAACCAGATGGAGGCATGTGGAAAAAGCAGTCAACTACTCTGCTTAAACAGTTTCAACTGGAAACAACGCTCACAGTTGTTTTGCGACCGTCTATTTTGCTAGTTATGCACTTTGGCCACATTTGCTTCCGACTCTTTGGCCTGGCCCACTCAACCCGGGGGGTTGGACCTAATGTTATACCAGTCAAAGTAGTACCCTAGTTGAGAGGATCATGATCGCAGATTATGTCAGTCAAATTCGGGTTACCTAACTTTCATGGTTACTACAAATCATAAATAAGACATGGTCCTGTTTGGTTGCTCGTCTATCCCCTGTGAATTCGAAAATTTCTCCCGATTTTATTATAGTTGTGGAATATTATATCTCTGCATTTTTATATCAAACTCATTTTAGAATTTACAACATCATTATGTTGTTTTAGTCATCGCGTGATTTACATCAAATGAAGGAGAGAGAGACTTTGGGAAACATCATCGCAGCTTCATTCAGCATATCATAAGGGCTGAATGCTGATTAAGTGGGAGTTCGAAGAGCAATCTATATGCATCCTCTACTGTGCTAAAAATCTCGAATGACTATTCTCGACATCGAGAAATTCATGACTGATTGCTCAATAGGAATTACATTCCATTCTGTCATTGGATGTGTGATGTTCACACGTGAATTATGAACAAATGATCAGACAGATATGCAAGTACATGTTATTATTAGTGGACAACTGTGCTTCATTAATATATATATATATATATATATATATATATATACTGATTCCGTCTTGTTTGAATTTATTGTGCCTTTCTTTGAACATCTTTGGTTGTGAATGGTAATCATGCAACAGAACAGTTACATTCACACTGAGTAGACTAGAATGTGCACTTCTAATGGTGACACAAGAAATATCTGTGTCTAATTAGACTCATACTATATTTATTACAGTGAAGAGAAAAGCGAAACAACACACATAGTCCAGTCTAGAATGCATATGAAATTAGTAATGTGGACGTTAACATATTGTAACAACAGAAGACAAGGGCCAGGCAACAGATCGTTTATTAAGGAAAATCAACACATATTTATAGATTTTAATGTACATTATTGTAGATTATTGTTAGTAGAAAATACAGTCTTTTGATTGGTTGTTTCTCACAGAAAGTTAACCTTGCATCTCTTTGTGGCTGTGTCAGATCATCCATATGCTAACTGTATCCGCCTACGCAAAGCCTTTGTTCTCGTTTTCTCACCACCAATATTGGGGACATAAACATTGACGTCAATTACTGTCTACCAACTTTGGCTAGCAGCCAGCTCTCACCACAATATAAGTCCACTTTGAAGAATTTACACAGAGTGAAACAATTGATCTGTATTCATGGATAGTGGTCAGTAGAGTACATTTGGTGTATCAGTGGAGAATAAAAACATATATTTATATTGTAGCGGTAAATAATTCCCCAAAATTATTGACCAGGGCACTGATCACTGAACATTGGATGCTGACCCTCACTTTTTAAGTCGACTTGTTTAGCTGAAGGCTTCCGGTCGAGCATCCATGCCATTTGGTACTCCATCGTGTCACGACCCCTAGTCAGCTAAGCAATCATCTCGGAATCCGATTTGGTCCCGAAATATATCTCGTAATTAGGACGATCAATTGTGGTGCTTTACTTTGTCTTTAGTCTACGCGGAACGACTATTATAGAAGTTGTGGGTATTACATCTTGCATTAATATACAGCTTACAATCCGCGAACGTCAATACCGTCAGCCTCTAAAGCATCATTGGCATCAAACAAATCACACCTACTTAAATACTCGTAAATATGCGTGTTGGTAAGATGGGAGAATTAGATAAGTATATGTCCCAGACATAACATTTCATTTTGATTTTAGGTTATGTGACCATAGTCATTGTCACATATATATATATATATATATATATATATATATATATTTGATTACAGCTTGATGCCACACCGTATTTACAGTACAAGTATGGAATTTTCAGCATGGATATCGGTAGCCCGAATTTCGCAGGCCGACCATAGATATCGGGTGTGTGTCGGCAGCGGATCGAACCCCGGACCATGTGCATGGTGAAATGTTGTCTAGAGTGACAGTGGAAGCTTTGCACTTTAACAGTCAGGCATATAAATGTCATCCACATCGATAACTTCCAGCTGAGCTACAAATTTCCTCATTGCATCTGATATGAATTCATTCACTGGATGCATCACACAGTGAAATGATATTTCTCACTGAATAATGAATGACATTGAGAAAACTGTTTGTTGTTGTTCGCAGTCACATCGGCTGCAACCGCACAACTTCAAAAACTCCTGGAATCATAAACCTTGAAACGAAGAACTTAGGGTTATATTATTTAGATGATGACCGACACCATTGAAGAGTGATATATAAGCATCTAGACTATTACCTTCTATTTAATAGTGCGCCGTGTCATTAAAATTTACAAATAACATGTTCAACTTGACTACCACTTTCACTGAAACAACACCTTATGCTGAAAATTTATTTTCTGAAAAAGAAATTATACACAGAGTAGCTGAATAAAAAACACGTCAATACACATTATTCTGTAAATGAAGAAAAACGAACGTAACGATTCGTCAAGACATAAAGTTAAGAAAAAGAGGGTGAGGAAATAGAGAAAATATATAATTTTCAAGTATTGGTTTTTGTTTGATTGGATGGAGGATTTTATCATGAGCTGACATCAGTTAGAGAACCAGTGGAAAACCTGGGAGTACTAGATAGCTGTTTCGTCCTCTTCAGCAGTACGCACACGGGGCCTTCCGGTAACAAGGTGAGCCCTATTCAGACAGTGACCTGGGGTTCCAGTGGGAAGCCGTGACCAGTAGGGTACAGCAGCTTTAAGATGAGGCAGTAACTCATCGAAAAAGACATTGCGAAATAGTCGCACTATATCGTGGATTCTCAAGAGTTCGAATTCATTTGGGTCATTGGATCGGATCCCAGTGGCTGAATGGTCTACGAGCCCACTTTGTAACCAGAAGGTCTTAGGTTTGAACCCTGGTAGATGTGTACTAATGAATAGTGCCAAACTAAGATGAAACAAGTGTCCAGTACTCCTAGGTTTTCCAGTGGTTCTCTAAGTGATGTCAGCTCATGATGAAATCCTCCATGAAATTAAATATTTGACTGAACTCATTACTACTAGTGCAATAAATTGAACTCAAAGATACTTTTCACCATATTATTTAATTGTGACTGAATGTCATGTTATGAGAATAATAATAACATGTTCATTCCTAATTTAGTATTATTCCTACCTTATTGATTCCTTAGGTTCCGATTGGAACGTACGGTCACAATGGCATATTTCCACTCCACTAGGTTCATCACCATCGCTTTCAACTGTCCAGAGGCTTTTTGATAAGTACCGTTGCCCGTTTTGATATAACCGTTAATGCACTTGTAACTACACTAGCGAATTTCCCACCTAATCGATTGACGAGCCTATTGTTCTAACTAATAGTAGCAACAACAACACAGTACGATACCATCGGAAACGCCACGCAAGAAGAGAAGACTGACCGTTGACATTTACTATCTCGTATCAAAGGAGAAAATCATTGATAGCACTTGCGTATAAATATGCTTCTAACGACCATGAACGACACTAATTATATTGATAAATTAAAAGTCAACAACCAATAGGATTTCAAGGTCATAAGTAGGGTGAGAGAAATAAAACCAGACATGTAGAAAAGTATGTCTATATATCACTTTTATTTCCTTTTCATTCGATCTCCTTCATGACACCCTCAGACGCTCAACCCATCACTTTCAATGAAGAGCCTGGAGAGTAATGTCGCTTACCAGTCTCTTCAGTGTATGTCCAGTTCATCTCCATTTCCTTGTGCATATAAGTTGGGTGTCTTTTTAACTGGTTCGCTGATAAAGTTCCTTATTCTATACACTCTACTCTCAGCCATGTGATGTTCACTATCGAGTGAAAGCAGGTGTTGATAAAAGTCTGTATTAACCTGTTGATAATGCATTTAGTGATGAACACCAATTATCTGAACCATATGAAAACCCTGATATGAGAGCAGTGTTGAGAACTAAGATCTTATTTGAATGAAAATCAAAAATAAGTATTTGCGTGTATGATAAATGAAATTATCAACTACCATGACACACACTATTTAGGCTTCACTAGAAATTCTATTTAAAATGCAAACATCTGAACGATGATATACGGTTACCGCAACGCAGTAGTAGCCTAGTATAGATATGGATTCAGCATATGAAAAGAATAGAGAAGCGAATGGACAAAAGGCGAAATGAACTGTAGACACATCTAGCTGATAAGTCACAAGTATTAGGAAATACAGTTTTTACTAAATTTTACTAATTAAATATGTAAGCAGTACGTGAACGTATCCAATATGAATCAACTACTACAAATGCTCTTTACAAAAGAAAAGTCTACAAGGTACTTACTTACATAATTATAATATCATGCTTTTAGAAACAGGTATTAAACCCACTGTATATCGCATTTATACATGTACAAAAAAAAGATGGTGGATGTTATTATACAATCAAGTGTATCAGATGAAGTGAAAAAAACCTAAATAAAACTTAAAATAGTAGCATAGAAATCATAATTTTACAAAATATTATCATAAATTATAAAAAATCAGGATACCTAAATAAAATTTTGAAGAGAGAAACAAACAATAAAATACTGAACACTTCGACGGTTACTCTAGAAGGGTGCGAAACAAAGTAACCGCAATTAAACATAGTTGCATGAAAAGCGGAAAGAACAATATTAGTAATAATAATAACAATATTAAAACTACAAAAAAGGGCAAAACAGCTCGAATAACGGAAGACAACGGGGTGTGTGGAAGGGGGAATTTACAATATCAGTCGTTGATCACCTGTTCTGTTCGTCAGTGTGTTTACTGCTAGTATTGTAAAAGTTTTCGAATAATTTATAGAGTTCTGTATGTACAGGTTTTCTATCACAGTTTGCATTCTGGAGTGAATTTACTGGTGTTGACTGTAACACGTTAGGTGATTTGGACAATTTAACAGGATTATTATTATTATTATCAAAATTTGTACGACTAAGTCGAGGAGTTGGTACTGGTCTGCTGACATTTCTGTCATAAAATTTAATTTGCTCTGCTGAATGCCTTTCTGACAATAAGTCCTCTTCTCGGGGATTTGAATGTTTCGAATGAACACTACTCATGTTTTTCTAAATGGAAGAAAAGTTAACAAGCACATCAGTTAATCTTAGTGATAACAATGACAATAATAATGATAATTATAACAATGATGATAAGTGTTCAACATCAGAAGAGTGAATATTTACAAGCGCGATTTTCAGAGTAAAGTCCCAAGTTAAACTTCATAGAATAACCAGTGCTCACATTCCAATGGTTCTTTAACCAAAATCAGGCAATGATGAACCAATACTCGAATATTAATCTGATGCTCACTAGCGATTGGTCATATTCAGTTAGGTAGTTACATGGTACAACAAGTTGGGTGTGACGAAAAATACTCATCAGTGATATTAGCTAGTGGTCGCGCTATGTCGCGAATTCGCAGGAGTTGGAATTCATTTGAGTTATTGGATCAGGTCCCAGTGGCTGAATGGTCAACGAGCCCACCTTGTAACTAGAAAGTCCTGGTTTTGAATACTGGTAGATATGTACTGATGAATAGTCCCAAACTCGGACGAAACAGCTGTCCAGTACTCTCAGGTTTTCCAATAGTTCTCTAGCAGATGTCACTTTATGATGAAATCCTATAACCAATCGAATCCCTGCGAACCACTGCTTGAATAGTAAATGTTAATGAAAAAGCTGTTAGTTGTTTTGAGATTATGTTAAAGCCTTTTTCATTTACCTGTTAAGTGGCGAAGTAAAATTTTTCACCGTTGTTTGGTTTTTAAATAAACCTCGAAACAGAAGATAATTCAGTGAAGAAAATCTTCTTTATCGATGAAATATCATCTTCAAAGGCTCCACAACAGTATTCATATTTACCGAAAACGTATATGAGTAGAGAGGTGACACAATTATCACTCAGAAGTGGTTTCTAAAGATACGAAATTTGGAAATTCTGTAATAGTCAATAAGCGTTCATAAATTCGCTTGCTCCTGTGGAGCTAGACATTCCGACGGCACAAGGCACACACTTTCCAAAAACATCTCTGAATATTATCCGGCATGGTTATGAAGAGGAAAATGCAAGTCAATTACTAGCTCACTTCTCAAGCATCTGGTAGACTCAGCCAAACACAGTTGCACAAAATTAGTCTTAAAATTATCGACAAGGTGAAACCGGATAGTACAAGGCATGCCAAGTTTCGGCACTTGTGTATGACGGTGACCATGGTGATTCGTCAGTAATAACCACGAATATTTTTCCACGACAGGTTTTTTCAGTCTTCTATTCTAACATGGTCATTAAGCTCCTTTCCACTCATTCGCTTGTTTCTAGTAACTGATTCATTACAATCAATCTTACATGTTTCTTTTGTACATTTTACTAAGTTTTCCCCTCACCTTCACACTCATCAAGTGGACAATCAGCTACCTTACTTCTCATTGAATCACAAACTTTCTTCAGTGAATTGTCTTTTGGTTTCTTCATCATTCAATGGGTATCCTCAACCTTTGGAAAATTGCCTCCTGAATTATTCGAGAAATTTTACTTTGTCAGTGTTCAGTGCACTCAACAGTTAAAATATCATGGTCTGTGTAGCTTATCCCAGATTATATTTTACTCTTAACTCACTTTAATATCTAATCGACACCTGATCAAGTTGAAAAACCTTATTGTCCGTGCACATGCGACTACTGCCTTTCTCATCTTTCGACTAGTCATTCAATGTAGACAACCCTTACTTCGAGCTTATTTAACAACATACTTAAATTTCTTCACATCATTTCAAACAAATAACTTTGTGTAAACTCCAAGGGACTGGATAAATAATCAGAGTACAATATGATCAGCAGAACATTCATCCTCCAGCGATGGAGTCCGAGTCACGTAAGCGATTCTATTCTCCAGGAAATATCAAGGGATGGAAATTTTATCATTGTATTGCTGTCCTGGCTTTACACCAATTTCAGTAAAGGACACGGTGCTTCTCCTCAAACAAATGGCGTGTTAGTGGAACTCAGAAGCTTCTCTAATGAATAAATGCGTAAAAATGACTCCCCATGTGCTAAGCATACGACAAAGTTTAAAGAGAGTGTAAAATATCGACGAAATGAACGTGAGGAGAGGCGGGTAGCTAAAATCAACGACATGTAGAACATAAGTTGGACAACATTTTAAACTGATCAAAGAGGTTGACTTCAAACAAAAAGCAACTAGGAGTCAATGAGACTATACGAGAAAAACATGGGTCTGTAACGCATTAAAGAAAGTTTATATGATCACCTACACCTACAGTTGGCGGTTTTAGATGGTTCTTACAAACATTGATATGTGGTAGTAACTTTACCAGATGATCAGCATGAACGATGCAGTTATTTGGGTTGATAGTGACTAGTAGTGGAATTCAGGAAGGTGTGTTTCGTCCTAGTTGGGACTCATCAACCGAATGTAGCTGCATTTCTGATGGGTGGCGGTTTCCCCACTGAGACTTAAACCCTACATCCATCGCTTCAGACGTCAAAACACTACCTACAAAGTCACGAAAGCCAACTCTTGTGCAACGGGTATCAGTTGTTATTTGTTCCTAGATTAATTTGTGTTTCCCGTCGCCGGTAGATCCAGATGACGAGTCCTGAAGAGGACGAAACGTGCATCCTTGATCCCACTGCTAGTCAGAAATCAACAGCATAACTTCGCGTTAATCCTAAGACATTATCAAGGTGTTCGTACTAGCAGCCAGCATGTCTACAGAGACCAAGTATCTCAGTCCAACATAATCAGTCAACGGGATTAACCTAAAAGCAATTAAGTAATTTCGAGAATAGAGAAACAGTTATATCTGTAATTTGTCCCGGAGCACTGGAAAAATTGAATCCCAGTCAAACAAGTAATTCTACAGAAAATTACTGGATTACAGAATTCTAAACACTGCAAATTTTTAGCTAACTTCAACCTCTTTGCTAACGATATAATAATAGTGATGATAACAAAGTCACACCTATCTCTCACCGACTAGACATGATGGTTACCGCTATTATTATAAAATCATAAACTACAGAAATACACTTTAAAAAAAACTTACTGGTGATAAACTAGTGTTATTCCCTTTTATTTGACTAATAATTTCAACAGACGCATTTGTGACAGACAATTGCTGAGGTGATGAATTAACATTAGAAAAGTAGTTATGCATTGAAGATAATTCCCCATGTTTCCTTTTTGGTTCATTAGGCTTATGCGATGCAGGAGCTAAGTCACCAGCATTATCTACACGTGACTGCTTATACTGCTGCTGCTCCTCCTGGTGTTGTGAATTATACTTTGAATAAGAACCAGATTCTGTAGTAGACCGATTGAATAAACGTGATCCAGTTGTGGTTTCTGTATAAAATTTAGATTCTGTTGTACTGCAGACTTCATCGATAATGTGTAACAATGATTCTAAATCTGTATGTGAACTAAGTCAAATATGAAAAGAGTGTAAGTGATAGTGAATGGAGTAGGCCAAAAAACAAAAACAAAAAATGGAGAAATATTTACTGCTATAAGAAACAATGAAATAACCGACTATCATTTTATGGAAAAAAACTTCACATCCAATAGTCTATTCAACAGTGAACTTCACCTTACCATTCATTGTCAGTGACTATCAACCACTGAGACTAGGTACATGGTTCACGTTTCGATTCGCGACCGATGTACTCCCAAACATCAACTGGTTTACTGGCCGATAGTAAGTGTCTTGGAAAGAGAGAAGGTTGAGAGTGAGGCTAGGAAACCCACCACGTGGAAACAATACAGCGGCTACTGAAACTTCAGACTCCACTCAGACCGCAAAGGAATGAAAAAAGTGACAATGACAAAAAATTATATCTTATGTACAATTGTTATGATGATTTTGATACTTACACAAGAAATATGTATGAGGTATTATTTAAAATTATGGCAAAAACATCACAGGGATGATAAATTTTCCATTCACTAACTATAAGCTTTTTCCTATTGAGTTATTTTGTTTAATCAGTATGGTACATCAGCAATTGATTTAAGAATACTCAATACTTCAATAAGTGAATGTATAGTGAGAAAAACTGAGAGATAGGATACACATACAACGTCAATGACATCGAAGGACAGTGGTGCTATATGTCATGAATTCAAAAATGGTTACAATTTATAGATCGTCGGATTCAAACCCGCTGTCTGAGTGGTAATGTCCCTTATCCCATAAAGAAGATTCAGTAGATGAGCACTGCCGAACTAGGAGGAAATAGCTACCCAATGTTTCATCATCTTCAAGGCTTGTCTAACTGATTTCGGTAGCGGAAAAAATTCCCCCTTGTGAACTAAGACCATATTCACATAAACCCAATATTCAGAAATATTTGACAGAAACAGACTGAATAAACATGATTGTGAAATTAGGAAGTTATAAAATAAAGGTTAAACGAGTTCAATGCACATATTTCTTCTAGATACAAAGATTCAGTATTTTGATCTTTACTTCTAACACTTCGAATACCAATAGGTGAAGAGGTGAGTACTCACCGTTCAACAGATCACCAAGAACGATATTAATCAGCATAAACACCTATATTCTGGCTTTTTCTTGATACCCACTATGTAGGAAGTGGAGTAAAATCGCGTTATTTATGGACTTTTAAATTCTTTACATGACCGCATCAATTTATGTTCACAGGCTAGCATGGATAAGGTCTATGTAATAAGCTCAATGGGAGCAATTCAACACACAGATAAACGATTCTTAATTTGTAGTGTCATTACTACTTTGGTGGAGAAACTGAGTCCTACTTTCCCTACAAAGAAAGCTGTTTCGACTGATATGTTCAGCTGATACATTAGGATACCAGTGACGATGTGGCTTTCCAAGCTTATTCTAAAACATAAAGTTTTCTCATTTAAGATATCCGTCATAATTAAATTAAATATTCTAAAGTGGTAGAAATCCTCGAGTTCAAGACGCATAAACTGATTATGAGACCCAACCGCTGAAAAAAAAGAACGAGGACAAAAGTAGAGTAAAACTGAACATGCCTAATTAGTACATAAACTAACAATAATGACAAAGAAATGCATGTGTATTTACAATTTTCAGATAATGACCATTGTGTATGAAATACTTATTTGTTCGGAGTAACTGAAGATTCTACACGAACTTAATAATAATAATAATAATAATAATAATAATAATTTGCTTTATTCCAAAACAGTACTTGTGATACAGAATGGAATTCTCAGCATTTTTACTACAGTATTGCATCCAGTTTGTACATTATCAATAAATAGAATTCTACATAGATTGAGGAAACCACAGTTCATTATTACAACAATACATTGGCATGTCAGTAGCAAAGGTAAAGCTGAAACTGTGTTTGAAGGTGTTAGAAAAGTGGGAGCTGTCTTATTAACTGGCGTAAGCGAGAGAAAGAGACAAAGCAGCACATAACGGAAAAAGAAGAGAGAGAAAAGGAAAAGAAAGAAAGAAAATGTTGTACCTATTGGTGAAGTGGGTTGGAAAGATGAGATCCAGTTGTACTAATGACTATTTAATGAATTATAGGTGTCACGCCTGATGCTTTCTTTATCACACAGAACACGAGCTAAGTAGGGTATGGTTGAGTTTTTGTACTTGCTGGTGCGAGCATATAGTTTTCTATATTGGCTTCTGGTTTTACCTGATGAGATGCAAGGGGAGAGTTGTGAGTGAAGAGGGTGGTGTGAGTTAGATAAGATGGATTTGGCCCATTTTTCACATGAGTCCATGTGCCTGTCAACCAAAATATTAACAAGCTGGTTAAGTGGCACGTTGCTTACTCTGCTGACAACATTTAACATCCTGCGTAATATGTTATAGTCTTTCTTCAGTAGCCCGGGAAAAACTAAGGGGGAACAATAGAGAATAATAGGCAGGATGCGAGAATTAACGAATTGTAGGAGTAAGGGTTGGGTAATACCAGAATGTTTTAACTTCTTAATGTAGAAGGTAAGACGGAATATTCTCTTAGAAATTGCTAAGATATGAGACGACCAGGAGAGATCAGCAGATAGAATGACGCCTAGGTATTTAATTTCCGATTTAGTTTCTATTTCAGTGCCGTCTATGTTGCATACCTCGTGAGAGCCAAACAGTTTGTTTAGGTCGGATTTATGCCTAAAGGTGAAATTGAGTGTTTGGCATTTGGAGGGGTTTAGAGTAAGACCATTTTCCTTGGACCACTGGCTGATTTCTGACAGAAAGCCATTAAGTTTAGAGCAGTCGCTTTTACATTTGATAGGCAAAGATACAGACAGATCGTCAGTGTATTTGACAAAATTAATGTCATTTGAAGATGGTAAGTCATGTAGGAAGAAAGAAAAGAGAAGTGGGGAGAGTACAGCGCCTTGGGGGACTCCGGCTTCAGTGAGTGCAGCAGAGGATGATTTACCTTTGTATACGGTGTACTGCATTCTGTTTGAGAAGTAGGAATGCAACCAGTTTGTGACCCAGGACTCAGTTTTCGTCAAAGAGAGCTTATTTAGCAGGAGACATCTAGGAACAGAGTCGAAAGCAGAAGTGAAGTCAAGAAACGTGCAGCGGACGTATTTGGCACCTTTATCTAATGATGAGACGATGTTGTTGTGTAAGACAGCAGCAGCGTCTAATGTACTCCTACCCTGTCTATAGGCAAATTGTTTTGGGTCTTCGAAGTTTTTAAGGGAGGGTTCGAGTTTAGGAAGTGTTAGTTTTTCCATAAGCTTTAGGAACGGGGAAGTGATGGCAATGGGTCTGAACTTTACGTTCTTGCCGTTTCCAGGTTTAGGGACAGGGACAATTTTGATGTCTTTCCATGCATCAGGTACGATATTTTTGGAGAAAGAGGAATTTAGGATGTTGGTTAGTGGAGAACACAACACATCTGCACATTGTTTTAGAACATAGGCAGGTATACCATCAGGACCTAGGCTACGTGAGGGCTTGAGTGTTTTAAGACATTTTAGAACATATAGAGAGTATTAAAGTCATGAAAGTTTTCAGCTACATGATAGGTAACTTTAGAAGTAGTTAAGGTAGAAGGACAGCGTATAAAAGACTGATTAAGAGCATTAATATCATAAGAGGGAAAAGTATTACAACGCTTACTATTACCAGTAATTTCATTAAAAAGTTTCCACATTTAGAAACGTCCTCGTCGAAATAACTAAAGGAATTGATATTTTCTCAGAGATTTCAACTGGTCCCAGAGCCAGCTGGCCTTATCACAAGGCTATTCGGCCACAAATGAACTTACAGTCACTCTAAACTGTGCCACTTGACGACATTTTATAATGGTCATCATAAAACTTTCTTGGATACACACCTATTTCTGTTGTAAGACAAAAGACTAAGCATAAAAACATTCGACATCTGTAAATAAAGAACAATTCTAAAGCATTTGATATAGTTCAACGAAAATACTATCAGCATTTTACTTCATGGACAGACTGAGTAGTACGACGTAATACTAACATCTCCATCGACAACCACTAAAAGGAATTTTTTTGCTTTATATAACATCAAAATAAAGAATAGTCTTTAATTATGTACACCAAACCAAAAAAAGTGAAAATTACTTTGACATAGGAGGTATAATCACAGTTTCGGGTTCCTTTAATTTGGAATTCTGAGAATTGCAGCTGATATCACGAGGTATACATTTGCTGAGGTCAGAATTCACTTCTTGACGGACATTATTTGAGAAATTGGTAGTTTTATTAAGACGTGTATGCCAAGGAGTAGAGGAGACTGGTGCACCAGCATCAAGTAGAGCTTTGCGAAGTTGACAAGTGAATTGTTTGCATGCTCTTCTGTGTACGCGAAACAGCTCCGAATGAAGTGTTTGTGCAGCGCGAGACTGGCATAACTCGACATACTTTAATACATCACCTAAAGAAGAATAAAAAAAGAATTATATAGTACACAAAAGATCGTACTTACGTGTTACAAACCTTTTTAAGTGTTGGTCATTATCACTGGAATTTTTAGCATGTATGAGTTGTAATTTGAAAGTCACTTTATGTAGACTCCTACAAATGCGCCATGTGTGTTTCGAAAACCATATTTGTAACATTCATTCAGTCTTGTGTAGCTATTACTCAAAAATAACGATCTATTGATCAATAGCTGCTACCTTGGAGCAATGGTCGAGCTTGCATCTCATACCAACTTAACAATCTACACTGACTGGCACTTATGTTTCTGCAAGTCCAACCTTGTTAGAAACATTGCCTGGATAGCAGTTGGACTAAAAGCAGTTACTAACATAGTACAAGTCGTTTACACTAAGTTGAAAGCCTGTGGGCAAAGTCGTGCCGCTGATGAATACGAAGGTAAGAGAAGGTGATGACCAACAAGCCAGTTATTCCACCTATTTTCTCTGGGAAAGTGACGGGAATAAAACAGTTGAATCTAAAAAATCGTACATCCCGACTAACCTTTCGGCCGTCCGCAACTCCAAAAACTACTTCAAACAGGTAGTATGTCAGGCCTCAAGTAGTTGTCCCCTCGGCTCTACGGTCATGGAACACTAATGCTTCTTCTGTTCAAGGTACCCCAAGAAGAAATCGACCTCCATAGTTTCGAAAGCCAGGAAGAAATAGCCGTCTACTCTCTTCCATAAGCACGCAGTCCAGTGAATTGCGTGATAGCTTCCAAAATCGTGGTATTATCTATTAAGAAGAACCCTACCCATCTTATATGATGAATTTGTTAGTACTACTACTAATGTTAACTGATGTACCTCTATAAGGATAAATGAGTTATATTCATTACAACAACTAGCAAAACACCAAAAATAACCTACACAGAGAAGTCCGGCTACCAAAGCGCTAGCCTATTGGTCTCTGGAAAGTGAATAAAAAACTTTTCAACAATAGCCCTTCATTAAATAAATCAAACACTCATAATCCAATCAGATAATATCTACAGTAATGGCAACAACCTAATCGCATAATGACTGTGAAGGGAATGCTGAGAAAATACATTGCACTGAACAAGGCGCTCTACTCGAAATCATGCAACCAGCGAGGTGAGAACCTATGGGGAGTTCTCATCTGAAGTGGTGACAACCAGTGGTGTCCATCAGGGATGCCAGCCAACTTCCTCATTTCATTTTAATTTCATCATAGATATACTAATGGAATGAACTTCAACTAACTTCAGCGATTCAGGCATTGATTTGTTGCCAGGGCATGTTGACATAGAATATACATGCGGATGATATAGTCCCACTAGGTGAAGACGCTGACGAAATGCAGAGTCTTCTAAACACCTTGAGGGGCAGCAATCTTCGAATGCATGACATGCGATTCGCTCCTGTTAAATGTAAGATGATACTACATGGCTGGACTATATTGACTCCTAGCTTAGAAATAGGGAGTGAAGTGGTAGAGCGTGTTGACTACTTCAATTATTCGGGAAATTGCATCAGCTCCAACGGGTTGATCGCTGATGAAATCTCAGCACGGATACAAAAGGTTCGATTGGCATATGTCAACTAACGTGTAAGACATGAAAACGCCGGCTAGCTGTCTATGATCATAGGTGGCTGTGTTCTATCTGCCGTGTTAAGTATTATAAAAGGGTGGGTCATATCGAGGTTAGGCGTCGAGGATTAGGTGAGAAGGGAAAGTAAATCGATGGGCTTATGAAGCTACATGGATTGAGATGGTTTAGACATGTGTTACGCATGCCTAGCCATCTACAGACTTCCTCGACAGGCAATGTTAGCTGACTGATATAGGACTATGTTGGCAAAGGGCTGTAGATGGTCAAACGAAAACAATGGAATTAGTGTATGAAACCTTTAATAAGTAGTTCCAGCCACATCGGGAGGTGTAGACTTCCTGACTGGTTGGGGTGTTCAGGACGATAAAAACCAACAGCTGGCTCAAAATGGTTATCAATGGCTCATATGCACCACTCCTTGGGATTATTATATCCAATAAAATTCTGTTGTTCCTTCATATTACTATTCTTTTCGTTTCATATTAATGTTTATTACCTCTCTTTACTCCCTTCTCTTGCTTTGTATGCTACATGGAGTGTAGCGACTTGCACATCTGTGCAAAGTTCTACGTTGAAACCAGTCAAAATGGTTTAGTTTTCATCGCATAATAGGCAGAAATATAGTAACATGTATTCGAAAATCACAAGAATAAATATTAGTTTCATGACTTGATAACAAACAGATTAATTTTTAACATGTAAAAAGTTAGAATACACACATACCTTTAATTTTTTCAAGGATAGAATAATAATAAGGAGCTTCAAGATCGCTAACTTGTACAAATTTATGTTCACAAGTCGACAGTGAGTTATGTAGATCAGATGATGGTGAACAATCACTTGATTTACTCACACTTGAAGTTAATATACGAATTTTTGTCATGAATGATTGATATTCACTACTGATTGTGTTAGACAATTGAGTATCTGAAGTTTTTACACTTAGATTATGTGCAATACAGCCGGCAGTCATTTTCTCAGGTTCTCCATTCACAGAAATTGACTGTAGCGGATCAAAGCATTTTAAAATCACAGCGTTATCTGACAAAACAGCCTTGTCAGCATTTTCACTGAAAATATGAGTCACCTAGACAGAGTAAAATACAGTGAATTGAGATTTTTGACTATTCCATTTGTATGGCTAAATGAAAAGTAAAACTTGAAAATCTACTTATTATGTATTGTGCAATATGTGAATTTTTCAGTTCAACAACCTAGAGCTTACCGTTCTTCTATTTGACATGAAAACAAACAATAATTTAGAGGTGTAATTGGAGATAACCTCCCCTAGATTACTAGGTCACTAGTATTCTAGCCGGTCCCAAGCCCGGATAAAGTGGGAGGGTTGAGGCGTGGTGCTAGCAACTCCACCCCCAAAACTTAACCAAATTGCTACTAAAACTTCAACGCACATAAATATTCAAAATTTTAAAAATACAAACAATAACCTTATTTTTCGCTGGAATCGGGGAAGTGAAATGACGCGGGCTGGTGAAAGCCTTCGGGAAGCCAGTCAGCCAATGTGCCTTATTTCGATGAGAGCAAAAATAAGGATGGGGACGTGGAATATTCGTACAATGTACGAAACTGGAAAGGCTGCTCAGGTAGCCGCCGAAATGAGGAGATATAAAATAGAAGTGTTGGGAATCTGCGAGAGCAGATGGAACGGATGTGGAAGGAGCCAACTATCAACTGGAGAGACAATAATCTACTCCGGTCACCCAGAGGACGATCACGAGCACACCGAGGGAGTAGCCATCATGATGTCAACAACAGCGCCTAAAGCTCTCATGCAGTGGGAACCAATCTCCTCCAGGATAAGGACAGCCAGGTTCAACTCAAAAGGAAAAAAGGTTACAATCATTCAATGCTACGCGCCTACAAACGTCTCAGAACAAGAGAAGAAGGAGGATTTCTACAGTCAACTACAAACAGTAATGGACAACGTCCCAAAGAGCGATATCAAAATCCTGATGGGTGACATGAATGCGAAACTGGGAGGAGACAATACAGGAAGAGAACTCACCATGGGTCGTGAGGCCCTCGGTGAAATGAACGAAAATGGTGAACTCTTCTCAGACTTCTGCGCCTTCAACGATTTGGTGATTGGTGGCAGTGTGTTCAAACACAGGGATATACACAAGGCAACATGGATTTCACCAGATGGACACACCAAAAGCCAGATAGACTTCATTTCAATCTCAAGGAAGTGGAGACGGAGCCTACTGGACACAAGGTCGAGGAGAGCAGCAGATGTGGGTTCAGACCACTATCTAGTACAAGGAACTTTCAAGGTGAAGCTAAAAGCCTCGAGGATAACTGGGGATAGGCCACAACGCAAGTTCAACACGCAAAAACTGAAGGACACAATCACACAGGACATTTTCACTGCAACTGTCAGAGCAAAGCAGGAAACACTACGTGGCACCACTGAGGAATCATCCCTGGAAGACCATTGGAACTCTGAAGGTAATTTTCAACGAAACGTGTTCAACGGTTTTAGGAAGAAAGAAGAAACAAGACAAGGAATGGCTCTCAACGGACACTTGCAAGCTAATAGAGGAGAGGAGGATGGTGAAAGAGAGAATGATTCAATGCAAAGATGGACAAGAGAAGGAGACGCTGAGCTCAACTTACACAGCACTGGAGAAAGAAGTGAGGAAGAGTGCCAGGAAGGACAAAAGACAATTCTACGACAACCTGGCTACTGAAGCTGAGAAGGCAGCAGGCAAAAGAGACCTGAGGACACTATATCAGATAACCAAGTCTCTATCCGGGAAGAGATCAACACAAGTGAAACATATAAAAGACAGCCAAGGGAACCCAATTACCAAAGAAGAAAGACAGATTAAACAATGGGCGGACCACTTCAAAGGACTCTTGAACCGACCACCACCTACAACCCGTCCATTAATACCAACAACAACACGTACACAACTGCAAGTTGACACCAATCCTCCAACGAAAACTGAAGTCATGAATGCAATCAAGCTTCTGAAAGCTGGAAAAGCAGCTGGACCAGATGGAATACCCCCGGAAGCACTGAAAGCGGACCCAGAAACGACAGCAGATATGCTGACTCCATTATTGCAAAAGATCTGGAAAGAGGGAAAGGTGCCTACTGACTGGAGGAAAGGTTACCTGGTGAAACTACCAAAGAAGGGTGACCTGGGACTCTGCAAGAACTGGCGAGGAATCATGCTGTTCTCGACGCCAAGTAAAATCCTGAGTCGCATCATCCTGGAGAGAATCAAGGACGCACTAGACACAGAACTCCGACCAGAACAAGCTGGATTCAGGAAAAGCAAATCATGTTCTGACCAAATTGCAAATCTACGCATCATCATCACAGAACAAAGCATGGAATGGCAATCAAACCTCTACCTCAACTTTATAGACTTTGAGAAGGCCTTCGACAGGCAGCGTTGACCGTGAAGTAATTTGGAAACTACTCGAGTACTACGGCGTACCCCAAATATTCATCAACCTTATTCAACAACTGTACGACAACGGCACATGTCAAGTGATCCACAACGGAAAACTCAGTGAGGCGTTTGGAGTAAACACAGGAGTCAGACAAGGGTGCTTATTATCACCAATGATATTCCTAATTGTGGTGGACTGGATTATGCGTCAGACAGTGGGAAACGAGAAGACAGGGATATCCTGGACCGACGTGAAGAACCTAGAAGACCTGGATTTCGCGCGTGGATGATTTATGTTTGATGTCACACAAAATTGAAGGCTTACAAGCGAAAACTGACAAACTGGTCGAAGAAGCAGCAAAGACAGGACTCCGGGTGAACATAGACAAGGCGGAGGTCATGAAAATAACCAACCAACAACAGCAGCAACATCCATTGCCAATCACCATCAACGGGAGGGATTTGAAAGAGGTTACTTCTTTCACTTATCCAGGGAGCATTGTCTCAACCACTGGAGGGACGGACGAGGATGTCAAATCGAGAATCGGGAAGGCGAGAAACACATTCATCAACCTGAAACCAATCTGGAAATCTTCGTCACTCACCATCAACAACAAAATTCGGATTTTCAATACAAACGTCAAGTCAGTTCTTCTATACAGATCAGAAATTGGGCAGGTCACAAAGAATATTTCCAACAGGTTGCAGACCTTTATCAACAACTTTCTTCGCTGGCTCTATACTGAAGATCAGATGGCCGGAAAGAATCACAAACAAGAAGCTATGGGAACAAACAAAACAAGAACCAATCGCCAAACAACAAATATGCAGGAGAAAGTGGAGATGGAGTGAACACTCGCTGAGGAGGCCGTTGGGTGACATCGCGCGTCAGGCCAGTGCTCGAGTGGAACCCGAAAGGGAAGCGGCGAGTGGGACGTCCAAGGGTGACATGGAGGAGATCGTGTGAAGAAGAACTGAAACAGTATGGATTAACATGGATGCAAGTGAAAAGTACAGCAGAAGACAGAAGCAAGTGGAGGCGTGCAGTTGAAGCCCTATGTTCCACTAGGAACCCAAGGGAACAATAATAATAATAAATAATTGGAGATGGTTCAGCTGTAGAATGCTAACCAACTGTGAATGTGGTCCGGGGTTCAAAACCCGGACGACACAATTCTGAACCGTGTTTAGCTGGCAATCAGTCAAATAAACAAGGAAAGTTGGACGTGAGGCAAGTTTACGCCATGTCTGGTGTAGACGTGATATCCGACTGCCGACAAGAGGGCGTGTGTACTGCTCATCAGTCCACTCCGTCCTCCTCTATGGCTGTGAGACCTGGCCATTGAGAGTGGAAGACATGAAAAGGGTGGCTAGCTGTCTTTGATCATAGGTGTCTGCGTTCTATCTCCCATGTGAAGTGGTATAATAAGGTGAGCAATACTGAGGTTAGGCGTCGAGTGCTAGGTAAGGAGGGGAAGTCAATCGAAAAGGCTGTCAAATTACATCGACTGAGATGGTTAGGACATGTGTTACGCATGTCTAGTCATCGCCTTCCTCGACGGGCAATGTTAGCTGATATAGGGTCAGGCTGGAAAACAGGTAGCGGCGGTCAAACGAAAACATGGCACCAGTCAATGAAATCTACAACAGTTAGTCTAAGCCACGTAGGGAGGTGTAGACTTCCTGACCGGTTGGGGTCCTCGGGACGGTAAAACCAATGGCTGGAAACAATTGGTGATATGGCTCAAAATCGCTCTCAGTGGCGCAGTTGCGTCTACTCCTTGTGACTTATGATCTCCAATGAAACTGTTTCGTTCTTCGTTATTACTATTCCTTTGTCTCACACCTCTGTTTACTGTCTCTAATATGCATTTCTCCTACTTTCTTCTCTTGCTTTGTGTGCTACATGGAGTGTGGCGACTTGAACTGCCGCACATATGTGCAAAGTTCTATGTCGAAAATCGACCGACCGACCGACGTGAGGCAAGCAACCTCATTCCGTATATAACGTAACAGCGCTGCTGCTAATGAAACTTCAAAGCTTGATGCTTTACTCGTAAGGCGAAGGAGTAAAATAAAATAATGAAAATATTAAGTGGAGAGTAATCGGGCATAGCTAAGAAGTATGGAAAAAAGATAAAACATAAATCATGGAATTCCCTGCTAAGCCTTATCGAATAAATAGTATAGTGAACGAATATGTTCAAGTGAATAATTTTCAAGATTTTTATGATGCTGGATATGAAAACATTTAGTCACTGACTACATGTATACACATAAAACAGATTGAAAAGATGAATATCCCACACTTAACAAATTTCAATACATGTGATGACACTCGATTATTTAAATTTAACAACTCGGCTAAGTTTCGGTTCTTCGCACTAAAACATTGTAAAATCTTCACTAACTAAGAAACACCATACATTTTCTGGGTAGCTTACACCTTTTACCAGTGCAAGATGAAATTATGAATTTGGCAATCGCATACTTCACTTGAGTTAACAACAAGAAACTATAGGAACAAACTAGCCAAGAACCTATAGTTCAACAAATATGTAGGAGAAAGTGGAGATGGATTGAGCATAACCTGAGGAGACCATCGAATGACATCGTGTGCCAGGCCTTCGAGTGGAACCTGGATGGGAAACGACGGGTGGGTTATCCAAGGGTAACATGGAGAAGATCGTGCGAGGAGATGAGAGATTCTGGGTAATCGTAGGCTTAGCTGAAGAGGACAGACGAAAATAGAACAAAGTGGAGATGTGTTGTTGAAGCCCTATGTTCCACTCAGAACCTAATGCAACAATAATAATAAGAAGACTTCACTTAATCCGATATAAATCTAATAAGACCGAAGAAATGAAAGGTATATGGAGCTCTATGAAGATGAGTAATCAATCCCATGAAGAGCAACTTTCCATCACTGTAAAAGAATACAATTCCACATCAGTTTGACTATTTTATGTGGCACGGTGATACAGCAAATCATTAAAAACCAAGGAGAGGGCAAGGTCGTGGGTAATTAACAATTAATTAATTATTTCTTTGGGTTTTGAGTGCAATATAGAGCTTCAACAGCACATCTCCACTTTGTCTTATTCTCTGCAGTCCTCTACGGATGACCCCACGCGATTGCTCATAAGCCTTTCATCTTCCCATCACATGGTCTCTTCTATGAATTAGTTATTCAAAATAAATAAAAAACTAAAAATATAATATGCACACAATTACTTTATATTCATCAATTAATTTCTTCAATTCATTGTTGATTTGTTTCAAGAAATTTTGAAGTCGTATTTCAAAGAGAGTATGAAAAGAATTTGAAATTTCTTTCTCCAAATATAATAAATTCATACACGGTGTTTCAATTAGATGTGTACATAAGTAATGAAGACATTCCATAGACATGAATTGAGATAATATAGGATATTTCTTAAGTAGGATTGACTTGATTTCAAGCATTTCAGTATTATCGAATGTTGAATTATCACTCAAGTTTAATCCAAGCTTAATTGATAGTAGATCACAAAGGCTCTGGAAGATAAAAGAAAACAGGATAAAAAGACAATTCTGTTATTCAGGATACAAAAAAATCAATTACTGATGCTAAATAAAGAGTCCATGTTTCGTGGTTCATACAATGAACTATCAGCTACTATATTATCAACTTTAATAATGCATCCCAGTAACATCAGTAACTTGCTGTATGATACACTGGCCACTTAAAACCGTCGCCAACTACGTGGGAGATCCAATTTCGATTCCCCGCTGACACACTCCCAAACCTCAACTAGTTTACTAGCTCATAGTAAGCTCGGAGAAGTAAGAAATATGAAAGTTAGTCTAGTAAACACGAAGGTTGAAGCCGTGTATTCTACTTAGAACGCGAAAAAACACCAATGAAGATGGATAATGAAAGCATGTATTTTACTGCGACCTCTTACGAGTTTAGTCAGCAATATTCCTCAATGGTAAAAGCCTTAAACGAAGGACTAACAAATAAAACAAGCTAAAGTTGAGAACATAAAAATGTACAATGAGAAAGAACAAACACGGTTGATAATAATTGTATATATTTGCTTTAGATCAATGTAAACAAAAACAAATATCGTTTTATTAATTTTCAAATATTCACCTAATTGAAACAAGTGACAACTTACAGTTTGGACATGTACAGAAGACTGTGAGGCGTGAGAGGTATCAGCAGATGGTTCTGTTTGCACGCTTTTATGACCTACGAGAAGAGAAACGAAAAGTGAGTAGAGGTAAAGCTAGCTGCGCTATCCTGAAATAACGGAGATTTTTAGCTTAGGTAGATTAATTTTTTTAATGTGGTTGCGCTCTCGGAGCTGAATGATTTGACTACAAAGTTTTCACTATACTCCTAAACAATATTGAAGTAACAACTGAATATGTTAGCTAGAAAGACAATGAAAACACTCCCTATATATATATATATATATATATATATATATACATAACGCGTGGAACCCGAGTGGAAAACGACGAGTTGGGTGTCCGGAAGCGACATGGAGGAGAGCGTTTCGGGAAGAAATGAAAGTTTATGGGAAATTATGGGCGGTGCTGAAAAAGATTACAAGTAGTAGTGTGAAATGGAGATGTGCTGTTGAAGCCCTATCTCCTTCTCTGGACCCAAGAAAATCATAATAACGGACTCGAAATTTTTCCGCTAACCACTTCACTTTCTATCCTTAAACTAAGAGTTGGTACAGTCTAGTCCTGCGGCATCATCCTCTACATTTGATAGGAGCGAATAGTATATCAAACGTTCAAAGATTACTGTTCAAGATGTTCAGAAGACTTTACATTTTGTAGGCGTCTTCACCTAGGAGAACAATGTCATCCACGTAATCCAAGTCTATAAGACTGCACCCTGATAACAAGTCAACCTTTAAGTCGCTAAATTCAGTTAGGGTCAATTCCATTAGCATATCTATGATGAAGTTAAATAGGAATGAGAACAGTGGGTATCTCTGGCGAACACCACTGCTTGTCATCACTCTAGACGACAACTCTTCACAAGCTCTCACAAAGCTACTTGGGTTCCAGTGCAACAAATACACTTTCCTGACTGGCACGACTTCTCTACTTGAACCATTGAAGTCTCCTGCTACAACGACTACCTCTGAGTAACAACGTTAAACTGAGATTGTAAGGAGCTAATCTAAAAGCCTTATTGAAACAACATCACCTACTTGGATGCATTTATATCCATCAAAGCAAGGATCGGGGAAGCAAGGCAAGCTTTCATTTCTCTCAAGTCTGTGTGGAGGTCAACAGCGCTCAGCATCAAAAATAAGATCCGGATTTTCAACTCCAATGTGAAGTCAATGCTACTACACGCATCAGAGACTTGGCGCGTCATAAAGAGCACCTCAAACAAACTACAGACCTTCATCAACAGCTGCCTTCGCTCAATACTCAAGATTAGATGGCCTGCCAGCAACAGGGATCTCTGGCAATGAGCGAACCAACCCAGCAGGAACCAACTGTGCAACAAATCTGCAGGAAGAAATGGAGGCGGATTGGCCATACTCTGAGAAAACCATCAAGTGGCATCACTAAACAAGCCCTCGAGTGGAAACCGAAAGGGAAGCGGCGAGTTGGTCGTCAGTATGAGGGTGACTTGGAGGAGGACATGTGAAGAGGAGATGAAAGCATGTGGACAGACCTGGAGCGAGGTGAAAACATTAGCAGAGAACCTAACGCACTGGAGACGTACGGCTGAAGCCCTATGTTCCTCTAGGAATTAAAGGAAATAATAATAATATCAATCCAAAACAAGTCTTGGCTTTCATCAATCAAATAAACTTAAAATCTGCCTACAGGTACACCATTCTGGAGAATTTATGTCTTTTGTGACACGCATTATAAGAAAATGATCATGAAATAAACAGTGGTTGATGATGTCTGGAGAAATAATTATCCTAAATCAACAAATATTCAACACTTACTTGGATTGACACTTGTATATTGCCCTTTCATCTCCGATAACCACGATTGACGTGCAACTTCAATCTACGAAATTGGAAAGTGATAACACAAGACAGTCTAGAGAAATAAATGCTCATTTAGAATATATATATATATGAAATTTACATTCACCACTTGTTGGATTAATCATTCGGCTTTCAGCTAGTTGATCCTGAGTTTGAATCTCCTTCTTCAGCTAATTCACTCTGAGTAACTGGGCAGTACCATCAGTCCTTACACTATGTGTGGTTCATAGCCCGGTACTGGATAATAACCCGATTACTAACCTAAATACTAAATGAAAGACAACAACAAAAACTTTCAAATTCGCCAGAGCACACTAGTTGTAGAAACAAAAAGGAGATTATGAGAAATAACTGATATCACAATTTTTCTGAGGTTGTGAAGGTACATTGATTGAGATCGCTATGCATGTCAAGCCACCGACTTGCTTGACAAGGAATGTTAGCTGATGTAAGATTAGGTTGAAAATGAGTTAGGCGTGCTCAAAGCAAAACCTTTCTTCAGTTCGTGAAGTCATTGACTGTTAGTTTGGGGAAGACACGTATAAAGGTGTGGACTGAGTGGTTGGAGACTATCAGTGATACAGCTCAATGTTATTTTCATTGGCTTAGATGAACTCACTCTTTGTAATCTCCCAGATGGATTAAGTCATCATGCTTCTCTGTGTAATTATTCATTCTCTCGAACATTTCTGCTCATTTTATTTCTTTTGAATGTCTTTTTTCTTTCCGTTTCTCCACCTTTGAAAGCTATATGGAGTGTGGCAACTTGAACGGGTTTCCTTCTTTGAAAAGTTCTACTTTGAAATTCAATCTGCCAAACACAAACAATCATTTATTTCCTCAATTCTACTTTATCAGTTGACATTTGCAAGTCAAGGAAGGCTCATTTCATTTCAATGAAATAGATGAGCGATGAAAAAAGCAAAACCACTTTATAAAATACTTACTTGTTCAGGCAGCTCTTCTCTCCAAAATTTCATTCTTTCAGCTTCTCTTAACTTCATAGCCTAAAAGTTAGTACGATATAACAAAATCTATACTAAGTATAGAAAATTAAAATGAACTCATACTATCAAAAAATGCTAAGTAATTGATTCACAAGAAAAAAAGAAACCAACACGCCTAAATTTAAAACCTGAGAAAATCGACACAGAGATATCACCACTCATTAAATTTTAGCGGACATATTAAATACATATATATACATATCAGTTAGAGAACTATTGAGAACCAGCAAGGAGTACTGAACAGCTGTTTCATTCGTCCTAGTTTGGGACTCATCGGCAGTACGAAACCACTATCGGACGTTCGAATCTAGGACCTTCCGGCTACAATGCAAGCTCGTATACCATTCAGCCACTGGGGCCCAATTCAATGGCCGATAATTTCTAACTTCTACCAATTTGTGATTTTAGCTCGACCACTAACTAATGTCATCGGCGGGAACTCCATCCTCACTCCCGACTGGATGGACGTCACTGGTCACGACTTCTCACTAGAACCCCAGGAAACTCCGTTATGTGGTAAGTCACCGGCTACGCCATCATTAAGTTCCGTCACAAAGCAGAGAAACAGTTGTCCGGCGTTTAGATCATTTCCTTCTGGCTATCAAGCATTACAAGTTGATGTGATTGGTATTTGACTACACTATTATCTTATCAATCAGTATCACATACCACCATGCATTTAGACCGATAGTAAGACTGTCTGACATAGCCTTGGATAGCTAGACTGTTACTGAGGAAAGTGGTAGTGATTAAGGGTGAAATGAGCACTGCATCAGTAATGCGGAGACAGTTGATTCGAATCATGCTCCCAATCAGATTCCCATTTCATCTCCAAATAAATCATCCTTTACGTGATTAAACTATTTCGTAACTTAATATTTTAGATAGAATGGATTACAAAACAAATATTAAAAATACGATGATTAAGTCTATTGCATACCGCCGTAGACAATCGATACGAAAACACGAAATGAACCAGACATACATGACTGGTTTAGAACTAACTACTATTGGTTATAATTTTCTTATCAGTTACAGAACTATGTAATAAAACTGTCTATTGAAATAACGCAGATAGAAAATAAGAAGATATATGAGTAAACTACTTTAATATTTAATATATTTAATATTTTTGATTACAGCTTGATGCCACACCGCATTTTCAGTACAAGTATGGGATTTTCAGCATGGATATCGGTAGCCCAAATTTTGTAGGCTAACCATAGATATCGGGTGTGCGTCGGCAGGGGATCGAACCCCGGACCATGTGCATGGTCGGCGAGAGTCCTAACCACTGTGCCACCTATGCACGTTTACGTGTGACTCATTAGCTTGCCCTCCACTTCCATAAATGATTTGGGAATCATTCTTAATAAGCGAAGTAAATGAATTCTTTTACATATTATGCATAAATATAACATAGAAATAATGTTATCAGTAATCTCCTATTACTACTACTACTCACTTCCAGTAGGGCATCTTCTACAGCCTTCTTAGCAGAAACTTGACTTTCATGATATAAATTTGTAACCCGTTGAACTTCCTGTTGCATCCCATAAAGCTCTTTTCTAAAACATATGAAGATAGGTTACACTGGAGTTTACTGTGAAAACAAACTTAGCAAAATCAAGTAAAAAGCATAACGACGTACCGTGAATCCAACGATCTGGGAACTATTATATCAATAATCTTACTCTTATGATCCTTGCTGTAAGATATTCGATCACACTTTGTTGGGAATATTCTTCACGATTCTCTGGTCCTTCATACGGTTGATTTTGGTTAAATAACTGCGCTGCATAGAACTTGTTTGTGTCTGAGATCTAATTTTTTTTTGCATTTTCATGTCATGGCTGTCATTTGAGTTTAGTTAATGGTCCTGTTTGGTCTAACTCTAGAGTGGCCATGGATGAGTTTAGAACTTTGTGGGTTCCAGGCTAAACATGAAGTAGAATCGCGATGTTTTCAAAAAGAACTAAAGCATTTATTCCCCTTGATGAATTTAAATAAAGCAAGAACAACAGCGGTTTGTGCAGAATAATATGGTACCATCATTGTTTATTTCGTTGGCTTCTCATCAGCTGCTTACAGCTTAAATAAATTGTGAGGTTTACGTACAGAAAAGTTTTAACATACTTGCAAATTTTACATGTTGTCAGTTGACAGAAAGTTCCACAATTAGTGAAAAGTGCTCAGAAAATTGTGCTTATATAGTTTTTACACAGGCAGTTCAAGTCAAAATAATACAATGGTAAAGGAGTTACGTAATAAAGACGAGAGGTGAGTAAGATGATGAGTAACTAATAAATTTGGTAACGATGTACTCACAACATGTAAAATTTGCAAGTATGTTAAAACTTTTCTGTACGTAAACCTCACAATTTATTTGGGCTGTAAGCAGCTGATGAGAAGCCAACGAAATAAACAATGATGGTACCATATTATTCTGCACAAACCACTGTTGTTCTTGCTTTATTTAAAAAGAGCTAAGCTTGTTATACCTCTTCGATGATGATGGAGAAGTTTTTGACCCTTTTATTGGGCTTTGTTCGCAAAGTGACCGTAGACATCAAGGAAGGTGCTGTCCGTATCATCACTGAACAGGCTTAATAAACCTAGCTGTCTTGGAAAACACTGCAATTCTGCTTCGTGTTTAGTCAGGAACTCATGAACTTCCAATTCCATTTTCTCGCCTAAACTCATCTCAGGCTACTTTGAAGTTAGACCTTGAATGATTTCTAATTAAACTCAAATGAGAACCGTGACGTAAAAATGCATAAAAAGGGACATGCCGTGTTCCTTGAGGTACATTCCATTACAAAACTAGGTGGAATGTCTAAATAAGTAGTAATATCGTGAATAGATCGTTCAGTAGGGATTCTCTAAACAATTATTCCGATACACCTCTTAAAATACAAGATTGATAGTACTAGGAGTTAGTGGAAAACCAGTGTCAACAGCAATAGCATAATGTCAGTTATTCGCATGTATTTACTACCGGAGATCATAAAAAAGGCAAGCACAAAGTGACTTGATATCTTAGAAAGGGTAGGTGAAGCAGCGGTAGAGTACTCGTCAACATCGCAGTTGGTCCGGGGTTCGATCCCCGACCGGTTATAAGATTGGTAAAGAGGGAAGGTTGGGTATGAGGCTGGCAATCCCATCCCGTAAAAATAAACACTGCTGCTACGGAAACTTCAAGCCTCTAGCTTGCAGCCTTATGTTCCACTGGGAAAGTTAGGAAATAAAAAAATCTTACAAAGCTATTCAGACTTTTTTTCAGACTTCTAAATAAGTTATACTAGCAAAACACTTCTACTAGAGAAGTCAATCAACAAGACCCCATATAGATAATTGAATTGATCACGGAATGATATCAGTTAGAGAACCATTGAAAACCAGGGAGTACTGGACAGCTGCTGTTTCATCCTAGTTTGGGAATCATCGGCAGTAAGCACCCATCGCCAGGGTTCGAACCCAGGACCTTCCGGTTACAAGGCAAGCTCGTAAACCATTCAGCCACTGGGACCCGATTCAACGGCTCATGAATTCTAACTTCTACCAATTCTTGATTTAACGCGATCCCAACCATTGTCGTTGGTGGGACATCCATCCACACACATGACAGCTAATTGGACCTCACTGGTCACGACTTCTAACTAGAACTCCAGGAAACTCCATCCTGTAGCAAGTCACTAGCGAGCAATCAGATTAATTTTCTATAGTTTGGTTTGTAAGGGTTTGTTATGTTTTTACGAGTTGATCACAGACTGATATCAGTTAGAGAACCATTGAATTCATGAGTCGTTGAATCGGGTCCCAGTGGCTGAATGGTATACGAGCTTGCCTTGTAACCGGAAGGTCCTGGGTTCGAACCCTGGCGATGGGTGCTTACTGCCGATGATTCCCAAACTAGGATGAAACAGCAGCTGTCCAGTACTCCCTGGTTTTCAATGGTTCTCTAACTGATATCAGTCCGTGATTAACTCGTAAAAACATAACAAACCCTTACAAACCAAACTATAGAAGATAATTGAATATTAGTTTTATAAACACTGACCACTAACGTTCAGACAACTCGTGAACTAGTGGAATGTCTAACTACTGTAAAGCTTCATATATATATATATATATATATGTATATATATATATACACAAGGTAGGATAATTAGTTGTAAAATTGCTAATTCGTAACATAAGCATAACATAAACTCAAACTCTAACCTCATATCTGCGAGCTTCTCTTCAGCACGACGCGCATACGCTTCTTTTTCATTCGCCCAATCCACTTCCAAACGTCGACGCATTGCAGTATAATGAGACTCACAGACTGCTCTAGCTCGATCAACAGCTGCATCTCTTTCTGCTACGCTTGCAGCTAAACGTTCACTTGCAGCTTTTTCAGCCTCCAATGCTTTAGCCTCTGCACCAAGAGCAGCTTGTAAACGAGTACGTGTCACCTAAGTGAAGAGAAAATCAACAATGTATTAAAAAGAGAATTTTGAGATAATGAAGACATGAGGATATTAGAATATAAATTACTGCACTCACCTGTAATTCTTCCTCAAGACGAACATAATCTCCCTTTAAACGTTCTAACTGACCACCTAACAGAACTTCTCTAGGTCCAGGATTTTCACCAATACCGCGTAGAGTGGATAATTCATGTTCCATTGAAACAACACGTTCCTACAAAGTTGAATAACATGATAAAATTGCCAATAACACTCCAAGTGTTACTATTTTTTTTAAATGTAACATGCACTAGAAGTTAATGAAACACTTGCCTAATTATCCCAACCACAAAAAGTGGAGCGGGCACAAGTTGTACTGTTATTTTACACATCTGAAGATGACAATATAAAATCCGAGAGTTAAACTAAGTAATTTCGATTAATCATTCTAAAATTAAAATAAACCATTCCCTCTTTACATAGTTTGTTAAAAATATATCAGTGAGAAATAAAAACAGTTGTCATAATTTTTAGAGTCTTCATCTGAAATAATGTCATCTGCGTAATTCATTATCAATGAAATATTGCCCTGGTAGCTAAAATCCTATTTCAACTCGCCAAAATCTTATCATCACCATTTTCAAGCAAATCTGCAGTCATAGAGACACATCCTAATATATTTGCCTGGTTTTAGATTAGAGGCAGTTTTTGCAACCTTAGCTACTCTATTGAAGTAGGATACTAAGCAATTACAGTGCAGCTATAGGATAGCTGAAATTCTTCTTAAAGTGTCTTACGCAACATTGCGGTCATCCCTGCTCAGAAGTTACTGAACTTCTTTGCATTACCTCATCCAACAGAGGACATATCTCCTTAATCAATATAAACAGCTGTTGGGTATTATTTATTCCTGACCGCCATAGAGATTTTCCGCTATTATCATTCGCCAATGTTAGGGGTCATCAGCTTATGTTCAAGCGGATTTCGTTCCTGGTCATGTTCGACATCAGCCACAATCTGTCTCCAAGCATAGCTCTGTTCTGATGAAATCATCGAAATCCACTGGCTGAAATTTATCAACAGCCTTTGCTATTACTTTTGCAGCAGACTTCCATTTCTTTCGCGATACTCGAAGATTTACAGGTGAAAGTCAAGAAGTTGGTAGGAAAGGCAATAAAGACACGATTTCAAATGATCGAAAAAAGACAGACACCAAGCACGACTCATCACCACCAATGGAACAAATTTGAAGGAAGTCACATCTTCCATTTGTCAAATGAACGGCACAATTCCAGCTAACATCGGCAGTGATGAGGATGACAAAGCCAGAACCCGGAAAATAAGACAGACTATTATTGTGAAATCAGTGTGAAAGTCTAATGCACTCAGTATAAAGAACAATATTAGAATTTTCATTAGCAATATCAAGTCACAGCTTCTATACGGCTCACATTTGACGAGTTACAAAACGCATTTTCAATATCTTACTGCAAACCCATCAACTAATAGATGTCCTTGCTCGATACTGACGACCAGATATCCAGAAAGGAGAAAAAACAAAAATTGTGGCAGTGCAGTGGACCAACCACAAAGAAAACCAACAAATATGTAGAGGGAAATGGAGATGGAATGGATGTACACTGGAGAGAATATTGGGAGACATCACACGTCAGACCTTAGAATGGAAATCAAATGGCAAGCGAAGAGTTGGGCAACCGAGAGTGACATGGCAGAGATTGTATACGGAGAAAATGCAAGCTGGTAAGCAATCGTCGAACCAGTCAGAAAAGACTGCAGACAACACGGTAAAATAGAGACCAGCTGCTGGGTAATCAATCAAACAGACAAATACACAGAGGAATGTACTGCTACTGATTTACCAGAAGTGACTAAAACACAATACATTTAAGCGAAGTATCAGTTCTACAAAGTCATGTGGTATAAACGGATTCTGTTTTGATGGCGCTAGATGAGATAAAATATTTTTTTAAAAAGAGATTTGGCATTGCGTTACAGTACAAACTTCAGTAAAAACTGAATCCCCTTTAGAAAAACGAATCACAGTGTAATATACACATTCCTAAATAATACTAATGTTACCAATAAGCGATTAAGCATTAGTACATATATATCATATATCTTCAAATTACCTGTAAAAGTTTAGCTGATTTTTCCGCCTTTTCTGTTAACTCTCTTGATTGATGCAATTGACAACGTGTTGTATATAAAGCTTCATGGAGTTTAGTTATTTGTTCTCGTTTAGCCTTATAGTTTATTAAGCATTTTTCAAGTTCAGCACGCAGCCTACCCATCGGAGATTTCGGTGATGACTTTGATGTCACTGCAGGAGTACTAGTTAATATACCCTGACGAGTTAATGAATGAAATGAAACTTTGTCATATTCACCCAATTTACCAAGCGTATCTTCATTATCACTGAACGCCTGTTTACCACCTCTATAAAGTAAAGTAACAGTTCAACGCTAAAATTATGTAATCGTACTAATAAGAATTGCTTAGTTATAAATCAGTTACTCAGAACAATTTTTTCCAAATACCAAGGTATAAGACATACACATTGCGTGAGGGGTTATAATAGTACCTATGCTCCTGAATTGAAGTAGGCGGTGTAGGATTCAAAACCTTGATCCACATGCTAAAAATCAAGCGATAGGGCCAGTGAAACACATCTCTATTAATAATATGAATACATTAACGTCAATATAGATTTAGGGCACTGTAGGAGAATGTAATTCCATTTAAATAAGTTTAATTGATATAGCACAGTGATGCATTATAGATAACTGATTGACATTGCTTATAATCATAGCAATGTACTCACACCTTCCTAACTTGCTATAAATTAGAAATCCGCAGTATCTATGGTCTGGATATTTTAAATCTAGTTTGAATAACCCTACTTTATGCTGAGTTTCATTACAATTTTTCATACATCAAGGATAAGCATTACATCATTTCCTCTTGCATATGTTTAGCGTTGATTCGATGACCAAAGATTCGATGATTTACCTCTCTCTCTCTCTCCTTATCTAGACATCAAACACGCGCAATCGAATGACGCAACGCTTAATATCGGATCTATGGTCAATTCCAATACAAAAGGGAGAGAATGGAACGAGTGAAAGCAAATTATGAAGCCGTGTAATTACACTGATAAGCTTATGAGCGATAAATTATGCTCGAAAGGTCATTTGGCTATCATTACTGCATCAATATGAGTTATATCAAATAAACTTATCTAATATGAAGTATGAATACATTGTTGCAATCTTTATCAAACGTGGAACTGAAATATGCGTAAATATTGATGCGCTTTATAAAAACTCAGCCAAAGAACCAACAAAAAGCTATTTCTACTAGATAATTATTCGAGCAGATGAACCAGAGTTGTTTCGTACGATTAAACGCCATTCATTTCATCCCAAATGATACAATCAACAGACTTGTTATAAAGTGAAGTATAATCACTGACTGACTCCGACAAAGAACTTTGCACATATGTCCACCAGTTTGAATTGCCACACTCCATGTAGCACACAAAGCAAAAGAAGAGAGTAAAGGGAGGTTCATAACAGAGATAATAAACAGATGTTTGAGAGAAAAAGAATAGTAACATGGAAAAACAAGTTTTATTGCATATGATATATCATAGGGAGCAAATGCATCTGAGCCAATGAAAACGAATTTTAGCCATATCACCAATTGTCTACAGCCACTGATTCTTACCATCCCGAGGACCCCCAAGCAGGAAGCCAGTCTACAACTCCCTTCGTAACTGGCTGGCTTAAACTAACTGTTGTGGATTTCATTGAATGATGAAGCCATGATTTTCGTTTGACCAACACTGGCTATTATCTAACCTGACCCTATGTCAGCTAACACTGCCCGTCGAGGAAGGCGATGACTAGGCATGCGCAACACAAGACCTAACTATATCAATCCGTGTAGCTTCACAGGTTCATCGACTGACCTTTTCTCCTCACCTGACGCTCGACGACTAAGCTCAATATTACTCATTCTGTGGTGAGAGTTGTCTACAAGCCAAAATTGTAGACAACAATTGACGTCAATGTTTACGTCCCAAATCGGAGTCAAAAGAAAAAACAAGAACAAAGCCTATCCTTGAGGAACTCAACAACTAATCACAGCAGACTTAGCGTGGGCGGATACGATTCGCAGATATATGGACAACTTTGAAAGCAACGGTCACAAGCAATAGGGAATAACCTTCAGCAAGAACAACCAATCAGAAGACGCTGTTTTTCTGCTAATAATAACGAATAATAATGTACATAAAAATCTATAAATATCTGTTGAATTCTCAATAAACGATCTGTTGCCTGGCCCTTGTCTTTTGTCATTACAATCCTATTATATTTTCCACTTGAAAAGGCTAGCTGTCTTTGATCATGATCATTATATCTTGATGAATCTTAGCACTAAAAGTAAACATTTGCATCTTATTGCAATCATACTCCATTACATAAAGACATTTATTTGGATTAAAGTTTACGCTTAGTTCGTTTCTTTGCTTGACTAATTTTCCTTCACTGAATGAGTTTATCAGATTCAACATGGCGTATTATTAGAAATGAGGAATGTGATGCATGGAATGATGCCAGGACATAAAAAACAAAAACTATTTATTTTACTTTATTTCAAACACAAACTTCGCATAATATGGACACCAAGAAATGCACCACATAAAAATAAAACAACAATATGAATAAAACTCAAATAAAATAACTGAGGAATAGCTCTATGCAAACAGGTAGGCGTATTTATTAGGAGAATTCAAAGGAGTGTTTACTAATGCGTATTGCACTTACATGGAAGTTGGAAATTGTGGCGTGTTCGCCAATGCTTTCAACTCCATAAAACTAAGTAAGATCGTTTCCTGAACTCTACTTAGGCAGCCATCATGCTCATGGAGATGCAAACCCATTACAAATATCCATTGAACGTCAAGATGTCATAGGCTAACCACTCCTCCATATTTTACAGAGAGCAAACAGTGTACAGGATGGGAGACATGAAAAGATTAGCTGTCTTCGATCATAGGTGTCTGTGTTCTATCTCCCGCGTGAAGTGGTATAATAAGGTGAGCAATATTGAGGTTAGGCGTAGAGTTCTAGGTAAGGAGGGGAAATTAGTCGACGAGACTGTGGAATTACATCGACTGAGATGGTTAGGAAATGTGCTACGTATGCCTAGTCATCGCCTTCCTCGGCGGGCAATGTTAGCTGGTATAGGGCCAGGCTGGAAAAGAGCTAGCGGCGGTCAAACCAAAACATGGCACCAGTCAATGAAATCTACAACAGTTAGTCTAAGTCACGTAGGAAGGTGTGGACTTGCTTCCTGGTTGGGGTCCTCGGGACGGTAAAATCCAATGGTTGGAAACAATTGGTGACATGGCTCAAAATCGTTCTCAGTGGCGCAGATGCATCCACTCCTTGTGACTTATGATTTCCAATGAAACTGTTTTGTTCTTCGTTATTACTATTCCTTTGTCTCACACCTCTATTTACTGTCTATATTATGCATTTCTTCTACTTTCTTCTCTTGCTTTGTGTGCTGAGTGAAGTGTGGCGACTTGAACTGCCGCACATATGTGCAAAGGTCTATGTCGAAAACAAACAGACAGACAGTCAGGACAAAAATCGTAGCACATATCAAACCCTCTAAGGCCGATATCTCAAAATGACATTACTTGTTGAAGGACAATCCCCACAATGTCTAAACATGCACCGCGGGACCTCAAAATTATACCACCGAATGCAAACAATTCTATGGAGACACTGATGATGGAACATTAAGTCGCTGTGCATCCTCAAGCTTTGGGAGAAAGGGACAAGGTTACACAGCCGTAGAGAAGGACTGTGAGAACCCAATCTTAGTAAACTCGACTTTTGATGACCAGGCTAACGTTGTGACAGCGTCAAAGGTGGCCAGAGTCGGTGTACACCAGCGTGACTTTCACGACATGATTTGAAATTTCATCCGTCACATCTTCACCAGCACGTACAACAACCTACATATCTTAACACCTCAAGTACTCGTTATCAAAATTGTACTAATGGTTTATTTCTACACATTACTTACATGAGATTACTTCATCAAACAATGCAGACAAAATCAAAATGCAAATTGGTTTCTTAGACATTTGACAAGAATTTAGCGAAATAACAGTTACTTTTAAAATAAAATTGTCCACAGTAATTAAGTTGATTTCATCCTGAAATTAACTGCATCAAAATAAACTGTATTTATTGGTCTTCCTTGAGTTTTCTAAAGATTTTAATAGCAGCCACTCAGTCAACTATGGCATTCAGTTGTCAAAAAATACAGACAGACAAAAAAATAGGACTTTGACGCTTCTATAATAAATACACACGTGTTGTTAAGATTGCATACTATCATACAGAAATTAAATTTCATGAATAAAAAAAACTTCTAGATATATTATATCTTACGAGTGTTGACGTGTTCTACTAGATTGTTCATCTGAATGCCAACGAGTAGAAATATCGAAATTTTCATCCAACGCTTGATGATGGATCGGTCGTTCTATAGCCGAAGATGGTCGTCGGTGAAGTGGATTAGCTTCACTAGGCCCATGTGTATCAACATCAGCAAAAGCAACAGATTTACCACTATGACGTCCTTTATTCACATAAAGTGTAAGATCACTTGGTTCATACATAACTGGATCTTCATTATCGGCATTATGCGAATATACGTCTAACTTTAAAACATTTTCATACATGGCAACTTGATCCCGAAAACCCCGTAATTCATCCTTAAGAAATACCATTAAAATAGGGAATGAAGATTCATATTAAATGACTAAATTCAAGTGTAATTTACTAAAATAACGTAACGATGACATAACTAAAAGTACAGATATTAAAAATATGACTTATGCTATAAATTACATTTCCTTACGGTAAAGTGCCGCAATGCTGAGTCCCACTTTATCAATAGTAATCAGTGATGTTTGTTAATCGCATACTCGAGGTTAAAACGCACAGCTTAATTGGGACAACAGTTTACCAATCATAAAGGAATTACTACAGAGAAGAAGGAATTCATTTGAAAACTGAGATATATTTGTGCGATACATTTTGAACAGTCGGATGACACACTTACATGTCAATTCAATAATTATGAAAAAATTGCAAAAAAGTGAAAGCTCAATTAAAATAAACGAAATAATAAAGAAATTAAACAGTGAAGTTTACTAAAGAAGATGAACAGAATAACTCCATTTTGATTTTGTAGATGGAAAAATATGTACAAGATTACATAGGAAATCTACACCAAATGGATAATACACATACTCTGTGAGCTTCGTTCGTCTACAGTACCAACGAAATCTGGTCATATATATGGTTCACTGTGCTAGAGTTATTCCGTCAAATGAAACAATCAACGAAGGATTCTGCGACATTCGTAGTCTACTAAATAAAAGCGTATATGCTATGTGATTTTAGAGTAAATACACGGATTTAGTAGAGAGAGAAAAAGGCCCAGGATGTCTACAGTACTGAAGAAATCAGTATTCGTAAGACTGTAAGATATTAATAGTGAGATTGTATCACAAGGTCTAAGAAGTGGCTTCAAAATGACTTTTAACGCAACTACGGTTATTATGCTGTTTATTCACCAAACAACTAATACTCAAGTTCATGAAATAAAGAAAAACTGCCCAATTTCAGCAGTAGTGTGATCTGACTGTTCAAAATGTATTACGCAAACACATTACATTTTTCAGACAAACTCTGCCTTCTAATAACGCTAGCGACACCATAAAATACTGAATGCAGCTCATGGCTTAGAATATGAAAGCTGGACACATTTCTTGAGGGCATTGTCATTATTATTACCAATAATAATGGTGATAACAACTTATACTGTAGAATCAATCTCATTTGAAAATTGCATAATTTCAGCTAAGAATTGACCACAGTTTGATTTGGAAACGGAAAATATTCAGATCACACTACATGATCTGCTTGACACCACGAAATGGCAATAAAGAAAGCAAGTAAAACAACATAACTGCATACACTACTGGTTGACATAAGTAGTTGGAAGCTACTCATGTCAAGCAGGAGTGATGGATAACAAGTTCGTTTTGAACTGATTCGGCTCTATGGGCTGATTCAGTCCAGTTACATCACTGATGAACTCGGTCCCAAAGAAGCGAAACAACAGTCCCGTGTTTAGATGAATTCAGCCTAGTTAACAGGTATTACTGATTAGTGTGAATGGTTTCCAACCACTTAATTCAAGCGATAGTATAGAGCGTCCACAATTATTATTATTATTATTATTATTATAACTGAATACAGTGCCATAGATACACTCGACTAATTAACTTATAAAGTATCGCTAAACTTATTAAACTGACTGCCTGGTTTCAACATAGAACTTTGCACCAATGTGCAACAGTTCGAGTCGCCACACTTCACTCAACACACAAAGGAAGAGAAGAAAGTAAAAAGAAACGCAAAATAAAGACAGAAAGAATAGTAATATCGAAGAACAATATAGTTTCATCGGAAACTATAAGTCACAAGTAGTGGATGCATCTGCGCCATTGAGAACGATTTTGAGCCATATCACCAATTGTCTCGAGCCATTGATTTTTACCATCCCCAGGACCTCAACCAGGAAATCTACACCTTCTTACGCAGCTTAAACTAATCGTTGTGGATTTCATTCACTGATAAAGACATGGTTTCGTTCGACTAACACCGGCTCTTTTCCAACCTGATTCTATGTCAGCTAACATTGCCGTCGAGGAAGGCGATGGCTAGACATGCAAAACACATGTATTAGCCATCTTAATCCATGTAGCTTTAGAGGCCCGTCGATTGACTTTCCCTCCTTACCTAGCACTCGACGCCTAACCTCAATATTAATCACCTTATTATACCACTTCACACGGGAGATAGAACGCAGACACCTGTGATCAAAGACAGCTAATCTTTTCATGTCTTCTGCTCTCAATGGCCAGGTCTCACAGCCATAAAGGAGGACGGAGCAGACTGCTGCGCTGAGCAGTACACTCGCCCTTTGGTCGGTAGCCGGATATCACGTGTGCGCCAGAAACGGCGTGAACTGCCATATGAGAAACTAGCCATCTGTATCCATGCTCAGATTTCGTCGGCCATCAACCCGTTTAGGTTGGCTGATGCAACTTCCCAAATAAGTGAAGTGGTCAACACGCTCTACCACTTCACTCCCTATTTCTAAGCTACGAGACAATGTAGTCTAGTCCTGTAGCATAATCTTACATTTGGCGGGAGCGAATCGCATAACAAACATTCGAAGACTGCTGTCCCTCATGGTTCAGATGAGAACTAGTGGTGTCCGACAGGGATGCCCACTATCCCCATTTCTATTCAATTTCACCATAGATGTACTAATGGACCTATAAAAGAATTTAATGGTATGAGTAATAATAAAAACAATGAAAATAACAATAACTCAAGCATCACTAAACCCTCAGTTATGCAAAACTATTCATCACGTTCAACAATGACCATGTTAAGTAACCATAGCACAAAGTAATCAAGTAAACAAGTTGAATTAATAGGAAAGCAACTAAACTAACAAACGGATATCAATAAACAGTACCTGTAAAATTTTATTCACATCTTCTGTAATCTTTCTTGACGTCTCCAACTCAATCACCTTTTGTCTCAGAGATGTTACTTCAGAGCACAAGGCTAACAAGAAATGAGAAACAAAGCTCTTGTTACTGACGATCAACAAAAAAGATTAGTAATTGTTAGCATACAAGTAAAACTCTCAATAACTCAAAATGTGTATATGAAAGTATTATTATGATTATTATTACTCCCTTGGGTTCCGAGTGGAACATAAAGCTTCAACAACACACATCCACTTTGTTCTATTTTCTGCTGTCTTCTTCAGCTGGCTCCGCCGTTGCCTATAATCCCTCATCTTCTCCTCATTACACGATCTCCTCCATTCCACTCTCACACCGACGACACACTCGTCGATTCCCATTCGCATTCCAATCAAGCGATGGCCTGCATTGAGAGTGATGTCATTTGACGGCCTACTCACCGTATGTCCGATGCATCTTCATTTCCCCCTACTTATTTGTTGAGCAATAGGCTCTCGGTTAGTTTGTTCCCACCCAGAGTTTCTTATGGCTAATTCTTTCTGACCGGCTGGCAATTTGATCTTCAGTATGGAGGCAGCGAAAGCAGCTGTTGAGCAAAGTCCACAACCTGTTGGCGATCCTTCTCGTGACTCACAGTGCAAGTTTCTGGCCCGTATAGAAAAACTGATTGACTCACTTTACATTTGTGTTCAAAATCCGTATCTTGTTGTTTATGCTGACTAGGTGTAGTGAAAAAGATTTCCAAATTGGTTGCAAATTGATGAAGGTGTATCTTGCCTTTCCGGTTCTCTCTGACTGGCTTCGACATCTTCATGCGTTCCGACTGCCTGTAGTGAAATGATGCTTCCTAGTTAAGTGAAGGCAGAAACCTCTCACAAATCTCTCCCGTTGGTGGTGATTGCTGCTGGTTATTGTTGTTGCTGTTGGTTGGTTATCTTCATCTACTTCGTCTTCTCTATCTTCACCTGGAGTCCTGTCTTTGCTGCTCGCCTCGTGTCTTCAGCCAGTTTGTTGCTTTTCACCCGTAAGTCTTCGAGTTTGTGTGACATTAGACATACGTCATCTGGTACATCGAAGTGCTCAGTAGATTATTATACAAGGGCTGAAAATGATAGCAGCTGAACTGAGCTACTTAGGGTTAGGATCTGGCGATCCACGAATATCTCAAATAAGAGTTAGTGAAATGTATCAAAGGTTTTAGTTATTACACATCATGAAATGAAATAAATTCAACATATAACATACCAGATGACGCAAGTTGTTGACAATGCTTTTGAGCTTCTTCCAACTGTTTATTAGCTTCTTTTATCATTTCACTGTGTGTTTGTTGTGCTTTAATTGTTTCAGCTTTACAAATTTCTAATTGTCGGCGTAAATCGTTAACTTCATTTTCCTAAACACAAAAGAAAAAGCACGTTGTGCGTTGAACAGTTAAACATTCCGGCAGAGATAATTAAAGACTAGAGGGATATTAATTCAGAGAAACACTTTCTGAAATATAGTAAAATAAAGTATTTCGTTTTCGGTTTATGATAGATCCCATCATGACTGAATATTACTGAACTGAACTGAACTGGTACTAAGCTGCTTGGCTACAATCAAAAGTCGATGACCTCACATACAGGTGTCATGTGTTACTCTGCACCCATCTGTAACTCATAACCAATTTAACATTATGTTACTCGGAAAGGAGGGCAGTGGCTTGACGCGCATAAAGAATAATATTGATAAGATTACCAGTTCATCGTCGACATTTTTAAAAACCATTCTGTATATGGTATCGGTTACGAATGTCACAATTCGCTGGTGGCAGTTGCAATAACTACTTAGTAAATGCTCACCAACGAAATCAATGGAATGCAACCACAAGCGTGTGTAGACAGAAATTCACCATAAAGGGAACAAGCTGTTGCAAAGAATCTTGTGTAAAAACGTTTTAATAAGTAAAATTGTACCTGCTTGCAGCGTTATTCTTGCTTACAAAAATTAGACTGAAGTGAAAACGAAAACATTAGGTGAATAACGGGGAAAATGCTGGATTTATTTAAGTTAACTTTGTATTTCGCGTTAATTGATTACGCTGAACAGAAATACTCAGTCTCTGTCGACATGTCAGCTTCTAGTACGAACGCTTGGATGATGCCTCAGGGTTAACATTATGTTTTTTGCTGGATGGTGACTGGCATTGATATCCAGGATGCACACTTCGTCCCATTTGGGACTCGTCCTCCGGACGTACCTACAATCCCCAATGTATGACGGTGTTACCGTCGAGACTCGAATCCAGAACCCATCGTTATAAACACCCAAGCATTATCCACTAGGCCACCTAAACAAGTAATAACCGATATCTGTTACACAAAAGATGCATCTCACGATCCGAGAAGCCTAGTGAATAATGCTTTGGCGTTTGAAACGATGAGTTTTGGGTTCAAGTTTCGGCGGGAATACCATCACACACTTGGAATTGTAGGTACGTCCAGCGGAGGAGTCCCAAATAGGATGAAGTGCGCATCTTCGATTCCCCTGTTAGTCACCATTCACCAAAATAACAAAGTGCTAAGTTGTCAATCTTTACCGATGAACTAAACTGAATTTGTAGCATACACGTAGAATAATGAGAACTGCTATAGAGCACAAAAAAAGAGTGAATACATCTTTCTTTACCAACTCAATGTACAACAGTCAAAGAAATACATTTAACAATCACTTCTCAAACAAACCTTTTCATTTAAATTTCTTTGAGTTGCTTTTAACTCTGTCTTAATCTCTTCAGTTCTTGACAGAAAACGTTGTTCTAATGATTCTGCCAGTTGTGCTTCTCTTTCTTCGGCTCGTTTTAAAGCATTCCCTGTAGTCAATTCAACTAACTGACATGATAACGACTCATTAGTTGTACGTAAAGCTAAAAGTTCTTCGTTCAGCTAGATAAAGAAATAAAAAGCAAAAAAACATAACAGAATACTTTCTTCCAGAGAAACGTAATTTTATATACTTGTTGTAACTCCACTTCAAAGCTGTATGGTGTTTTAAAAGGTTAAGAAAATGCTTATAAAGCTTAATTGTTCATCACGACTGGTATCAAAGCATATGAAATTACATGTCGAAAGAAATAATAAATTACATAATTTAAAAACATTAAGTAATGAGAATCACTCAAAAATGATTATTATTAAAACTACAAGCGCCTGGAAACAGGAATATTGTTCAAAGCGGTAAGAGATTCAGAATGTTTATAAAGTACATTTACGCAACAAATTGTCGTAAGAGTTCGAAAAAACTGAAAAGCCCAAGGTCACGGTGTGGTGAGAGCTGTCTGCAAGCCAAAATTGCAAACAACAATTCACGTCTATGTTTACGTCCCGAATCGGGGTCATGAGAAAAAACAAGAACAAAGCTTAACCTTGAGGAACCCAATAGCCAATCACAGCAGACTTAGCGTGGGCGGATACGATTCGCAGATATATCACCGGACTTTCTAAGAAACGGCAACAAAGAGATGACAGAATAACCTTCAGCAGGAAAACAACCAATCAGAAGACGTTACTTATCTGCTAACAATAACGAATAACAATGTACATAAAAATCTATAAATACCTGTTGATTTTATCAATAAGCGATCTGTTACCTGGTCCCTCCCTGTTTTCTATCATAACAACGGTAGTGAGATGGACTGGATAAATCGCTTCTGTATGCACAAACAAAATCCTGAATTGTGTTTAAAGACGTTGTTTATCCAACCCATTTTACTGTTGTGGCCTTAAGCTTTTCTTTTTCAATTTGTACAATAATTTATGTAACCAGTACTCATTTGGTCTTCTTCCTCTTATTGTTTCCTTCCAGTCTCTTAACTTTAAAGTATAAATATTTTGAATCTCGTACCATTTCTGTTTCCGGGCACATGTAATTCAGTAGCTTGCTTAAATCAATGGACTACCAGAATTTCTATCCATCAAAATGCTTAAACTCTTCTGCACTTCTCATTGTTTTAATGGTGCATTTATATCAAATGACCAGTACATGAACTCGTGCACATATTTAATTAGTCTCCCACTAAACCTTAAGCAATTTTCGAAGGAATCGAAGCAAAAATGTACAGAATTGGTTCTCCCCTCATATACAGCGACATTACAACAAATGATGTACTTCAGATTATTGCTTTACATGTAAATTCTTTATGAAGAGGAAATATTTTGGAACTAAATCTACTGAAAATTTATGTAATATATGTTCACATATTGTTTGAAGTAAAACTTTACTGTTATTATTATTAATAATATTAGTAGTACTGAATGGTAATCATTTCTGAGCGACACTCATCATTTAATGTTTTTAGATGGCGTAATTTCATAGGTTTTATTACCAACTGTTACGAACAAGTGATTGTCATATGCATTTCCCTGACCTTTTAGAACACTATATAACTTTACAGCTTTGAAGTGAAGTTACAAAAATAAAACCTTTTTCCTGACTTGGCTTTTTAATTTAATAACTAATAATAATAATAACAGCTTTATCCTGTGCAAAAGTTTACATAATATACAGAATTTTCAGCGTAGCTTACTACACAGTACTTTATTCTCAGCCTGAATCCTTAAGTGAAATAACAATCTAAAGTACATCATGTGATTCAGTGCTGTTCGATCCCATAAATGCGTAGCCATAGGTTGAAAGTTAATTAAAAATGAGTTTGAGTACATTTAGCGACCTGCTGACATAATTGAACGTTTAGAACAACGAGAAATAGAGAAATTTTATGCATTATGTTGAATGGAAATTCAAGTAGCCCAGTGGAGCAACGCAGACCACCAGAAATAAATTTATATCATACATGTTTCTCATGTGCGTCGGTGGCCAGCCACGTATGTAGTCCGGGGTTAGATCCTCGGCCGACACAATCGTTTACCACGCCAAGCCAATAATAAGACTGGTAAAGAGGGAAGGTTGCGTATGAGGCCAGCAACCTCATCCCATAAAAATAAATACCACTGCTACCGAAACTTCAAGGCTCTAGCTTGAAGCCCTATGTTCCGCTGGGAACATAAAGGAATAAAAAAATATTCAAGTGTTGGTTTGTAGGGATTTGATTGGTTACAGGATTTTCATCATGAGCTGACATTAGTTAGAGGACCATTGGAAAACCTGGGAGTACTGGACAGCTGTTTCGTCCTAGTTTGGGACTATTCATCAGTGCGCGCTCACCACTAGGGTTCGAACCCAGGACCTTCTGGTTACAAGGCAAGCTCGTATACCATTAAGCCACTGGGACCCGATCCAATGAAATTCTCGGTGAATTTATAACACTTATTTTAAAAACAAAAAATTCACCTCGAGGTTAGTTCAATCACAAAATGATGACCACTGGAAGAATCATGTAATATTAGGAAGGAACGCGAAATCGTTTTATTCTAGTTAGAAACACTCACGACCAAACACACACAGACACACACCAAAATCTACTTCGAATTCAGATATTGCTTACTGATAAAACGGTAGATTTATGATTAATCCCATCATCAAATGGAATTTATAATAAAAATAAGGTAACGAATAAATAAAATCGATAAGAGATCGAATTAACACCACCGAAAATACCCATTGAGTCATGGAGAAAATAAAAGACAACTTCAGCGAAGAGAATTTTCTTTATCGACGAAATCATCTCCACAGGCTGTACGGTCGTACTTATATTTATCAAAAATGTATAGTAGTCTATTGCTGAGTAATAGGGGAGGGGGTGACATAACTGATTTAATTACTCAGAAGTGGCTAGAGAAGTAAAAAAAAGTTGTAAATCAGGTAACACCCAACGGCACTAAGGAGGAAAGCGTTAGAAATTTGATCAGGTTAAAATTGTTATTGAAAGAGAAGAAAGGTAGCTGAGTGTCGATTGAGTGTGAAGAGGGTGAGAAAATGTACAAAAGGAACATATGAGAGTGATAACAGTGAATTAATTATTAAAGTATAAGCAAACTAAAAGTAAAATTGAAAATTTACAGGGAATGACTAGCAAAGAGGTTAAGACCATGGTTGAATAACAGACTGGACAAACTTTTTCTGAATACAGAGTTCGGGGTTGTACTGACGAATTGCCAACGTCTCCGCCATACACAAATGCTTAAACCTGACGACCTTTGTACCGTTTGGCCTCACCTTGCAGATAACTTTCGAAAAGGACTCTGATGGAGCTACGTGGCTTGAGTTCACCAAATGCAAGACAGTTACTAGCCCACTTCTACACCGAACCTTTCCTATTTCCCCTACTTACTAGCCAGCTGGGTGAAGTCTCTGGAAATGAACCCGGACCACTTGAGTGACTGGCGTGTATGCTACCAATGAACTACTATCTTGCGATACACGAAGAATACTTCTGAAGTAATGGCTAGAATACTGCAATCAATAGGAATACATGTAGCACACGAACCGATACAATCACCACGACTCCCCCCGGGACCAAGAGAACCAACAGTAAAGGAAGACAAGATCATCACCATCTACAAAATAAATTGCATCAATTGTCAAAAGCACTATATTGGTTAAAGTGAGTGTCCTCTTCCGCTCCGAATCCAAGAACCTTCCTTCATACCAATGCATGTACACAAGTATGGACACTGGGAAAATGTGAAAATTTTAAACAGCAGAAATAGTAAGACTGCCAGAGAATTTCTAGAAGCTTGGCACCCAAATCAACAGACATAGTGACATTGATCAAATTCACCAACCGATAGAAAAGTCACAGGGCAGAAATGGCAAAAAGATTAAGCTCCAGTTCAACGAAACGATAGATACTAATGCAAACCAACACAAGGATAATAAGACCTCCAAAGACAACTAATCATAGTTAAGGTAATCAGGAAGAGTAGTTACATCATTGATGGACAATTCAAGAAAAAATTAATTTCACAGTGAAGTAAGTGGTGATGATGTTGTTGGGAAGGACAATAACAGTTACGTAATTAAATCACAGCTCAGAGAATACAACCACAGAGAAAATGTCGTAAATTTACTAGGGTCTGTAACAGCAGATTATCTACAAGCATTCATTCAATTTACCAGTTGTTGGTCTTCATTATAATAAAGGTTTTTGTATTTCCCAATGAATGAAAAACAAAACGATATTGTTTTTACTGACATTTTGCTATTTAATGCTAATAGCTTTATCAAAGTATCATTATTATCATAACAGACATACTATTACCTTTGTTATTTGGTTTAGTTATCTTCATTGCTATTTTTACTTTCAATATGTCCCTTTAACTTGACCTATGTCTATTTTCTCACCCCTTAACTCTTTGTTATATATTTGCTGAGATTTTGTAAATTGCGGTTTAACAATACTTTGATAAAGCTATTAGCATTAAATAGCGAAACGTCAGTAAAAACAATATCGTTTTGTTTTTCATTCATTGGGAAATACAAAAACCTTTATTATAATGAATATCATATACCCAATGCCCAAATTTTTTCAAACCGTTAAAAGTTGTTAGTCTTCTTTGCTCAATTTTTGACCATGCCCAACGAACATTTATTTTTATCATATCACTTTTACTAACCACTATGTTGGCAACTGTATAATATTTCAAACCCCTACTTAAACTTTATTAACTATACCAGTTATTCGAACTATTGACATGACGGTTGAGTCAGTTCTACGCATGTATATTTTTAAATCAAAAGATTAGTAGCAAGCACTAATATCTTATCAAGTCGATGCCTCTGCTTACCAGCACCAAATAACATTAAATGCAATGAAGAGAAGAATAATCTATAAAACGATGACTACTACTGTGATAACATTTTAACAGTAGCCTGTCTCAAAAGTAAACGTAAGCTTGCAGGGAATCAAAACTATCTGGTGATTCAATCAATTCACAATCTTAGTAGCTTAGAACTGCACAAACGAGCCTATTCAGAAATACTAATATATATAGGACTACAACAAAATACCTAGAAGAATTCACTAACCTTTTTCTGACACTCCGCATTTTCTTGTAACTGATTCTGCAAAACTTCGGCATTTTCCTTTTTTGTAACAAGCTCCATACGTAATGACTTCACAGTGTCTTCTAAAGTTGAAAGCTTAGAACGTAGTATTTCCTTCTCTCCTAAAATATTGAAGTGCAAAGAAAAAGCAAAATTATTATGAATACATCATGGTACGATAATGGTAAATTATTCACAATGTTTTTACGTCTCTAACTGAAGAAGTTAAGAGTTTTAAAGTGAGGAGAAGCAACTATCATTCTTGAGTAGCCCTAAATTTGTTTCCAATTCATGTCTGGACCGACATTTAGTTCAAAAAGACACCGACAACAACACTGAAAAACTGTCAGTGTCGCAGTCTATCTCTGCTAACTGAGGTTTTAACCAGCAGACAACACATGAAAAAAAATTAGCACTAATGAATCAATACGCCGCATAAACCAAACACATGAACACTGAAGTAGTGCAGAAATGAAAATGAATTCATATTGTTAAGGACATAAAGATGACACCCTTAGGTGATAAATTCGTACGGTCGCTACTTTTACCAAATCCTATTTGTAGAGGTTCTTCAAACCAACCAATTCTACATAGCTATCATAAGCTGGCAGTTCAAAAGTAATCAAAAGTTGCAAGTTGATACTATACATTGTGACTAAAATCAAATGTTTTCCTATGATTACTCTATCGTTTTCAGTACCAAATTGAATAAGAGGAAGATGGAGTTTACAACCTAGACGCATCATCAAACGAATCCGAAGACTGAATGCTTGATAAAACAGTCAAATCTTTTCCTAGCTAAAAAGCGAATCTCTGAATTCTTTTCTCTGACAAGAGCAAAAACCAGAAGAACACAAGTTACGAAATAATTTGTGAATCTTGAATTCAAGGGTGACTTAGTTGCCGACATCCATAAAAGAAGGATCAAACAGTCCCTGAAAAGCACATTCCCCGTAACATTGTTGAGAAGAGCGTTTTCTAGTCGACCATAACCATTTAATTACCTGAAGGACAAGATCCCGCATTTAGCTAACTCTCTGTGTGTTTAACAATTCACCTGCTTGTATGGAGCTAGTTATATCGGTCCTTCGACTCGGGTTCTGTCCGAGGGTGCAAGAACACTGTCCTGCGCAGTTGCGAAGAGACGGAAGTGCGGCTATAAGAAGCACAGTAACTGGTCAATATTGATCACTGTACCTCTACAACCTCTTCCTTTAAAGTCATCTACAAGACGAAAAATACCTTGCCTAAGCGATTACGTATCCGACTAATCTATTCTGCTGAAGCTTTGGACATCGGAATAGAAAAGCTAGATTTCTGTATACAGAACAAGTTTGTTCAACCCCTCCAACTCTCGTGGTCTTAATCCGCCTACGCGAAAGTATGACAGTCCCCACTCACATTTTGACCGCACTTATTTATAGTTTTGTTTATTCAATTTGTTCCCTTATTACGTCGATTGTTACCATTCTCATTCTCACTCTGAACTATTTCCGGTATTATTATGTTAAATTCTATGTTATCCAGTTTTACACCATGTTATTTAACGTCTTTATTTGCCTGCTAACCCTATAATTTTACACCACCTTCGAACATCTATACATCCTATGAACTACCCTATATATGACATCATTTGTTTTGCCGCTTGACATTTAACTATAATTATTATCGCAAACATTCTGATTGAATTTCATGCAGTTATTACTTTATGTAGTAACACCTTTGTTTAAATTTCCTCACTGGATACAATTTCTTAAAATCCATATACATACGATTGTACAGCTTTAATAATAAATTCGTTGAAAAAATTCTCTTCTCTGAATTACTTGTTTTCATTTCAGTTGGTGGTCAAACGAAAACATGGCATCAGTCTATGAAACCCTTAACAGGCAGTTTCAGCCACGTAGGAGGTGTAGACTTTCTGGTTGAGGCCGTCTGGATGTTAAAAACTCATGAAGGATGGGAACAATTGGTGATATGATTCAAAAACCTTTTTAATATCTCAGATGCATTAACTTTGTGTGATCTCCGATATCAACTCAATAGTCATGCTTTTCTCCCTCATTAATGCTTACTTCAGTTTGAGTTCTGTTTTGTCTCTTTTCTCCACGTTTTCTTTGCTATACGGATCGTGTTAACTTGAAATTCTGCACTTCTGTGTAGAGTTCTACGTTGAAGCCGGTCAATAAGTCAGCGACTAACTGGATTGCTGGTAAGGTCAATGAAGGATGTTATTTAATTAGATCCAAATGCAACTTTGTCAGCTCTTAAACTACTTTAATTGCAACCAAGATGTTGGAAAGCGTTCATTTTTGTACGCTAAAAGGTCCAACACTCCCCAGTTATTCTTCTTATATCCTGTTTTGTCAATAACTTATATTCGGTCTCCATGTATATGAATTATCAGTCGTCGTTAAATCTAACGATAACACTCCTCTTATTCAACTTTTACCAACCGTATTGTTCTCTCTGGATGTTACCGTTGTTTTCTATCAATTTATCGCCTAGTTTCTAGAGACAGATAGTATAGTTTCTGTAGCATGTTATCAGTTGGAGTGTTATAAAAGTCAATCTGAACGAAGAATATTCTTTTCAATAATTTCTCTGCAGGCTCTTACAATTATAAAATATAATATTTGTTGTCGTTACAATAAAGGCCAGTTATGCGACAGATACATTTTTAACGTAGAATAACCGATTAATTATGGGGTGTCAAAATAAGTAGTCGTATTTGTGTGACAAACGTGCTAGGCTGAATTCGATTACAAAATATTGTAAAACGGGAGACAATGGTGATTAATCATAATAGATTTGTGGAGTGTGGGGTAGGAAAATTGACAAGTCAGTTCAAGCTTATAAAAGGTGTCAGGTGAGTGGCTAGTACAAAGTGGTCTGTGTTAAACAGGAGAAAGTAAGATTGCAATGAGAGGTTCATAACGAAATAACCAATGCGTGAAGTGAAACAGGTGGAGGCATATATTGAGAAAAGAGATAATATCACTAATAATAAGTCCGGATAGTATAAACGAAAAATTGAATAGTATTGAGAGAATGTTTGCATGAAGGGCATAAATTATGACGAATAATAATAATATTATTAATAATAATTGTAGTAATAATAATATTTGTAATAATAAGCAAAGGAGAAAAATAGCCAAGAGGGTTAAGGGGAAGGAGCACTCTTGGTGAGAAGAAGAATCATCAATCCAAGTTTGGCCACGGTAGGAACAGCGTCTGGACGTGTTCTTTTTGGATGCAAAGTTCCGGTTTAGTCGATCTTATTGCAACAGCTTCAGCTATGTGTAGGAGACGTAAGCGAACTGTACGTGATAACGACTTCGGAATTCGGTATATAACCCTGAAAGCTGTGTCGACATCGATGTGATGTCCAGTATCGACCAAGTGTGACAGGATCGAGCTTTTTATGCACTTAATTTCCTCCCTGCTGAACCAAGCTGGTAAATGTTCTCGAACCCGTAGACGAACCTGCCTAATCGTGCGCCCTATATAACTTGAACCACAGGAACAGTTGAAATGGTATGTGCATGATATGTCCAATGTTCACCCGGCAACTCAAAGATGTCTTACCTAAGCTTAGCTCTTCTTCATGCACATACCATTTCAACTGTTCCTGTGGTTCAAGTTATATAGGGCGCACGATTAGGCAGGTTCGTCTACGGGTTCGAGAACATTTACCAGCTTGGTTCAGCAGGGAGGAAATTAAGTGCATAAAAAGCTCGATCCTGTCACACTTGGTCGATACTGGACATCATATCGATGTCGACACAGCTTTCAGGGTTATATACCGAATTCCGAAGTCGTTATCACGTACAGTTCGCTTACGTCTCCTACACATAGCTGAAGCTGTTGCAATAAGATCGACTAAACCGGAACTTTGCATCCAAAAAGAACACGTCCAGACGCTGTTCCTACCGTGGCCAAACTTGGATTGATGATTCTTCTTCTCACCAAGAGTGCTCCTTCCCCTTAACCCTCTTGGCTATTTTTCTCCTTTGCTTATTATTACAAATATTATTATTACTACAATTATTATTAATAATATTATTATTATTCGTCATAATTTATGCCCTTCATGCAAACATTCTCTCAATACTATTCAATTTTTCGTTTATACTATCCGGACTTATTATCAGTGATATTATCTCTTTTCTCAATATATGCCTCCACCTGTTTCACTTCACGCATTGGTTATTTCGTTATGAACCTCTCATTGCAATCTTACTTTCTCCTGTTTAACACAGACCACTTTGTACTAGCCACTCACCTGACACCTTTTATAAGCTTGAACTGACTTGTCAATTTTCCTACCCCACACTCCACAAATCTATTATGATTAATCACCATTGTCTCCCGTTTTACAATATTTTGTAATCGAATTCAGCCTAGCACGTTTGTCACACAAATACGACTACTTATTTTGACACCCCATAATTAATCTGTTATTCTACGTTAAAAATGTATCTGTCGCATAACTGGCCTTTATTGTAACGACAACAAATATTATATTTTATAATTGTAAGAGCCTGCAGAGAAATTATTGAAAAGAATATTCTTCGTTCAGATTGACTTTTTAATTCATAATATGGGAATTTTCCACACTATCAAATGTTATAAAAGTATTTACTTTTAGAGAAGAGTGTACCATTACAGAGTTACTGATTGCCTAGGTCTGTGTGTATAGGTTTCGAAGCAATGAAATCTGGTGTTAACCAAACCACCACAATAAGAGCCTGCAATTAACACCTTCTGCTTACCACCAACCTACTCCTATATCAGCTAACATTTCCCGTCGAGAAAGACGATGGATAGGCATGCGTAACACATGCCCTAACCATCTCAATCGGTGTAAATTCCCAACCTCGTCAGTTGATTCTCCCCCCTACGTAACACGACGCCTAACCCCAAAAATTACTCACCTTATTATACTAACTAACACGGAAGATGTAACGCAGACACCCATGATCAAAGACAACAAGCCTTTCCATATCTTTCACTCTCAGTGGTCAGGTCTCACAGCCATAAAGGAGGACCGAGCGGACTGCTGAACAGTACACAAGTGCTTTGGTCGATAGCCGGATATCACGTCTACGCCAGAGACGGCGTAAACTGGCATATGCGGAACTAGGTTTCTGTATCCGTGCTGAGATTTCGTCGGCGATCCGTTGGGGCTGATACAACTTCCCAAATAAGTGAAGTGGTCAACACGCTCTACCACTTCACTGTGTATATTTAGGCTAGGAGTCTATGTAATCGAGTCCTGTAGCATCATCTTACATATGACAGGAGTGAACCCATCCCAAACACGCGAATGTTGTTGCCCAAGGTGTTTAGAAAAATCAGTATTTTTTCAGCACCTTCACCTAGAAGGAGTATATTATTTGCATATTCTAAGTACACAAGACTATTCCCTGGTAAAAATTCAGTCCCAGTCAGTGGACAAATATCACATATACAGAATGAGACCGAATTAGCACAACATTGTACAGATAAAAACTAACCTTCAGCTAATAAAATACGATGATTAGATAGACGTTTTTCTTTAGCAATTTCTTCTTTCAATTGAACGACTTCTGCTTGCAACTCTTGTAGCTGACGTCCTCGAGCACTGTAAAGTAACTCACGACGATCCTGATTACCACTAGGTAAAAGATGACTGTCTAAATTCATATCAGCACTACTAGTTACACATGGAATATTGGAAGAAGTTAGCTCCGATGTTGTGGTGTGGCCAACTAAAGCAAAAACAAAACAAATAAACATGTAGTAGTTAAAGTTTTAAGACTTTTTTTCTAAACACAATTTCCACATACTGAAGTGTCTTTTATGCCATCTCTCTGTTTAAGTCTCTCTTCACACATCCGTTTCCTGTACTGTTGTAAGGCAAGTTATAATGATGAGCTTCATTTACTGACCTATTTATGGCTAAGGGATGTGAATAGCTTAATGAAGACACCCTTATGATTACAAAATCGTTAATAGGTGGGATGCTTAGACCAGTGAAATTTAGAAATACTGTGGAAAGTCTTCAATAAAGTATAATCTCGAAACTTAGTACAATTAAGTAACTCGGTATAAACGTATATATTAGGTTACCAGCGAGGGCTAAGTGTACAAACGCGTAGCTTACAATAAAAAACTAATACTAGTATCTTGAAGCTAAGTAAGTAAGTCAGAATGGACAACAGCCAAAAGTTTTAAGTTCACGGTCCAAGCATATTAACCGGATATGGGGCAAAATGTTCCGAAAATCGAATACACAAGATTTCATTTAAATGTTAGCCAGTTTCTAGTAGATAAATTATACCCCAAACAAAAATTTATCATGACAATAACGCTTAATATCTATTCATTTATGCTGACTACTGTTGATTTCTACCCTTGTACATGTCTGTGGTAGGTAACAGACTGATCACATACTCCTAAATACCAACAAGCGGTTTAGAGGTAAAATGCTCGCCAACTATGCACGTGATTCGGGGTTTGAACTCCAGCTGACGCACTCCTAAACCCCGCTTAGCTGGCAGTAAGACCGGAAAAGAGGGAAGAACACTGGAACTGAGGCTAGCAACACCACCCGGTAAAAGGATAACACCACAACTACTGAAACTTCGACAGTTTAGAGCTTGAAGTTCTATGTCCTACTGGGAACGTGAAGGAACAAAGCAAGTAACAATAGATAAATAAATACCAACGGGTTAAAGGTATATTCGCCACAATATTTACGACTTAAGCATTTTGATTGTATGATTGCAAACTAACGGAAAGTTGATACTTAATATATAACCCTTTAAACATGGTTCTATATTTTTAGTTCTCCCCCACCGTTTGTCATAATTGCGGTAAAAATTTCTAGTTATTCTAAAGAGGTATTGAATCATTCCATCTGTATGTATTTTCACATGATTCAGTAAACAAATTCTCGGTCATCATCAATCATTTACTTCACTCTAACATAGTACATATTAAGGAACATCCCTTTTTCCTATCATATTGAATAATAGTTTGTGACTGTAAATGGTACCAACGAATCTAACTCCAATGCTTCTTACCTATGCACTTGATCCCACTAAATTATTACGCCTAGTGAACTTCACAGGGGACCTCTTCCCAACACATTTTATACTAAGTCATTCCTATACACTACTGACTGACTGAGATGAGTGGTATACAGTTTTATGCAAATATGAGTGCTTTCCTGATTACCATTTATTACATCAAGCAGATAACACCTTGTGATCTGAACAATCTGATTCCTTAAGGAAAATACGGGGAAATTTCACCACTGGAACTGTGTAGATTTCAAATTATGAATTTGATTTAAGTCATCCCTATCAACCATTCTCAACAAAGTTTCAGAAATCCCTATTTCTCGCCTTTAAAGTTGAAGATGCCAATCTATATGCATAAATACATCATAAGTTTGAAAAATATTTGCCTTTTGGTTTGCCTATGAATAAAATATAAGGTGGTTTATGGAACAAGTAGCGCTGTCTAAAGCTGTAAACAGATATTAACCATTGCTCTGCACATTGGTAACTGATCATGTTTGACAACAATTAACTATTAAAAATGATGAGCGTGACTAAAATCCGAACATGAATTCCAATCAGTATCTAATACTATAAAATAAACTGTAATCGTTACCTAAATGTGCTTTTGTTTCTACAGGAATACTAGCCTGTGTCACTTCATTATAGGCTGCATGAGACGGAGTAGGAACTATTGAAGTTCTTGACCAGGCAACGTTTTCTGTAAAATTCGGTGGTGGTAAAGACTGAGGTACTGAAGAAGGCAGCAATGACCATGGTGATGGAGGAGTTTGAATGGAATTTGTCGGGCCGGAAATCACTTGACCATAATCTGTTGAGTTAAAAGAAAAGTCGAAAGCTATGTAGCTAAAAACGGTATTCAACATAATCTACTTAAACCAAAAACAATGAACTAAAATGAATGTTACATTTGAAAAGTTCATTGCTAGACCAACAATACACATGTATTTAAGTATGCTATTATATCAATCATTACCTATAGATAGTGGGACAAAGGAAAAAGCATATTAAAATAAATCCTAATGAAAATTGTTTGGTATCGGGTCATCTATTTGGAACACCACGTGAGTGTTTCAGCTTTTTTTAAAACCAAGTGATGAAGCTTATTCTTTATTGCATCAAAACAGTTATAATGAGCTGCTAGTCACAGTTACTGTAGAATAGCAAGTGAACCCATTTAATGAATAAACTACGTCAACTCGAATTCGGATGGGTTCCAAAAGATTGTCTCCTAAAAAACGTAGACTTCATATCTTGGCCGACTGCAAACACTGTTACACAATCAACCTGAAGGTTTGACAAAGATCAGATAGAAAAGCATCAATAGTTACCACCCTGAACAAAACGAAAAGTATAGGCACAGACAAATACAAATAGATGTCTTGACATTCTGGAGTAATTATCTACGCCGTCTCATATTAGCACGTAAAAATGTAACTTCAAAAGAAGACTGACAAATCAACGCAGAAGTCTGCACAATTCATGTTGCTGCATTTCAAACAAGTAAAAGAAAGTCAGAAGACAGAAAAGTATTGATACTACTAGCAGAAAATCAAGTTCAATGAATATCTTTATTCATATGTCCAAACCAACTTCACATTTAATAATCTGAAAAGTTCTGGGCGTAGAGTCTATTATGTTCATTAATACGATTCCCAATATATATGAAAACGACATTGTTTTGCTGGCTCTTTTCTATGTATTTACTTATTTATAATCAAATTAAGATTAAATCAGAATTTTCAAAGTCTCAGCTCATATACAATAACTTAATCACACTTATTTAGCATGAGATGATTTCTACATTGTCAAGGAGGTAAATTGGCAAAGATAACAAACCAGATTGTTGGATTTGATAAGTGCATGAAATCATACTATTTTATAGTTCATATTTAGAAATAAACTTAAGAAGCACTAAGTAAATTTATTAAATATTATAACTATTTACAACTTTAAAAAACGTTACCGTGTGTGGTGTACTGATTTTTATTATCCACTGCAGTGCTGAACAACGTTTCTGAAACCTCACCAGGAAGACTCAAGTCCCAATTTATAATCGGAGTAGCAATGGGAACCCTAAGGAGCAAAAGATAATCATAAAAATTATTTTATTGACATAATATTTTGGTCACCAGACAAATACATCCAACTTTATGGCAGGTCATCTTACTTTGGTAAAGTTTTATCCTGTGAAACAACACTGGGGAAAATAGGAAGTTGAGGATTTTGTACATTATCGCATAGATGAGAATTTGAAACCTGATGAATATTGTTACAGTTAGTAGATTTTTCAGACTCGTTTGCGGAATTTCCAAACTGTCGAACAACTTGAGTATCTTGACTGCAGCGGCCTGACAATCCCAAGGCGTTATGGTTACTATTTGACTGTTGACCATCATAACCCAGGCTTGTGAGTTCATTTGACTCAGTGGTCGCATTTTCTGAGCACTAGTAAGACAAAAATATAATTAGTTTAGTCACAAAATATATATTTAAAACATGACTATACTTCACTCACAGATGTACTGAAAAGTGTGGAGACTGATTGCAGTTTAGTAATGTAACTATTCCATCTTGGGCCAGGATTGTTTATAGGTGTCCGAAAATTTCTTACAATCAGTTTTTCAACAGATTTCGCTTGAGTTACTGAGAAAGCATTTACGCTGATGTATCAGCAGCAAAATACTCACCCATAAATATGCACTATCCTAACTTGTAACTTAAGAATAGAAAGTCTAGAAAAATTTCTAAATATGTCTGAGTGATAAAAGACTGAAACTCTCCTCCAAGTTGTTTCTCCTAAATGCAACTATTTAGAAGTGAAGTAACGAAAAGGGAACACACTAAACACACACAATAATTATTTATGATAAAAAATATTGAGAATCACTTTTCGATATCTTTTCATGACGTAAATAGCAGAACCAGGATTACTACGGAAAATAATATTACCAGGAAAGTGTAGGCTCTGATAGACAACTGAAACAATAATTTGAGTCACTCTGCCGAACTGACACACTAAAGAAGCCCACTATGGAGCGGCAGGGTAGATGAAGTGTGGGTCACAAGCCCCTAAGCCCCAATGAAACCAAGACACCTAATTTAAATCTCAAACAATGAGAAGAAAGAGGACATAACGATCTGACCATAGAAATGCACAAGATACCGGAAAAGAAGTAACGACCATAGTAAAATACATGCTAATGTTTCTAGGTGCGTGATCATAAGAACTTACCAGGAACTTTACATGAAGTACAAAGAAAAAGTTTGTTTCATATGGTAGCCAAAGCCCTGAGGTTTAGGTAACCGAAACCATGTAACACTTACCACACTTTTCTACACGAAAAGAAGGGCAAATGAAGCGTTGTTTGACCAGTCTAAGACTTCCCATTGGAAATAATGCAATGTGGAATTGCCACCCACAATGATGAAAAACCGTGATGTTTTCCTGAAACTTTCTACCTATTCCATTTTCCATTATGTATACTTCGTGAAATTAGTTCTAATATGAAAGAGTTAGTCACTTTTAAAAACTTAAATCAGGCATTCGGAAAATAAACACGGTGAGACAAATCATTTGAAAGTAGTTCGTCCTAACTTCTTACAAAAAGTGACTTGCTAAACGGTTAACTGATGAAATGCAAGTGACATTCAGAGAATTTTAATAATTTTGATTATGTTTGGCATACCTTCACCTACAACGAAACGTAAAGAGGTGCTGCAGAATCGCCCTACACTAATTTTGAGTCGACCATAGAAGACTGAAAAGTACTTTTCGACAAAACTTTGCACCCTTACTTCCAAAAAGTAGGTGATACTGAGATAAGTATATAGTCCACGGTACAGAAGTCAAGTTGTATATACAGCTGCAGTGCACACTTACCTCACCAAACTTCTGAATAGCACTCTCCAGTAAAGACAACTTTCCAGCCTCAATAATGCTTATCAAATCATCTGAACTAGCAGCAACAATCTCAGGTGGACTACAACCGGGCTTTGTTTGAACGATGCAAACATCGTCGGGTTGGTCCTCTTCTTCACTGAGGTCAAAATTACCCAACTGTTCAGATATTAATTGATTTAACTGTCGAAATGAAACGTGATCTGTAACGCCAATTTACCTCTCGCTTCAGTATCTTATCTTCATGATCGACATCTGCATCATCCACCTTAAAATTATCACAATCAAAATTTATCATCTCCGCTAGCATCATTCATCGGAGTTGAAATAAATCCAGTTGTTACAAAATTTTTAATATTATGCGACAGAAACATGACTAGCTAAGTAAAACACGCGTTTCTATGAACGCCAAGTAGAATAATCGTTAACGTTCTTCGCGCTTAACAACTTTTAGCAGTTTGCAACTCACTTAAACAACTTTGGTGAATACGAACCCTGTTTGTAATCTTCATTCTGAAATTGATATTTTCTACCTCTTTGTAAATCTGCAGACCAAGGGATAAATATAATTACTTCTATTTGATTGAAAAAGGAGAAGGCTAAATGTTACCTTGTTCAAATTGTATTCCAATGAGAAAATGGACACTGGTTAGGTAATCACAATCAGTAGAAGTTTCATAGTATAGCTCAAAAGCATCTGCAGAGATTCTGATACGTTTTTAAGCTGTGTAAACCACTTCGATGTTGCTCTGAAATAAATATCTACTCATGCTTATGAACGAATGCTTATACTGTGCGTCGGTGGCACAGTGATTAGGGCTCTCGCCGACCATGCACATGATCCGGGGTTTGATCTCCTGCCGATGCACACCCGATATCTATGGTCGGCCTGAAAAATTTGGGCTACCGATATCCATGCTGAAAATTCCATACTTGTACTAAAAATACGGTGTGGCATTAAGCTGTAATCAAAATTTTAAAAAATAAAATATTAACAGGTATAAAACTCTCTGCGATCAAGTCAGATTCGCCAACTGTTCTAGCTAAGTTGGTTACGCGTGGTAATATGATGAGTAGCAAATAGTTGTTATTTATAAGAGAAGTAACGTGACAGATTTGTATTCTGATAAGTGAAAAGTCTCTCACAGATTTTCAAGACGTGACCGAAATCCAGCCCATGTGTGTTAATTTATTTCAATTAGCGATCACTACAAATAATATTTCCACTCAGTAGTGATGAAAATCTAGGATCTCTGGCAAAATAGAGTGGGTCGTTATGTATTCTCTAGTGATATGTAGTGAACGAGGGGCATATTTCACTAAACACTCACCGAAACGCCAACATCTACGCCTTTACGAACTCCGGGGGTTTCGCATTTTACAAGGGCTGTGTATAACTAACAAGACATGTAAAATTGAGGAAATTCTCGGCAAACTGCTGCAGGATTACTGAACTTGATACGTGACGCAATTTCTTTACGTTTGCAATTTCAACTCATTCGCCTAACATATGCATGTGAAAAATGAAGACAGCACGTACCTATTCAGTCCTTCGATGATTTATGTTGTTAAAGAACACCTTAAGAAGCTGTGATATCTCTCTCCCCACCCATGATGCTAAGTTATGCAGCTCCTAGTGTGTGTTTGAATTCTCCAACAAGACATTTACAGGAGAAAAGTAGCTGCTCCACATTTTTCTGGATCAAAGAATATTCTTTATTATTTGAGCAAATTAGTGCCCACATGCTAGCATCAACTAAGCTATTAAATGTTATAACAGCTCCAGTAATACTGATGGGGTTCAGGTTTCCTCGTACTTGCAGAACGTGGAAGTTCCCAAACTTCCCGACTGTTGTTTGTATATTTCATGTCTTCAGAAACTTTTACTTGCCGAGATGTGGCGATAAAACATTTTCTTTCAATAATTATAGTGAAAATACTGAAATACTGATAATTACCTCCCAGATGCTGAACGCAAGTTAGCCTGGCCCTCTGGAATTAACGTCATGTATGACACCCAATGAACCTCGCCTAGATTACTAGGTCACTAGTATTCTAGCCGGTCCCAAGCCCGGATAAAGAGGGAGGGTTGGGGCGTGGTGCTAGCAACTCCACCCCCAAAACTTAACCAAATTGCTACTAAAACTTCAACGCACAAATATATTCAAAATTCTAAAATTACAAATAGTGACCTTATTTTTCGCTGGAATCGGGGAAGTGAAATGACGCGGGCTTGTGAAAGCCTTCAGGAAGCCAGTCAGCCGATGTGCCTTCTTTCGATGAAAGCGAAAATAAGGATGGGGACGTGGAATGTTCGTACAATGTACGAAGCTGGGAAGGCTGCTCAGGTAGCCGCAGAAATGAGGAGATATAAAATAGAAGTGTTGGGAATCTGCGAGAGCAGGTGGAACGGATGTGGAAGGAGCCAACTATCAACTGGAGAGACAATAATCTACTCCGGTCACCCAGAGGACAATCACGAGCACACCGAGGGAGTAGCCATCATGATGTCACCAACAGCGGCTAAAACTCTCATGCAGTGGGAACCAATCTCCTCCAGGATAATGACAGCCAGGTTCAACTCAAAAGGAAAAAAGGTTACAATCATTCAGTGCTACGCGCCTACAAACGCCTCAGAACATGAGAAGAAAGAGGATTTCTACAGTCAGCTACAAACAGTAATGGACAACGTCCCAAAGAGCGATATCAAAATCCTGATGGGCGACATGAATGCGAAACTGAGAGGAGACAATACAGGAAGAGAACTCACCATGGGTCGTGAGGCCCTCGGTGAAATGAACGAAAATGGCGAACTCTTCTCAGACTTCTGCGCCTTCAATGATTTGGTGATTGGTGGCAGTGTGTTCAAACACAGGGATATACACAAGGCAACATGGATTTCACCAGATGGACACACCAAAAACCAGATAGACTTCATTTCAATCTCAAGGAAGTGGAGACGGAGCCTACTGGACACAAGATCGAGGAGAGGAGCAGATGTGGGTTCAGACCACTATCTAGTACAAGGGACTTTCAAGGTGAAGCTGAAAGCCTCGAGGATAGCTGGGGATAGGCCACAATGCAAGTTCAACACTCACAAACTGAAGGACACAATCACACAGGACACTTTCCCTGCAACTGTCAGAGCAAAGCAGAAAACATTACGTGACATCACGGAAGAATCATGCGTGGAAGACCATTGGAACTCTCTGAAGGTGATTTTCAACGAAACGTGCTCAACAGTTTTAGGAAGAAAGAAGAAACAAGACAAGGAATGGCTCTCAACAGACACTTGGAAACTAATAGAGGAGAGGAGAAAAGTGAAAGAGAAAATGATTCAATGCAAAGATGGACAAGAGAAAGAGACGCTGAACTCAACTTACACAGCACTGGACAAAGAAGTGAAGAAGAGTGCCAGGAAGGACAAAAGACAATTCTACGACAACCTGGCTACTGAAGCTGAGAAGGCAGCAGGCAAAAGGGACCTGAGGACACTATATCAGATAACCAAGTCTCTATCCGGGAAGAGATCAACACAAGTGAAACCTATAAAAGACAGCCAAGGGAACCCAATTACCAAAGAAGAAAGACAGATTAAACAATGGGCGGACCACTTCAAAGGACTCTTGAATCGACCACCACCTACAATCCGTCCAGAAATACCAACAACAGCACGTACACAACTGCAAGTTGACACCAATCCTCCAACGAAAACTGAAGTCATGAATGCAATCAAGCCCCTGAAAGCTGGAAAAGCAGCTGGACCAGATGGAATACCCCCGGAAGCACTGAAAGCGGACCCAGAAACGACGGCAGATATGCTGACTCCATTATTGCAAAAGATCTGGAAAGAGGGAAAGGTGCCCACTGACTGGAGGAAAGGTTACCTGGTGAAACTACCAAAGAAGGGCGACCTGGGACTCTGCAAGAACTGGCGAGGAATCATGCTCCTGTCGACGCCAAGTAAAATCCTGAGTCACATCATCCTGGAGAGAATCAAGGACGCGCTGGATACAGAATTCCGACCAGAACAAGCTGGATTCAGGAAAGGCAAATCATGTTCTGACCAAATTGCAACTCTACGCATTATCATCGAACAAAGCATGGAATGTCAATCAAATCTCTACCTCAACTTCATAGACTTCGAGAAGGCCTTCGACAGCGTTGACCGCGAAGTAATTTGGAAACTACTCGAGTACTACGGCGTACCCCAAATATTCATCAACCTTATTCAACAACTGTACGACAACGGCACATGTCAAGTGATCCACAACGGAAAACTCAGCGAAGCGTTTGGAGTAAACACAGGAGTCAGACAAGGGTGCTTATTATCACCAATGATATTCCTAATTGTGGTGGACTGGATTATGCGTCAGACAGTGGGAAACGAGAAGACAGGGATATCCTGGACCGACGTGAAGAACCTAGAAGACCTGGATTTTGCGGATGATTTATGTTTGATGTCACACAAAATCGAAGACTTACAAGCAAAAACCGACAAACTGGTCGAAGAAGCAGCAAAGACAGGACTCCAGGTGAACATAGACAAGACGGAGGTTATGAAAATAACCAACCAACAACAGCAGCAGCAACATCCAGTGCCAATCACCATCAACGGGAGGGATTTGAAAGAGGTTACTTCTTTCACTTATCTGGGGAGCATTGTCTCAACCACAGGAGGAACGGACGAGGATGTCAAATCGAGAATCGGGAAGGCGAGAAACACATTCATCAACCTGAAACCAATCTGGAAATCTTCGTCACTCACCATCAACAACAAAATTCGGATTTTCAATACAAACGTGAAGTCAATTTTGCTTTACGGATCAGAAACTTGGCGAGTCACCAAGAATATTTTCAACAGGTTGCAGACCTTTATCAACAACTGTCTTCGCTCCATACTGAAGATTAGATGGCCAGAAAGAATCACAAACAAGAAGCTATGGGAACAAACGAAACAGGAACCAATCGCTCAACAAATATGCAGGAGGAAGTGGAGATGGATTGGACACTCGCTGAGGAGGCCGTTGAGTGACATCGCGCGTCAGGCCATAGCTCGAGTGGAACCCGAAAGGGAAGCGGCGAGTGGGACGTCCAAGGGTGACATGGAGGAGATCGTGTGAGGAGGAGATGAAACAGTATGGAATAACATGGACGCAAGTGAAAAGTACAGCACAAGACAGAAGCAAGTGGAGACGTGCAGTTGAAGCCCTATGTTCCACTAGGAACCCAAGGGAACAATAATAATAATAATGACACCCAATGACTAATGTGGTTTTCTCAACGTCGTGTAAACCAATTTGATTTCTTGGTGCTCTCTTCTTGGTTGCAAGGCAAAGGTCAAAGGTCTTCGGTGAATCTCTATGTAGTTCATCGCGCCATTCGAGTATCACAGCTTTATTATTATTTCCTTTAATTCCTAGAGGAACATAGGGCTTCAGCCTATAGGTTGTAGGTATCGACGTTCGCGAACTGTACGGATTATACTAACGCGAGATCTTATACCAACAACTTATATAGTGTTCGCTCTTCGAGTACGAAAGATAAAGCAAAAGACCAGATTTAGCCGTCCAAAGTACGTAATATATTTCGGGACCAAATCGCGGGTTGAAGTGAATACTTAGCTAGCTAGTAATTGTGCACGCATGTGACACGACAGAGTACTAAATGGCGGGGATGCTTGACCGGAAGCCTTCAGCTAAACAAGTCGACTTAAACAGTGAGGGTCAGCATCCAATTTTGAGTGATGATTGCTGTGGTCAATAATTTTGGGGAATTATTTACCGCTACGGCTCACTCCCCCCTAGTGGGTTTGTGAGGACCCTAAGACAGGACCAGCTGGAAGTAAAAAATCTCAATGGTTCCCTTGAGGGTGAAAAAATCTTCTAAGCGGCTTTGTGGAGTGCCTACTGGTCTGTCTGCCTATGCTAATAGGGTGTCTGTACATAGCTTCCTCGATGTTGTTCGTTGGATCCCGTGCTTCGTTTGTTTCTTGTCCAGTGCCCGTCGCACCTGGAAAAGAAAACAAGAATGCTAAGAACCTTGTAAAGGAAAATGTACCAAATAAGCGTTTGTTTACAAAAAAAATGACGTGCATCTACTATACAGTAAATTAAATGTAGAGTTCAAAATATCGAAAAAAATATACATCTAATTTAATTTTTTTCTAAGTGCATGTTTAATGTATGGTTATAGGAAAAAAATCGTCTACTTGTGTTGAGTGATGGCACATAAAAAAAATTGATGTGTCTGAAGAGAGATAATGAGTTGGGTGAAACGCACCACTCAGTTATGTGAAATAGGTGTGAAGGTATTCTGGGAATCTAACGTGACGTCCAGAACGCGTTTTCTTAGAGTGTTCGATCGAAGGTTCGGTGGCTTTCGCCGTGCTAGGGATTTCTTCTAGGACTAAAGGATCTTCAATTACTTGTAGATTATCGGGCACGTTTAGCTCTGGGCTAATAGGATTACCTCCCAAGTAAGCCGGTTTCAGACGGTTGATACTGACGGTGTCTTCGCAGCCTTTCTTGTTTAAGACGAAGAATTTATCCGTACGTTTAATTACTTTATATGGTCCGTCATACGGGGGTTCTAGAGGGCGACGCACAGAGTCGCGACGAATAAATACGTGTGAAGAAGTTTTAAACAGGGGTGAACGGAAACATCAATGGACTGTGGTTGGAGGGGGAGCAGGTTTAACTGAACGCATTGCGTTTGTAAGCGTACTGACGTATGAGGAGTGATGTACTGCTAGTGGGAAGCTCGAGGGAGAAACAAACTCACCTGGTAGTCGTAGTGTCGTGCCATATACTAGCTCAGAGGTAGTACAACCAGCATAGGTGTTTAGAGCGTTTCGTATCCCTAGGAGAACTAACGGAAGGGATTCAGTCCAACGGGTGTTATTTGCTGCTGATAAACCAGCTTTCAACTGTCTGTGTAGACGTTCTACCATACCATTAGCTTGAGGATGGTAGGCTGTTGTTCGAAAACGCATGCAACCAAGGATTTTAGTTAGAGCGAAGAATAAACCGCTTTCGAATTGCCGCCCACGATCAGTTGTTATGGAAGATGGACATCCAAAGTTTACGATCCATCTGTCTACAAAGACGCATGCGACAGTTTCAGCAGATATATCCTTGAGGGGTACTGCTTCAGGCTATCGTGTGAAGTGATCTATGCAGGTTAACATATAGTTATATCCATGAGATTCTGGAAGGGAGCCAACTAAATCTATGTGGACGTGATCGAAACGGGCATTGGGGATAAGAAAAGTGCCAAGGGGGCTTTTGGTGTGTCTTATTACCTTGCACTTTTGGCAAGCTAAGCACGTCTGTGCCCATTCCCTTACTTCCTTAATAATACCAGGCCAACAAAACCGACTAGTTACGAGCTTGACGGTAGTTCGAATACCTGGGTGTGATAAGCCATGCAACGTATTGAAGACGTTACGGCGATAACTTTTAGGCACGATAGGGCGAGGAGTACTAGTGGAAATGTCACAGGGAATAGTATCTTTTCCCATACCTAAGGGTTACTTGGATAATTGTAGAGTTGTTTTCGACAACTCATGCTGAAGCTCGGTATCTTCTTTTTGAAGACGAGCCAGTTTTACAAGGTCTATGCCGTCGATTTGGGTGAAGGAACAAATACGTGACAAGGCATTTGCCACAGTGTTGTTCACTCCGGATACATGGCGAATATCCGATGTAAACTGTGAAACGTAATCCAGTTGTCGTGATTCCCTGGGTGCATACTTATCTGAAGTTGAGTTCAGAGAGTACGTCAGACGTTTGTGGTCAGTGAAAATTATGAATTCACGACCCTTTAAGTGAATGTCGAAAGTGGCGTATAGCACAGTACATAGCAAGAAGTTCTGTGCCGAATGTGCTGTACTTCGTTTCTGCTAATTGAAGGAGCCTCGAGAAAAAGGCGAGTGGTTGCCACTCGTTGTTAACTAGTTGTTGCAGAACTGCGCCGATTGCAGTGTCTGATGCACCAACTGAGATACTTAACGGTGCCGTTGGATTCTGATACATAAGAAGAGTGGCATCCGCAATAGCTTTCTTTACCTGAGTAAAAGCATGTCGAGAAGACGCGTCGAGTTCGATAGACTTGTTATTCCCTCTAAGGAGATCTGTTAATGGCTGAATCAGAGAAGCACAGTTAGGAATAAATCGTCAATAATAACTTACCAAGCCGTTAAAAGCTCGAAGACTTTTCACTGTCTTTGGCTCCGGATAGTTCAGTACCGCTTCGACTTTACTAGCCAGTGGGCGAATGCCTTTGCAGTCAATAGTGTGACCCAGAAAATCGAGTGAGTCAACGCCTATTTGACACTTCTGTATATTGATGATAACACCATGTTGGCGTAATCTTTCAAATGCCAAGTCTAAGTGTCTAAGGTGAGTTTCCTTATCTGGACTGGCAATGAGGCAGTCGTCTAATTATGCGTATACAAAGTCGAGACCGCGAAATACTTCATCGATGAAGCGTTAAAAATGTTTGGGCCGCATTCCGGAGCCCGAATGGCATACGTACGAATTCGAAAAGTCCGAAGGGTGTGATGATAGCCGTTTTCGGAATATCTTCCGTTGCCATCGGGATTTGGTTATACGCTTTAACCAAGTCGATTTTTGAGAATATAGATGCTCCAGATAACGTTGCCGTCAAGTCGTGTATGTGAGGCAAAGGGTAGCAATCATGGGTTGTTTTGGCGTTCACTCGCCGGTAATCACCAGTAGGTCGCCAATCGTTACTATCCTTTCTCGGTACCGTATGCAATGGGGATGCCCATGGGCTATTCGATGGCCGAATGATGCCAAGGGTGAGCATATGATCGAATTCATTTCTAGCAATTCTCAGTTTGTCAGGGGCCAGTCGTCGTGCTTTAGATGTCACGGGCTGTCCTGAGGTTATGATGTGGTGCATAACATTGCTGGTTTTGCTCGGGAGATCGTTAGATGGGCAATTGAGTTCCGGATATTTGTCAACAATCGGTTGAAAAGTTGGATCGAGGATTGCTTTCATCTTAACGATTGACAAGCTGGGGCCTATGTAGGTGATGCCTTTGATTGACAGACAAGTAGTGTTGTCAATTAGTCGTTTACGGCGGACGTCTACGAGCAAATCATGATGGTTAAGTAGGTCCGTGCCAATGATGGGCATTGTGACGTCGGCGAGAAGGAAAATCCACTGAATAGGTTTGCGTAAACCTACGTTCAGATAGACGTATTTCCGACCATAGGTTGCAATTGGTTTTCCATTTGCAGCCTGTAAGTTGAAGTTAGGTTCCTTCTGTCGATCTGCTGCTGTAGCACGAAGGAAGCTGACTTCGGCGCCTGTGTTGACTAGATATCTAGTCTGGCTCATTACATCATGGATGTAAAGTAAGCGGCTAGTGCCACCGGCGACGGTTGCCTCTAACGCGTGCCGGGATAGTTTCCCACAGACTTGAAGGCTTTGCCAAAATCACAAGGTTTTCGACAACATTTCGCTTCCTTGCCATAGGTGTTGTGATACCAACACCAGTCAGGATTTTTGAGAGAACGTGTGTCGGACTTAGATCGTCCACGTGCGTTTTGCCTTCGAGGGGATTTAGGATGACAGTAGGAGGAATTGCTAGGCTTGTTTGACCTAAGAATCTGCCGGATGGAGTTGCACAACTCTATCATTGCAGAATCCTTCTTCGAGGTCTGTTCGGTAACAAAGTATACTTCGGTAACTGGCCGTTTCGTTATCTCTAGAATTCTATCTGCAGAGACAGCTAAATCATCTATGAGAACACCCTGAAGTGTCACAAGTACAGTCTGAACTGACTGTGGCAGTTTGGATAAAAATGGTTCCCTTAACAGTCCTTCGTCGAACTGACTTTGGCCAATAATCTCCTCCATTCTTGCCAGCGTGCTCCCGGCTGACTGATCCCCTAACTCGATGTTACGAAATAACTCATCCAGACTTTGTCGATCCGTGAGAACGTTTCTCTTGAGGAGGGATGCTTTGAGCAACTTGTACGAGTTACTTACCTCTGGACCCGACATCTGCAGTGTTACGCACTTGCTGAATTCCCGTGGTAGGGTGTGAATAACTGCAAGGAACTGTGAACGTTGATCGGTTATGCCATGCTCACAAAAATCAGACTCGGCTATCTGAAACCACGTCTCAGCATTATCTGGCCAATATGGTACTAGCTGAATTGTTTTGGCGGTTGAGCGAATCTGAATAACCTTGGGGCTAGGATCAGACATAATGAAAAAGTATGCCGATTACAAAGGAGTACAAGAACAAACACCAAAAGGAACGAACTCACCGGGTTTATCTGCGTGTGAATTGAAGATGAAGTTCGTGGTTGGGCTCAGCAGTTTAGGGGTGACGGTATCCGCGTTCGCGAACTGTACGGATTATACTAACGCGAGATCTTATACCAACAACTTATATAGTGTTCGCTCTTCGAGTACGAAAGATAAAGCAAAAGACCAGATTTAGCCGTCCAAAGTACGTAATATATTTCGGGACCAAATCGCGGGTTGAAGTGAATACTTAGCTAGCTAGTAATTGTGCACGCATGTGACACGACAGAGTACTAAATGGCGGGGATGCTTGACCGGAAGCCTTCAGCTAAACAAGTCGACTTAAACAGTGAGGGTCAGCATCCAATGTTGAGTGATGATTGCTGTGGTCAATAATTTTGGGGAATTATTTACCGCTACAAGCCGCACGTCTCCACTGCATTCGATTCTCTGATGGAGTTTTCACCTGGCTGCAAGTCTGCCCACATGCTCTCATCTCCTCTTCACGTGACCTACTCCAAGTCACCCTTGGACGACCAACTCGCCGCTTCCCTTTTAGATTCCACTCGAGCAATGGCTTGTCTAGTGATGTCACTTGCTGGTTTCCTCAGAGTATGGCCAATCCATCTCCACTTTCTCCTGCTTATTTGTTTCAAAATCGGTTCCTGGTTGGTTGGTTCATTGCCAGAGATCTCTGTTGCTGATCTTTTCTGGCCATCTGATCCTGAGTATTGAGCGAAGATAGCTGTTGATGAATGGTGCTGGGACTAATTATATGTTGTTTGCAGAATGCGGTGTGCTAAGACCGTGTTGCTACTGTGAACGGAGTTGATCCTTTCACCAGTTAGTCCCCCAGTGTCGTCGACAAAACAAAGGACATATAACAACAGATCTAATTAGTGCAGTCAGATGTTTGGAGGAAATAGGCAGGAAGCCTTGGACCTGGGTTTCATGCTAGCTGGCACTCATCAAAAAGGCATATCTGCAACCTCGAAGGAACTCATGCCCCTTCTAAGGTTCTTCACCTAGTGCTGCAGTCAGAGACGTTACCGCTGGGCTATTCTGGTTCACAATCGACCTCTTGTAGGACTGTATTGAATAATTTCATTGGACACTAGTAACTAGTGTCATGTGTCTAGCTAGTCCTTTGTTTGGTGCAAACTGAATTCTATCAGTCAGGTTTGCAATGGGGCCACCATTTTAGGTAGCTTTCCATCTCGGCGCACATCAACGACCTAGCCTCTTCTAAGCAGTGGGAATGCGATTATCTTTTGCACTTCAAGGTGTGTTCTGAAGTATGTTTTGTACAACCTTAGAGAGAGCTCAGTAGTGAGGGCACCTAACCATCTATGTGCAAAGTGTATGACCGCATATGCCCTCAACACATCTCCCGTGTTACTTACTCCTGTGCTTATTTTCCTCGTTAGAACCAGACCTAAGTCAGGCTCCGACGTTGTGCAGGACAAGCTTTCGTTGCATAGGGTGTTACTGACATTCTGCAGTCTACAGATGCGTAATGTCACTACCATGCACTTTTTCAGGTTGAAAGTCATACCATTGGCCACCATCCAGTTTTTCAGAATCTTTAGGTCCACCTGCAGCCTCTCTGAGTCTTCTGACCAAATCCTTGCTCTCAAAATCTATACGTCATCGGAATGAAGAAAAGTCAGGAAGCTTAGGCGGCATGCTGGGTCGTTGATAAAAATCAAAAACAACAGTGGCCCTAGGATAGAGCACTGCGACACTCCTGATGACGATCTGTGCTAGGATGATCGGGCTAGATCGACCTCAGTGAGAAATCTCCTTTCAGCTAGGTAGTCCTTCAACTATGACAGAATTGCCTCACCTATACCTGTCTGATTTATTTTGTGAAGGAGAAGGTCGTGGTGAACTGAGTCAAATGCCTTCCCAAAGTTTACGCAGATTACGTGGAATGGAACGTTCATATCCCAGCATGATGTCCGATCGTCCAAAGCTAATAGTGGGTTTGCTGCACATGATCTGCCTCTCCTGGAAGCATGTTGTGCTTCAGGGAGTCTAGTAGACCTGTTGAGGTTCTGCCGGATGTGGCCATCAATTATGCTTCCCAGTACTTTTGATATCGCTAGAAGTGGAGCTACTGGTCTATAACTAGTGGCATTTTCCCTGTCCCCATCCTTAAAAATCGGCGAAAGAGTGGCTGTTTTCCTATCCCTTGGCAGTTTTCTTGAATCCTTCTAGGGTTAGAACAAGTCGCTTAAGGGCTTACAGAGAGCCTCAGCGAATTGTTCCGAACAGGTGGTTTGATGTCAACAAAACCTGGGGACTTTCCAGATGTGGGTCTCTGTAGCTTCCTCAGTTCTTTTGTCGGGTTTATCTGGAGAGTAGCCAAAAAGTTTTCCTCCGGTGAAATAGCTGTGACGCTAATTTGGTCCGTACTAGTAATACCTACACTGCTGTTTAACTGTTTGGCGAAGGCTAAACTGAATATTTCATCCATTTCCAGGCTAGTGAGGTATTGACCTTTATTGAACTACTAAGTCGCATGCCCCCTGGTTGGTTTTCTCTCCGAAACGAATCGGTGTGGGATTTTAGAGTTCTCCTTGAGTTTATTGGCTAGGTTAGGCAGAAATAACGTCCTGTATCTCCTGACTGTTGTGTTGCGCCAGTTCCTGAGTTTCAGGTATGCATCGTGGTCAGTCTGACTCTTGGATATTCACCACGTAGACCAAGCCTTCCGCCTTTTTTGTAGAATATGTTGCGTTACTCCCTTCGGCCATTAGGACCTTTTCTTTGGCTGTGCGGTGACTAGAGAAACGGTATCTGAGGTCACTGCGTGAATAATCCGTTTCATCAATCTCACTCTTTATTCACAGATAACTCAGCCCATTCTATGAGCCACTCTTTGTCGGCCAAAAGCCTCCGCATTCCACTTTAGTCCGTATTGTTATAGCGCAAACATGGTTGCCTAGCGTCCCAGTGTAAGCGCTAACAGAAAGGATTAGATCCTATGGCCGTGAGGTCACTACTTCTTAAGAGGTGATGATCTTGACATTTTCGACAAGTAGTTGGACACCAGTTAAGATGACGACTTTCCGATATGGCCCCGCCTGGTGTCGCCTACAACATTCTCAGTCAGTCCTATATTTCAAATGGTCTGCAGTAAATTTCAATTGAATTTTCCCTTAGCATACCCCAAGCCAAGGTTCAGTGATGGGGCTGATGAATCTATGACACAAATTGTAGCTTGTGTTAATCGCGACAGATAGATAGACTATATGATAGACAGCTAATCAATATGATGTGACCTTCTTGTCGCGATTATTGGTTAATTTAATGTAACTCACACCACGTGATGTGACTTTGAGTGTTCTTTGTTGTTTGTCACTTTATTTGTGTGCACATGTAATTAATTGACTGTTCATTTTGTCCGTACCCTCAATACTGTTCGGTACGTTTTTGTCCTTTCTTGAATGACAGTGGACTTGTATATTTTCCTTGGTGTAATTGTATGATTTATTTTATGTTTAAGAAACAGATAAAGTTAAAGTCAAGTCATTCTGTTTTTAACTATAGTTAAGCCAAGACTCTGTGTCGTCAGTATTGAGGAAGGACTAAATCTGTAGGCAAAAATAATCCTACAGCTCGCTTTGAAAAACATTACATTACACCCAACTAGTCTTCACTTTCCTGTTTCTTTACATAATTGTCAAGTGGAAGCCAAGTGTCATGATGTAAATTTCCCTAAATCAACTCACATTGACAGGTGTAGACATTATTTGGATTTAGGAAATGCAATGGACTTCAGAGGAGGAAGCAGGAAAATATGGTAGACAATATGTGGTGCTTTGGTGTCCAAATAGGCAGGATCTGAAAATTGAGATTGATCATCATCGCTGTGATATCAAAATGGAAATCTTCTACACTCAGCATGAGGACCGAAATCCGGATATTTATTACTAATGTCAAATCAGTGCTGTTATATTGTTCAGAAACTTGGCTTGCGCGTCACCAAAAGTATTTCCAACAGCCTAATGCAGACCTTCATCAACCAACAGCGGCCTTTGTTGAACTGATACTGAAGATCGAATAGCTATGAATAAAGGATAAACAACGTCTAGCAGCAAATCAGTAAATAGCCTATTCCTAACAAACATGCAGAAGGAAAGTGATATGGATTCGACACACGCTCAGGAGATCACTGATTGACATCACACTCCAGATGGTCGCCTGAGTTGAAATTCTTTTGGAAGCTACGAGTTTGGGAACGAACCGTTGATTCTTCAACTAGCTAGGGTTTGTGCACGAACAAACGAAAGTAACACGATGGCGTGCCAAATGGCTTGGATGCTTGACCATAAGCCTTCAGCTAAACAAATCGACTTAAACAGTGAGGGTCAGCATCTCGTGTTCAGTGATGAACGCTGTGGTTTAGAATTTCGGGAAATTATCAACCTCTACAATCGCATTCAATAAGCATACAATATTAGTCAGATGAGATGATCCATGACTCCAAATTTTACCTACTTAGCTATGAGACTTCGTTTTGTTTGTAGCAAGTACCGAAATAACTTTCCTGATTATGATGGGGTAGATGATGCAGAAAACCGTGTGAAGCAAGAAGAAAAGTGTATGCTGAACATTCAAGAAGATTTTAGGATTTCTGGACTTTGCGGGCGATTTATGCCTATTGCCACACAAAGTCGAAGGTCTACAGAAAAATCCCAGCAAATTAGCAGAAGAAACATAAACTTCGAGAGGAAAGATGATTGACGTCATGAAGACACCTAATCAACAAGCGCCAAGTACAATCAACAGAATAAATTTGAAGAAAGTCACCTCTTTCATTTATCTAGGCAGCATTATTTCAATTACAGGCGGCGTGGATGAAGATGTCAAGTTCAATATAAGAAAGGCAGTATTGGTGTTCATTACTCTGAAATAACTGTGGAGGTCTGCAACAGTCAACACAAAGAATGCAATCCAAATTTTAAATATCAATGTAAATCTCTACCAACTGATAAACGTAATTAAGGTTCTAACCAGGCACTCAAATAAAATAGCCCAATGGAAAACTGACGAAATATCACATCTTTACAACTCATTATTATTATTGATGTTACATACCATATATTGATATGAAAACTAGGCAGAAGCCTTTATGATCATGGCCAAATGAAGATATCGTTAGCAGCTGTGTCTAGCGACATAACTGGTAACGCGTACTGAATTTTTCATTAGCATACTGCTACTTGTGTGCGTCTGTGGCACAGCGGTAGAATGCTCGCCAATCGCGCAGGTGGCCAGTTGTTCGATCCCCAGTCGACACACTCCTTTACCTCGCTAAGCCAACAGTAGAACTGGTAAGGACGGAAGGTTGGGCATGAGCCTAGCAACTACATCCCGTAAAAATAGACACCACTGCTACAGAAACTTCAAGACTCTAGCTAGAAGCCACATATGTTCCACTAGGGGAATAAATGTTCCACGTAAGGGAATAAAAAATACTGCTACTTAGAATCTTGTAGCGGCCGTATACTTCATTTAACCTCCAATCATCATGATTTATTTTACAACTAACAATTTATATAACATTATTCACACAAAAGTTGTTCTATTCTTTTTGAAAGCATCCATCACTTAGATATTTTTATCTCATTTCTTTGAATATGTTAATTCTTCATTAAACTTTGCCAAATAAGTTGTTTTTATTAGGTCATTTCAGCAAAGGAAGTAAGTGGTTTACCGCTAAAACTATATCATGAATTTATCTTTAAAATAATATCCACATGAAAAGTTAAGTGTTAGAAATAAACTTGCTAGAAAGCCTACTTGATCAGGCCAAGTTGGATGATTTTTGACACTTTATATCCATAAACTTGAAAAGAATTCATATTGCATTCGAAATTAAAATTAATTAATTTACCAGGTCGAAAATCCAACGGTCCTTGAATTCCAGCTTCTAAAGTAAAACTGAGCAAAATCCATCCAGCAGACACAGTTCTGCATATTAATCTCTTGCTCCTTAGGGGTAATAGGATACATGTCCTGAAGTTCAAATCAAAAACCGCGGTTGTTTGGATTCATCATATCGAACATGAATCAGATGTCATCGATGGTATTGGTTGACATTAACACTTTATCTGGAGCCAGCAGGTCAATACATTACAATCCAGCGATCGAATGGTCAAAGGGCTTGCCTTGCAACCTGAAGATCCTGGGTCCAAATTATGGTGGAGTGTTGGTTTGCTTTACTGAAGAGTCGTACACTAGAATAAATTTTAACTCCAGAAATCACAAATGAATGATGCAAGGTATTTTCCTGGACTTTTTTGCCTCCAGTTAACGCACGTTTCACCCGAAATTCATAATCTTATATAGGGATAAAACTCCTGTTGAGAATAAGAGTTTCGTTTGTCACAACTTAAACTAATAATTTATCATTCAAAATGAAATTTTTATCTACGTTTTGAAAGATAGCTTCCAGTTTTCTCAAGAATTAAGCCACGTAAACCTGTCAAACAAACCCATACGGTTGTTTGGAAGTGACCAGTGATTGAAACAGTTCACAGACAGCTTAGCTGTTATTGCTCAAAGCAGAAGTGATGTGCAGTTTCATTTTAGCAGCCAACTTCAATAACACATTTATGCGAATTTTGTGGGATAACCTCTTTTACCTGGTAAGAATAATCTCTCCCCAAACAAATGTGCCTAATATATTCCATAAGACTTACCTAAACAGAAATTTAGTATGGAATATGCGTATGACGATGAGTTTAATTTTTTGGAACTTGACGTTCAGAAGATTATGTAATGAAGTATAACAAATGAGAAGAACCAAGAAAAGAAGACTTTTATTCATTGAAATATATTTTGCTAGACTGAAAGGATAAATTTGTTTTGGTATATGACCACCAAGAATGGAAATGCTTATAATGCCTGTGGTCTAATTCTAGTGTTATTTGATAGGCAACTGATAATAGTAAGGTGAAGAATATTTATTTCATTCTGGTTTGAACTTATCAGCTGGGTGTACTTTCATCAAAGTGAGTGATGGAGTTCTTAGTTATATTTAGCCGAAATATTGCTTTTAAGGCTGGTGAGCTATCAGAACTACCAATTTATGCAATTAATATCTGTTATTATTTAATAAATGTTGTACTAAAATGCATCAAACAGCAACAAAAGTTTTGAAAAGGGTTTAGTGAGCTAGTGCAATGGAGGGTTACGTAATTAACTGAAACTCAAATAATCTAGTAAAATAACCTCGTTTATGCCTACCCATTTCACATTTATCTTGATATCTTCATATGCTTAGTTTAGATTTTAGAGATAACTACAACCGGAACAGTGATCTTAATTAATCAATAGTTTGATAACATAATAAAGTTGTGATTTTAAAGGAAGGAATAGTAAAACCGACAAAAATCACATTATGCTAATATTACACATCTTATGAACATTGCCGGTTTAACCACAGATTGATATTAGTTAGAGAATCACTGAAACCGCGAAGTACTGGACGGTGGTGGCAAAAATCATGGAATGAAAGAAGTTAGAATTCGTGACCTACTGAATTCCTTTCAAGTGGTTGAATAGTCAACTAGCTCGTCTGGTTCAGTCCCTGATGGGGTCATGGGTGCGCACTGTTGAGATATATCCTAAACTGAGATGAAACAACTGTCTGATACTCCTTGATTTTCAATGGTTCCCTGACTAATATCAGTCCCTGATGAGACTTGAAACCAATTAAATCCTTACAAACTAACATTTGGAAACATGGACATTTGTAATTTGTGTTTTATAAAAGCTGACTAACTCCCAGTAAAATATGAAAGTATAATATTTTAGGGAATTAATTTGCTTCCATTTCACATATAATTTAAATATCGCACCTACAGACTAATTAACATAAGCTACCTTGATTAATACGTGTGTCACTAACATGGCAGAAGTGAGTGGTGAATTTTAACCTGAATTTGTAAAATAGAGAAAATAAAATGAAATGGCTCAGTCTAAAAGTTTTCGGTGTTTCCAAATCTACGAGAAAGCACCATCTTTCTTAAGTGTTTCAAATGGATTCTACAAATAAGCATTCGTAAACAAAAAATATCTACCACCAGGAATCCTTGCCTATTAACTTAAGACACATAAGCATAAAGGTTGTCTCGATGGTCGTAGAAATGAGAATATCTGCTGCATTAATTAAAACTGACATGGAAGATGAAATACAACAAGTTGTGAAATGTTGGCATAGAAACGTATGAAGTAGATAAACTCTTAGGGTAATAGCTTAGAAAAAATTAAGCCAATATATATTTGGTTTTACATGGCTGGAGACAATCGGCAGCAAGCCATGTACCTAGGTTTTGTGCTAGTTGGCACTCATCAACAAGGCGTATCTGCAAACTTTAACGAACTCATGCCCCTTCTGAGATTTCAACCAGAGCCATGCAATACTGCAGACAATGACGTAACCACTGAGCTATTCGGATTCGCGATTTACCTCCTGTAGGACCATATGGGATACTGTAATACTTATTTGTAGTATTGTGGTGAGAGCTCGTTGCTAGTCAATGTTTACGTCCCCAGTATTGGTCGTGAGAAAAATAAGAACAAAGACTGATTCAACAACCAACCACATCAGACTTTGCGTAGGCGGACACAATTTACAGATAGATAATCTGAACTTCAATAAACGGCCACAAAGAGATGAGAGATTAACGTTCAAAGAGAAACCACCAATCAGAAGACTGTATTTGTTTGCCTACAATAATCTATAATAATGTACATGAAAATCTAGAAATATCTGTTGATTTCCTAAATAAACGATCTGTTGTCTGGCCCTTGTCTTCTTTTGCTACAGTACTAGTATTTCGTAGTGACCAAATCACAGGAAATCAAACAACAACGCAGAACTTAGGAATTTGTATTTGGCAGAAATAATTGTAACCCATATAATAAATATTAACGGTAAGTATTTAGACAATACAGCAATGGAAATAGTCCATCACCACATCCGCCACATGTCGAATGTCTCCTTGCATGTTTATAATGAGGTCTTGTTTTGCCTGCAAGTCTCTCCAATCTTCTAACTGATTCTGTGATATTGTTTTCATCACTGTCATCTAAGTTTATTTCTGAATTATCTACAAAATCAGGATTAGTAAAGGAACCATTCAAATTGTGATCGGTAGGATCTACTTCATTTATTTTCACTTGATCCATGTGTCTGTTGTGAACTGAATGATTTTCGGTGTCTCATATCTTCACCATTCAATTTCCAATTTTTTGTAGTATGGTTCCAACACAAGGTCTATAGTCATTCCCTCCATATTAACGTACATCAGAAGTCATGGACATCGGATGAGTTCGGAGAATTCTAGATTTGAACAGCTCAGCAGGACTTCCATGGATACTTGTGCGCTCTGCATTGCTGTATTGAAGTAAGAAGTTATCTACACATCTCTCTAGCTTGTCAAGATTCCTAGGACTCATTGATGCTATGGCACTCTTTATTGTTCGTACGAAATTGTTTGCCAACCCGTTAGATTGAGGATGATGTGGTGCTGTGTACAGATGACAACAACCTATATGTTTAAGCCAATCATTGAAGTTCTTCTCATTGAAATGAGTACCATTATCGGCAATTAAGACAGCTGGAATTCCTTCTTGACTAAAAATCTTCCTCAAAGCTCTTTGAGTGAATTTCACGTTGAGACTGTCTATAATTATGAAAATAATTAAGGCACAGTATGAATTTAAGAATAGACGACAGTAATCCGCAAGAACATGCTGTCAAAACTCACAAGACACAGGCCATGGTTTCCACGATAACTTTCCGTAAGACACTTTATGCAAACAGCTGGAACAGCTCTTTGATCTTTTGCAAATGTCAGCATCAATTTCCGGCCACCATCACGTTAGGCGGGCTAATGATTTCATCTTATCAGCTCCCAGATGAGCACAGTAAAGATCATCCAAAATCGCAGATCATAATGTTGGAGGAATAATAATTCTGTCATTCAGACATAAGAATCCTTTAGGATGGACTGAAATCTCATCTTTCCGCTTATAAAAGTCCGGAAATCTTCGCTTACACTGAATATTCCAACCTCTTTTTGTTGCATTTAAAATGAACACGTAATATTTCCGAGTATCGTTTATAAGTCGAACTATATCCACAGGTAACGGCTGGACTAACAAACAATCAGTGTCAGTAGGAGAATTTTCAAATAATGAGTAGCGAGATAAGAAGTCTGCATGAGGTAAATCCTTAGCCGATCTGTGTTCAGTAATGTAATCAAATTCACTTAGTTCTAAACTCCATCTTTGAACCATAGCAGCAGATGATCTATTCAAAGATTTTTCTGGATTATAAATGAATTTCAAAGCCTGATGATCAATAACTATATGAAACTTAGTGCCAAAGAGATACTTGCGCAAGCGTCTTATTGCCCATACAACTGCTAGAGCCTCTTTCTGGGTTTGCGAATACCCTTGTTTACTCTTAGGCGTAGTGAAATACATATGACAGGTGGTACATTCTGCTCAAGTACTGCAGCTATGCCCACAGGAGAAGCATCTGTACCAATCCATTATCTCAACGACGACATATCATTAGGTGAATGTGCTTAAATAGGAGGTGCCAAGCGACTAGCTTCAGATCTGAAACCACTGTAGTCTGCTGTGCAATTCCAAGCATGATACGGATGACAGATTAACCGGAATATTGTTTTTTCACAGAAACGCCTGAATAGTTTTAAAAGACGTTCATTATTCGAACCGGTGTTCCATCCATGAACTTTAATGTCGTCTTGATGAGATTCAACATAATCTAATCCATCTATCATCTGATTTATTACTTTTTAAAATATTGTCCATGAAACCTTCAAACCAGAAACGACAACTCATAAATGAACAATCCAAATGGAGTATTAATGATTGTTAGTGCACTAGAAGCTTCGTCAAGCGGAATCTGCAAATTAGCGTCTTTGAGATGTATTTAGAAAAAGTATTTTGAGCCATGTAGCTTGTGAAGAATGTCTTCGCTTTCTAGCGTAGTACAATCTGGCTGTAGACGACTACTGAGTGTAAGGTGGTAGTCACCATGAATTCTCAGTGTTTCTCATCAGCCTTTAGTGGCGTCACCATAGGAGTAGCCCAACTCGAAGATTCAGCTCGCAGCAGTATGCCCTGCTCAACCAACTTGTCCAACTCTTTCTTAGCTGCATCTCGAAAACCGTATGGAATTAATCTGCACTTCAGGAAGACGGGACCATACTCTATTTCAAAACGGATGGACTGAATCTTCATTCCACTTATATACTTTGAACATTACCGAACTAATTCTCTGAACAAAGATTCATCAAACAACTCAGTTCAAAGTGAGATTTCGACATTCCACAATCTAATGGCTTTTAATCTCAATAAAGATGGACCGTATTCACTAACAAGAAAGGGGTTGTTCACAAAACTACCACTTTCTGATTTCAAACCAACGTTAGTAGTACTGGTAAGAGGTAGTTTATGACCAGTAATACGTGTAATGAAGCTAGTAGTAGGGTCGACTTGGGCAAGCTTACAAAGCAATAGTAAGTCTTTCTGAGAAAATATAGATTCAGTACTCCCAGTATCAATTATAAAAGAGTGATACTTGCTTGAATCTGTGATGAAGACTTTCATTAGGCGAGATTCAGTACTGTTAAAAAGTTGAGAAAGACATTGACTGCATTATACTAGAAAAATCAGGAGAACCATGAGAGTTCTGAGTAGCATAAGTATTCGAACTCCAGTAAACAGATTTTATGTGCCGAATTCTACCACATCTATGTTACTTAGCACTTTGAAAAAGGTAAGTGATTCTTAGATGAATCTTTCCACAGGAAAAACACGGTTTGTTGCTTCAGCTTTCTGTCGGCATTCCATAACATGTGGATGACAGTTTGGATTTCTTTTTATGAACACTTGTATTATCAACTTTGGACGGCATAACATCAGACACTAACGTAGTTGGAGCTGGATATTCACGGTTAACATCTTCATACGTAATACATAAATCCCTAGCAGTTTGAAAGGTGCAGATGGCATCTGAACCAGCTCTTTCTCTAGCTTCGAGATATTGAATCCAGCAATTAGACGATCACGTAGTTGAATATGCAGCTGATCTCCAAAGTTGCACTTTGAAGTTCGTATCTGAGGCTGGAGAATAAAGTCTCTAATCTTCTGGTTGGGTGCACGAACGAGTTTTTTGGACTGAGCCCTCTCTCTTGTTTCGAAAGTTGTTATGTGGAAGTGATCTGTTAGAAGTCCATGGAGTTTATCATATAGCAGAGAAATCGGTTTATCTGGAAATGACAGAGTTTTCACTAGACAGACATCTAGTCCTATTGCAATAATAAAATGAGCTGAAATTTTGTCATCACGAACATTCTTCGACATACACCATGTGTCAAAGCATTCAAAATATTCGGCGATTTCCCGCGGCGAACTGTTGATAGGATACTTTCCAAGATTATTTAATTCCATAGCGATGCCGAAATGCAATAATTATTTGTAATAGTAGTATTTCGCGATGACCAAATGACAGGATACGAAAAAGCAAAGAGGAGGCGGAATTAACGAATTGGTATTTGGCAGAATTAATTGTGATTTATATAATAAACATTAACAAACAGCAGTAAGTATTTAAACAGTACAGTGATAGAAATTTTCAGTCACCTTTGATACTTTGATTGCATACTAATGAGAAACCAGTGTAGTGTGTCTAGTCCTTTGTTTGGTGCAGACTGAATTCTTTCAGTCAAGTTTGCAACGTGGCCAGCATTCTAGGTGACTCGCCATAACGGTACACTTCGAATTGTTGATATTAGATGATTGGAGGCAATCGGCAAAATCTGGTTTAAGATTAAACTCAGTAAAAACAATAACTGATTCAAAAGAAAGATTATCCAAATGAGTCCCATATTTATGAAGTGGAATCTCTTGTATTGTAAGCATTGCATAGTTATTATCATTCTCCTAGGTTCCAAGTGGAACATAGGGCTTCAACAACGCATCTCCACGTTTTCCTATTGTCTGCTGTCCTCTTCATCCGGCTCCATTATTGCCCATAATCTCTTATCTCCCCCCCCACTACACGATCCCCTCCATGTCACCCAAGGATGACCCACTCATCGACTCCCATTTGGACTCCACTCAAGCGATGGCCTGGCGCGCCTTCTCAACGTATGCCCGATCCATCCATCCTCATTTTCTCCTACATATTTGTTGAGCGATAGGCTCATTTTTTGTTTGCTCCCACCCAAAGTTTCTTGTTGTGTGTCGGTGGCACAGCGGTTAGGATGCTCGCCAACCTTGCACATGGTCCGGGGTTCGATCCCCGGTCGACGCACTCCTTTACCTCGCTGAGCCAGATATAATACTGGTAAAGAGGAAAGGTTGGGCATGAGGCTAGCAACCCCATCCTGTAAAATAAACACTGCTACAGAAACTTCAAGCCACTAGCTTGAAGCCCTATGTTCCACTGGGAACGTAAAGGAATAAAAAAAGAGTTTCTTGTTGCTAATTCTTTCTGGCTGGCCATTTCATTTTCAACATGGAGGCAGCGAAGGCAGCTGTTGATAAAAGTCTGCAGTTGCCTTTTGGAAATGCTTTTCGTGACACACATCGCAAGCTTCCGACTTGTATTGAAGAAGTAACTGACTGACTTCACATTTGTGTTCAAAATCTGTATCTTGTTGTTTATACTGGCTGAGTGCAGTGCAGAAGATTTTCAAGCTGGTTTCAGGTTGGTGAAGGCGTATCTTGCCTTTCCGATTCTGACTGGCTGCTTCTGACATCTTCATCCGTTCCGACTGCCTGTGGTTGAAACCGTGCTCGTTGGTCAGATAAGTGAATGAAGTAACCTCTGTCAAATCTCTCGCGTTGTTGGGGACTGGTGATGGTTGTTGCTGTTGGTGTTGTTTGGTTATCTTCATACACTCCGTCTTCTCTATGTTCAACTGGAGTCCTGTCTTCGCTTCCAGCCTCTTCAGTCAGTTTTTTGATTTTCGTCTGCAAGTCTACGAGTTTGTGTGACATTAAAAATAAATTATCCACGGGGGAAATCTAGATCTTCTTGAGTCTTCCTATCAGTGATCCAACGTACTCCTGTTTTCTCAGTCTAAGTACACAGTTAGATGCATAATCCAGTCTACCAGAATTAGGAATATCATCGTTGATAATAGGCAGCCAGCCTCGTCTTACTCCTGTATTCACTTCAAACGCCCCGCTGAGTTTGACTTTATCTATCACTTGACACGTGACATTATCATATAGCCAGCTGTTGAATGAGGTTGTTAAAGACTTGAGGTGCGCCATTTTGTTGAAGTAGCTTCCAAATTACTTCTCGGTCTAAGCTGTCTATCGAAGACACTTTGAATGTCGATGAAGTTGAGGTAGAGGTTTGACTGCCATTCTGTGCTTTGTTCTGTGATGATGATGCGTAGAGTTGCAATTTGATCAGCACATGATTTGCCCTTTCTGAATCCAGCTTGTTTCGGGTGGATTTCTGTATCCAGTGCATCTTTTATTCTCTCCAGGATGCTGCGACTTAGTATTTTACTTGGCGTGGACAGCATCATGATTCCACGTTAGCTCTTGCAGAGGCGTAAGTCACCCTTATTTGGTAGTTTGACATGGTAACCTTTCTTCCAATCATTAGGTGCTCTTCCTTCCATCCAAACCTCTTGCAATAATGCCGTGAACACGTCTGCTGCAGCCTCTGTGTCCATTTTCAGTGCTTCGGGGAGCATTCTGTCGGGCACTTCTGTCTTCCTGACCGGACTTCAGTTGCTAGATCGCATTCAAGATTTCTGCTTTATTTGGAGGACTAGTGTCCACTGTCAGGCAGTCCTGTGAGTGCTGTTTGTGATGGGGGTATTTGTGGGAAAGTCGCAGGTGATGGTCAACTCAACAGTCCTCTAAAGTGATCAGTTCATTGTTTTACTTGTTCTTCCTCCCTGGTTAGCAGATTCTCTTGAGCGTCTTTTATTGATTTCATCACTTGAGTTGATATTTTCCCGGAAAGAGACCTGCTCATCTGATATAATGTTACCAGGTCTCTTTTACCTGCGGCCTGTCTGTTCTGCTTCAGTTGCCAGTGTGTCGTAGAATTGTCTTTTGTCGTTCCTAGCACTCTTCACGTCTTCATTCACTGCAGTGTACATTGAACTCGGCTTCTCTTTCTGTTCTTTTGTCCATCTTTCATTGAGCCATCTTCTCTTTCACCATCCTCCTGTCCCCTCTTCCATTAGCTTCCAGGTGGTGTCCATTGACAACCATTCCTTGCCGCGTCTCTTCTTTCTTCCTAGAGCAGTTATACACGTTTCCTTCGGGCAGTTACAGTGTTCTTCCATACACGTTTCCTCAGTGATACCACACAGTGTCTCCGACTTTGCTCTGATCTGATTTGTAGTGAAAGCATCCCTTGTAGTCTTGTCCTTGAACTTACAGTGGCCTGTCTCCAGTTACTTTCAGGGTTTTTAGCTTCACCTTGAAGGTTCCTTGAACTAGATGATCATCTGAACCCAAATCTGCTCCCCTTTTCGACTTTGTATCCAGCAATCTGCGTCTCCACTTTCTTGAGCAGTACAGCGATGAGGTCTACCTGGTTTGCAGTGTGTCCATCAGGCGAAATTCATGCTGCTCTGTGTATATCCTTGTGTTTGTACACGCTGCCTCCGATCACCAAATAATTGAAAGCGCAGAAGTTTGCGAATAGTTATCCGTTCTCATTCATTCAGTCGAGCGAGAGCCTCTCGACTAATGATAAGTTCTCTTCCTGTATTACCTGCTCCCACATAGCTGGTATTCACATCTTCCATAAGAATTTTAATGTCGCCGTTTGGGACGCTCTCCATTACTGTTTGTAGTTGTCTGAAAAAATCTTCCTTCTTATCTTGTTCCGCGTTGTTTGTTGAATCTTGCTGTTATTATCTTGAGGGATGAAATTGGTTCCCACTGCATTAGGGCTTTGGCTGCCACTGTTGACATCATGATAGCCACTCACTACCTCAGTGTCCTCATGGTTGTCATCTGGCCGACCAGACGGGAGTAGATTACTGACTATCCAGTTGACAATTTTGATAGTGCACAGCCATTCCATATGCTGTCACAGATTCCCAGCACTTCTATACCATATCTTCTCATTTCTGTGGCCACCTAGGCAGCCTTCCCAGCCGAATTCGTACACTGTACGGATATTCCACGTCCCCATTCTTACTCTTGCTTTCACCGAGAGAAGACATATCGGCTGGCTGGCTGACTGGCTTCTCGAAGGCTTTCACCAACCCGCGTCACTTCGCCTCTACGATTCCAGCAAAGAATAGGTTTGTTTTCTACACTTTTTGTATTTCTGATATTTTTCTTGTGCTTTGAAGTTTCTTTAGCAGGTTGATTGGTTTTGTGGGGTAGGGTTGTTAGCCCCACACCCGCCCCTCCATCTTTACTCGGGCTTGAGACCGGCTAGGAAACTATCAAGCTAGTAAACTAGGCGAGGTTAGTGTAAGTATTATAGGTGAACTAAACACTTATCAATTTCGTCTTCCCCTTTGATTGGTTGGACCAAAGTGTTCGGCCTCTGTTTACATGTAGGCTTCTCGTATGGACACTTCGACTATATCCAGTAAATCAGTGAGAAAAAACGAAATTGATTTAAACAAATAATAAGTGATGCCCCTTACAGAAGAGGTAGCTCTTGTGGTCCAAGTCGTTTAGCGAATAATGCTTTGGCGTTCTGTGTGATGGGTACAGTGGTCGAGTCTAGGTGGGAATACCATCGCTCACTAGGGACTGCAGGTTTTTCCAGGCGATAAGTCCCAAATAGGACAAAATGAGTATTGTGGATTCCACTGTTAGTCACCATCCACCAAATAAATAGATCAGGTTATCCCTCCAAAACTTTAAACACACAATTGAATAACAAAGATTTTGGATAAGAAATACTAATAAGTTGGGATTACCAATGCATCACCTCTATTTATTGAACTACTATTAGTTTATTAATCAGACCACGTTTTTACCCTAAATAGATAAATGACGGCCCTATTTATAATCGTTCACTCAGACATCTAAAATAAACTAACGAATTGAGCCAGTGAGTATGGGTGATAAATAATTTTATGATTTTGTTATAAAAAGCTTAACTATAAGTCTTCAGTGTATACTTTAAAGAAGTGATGTGGAAATTAATCAATATTATTAAATTATCGATCATAAAATCTATGTGAGACTAAATTATCAATTAATTTGAATTAATTAATCCAAGAGTCGAAATAGTCATTATTTACTGATAACATCTAGGCTTCGGACGAGATGGACACTGACTACTTACAAGATTGTAATAATCACAATGCTGAACCAGAAGATGAGGAAGAAGAAGACGAAGAATCATTGTTAGATGATCCAAGAGAAGCAAGAAACAGAGCTAATCGAAGGCAACAACGTTCCCCTCGTGCAAGACCTTATCCAAGAAATCGAAGACCTAATCGGCGATCACGATCTCGTCAACCACAACAACGACAAGCCTACAGACAAAGAAGTCGTTCAGCTAGACGTTCACCAAGACAACAGCCTTATAGAAGAAGAGATCAACAAAGATCACGTTCAAGACCAAATTATCGTCGATACATGCGGCAACAAGAAAGTAATAACAACAGTAACAATTATCAGATGTTAAATAAAACAAAAAGAATACCAGAATCAAATTCGTCACAAAATTATCGTCGAAGAAATGTATCATTTTCATAAAATAACGATTTCAACGTAATCTCCTCAAAAAGAAGATATCTTTACCTTGAATTTTCATATACACACGGACAAATGTATATACACTTATGTATATGTATATATATTGCATAATGCAATTTTTCAAGCTAATTTGACATTTTGCAAAGGCAAAGGAAGATTTTTAGGTTTTAATAATATATATGCATAATATCATACTTCTACGTACTAGTGATAAAATAAGAATTCTCCCACTTTGTTTTAGTTAAACGTGAAATGCACTGATGTATCAATATACTATCCTTATAATTAATATTGACATTGTCATTAAAAAGGTAAATAAATATGTATGTATACATATATAAATGTATTTACATATAATAAAAGTAATTCTATTTCCTTGTTTTGTTATTTTTTATTGGGATTCGAAATGTGATGTGTAGATAAGGCATTTAGCATGTTAATTATAAAAGGAATAAAAAAACGATAAGATAAAGGTGTTATCGAATTGCTATATTTTCATTGTCTATGGTTGTAATATTAATTAATTAACTTTATATCATAGAATCAGATTGAGTAGATAGGGTGTCCAGGTATAGAGTGCTCTCCAGCCAACAACTAAGGCAAGGTCTGATTCCCGTCCTTCGTGTTTTTTTATACCACGCTTAGTTAACTAGCCAGCCGTAAACCAAGAGGAAAGGGAAGACTAAACGTGTGGTTAGCACTTCATCTCGTAAAAGAAGAGATTCAAGCTCTACTGAGACATAGAAACTTGAAGACCTATGAACTACTCTGAACTCGGAGAAGTAAAAAAAGATAATGAAGTCGTATTCATTTTAAAGCTACCAATAGAATTTGATTATTATTTGAAATCCAGTATTTCAACCCAAAATAATCAGAATAACTGTAGAAAAAGTTTTAGCTAAGGGATATTATCGTCATGGATTGTGCTGAAATGCTTCGTATTTCTTTCACCTGTCACAGATTATCTGAACTTCAGGCTATGATGAATGAAAGGGATAAATTTTTTTTCCCTTCACGTTCCCCAGTGGAATATAGGGCTTCAAGCTAGTGGCTTGAAGTTTCTGAAGCAGTGTTTATTTTACAGGATGAGGTTGCTAGCCTCATGCCCAACCTTTCCTCTTTACCAGCATTATTTATGGCTCAGCGATGTAAAGGAGTGCGTCGGCCGGGGATCGAAGCGCGGACCATGTGTATAGTCGACGAGGGATAAATACTTAAAATCAAATCTTCTGGTTAGTAAAAATAACATCGTTAGTGATATTATGGGGTGCTACCGTTACTCAGGAATTAAGATCACACTGTATATAATTACTTAGAAATTGTTGATGTTAGGTGGTTGAGGGTAATCAGCAGGAAGCCTTAGGCCTAGGTCTCATGCTAGTCGGCACTCATAACATTCATAGCATTATACTAAATAAAAGGAATTTTGACAAATACATGTTCGAATCGTTGGTATTAGAGGGTTGGAGGTAAATACCTATTCAAATCACTTTGTATTTTATAATACATCTGATGAACTATTAGGAGGAAAACTGATAAGAAGCTATGGGATCGGTCAACTTCACACATTGAAAATAATAATAACAATATTCATATTTAATTGTTTTTGGACAAAATTTGAAATATTTGGTGATAATATACCCTATTCAACACAAACCGTAGTAATTTACGACGTTGTATTCTTTGCTGTTATGTATTTAGTAATTTGATACCTGAGTTCATTGTTGTTTCAAACAGTTACGTCGTACAAAATGAACTGAATATATAGTTGTACGGTCATTTGTTTAATTTTATTTCATGAGTGAAGATTACACGGTCTAAGTTTTGCTAAATTCTTATCACGAAGATACTATAAAAAGATCTATACATACGTGAATAAACTTAAACCCCTGTGTATTTTCGCAATAGAGAATGTACCTTAATAACAAATAGTTTGTATCGAAGAAAACACTACACAATAATAAAATGGATGGTGTTTATTTGATTAACAAAGTGAATGTACAAATCTGGGGAAATAAGTAATTTATCACTGCGTGTAACCCAACAGAGTTAACGGTTTTATACCATCGAGAATAGAAAATATTTGAACATAAATAGAACCAGAAGTATGGTTACTGAACACAGAATATTCTTTTTGACAACCCCTTCATCATCAGGTTCTACAATTATATATACATAATAGTGAATGAATTAGTGTTATTACCAGCATTAATGTTGTTTAAATAATGTCGAATCAATAATAATAATATCAGTGGATTACAGTTCGATAGCATCAACTTAAACATACACTGAATGTCAGTCATTTGAAGAAACCAAGGGAAGAACAGATATTTCCTGAGAGTTTATATGAATAAATCAGGCCAACGGGCACGTGCAAACCAAGAATGTATTGCCTACCTAAAGTACATAAACCGGAAGTACCATTAAAACTAATACTTGATATGCTAAATTCGCCCTACCATGCTCTAGCTAGATAGTTAGTAAATATCCTCAAACCTTTGTATGAGCAGATATTGAAACAGCGACAAAGATTTATTTGATTTCGTAGACAAAATCAACGATATTAATATCAAGGATAAAACTATAATATCTTTGGATTTAACATCTTTATGCACAAATGTACCTCTAGTAGAAACGACTAAATATATATGTGAACAAATGTATCACTAGTTGAAAAATATTGTCATCCCAACAAAAATCCCCAAAAAATTGTTATTAAGGTGTACCATGAATGTAAATTTCAAATTTGAGGGCACACTTTACAGACAAGTGGACGAGGTGGCAATGAGCTCACCATTGGGTTCCATTTGGGCAGATTTCTTTTTAAGTAAATTAGAAAATGGACTTTTGAACAACCTTATCAGAAAATTCTCATTTTTTGTCGGTATACAGATGTCGCCTTTATTCCTTGTTATAATGATTCGAACAGGAACAAAGTAACAACTCAACTGAATGAAGTACATTCTGCTATGAAATTCACGTGCAAAGAGGAATCCCAGAATAAAATTAACTGCCTAGATGTCCTCCTCACAAGAAAACCAGATGGTACTATAAAGAGAAATTCGCATAGGAAAAGCACATGTACAGGATACTATGCGTATTTTCACTGCTTCGTTCTTCTACAGTACAAAACAGCTATTTGCTTAGAAGAGGTAAATGAAGATGAACTAAGGATTGCATATGATAACTTGATTGAAAATAGCTATCCTGACAAATTTATCAGGATTTTAATATAAATTACATTCTAGAGTCTATCATATACTTGAATCCAAGCGAAACTCTAGGTCCTAATGATCCACTAAGCATTATTTTCACACATTTTTTCAAATATTTTGTGTAATTTTAACGTGTTATTTTGCATTAACACATAACCTGACAATTGGAGGAAAAGTAAAACTGTATCCATATCTAAATCTTTATCTCTCTTAGACCCAGTTCAAATTTTTTACCTGTCGCCATTATCTTTAAAGGTGGGTGTCCTACTCATTTAATATAGCGAACCTCAAGGTGCTTTATTTTCTTCATTTCTAGCTTTCTAATAGTTTTATCGTCAGGTTGCTCCCACAAATTTTTCCCTAACCAAAATTTCCTAATTTTCTTATTCCCATGATCTTAAACTCAATCACCTTAATTGTTAAACAGTTACTTTTGTTTCCAAGTTTCAGTAAAACTTATGTGAATTGCTTCACTTCCATGAATTTTGTAAAACCAATGATACCTTAGCAAAAGATTATTCAATATCGCCTACATTCGTTTTATCTTCTTTTCTGATTTCTCTTATTTATCTTATGCATTACTAGCTTCCAAAACATAATTCGCTTGACCAATTACGTATGGAAGCTAAAACTGTCAGGTAGAACTCTTCCTCTTCTTTGTAATTTATTAATTTGTGTATTCTACTCATCTTTATCATGTTCCACGATTTTTAAGAAAAGACTATGTTATATATTCCGTAACATTTCCGATACAGTAATCGTGATAATTAGTTTGCTCTAATAACACATACTGTGAATAACAGAAATCTGAATTCTTTCAAATAGTTGGTTAAAGTTATCTTGATATTATATATATATATATATATATATATATATATATATATATATATTCATTTGCGTTCCAAGTGGAACATATGGCTTCCAGCTTGAACTTTGGAGTTTCAATAGGGATTGGGTTAATTTTACAGGGTGGAGTTGCTAACCTCACCTCTTCTTCGGGCTTACTATCGACTAGGAAAGATATTGGAATGAGTAGGCCGGGAATCGAACGCCAATCACTAGAATGGTTAGCGACCATTCCACCATGAACTACCTACACATAAGGTTATCTTGAACATCCTCTTTATTTGCTACTTTCTCACTGGCTTATTTCATGAAAAGTTGAAAGCATTTCCGCATAAAATGTTATATTCATACACCAAAACACAAAACCACAACTATAATGTTAGCATGCATACTGTGTACTTTGATTGGACACAAGTAACTAATGCGATATGTCTAGTCCTTTCTTTGGTGCAGACTGAATTCGGTCAGTCAGGTTTATAATTTGGCCACCATTCAGGGTAGCTCGTCATCATTGTGCACATTAGTTTGATGGTATTAGGTGATTGGAAGCAAATGACAGGAAGCCTTGGACCTAGGTTTCGTACTAGTTGGCACTCGTCAGCAAGGCTTATCTGCACTGGGTGACGCGGGTTCGAATCTCAGAAGAGACTTGAGTTCCTTCAACGTTGCAGATACGCCTTGCTGACTGGTGAGTGCCAACAAGCCGGAAACCGAGGTCCAAGGCTTCCTGCCGATTGCCTCCAACCATCTAATGCATACTGTGTTCAAACAAGTGCTATACCTAAGTGTATTTATCCAGTTACATTTTCTTATTTAGATTATTATTTTTACTAACGTAAATTTAATGTTATAATAAAATGTTGAAAATTATTTATTGTATGAGAGCAATTCAGTTTCAAATGCAGCGACTATTAAGACCACCGTTATTTTTATCACTAGAGTTTCCATGAAATGAGGTTGATGAATTTCATCTTCTATCGAAAATGAGTGCGACAAACAGCGGGCAATGAGGAAACAGGCATAAAATGGATTCACACAAAAAATTTGGAAGATGTGGACTTAGCCGATGATATATGTCTGATTTCCCACAAACTGGAAGATATGCAAGCGAGAAGCAACAAGTTTGCAGAAGAAGCATCAAAGATAGGACTTCAGGTGAACATAGAGAAAACAGAGGTGATGAAGATTCCTGGACAACACCACCAACAGCAACAACAACAACAGACAACAATCAGCCAGCATAAATGGGAGGAACCTCAAAGAAACAACCTCTTTTACCTACCTGGGAAGCATCGTTTCAACTACAGGCGGAACTGACGAGGATATCAAAGCAAGGATCAGGAAAGCAAGACAAGCTTTCACTACTCTCAAGTCTGTGTGGAGGTCAACAACACTCAGCATCAAAAATAAGATCCGAATTTTCAAGTCCAATGTGAAGTCAGTGCTACTATACGGATCAGAGACTTGGCACGTCATAAAGAGCATCTCAAACAAACTACAGACCTTCAATAACAGTTGTCTTCGCTCAATACTCAAGATCAGATGGCCAGAAAAGATCAGCAATAGAGATCTGTGGCAGTAAGAAAGAAATAGGCAGGAATAAATGGAGATGGATTGGCCATACTCTGAGGAAACCATCAAGTGACATCACTAGACAAGCCCTTGAGTGGAACCCGAAAGGGAAGCGGCGAGTTGGTCGTCAGTGCAAGGGTGACTTGGAGAAGGTCATGTGAAGAAGAAATGAAAACGTGTGGGCAGACTTGGAGCCAGGTGAAGACTCCAGCAGATAACCGAACGCAATGGAGACGCACGGCTGAAGCCCTATGTTCCTCTAGGAATAAAAGGAAATAATAATAATAATCGAAAGTGAGTGATCTAATGAAAGACATGGAAAAAAGTGTACAGAAACAGTTAGATGAAAAAGAAAATGAGAAGAATAGATAAAGGTTAGCAAAAGTATTATAGAGAGTGTTATTAAGAAAAACACAACAAGAACATGAAATCCTAGACCAACAACAAGTGGTCATGTACTGAACAAGGTGAGATGGAAAGAGAGCCCACCAAACGTCAGATAGGATAAGAACATGGGAGTAGTGAAAGGCAGTAATGCATAGAGTCAACCAAACAGTTATCATCTGAATACAGCACTGAAAATACTCTCCACAACTACATTACTGTAAGCCCTCGTAGCTCGTTTAACAGAAATCAATGGTGGATACACAAGATTTTTGCATGCCTCTACTAATTGGTTACATACACTGCTTATCGTCGTCAAGCAATGTAACCGTCTAATACAAACTTAAAACAAGAATTCTGTTCAATTAGTGATATGTTTTCAGTGAAAAATTAATGCCTACTGCTAGATTAACGGATAGAAAGAAATAGACGTCTTAGTATCTAGAATTCAAATGTAATGGAAAGTTACTCTCATGCTGTCGACATAATTAACGGAGATATATAAGTCTTCACAGTTCATGGGTCTTGATTAACAACTTGAAGAAAGGTGTGACGTAACCGAGAGAAATATTTCGAAAGCATTCACTTACGCTTGTTAATCAAAATGGATGTGGGTATTTATAAACCAAACATTATACCCAAATAGCACAACTACCTCACTGATACAAGTCACAAATTTCTACAAAGTCCACCTCATATAAAAGAGAATGTTTTTGTGGGACTTATTTCAAACACTTTTCTACCCACACTCTGATTACTTGTTCAAAAAACACTTTTAATCAACCACAAATACTGTGGACATTTACGTATACACAAATGACTGCTATCTTCAAGCACTATTTCAAACCATAAATGTATACTACTGATCAATAATATTAGATCGAACAGTTAACGTCTAAAAATAGACTTATATTTATTTATTGATTGACCCGACTATAGTAATCGTCAATAAATAGAAAGACAATTTAAAATGGTTAGACGTAGAGACTAGTGTGCTGAAACATGTTGTAGTGCATCCGCGTGAAATATTTATCAAATTATGTTCGCCTACATTTTAATTAGCGCAGAATTGCGAATTCGTAATTATTTGGGTAGATTTTATCTGTGGCCTGCATGGTTAACTATTTTTGTTGGTCGTCTGATTTAACTGAAATATATTTCGTTACACTCCTTTAACTTTGAATCTTTTGAGTCTGTACACGTCCATCTTCTTCTGGTTATTTCTTAACATCAGAAATAAGCATTTGCGTTTAGAATAAAATTTTATGTATTATTATTGTTTATGTAGGGTTCCGAGAGGAACATATGGCCTCAGTAGTACATTTTCATTTCACCCAGTTATCGGTAGTTCTTTTTAGTCAGCCTAACGATTGCACATAAGCTTTCATCTCCACCTCATGCAACCTTCTTCATGTTACCGTCGGACGCCCAACCCATCTCTACCCCTTCGAATTCTATTCGACAGCTTGGCTTATCATGAGATTCAACGATGTCCGTACCCTGTGTCTTATCTATCTTCATTTCCTTCGTCATATTTGTCGGGTTATACGTTCTTGTTTGGTTCGTCCCCACGGTACTTTTTTGCTCATGCTTTCCGACCAGTCATCTGATCTTCACTGTCAAAAGAACAGAGCAGTTGGAAATACTTTTCGTGATGCATGAGCCGAGTTTCTGAATCAGATAATCACTGACTTGACACTAGTGTTGAAAATCTCGATCATGTTCCTTATACCGAGCACGGTAGATCCCCAGAATTATTTCAGACTAATGAAGATCTGTTATAAATTATTTAAATTAATCCCAGCGTGTTAAGAAAATCAAAACAAGATTTTTCTGAACGTTTCTCTGTGTAAGCCACAGCTTCTTCAGCAGATTTATTCGGATTTTTATTAATCATCAAGATATATAGTCAAAAATTTACATACATTAAAGTCAGTTTATTTGAAGGATTTGAGGATTTCATTCACATAAAGAAAGATTGACTTCTGAAGCTTTGCACATCTTAACCACTTCGAATGCAGTGAATAGGAAAGATGGGATAGACTTATCGCCTATATGGCAAACTCTTATGAAGCAAGACAAATGAAAAAATCAATCAGCACTCTATGAGCCTCCATGACCTTTTAAAACATATAGGATCATGTTTATCATATATGAATTCACATATTTTCCATATGACAAATAACATGTATACACACACACACACACTCATACAAAACTAATCTATACAATTTGAATAAGGCATTAAGAAGATAAATTTCGCGAGGTGATTTCATTTCGTAGTTTCTTTACAACCGCTTTACAACTAACATGGTTAACAACAATAAAATAAAGATCATGACAATTACTCAGTTAAATAAAACACAAAAGTACATACTAATGACCAGTCATATTTAGATAGGTGATGTTGTCTATGGTAGGCGAAGATTGAAGTCTATTGTTTTTTGTACACACAGTTTAGGCTGTATGTGATTAATCCAAAGTGCTTCCATCACCTTCAATAACCTTGAATTAGAGTTATGTGAAATAATTGTAAAACAGTCATTAATATTGATTTTGTGACCTGACATTAATAAGTGTTTTGCAATGGAGGATGCTGGATTTCTATTCAGATTACTGGCATTGGGATTTTCTATGTGATTTAGTAGCCATTTTGGAACATGTTCTTTCCGACGACATTGGAACATTCTGTTGGTTCTACCTATATAGGTGTCACCGCAGCTGCAGGTGAACTTGTAGATACAGTTTGAAGTAGAGTCCACAGATTAATCACATACAGCCTAAACTGTGTGTACAAAAATCAATAGACTTCAATCTTCGCCTACCCTGGACTACTTGACCTATCTGAATATGATTGGTCATTAGTATGTACTTTTGTTTTTATTTAACTGAGTAATTGTTATGAACTTTATTTTATTATTGTTAACCATGTTAGTTCAAATAAACTGACTTTAATGTATGTAAATTTTTGACTATATATCTTGATGATTAATAAAAATCCGAATAAATCTGCTGAAGAAGCTGTGGCTTACACAGCGAAACGTTCAGAAAAATCTTGTTTTGATTTTCTTAACACGCTGGGATTAATTTAAATAATTTATAATGAATCAATCTGACTCGGCGCTCAAATTATTCCAGGAAGTTCGTAACACCTACGGCCTGGAAACCTATAATGAAGACCTGTCCTACTTTTCCGATTCTTATATCAAGGTATGAAATAATAATGCATTTAATTCAAGCTTTGTATTCTAGTTTTCGTTACCATTCCTTTCTTCTTCGATTTCACATACCAGAGTTGAATTTATGATTATCATCTTCACTAAAGCTTAAATTTTGCATTAATGATTACTTTCAATGGAATCAGAATTATTCTGTATACTATCGAACCATGCATATAATAACTTCTTCATTGAACCTAACACGTGTGCATGTATGACTGAAGAGCTTTAGACCGCATATAAGTAGAAGCCGAACATTAATCATAGTAAAGTTGTTATCGACTCGGATTCTGTTTGTAAAAGTTTGTGAAAACATGAGGCTTCCTTAAATCTTCCCCTTTAGACAGTCAGGTCTCACAGCTGTAAACAACTGCTGCGCAGCACATACATCCTTTGGTCAAAATCCGAATATCACACCTGTGCCAAAAGTGATGGGGGACTCGATGAGCAATCAGTCCATTATGGCTGATACGACTTCCTAAATAAGTTTGGTGATAAATACGCTCAATAATTCCACTACCTGTAATTATACTTAGAATTGTTTTATACTACTTTTGTAGCATTGTCTTATATTTGATAAGGAAGAATAACAGGCACAAGGTGTTCAGTAGACTGGATTTTTTCAACATCTTCGCGCAGAAGGATTATTCCAGTAGCTTTGTTTAGCAACAGATGATACTTATTGTGATTATGAGTCTAAATAACAATCTTACTTTAGTAAATGTAATATGATATAGGGTAGGTGACTTTCCAGTTTTTTTGATAAGCGAAAGTCAAAACTAAAGGGTAGTGTGTCAGTAGTTTCGCGGGTGAAATTAACTTGGTCAATCAACTGACAGGTAATTGTTCATTATCACTCAAGCGACAAATATTACTCTGAACAACGAAAGTTACTGATTGACATTTGCATTCGCATAAGAAAATATAAAATATTGGTTGTTCCATTGGGGAATTTTTTTTATAAACACTTACAAACAACTTTCTTAAAATTCACACTGTAATCTTATCTTTCGGCCTTCCCAATATCAGTTAGACGCAGCAATGCCATACTTAACCTGACCAATGAAAGGAAAGCAGCTGCCAGAACTCAATAACTCAGCTTAATTTAAATTCATGGTTCACAAATTTACCTATGAATGATTATCTGGTTGTACAGATATCCTGTCGATGACTTCTAAATGTTCGTAAGCTCATTTTGAATTTCTATGGAGAAATATTAAAATAGTTTAGGCGCTCAAATTTCAAATATTACAAATCCCGTTGTACCTATCATAGTTGCAGCAATCAGGTAGTTGTATTAGCCCTCACACAAAAAAGACATGATCAACTTATGAATTGAATAGAAATGCGAGTGGTTTTTGAGTGAAATTTTCAGAAGTTTCAAGTATTTCAATCAAAACGGTTACTTTTAGGAGCATTATTACTAGACTCATTCTAATCTATAACTACCCACATAAATATTGAGACTAATTTACAAATTTTAATGTATTTATAATTTTTTGAATATATATTGGTGCTTAAATATCTTATTAGGAAGGAATCACACGAAATAAGTTTGCATTGAAGTAATTACAAAAACAATAAATGCAGCATGTCACTTTTTGAATTTAACAGCATTATTATCACAAATAAACATCCCATTTTGAACCGGTACTTTGCGATGGATTTGTAGAAGAATTATTGGACAATGAAGAAGTACCTTCTTCGAGATATGCATCATCGAAATTCTAAATTTAAAATAGAGATAACAGTAAATTATATGATCTTCTTATATGTTTACAAGAATAAATCAAATACATGCGACATATATAGGGAAGTCAAAGGCAGGACCGGGAAAACAAGATAGGCCTTCATTACTCTGGAATCAATGTGGAAATTTACTGCCCTCCTCAGTATACGGAACAATATCCAGATCTTCTACACTAACATGTTTCTATATGGTTGGGAGACTTGAAACACGCGTCATGAAAAGCATTTTCAACAGCCTACAGACTCTGATCAACAGCTACATTCGCCGGATACTGAAGATCAGATGGTTGGTCAGAAAGGATAAACAGTCAAAGAAGCAACCAAGAGACTATCACCCAACCAATACACAGAAGAAAGTGGAGATGTTCTAGATATATACTGAAGAGAATGTTGAATGACATCGCACGTCAGACCCTCTAGTGAAAGCTGAATTAACAGGAAACGGCATATCGAGCGTCCGATGACAACATGGAGATTGTGTGAGGAAGAGAAGAAAGCTTAAGGGTAATAGTGGAGCCAGCCAGAAAGGACTTCGGAGAAAAGAATAATAAGGAAATATGTTACTGGAGCTCTATGTACTACTCGGAACCCAAAGGAATAATAATAATAATATTAATTCCATCTAACCACCCCTAACTCTTTTTCAGTCTGTCAATATGTCAGTCAGTATTGCTCATCTGGTAAGTTGATGACTTGGCATGCGTAACTGATGCTTCAGTCGTCTCAATCGATATCACTTTGCAACCTCATCTACTGATCTTCCCTCGCTACTTAACACGCTACACCTAACATTATTACTGATAATATTGTAGTATCTACGATGAAAGATAGAACGCAGACACTTAAGTACTGCTGACCTTTACATCAAGAATGACAAGCAACAGCATAAAGACGAGTCTTTACAGTAAAAATTTAATGGTGCTAACCACTTGAAAATTCCCACTAAAAAAGAATTAAAACCCTCACTTATGAACAAAAAGTGTTGTTTCATTGCTTTACACTACTGCAGTCATCCAGCAATCTGCGTTCATTATATATATCAGGGAAAATACAAAAACGGCCCTAGACTTTTTACATCAAAAAGGAAATATGCCAGCGGTTGGTCTTACGGCTTTCACAATTTAACCAAAGATACTGGTAACTAAATCAATTACCTGATATAATTCTGAGTGACATGTGCGTTACTTATATTGGGCAATGACTACGACCGAAAAGCTGAAGGGGGCAATTATCTTGTACAAATAGCCTGCTGAATGCATAAACATGTAATTCAGGTGACAACCAATAGCTTTTTCAATTAAACACTACCTGGGATATAACAGAGAATTAGACTATGTATATTTAATCAGAAAAACTAAAAGAATTCCAAGAAATAAAGAAGTGGTTAGCGGCTACATAACAAGAAATGTGAAATGTCATTGATCTACAAACAGGGTTTTGTGGAAACAATTTAGCTTCCCTAGTTAATTCCTTCACGTTTCAAGTGGGATGTAGAGATTTGAGCTTGAGCTCTGAGGAATTAGTAGTGTCTGACGTTTTTACACAGTGGGGTTGCTAGCCTCTTTACCTAGTAAGATAGGTTTAGGAGTACAGCAGCCGGGAAGCAATCGAGTATTCTATCACTGAACAATAGACGCACTTAGTTACCTAAGTGACTGCATGAAATAGCATGAAACTTTTTCTGCAAGGCAATTCAGTTATACCTGCTCAGTGTACATAAGATCCAGTCAAACAATTTACACAGTTAAAGGTTGTAACTATAAATCAGCATATAAGTATTTACCAGACGTGAGAAATTTTCTCCAGTGCCTGTAGATTTTTCAGCTCGAGAATCAGATGAGTTTGAATAAGGATGTAATTTGTATGAAATCACCTCAGTATCTATATCCTCATTTTCTTGACTTGCAGAATCATTATCTTCGAATACTAAGTCCTCTTTAACTGTAGTTTCACAATGTAAATATTTGTTTGGATTGAATCTTAGTAGAACTGGCTTTCCAAATCCAGGCAGCTCCATCTGACGTTGAACACCTTGTTTGTTTAATTTCTGTACAATTTCACGACATTCTTTTGCACTTCCTTCAGCGAATACCTAAACGACCAAGATAAATGAACAACTGCTGTCAGTGATTAATATCAACTGAACAGGTAATAGAAGCAAGGAAATACATGAATACATGTGTTATCAAACTCTTCAAAATGTGTTTAACAATGTAAATCTGTTAAAGCTTTCGTCACTCCAGTGCATATTCTGCTAACATTAGATCGTGATAATTGGCTATAACCTCTGACTTGAATATAATATAAATAAACTAATGACAGCAATTTATAACATGGCTATACAATAATCTAACACCACAACAAATTCATCGTGAATTATACATCAAAAGTGCTTTAAGCATTTTAAACATATGACCTTGTCACACTATCACATGACGGGTTATTCATATAATAATCAACCTATCAGTGATATGTACGACAAATGCTTCATACTATTATGACAGTACACAATTTTGTTGGAATGATAACATTTCTCCACTTGTACTGAAATCACTTGGAATCTATTGTGTGTGAGTGTTAGCAGAGTTGTACAGGAATTAAGCTGTTGTACTGGGTAACAATCGCAAGAGCAGTAAACATGAACTAAGGTACTAGTTGTAATTATAAAATAATTTAAAAATAAGCTGTTTTAATCAGAACAAAACTGAGTATGATTACAGACTTTAAATTCTTAAAGTAAACAGTGTTCAGCGATTTTTAATGTCTGAAAGTCTTATATTCAATGAAAAACTGTCATAAGGTTTGTGGTCTGAAGTCAGGACTTTGCACCGAAATGCATCCACTTTAAGTTGCCAGACTTTGCCAGTTTCGGCTTTATAGAGTTTTTAGAATTACCATTTTAAATGATAAAAGGTGATATGGTCTTGTTAACTGTAGGCAAACACCCAAGTGGGGGATTCGAGACCCATTTAGTTAAATGAATAATGGTGGTGTAGAGTGATTCTGCATTAGTTTAAGAATGGGGAAGTCACTGAATAAGTCAACAACTCCTATTTTGGAAGTTGCGTCTCCCCAAAGACCTGGTTGTTGAAGAAAACCAATTAGGCAAGAAATTCCTGCTTGTCATCTTTAATGCAGTCATCTTCGGTAAGCACGAGATATTTGTCTACCGATTGAATGATGTGTGGTGAATAGTAGTTTTCTGTGGCTCACTTCTCGATTGGAAAATAACGATTGAAAATAAAAGATATTAAGTGATTACGTCCTTGTTCCACGACTCACACTATTGCGGTGGCTAGACGCACTGATTGTTAAGAAACAGGTAAATAAGCCTATATGGATATGAATCGTTAACAACTGGGATGCAATCTACAAATAATGCGCCGTCAACTTCGCTGACAATAAGTGTTGGCTAAAGTAGAAATTGAGATCCATGAAACCACAACATAGCACTAATTGATTATTTTTTATCTGAGAGAGAGAGGAAGTTAAACTGAAGATATTTGCGAAATCCCAACTGACAATAAGATCATGGTACTGAATTATGACAATTTTTTTAGGATAGTTATTTGCTTCTGGGAAGAAGTAATTTCATGCATAAGATGAGGCGTTATTTCACCTGATGACTGCTGTCATCAGGACAACCGTGGGGGCAGATAGACTATTCCACTACTAAGTTGGGAATGGGAGAGGTGAATAGAAGATAGTTAATGCTCAAGTAGTTAGTCAAGTACGAAGAATCCATCATTGCATCAGTTTATGTACATGTCTTCGATTAACTAGATGTACATGTCAGGTAACTTTGAAACCTTTAGGTGCCTAGCTTTTTGATGAAAACGCCTGGTGTTCATTCACTTATATAAGTGTTTTTGTTAAGTCGCATTCAATTCTTACTCGATTTTTTAGCCTTTTCCTTTTCAGAGTGGTCTTATCTGAACTGTAATAACATCCATTTTGAGTCTTATGTTCATATGTTAGTCACTCACTTTCCGAAAAACATCTTTTTTCGTGGATGATATCAAAGCAAAATTGTGGTCTTATTGGAAACAAGTGTAACTCACTTTTAAAAACGATTGTTTGCACGAACAAACTTTGCAAACCCAATTTTTTGACTTTTTAGACTGATGAACTTGAAATAAGAAGCATTTTGAACAGCTTAAAACCCAAAAAGAAACTGGCATTTGTTGATCTAAAGTGAATAATAAATCATCAGTTTCATCGATGGAAAAAGTGAATTATCTGCCTATACATTTTCAAAGTTTTTGAATACCTTATAGCAATTTCAAAGAATTAAAAAGTGTTAAGTTCTTAAATTTCTTCTGAATTAGAGAATTGAGCCATATCTCCGTTAACTAATGAATTCACTTTGAAACAGCTTTAATGTAATTAAGAATATTTGTAGTTACAGTGGTTTTTCATGATGGTGTATTCTTTAACTCAGATGATTTAAGTCTTGGCTTTCAGTCTCCTAGACAACATCTTCAGCCACAGCGGAATAAGATCTGGTAAATAAGAGATTCACGAATAAATATCTAAGATAACTTGTAGATAGTCAAGCCAAACACTTCGCAAATTCCAGATGTTTCCAATGATGCCAAGTGCACAGTTACAGAAGACTTCTTTAGAAGACGATGGCTACAGCTAATAAATACCGTGAAATCGCTATGTCTTCCATAAATGAGAAAACTGGACACGTTTTTATCTGTGAGATAAAGCCTAAATGACATAAGAAGTACATCTAATTGTCAACTATTTTCCCCTCTGAATTATGGTTCCATCTACTGTGGACATTACGACATATTTCGGTGTATTCACGCATAAGTTTCCCAATAATTCATCAATCCTTCGTATACAACGGTTTATCTTCCCTGGATTTTTTCCCAATAGTGAAATGCGTAGAGCACTTCACTACATGCTATTTGAAGACCTTAAAGCAGGGCTTCGCGTCTTATGTGATTCTGATCTCATACTAACTCTATAGAAGGCGGACGAAGTATCATAGCAAAAGTCTTCCAGAAGTTGATCTTCAAGAACTAATCAGATAAAGAGAATGCTATGAAAAATCACTCCAAACAAAGTCATGCCTGTTTTTTTTACTTTTGAGAGGGTGAATACAGTATTCTACATATTTACTAGGTACTTTCTTGTAAATCCATAATGTTAGGCCTCTTAAGATTAAAGTTTAGGCTTAAGGTTAAGTTTAGGGCTAAAGTTAGAATAATTGTTAGAGTTAGAAGTAGGTGAAAGAATAGTATCAGATTAGTTTTAAAAATTTATCAATGGATTTCAAAGTACCATTAGCTACAGTCACCTGGATGAGTGCATACATCGCGCATAGTATGACTTCTCTATAGATCATCTGTTGTGATTGGAAGACATTCTTAAAACACATAAGTGACAACTATGCAGTGTAATATCACGTTTGGGCAAGGTTAAACTATCACAACGAAAACCACAGTAACCTTGAACAACCAGTCTGATTTCAGACGCAAAATATTAGCATATTTGTTGAAAAATACACTATAAAATATTGCAAACACAATTTTACATTGTAGAATTGTAGACCGTGTTTTAAGAATATCTGCCGGTCACTACACAGATGATCTATAGAGAAATCGTACCATGCGCGACATATCCATTTATCCAGGTGACTGTAGGTTATGGTACTTTAAGATTCACTGATATTTCTGACACTAGTCTTTAACCTACTCTTACTCTAACCGTAGTCCAAACTTCTGAACATAAAACCTAACCTATTGACTCTAAATTATAGCAGCCTATAATGAAACTACCTAGTGAAGACCTAGAGACCAAGCAGATGCTTCAGATATAGAAATGAGTAATTCGAAATAAACACCTATATACTAGCAGTACAGAGTTAAAAATAGCCACATAGGTTAATATTCTTGTATATGTTCCAATAAAACCTCGAAAGTTACAGGTCAAACTCTATTCACGGCAGCAACTCAGTCCTAACATACTGCACACTACAAACCACATTTTGACCAATCCCCGCACCACTCATCTTGGAGTCTACCAGAGCTAAAGCAGTCGCGTGGCATAAGTTCACCGAAGATCTGGAACCTCTACCTTACAATCAAGAAGCGAGCTCAGAGAAATCACTGGTTTATACTGGCTCGTAATCAGGATATTGGAATCTCTCACAGGAGTCCTCAGAAACACATTGGACCCATTTCTGATCACAAATTCATAAAGTTCACTTGTCAGCTCGTTAGGTAGTTTTTTATAGGTTGCTATAGTTTAGAGTCATTTCTAGCATTAACCCTAGAATCAAAACCTTAATCAAAAAGCTGTAGCCCTACCTAGCACTACAGATTAAAAGAAAAAGTACCTAGTAAATACATAGAACACTGTATCCACCCTCTCCAAGTTCAGAAAAACAGATATGACTTTGTTTGGAGTGATTTTTCATAGCAATTTCTCTTTATCTGATCAGTTCTTGAAGGTCAACTTTTGAGAGACGACTCTGGCACTTTAACTTCGCCAGCTTGGGTTGTGAGATAAACAGATTACATAATTCAGTTTAAAGCCATTGAAAAAATACATCTTTAAGCTAAAGTCAGGCTTTTCAAACAATTTTACGATGGAGATTCGTGGAATTCTACGACAACGTAACTGACCTACCGAAAATATCGAATTTTCCGCGTAAAATGTCTAGTTTGAAGTGCCGCTTTTCACAAGCTCGCTACAATCTCGCGTATTTGAAAGATTATTTCGTATATTACTTCTGTTTATTTCAGCATAAGAAAGACAGATCAATACTTCTCCGATATATATCTGGTTAGTTTTTCTTTTGTTGACTTGACTAGTTACTTGGCATTATAACTGCCTCATTATCTGTGATTGTATTTTAGTTTCTTTTTTTCTGATTGTTTAGTTAAAAATGCTGCTTCATGGTTGTGCAACTCAAGGCACTTTACTTTTAGGGTAATAACTTCGTATTTGCCTTCCAGTCCTAAATTGTGAGTACTGGAATACCACAACATTTGGTGTAAAGAGAACATTGAGGATTCCATTATGGGTAAATTTTATTTTGATAGAGTCTCACAGTGTTATACAGTAAATATTACTGTATAACACTGTGAGACTCTATCAAAATAAAATTTACCCATAATGGAATTACACTCTACCACAGTGCCCAAGTTTTATTCTTATATCAAGAACATTGAGGAATCGAAAGAATTTATGAGTATGCCACTGGAGTCGGATTGGGTATGTCGATGACTAAAAACTGCACTTTGTAGGGCATTGCGATACATATTATCACCAAGTCACCTTTTTTGTATGTACAGTTCATTTGGATGTACATAGAAAATATGTTGCTGATAAACTACAAGTTGATATCTCTCCAAACTTGTTCAAATATCTCACAGCAGAAAGTAGATCTTCAGAGTTTATTAGTGCTTTACTGTGAAGCGCAGTTATCTACTTCTTTCTTAATAAATTGATTGATGGCAAACTTAGTGACTAGGTTTTAGAAACATAACTTTAGAGAGACGTAGTAAGTCATTTGCTTCGAACCCTAATGTTATGATCTCTGAATTAGTGAGATCTGACAGAAGTGAAGAGATAAGATACAACATAGTAATTTCTTTAGATCATTGTGATTATATCTTCTGTATGCCAGTGGTATGAGAAGTACTAACGATTCTTTCCGCTTATGTTAAAATAGTCATGCCGGTAATCATACGTGTGGACACTTCCAACCAGTTCCAGAATTCATGAATCAAGTTTTAGTTGGCTAGTTGTTATTTGGACTATGTTTTCTAAATTTCACCTCGTGAAAAATCTTCATAAAGTGGTAAGCATACTACTGATTTTTTAATCAAAGTTCCTTCTTAATATCCTTGAGCGTCTAAAACCACTGGCTATAAATCAGTGTCGCTTTTGAGTCGGAGCTTACTGTGACATCTAGGTAAATGTGGTGGTCTGAGATGTGAACCAAAATATATGCGCCTGAGGAATATAGTAGCTCCATTTAATAAGTTTATTGGAAGAATATATTCTTCAGGCCAGTTTAACTTAGTTCTGGGATCTGTTTTAATGTCAGTATGTCACTTTTTCCTTCATTTGTCCCAAAAATTTTAGATTGTCTGAATAGACAGCCTCCAGATATTTGCTACGCCTGGGTAATCTACCGACGTGAAGAATAAATAAAAAATCGGAATACAGTACCTTGCAGTCCACTGCAGTCATCCGAAAGTGTTTCAAGTTGTTTCTTTCTCACTTTCTCCCACCAATATGAGTCCCATCCATGACTGATATATTATTCTGGGAGACTTGTTAGTATGAGTGCTGTACGGATTCTTCAGTTCGTTTGCTCTGTGTTTATGCTGGTCCGGGACAGCACATCCGCACCAAACTTAAAAGAACAATGTTGACAGGCTTCCTAGGGATGAGAGGTGTGAGTGCTATGAGGCGGGTCGTCTGGGTTTTCACATATGCGTCTCTACTCCAGTGATGTCGCAATTTATAGCAGCTTGCTGTCGAGCTAACTCCCCGATACTGTTATCTCTTGGTTTTGGGACTCCGAAGAGGCTATCATAGATGACACCAGCTGCTATGGGAGAGGATCGTGCATTTGAGTGGTTTTATGCGCGCTGGCAGCGACTTGTGTAGTGACATCTAAAACTTTTGAAACAGCCGAGTTACAAGGCTGGGCAATGGTTTCTAAAACGCAAAATGAAAAAAGTAAAAGGTGAAGCTGGTGCTCTACAGTTGAGGCTTTTGATGGACACGAATTGCATTTTAACGGCAACGGACACTGAATCATTCTCCAATCTCGAGGCCTTGTTATTACCTTGGGTTCTAAAAGGAACACAGGGATTCAGCAATGCATCTCTACTTCCTCCTGTTCTCTGAAATTTCCTTCAGCTGGCTCCGCGACTGAACATATGCTTTCCCCTTCTGCAAGTCATTGTCATTTCCACATCCAGCCCTCCATTTCCAATTTGGGCTCCACTCAAGGGCATGCCCGCTGCATAATGTTACTTCATGGTCTCCACAGTCGGTATCTATTCAATCTGCATATCTGTTTGGAAATAGTTTCTTAAATGGTTTGTCGCCAGATTCAGTTCTTGGCAAACTCTTCTCGCTTCAAAAGTAATAACTGATTCAAATCTCTGTCGAATATATTCGCAGTCGTGTCTGTTTGATCATGATAATCTTACATGAAATCTTGTGCAATTTACATACATGCACAGAATGTACAGAATTAAGGAGATTCTGATCCGAAAGGGTGAGAAGTCGTTATGAATCTAGTGGGTGCTTTGGAATGGTCACCACCCTCCTGCTTAATGCAACAAGTTGGTCTAAAACGGGATTGAGGTGTCTGCGTTAGGATAAATGTTCCTTCGAAGTCATTGTGTGACCAATGACCTCGATCCAGCCCAGTAATTTTGTGAAATGACAGTGACGAGAATGTGTTTCCTCGAACTGATTCACCTTTGAGAACTAAATGACAAATTGAAAAAGTAAGAGTCTTCATTTGTCGGTCAAACCAGTGAAAATATAGATGACTTCAAGATCTGTTATATCAGCGACAAGCGGTTGTTATGCCAAAGAACACATTTTTGGTCTAATTTATCACTGCAGTGGTTTCTCAAACCCTTGTTCACTACATTTTCTTTTTGCCGATAAGAAAAATCTCATACCCTATAGAACTAGTGTTTAAAATGGTTTATACAAAAAGCCCGTGGTTAAAGTGATTTCATATGCTCATTTTAAATTTGTAGGCGCGAATTTATTTAATGTGTAAACAGTTTGTCAGTTTAATATGTTTAAAACACATTTATCGTCCGATACAATAAGTTTCATTTGTGGAATACTTAGTTAGGAAGAGCTGAGTTTCAGAGATTGTTATTAAGACTGGGTGGTCCATATATTTTGCCTTAAATCGCCACAATTGTTAGCCTTCCTTAAAACGCTTAAAGAACTTTCTTATTAAAGTGAATTATCATCAGAATTAATTTATAAAGAAAGCGTGGTCGTAAACTAAAAGAAACTAATAAATATGAGTCTGATTACTTCCTCATCATGAATGCTGTGGTTTTATGTATTTCATGTGTACTCAGTTTATAACATACATATTGATCCACTTCTAGCTTTGATTTCACACATAAATTGTAGTCATTTTGCATGTGCGTGTATGTAGGTTTCATAACTGCCACTGATAGATGTCCATAGAATTCTAGCACAAAGTTGATACTTGTCCTTAAGGGCTTACAATGCATCAATGAGTGCTTTTTTGTGTGTTTAGTCATAGAAACAATAGCGGTTTTCCAACCTTAAGGGTAATCAGTCTAGTGAATACAGAATGTTAGATTTGTAAGAGTTAGACTTGGGTTAACTTCGACCTAACAATAACCACTTTTACAAAACTTCTTCACCGCTTAGGGCCTTAATCGTACTCTGCCTAACGTGCAAGTACTAACGAACGGAATCAAAGTTAAAAGACCTGAGATGGCAAGTGTGACTGGAACAGAATTGTATATACACAAAAGAGATATAGAATTTGATAAGAAATAAGAAGTACACACTTATCTGCAGGTGAGGCGGTGTAAGCTCGGAGAGTGTGCTAGGTGAAAGCACAGCGAGAGAGCGAAACCGAAACCGTACAGGAGGTTCAGGAATACAAAGTAGAAGTGGGTTTAAAAGGTCAGGTGAGTTCGTTCAAACAAAAGTCCGAAGGTACAATGTACACTACAGATTTGTGCTGCAACCACTCCATAGATCACTGCAGTACTCTGAAACAGTGGTCATTATATTGCTAACCATAAGCAAAGCAGTAGAGAATAAGAAAACTATAAGCAAATATTCGTATACACAACCAGATTATTTGATTTCATTTCTTCAGTAACCTTTGCATCTTAACCTGCTACAGCTATAACAACTTCATTTCCCAGTTAAATCTGATAGATATGAGTCTTGTCTTTCTTTTTTCCGTCTTAACATTACAGTTTTCCATTTTGTAGAACTTTAACAATCAAAGATTTCGCTATTGATTCATTACTAGACAGTTATTTCCTTCATTTTTTTCTTTTCATGTAAACACAGTCGCTGTCCTCGTAGAATGAATACTTATATAAACTCATTGAAGTCATTACAATTTACTAAAATCGGTGATATAAGACAGTCGCATAAATTTCGAATAATATTACTGAACTTGACGAAAAACTGTCTCAGTTAAGTTACTCCTTCAATTAAATTAAATGAAAGAAATACAAGATTCTAATGTGTCATAGAATGATTTTACTTCCAGAGAACATTTTTCAAGTACAGCACAGTGCATTTTGATTTTCATCAGTCTATAATAATAGTTACATGATTCCATCGTGAGCTGACATTGGTTACAGAACCATTGGAAAACAGCTATTTCGTCCTAGTTTGGGACTCTTCATCAGCACGCACCCACCGAGGTTTGAATCTGTCAAATCCCTACAAACGACTACTATAATAATAGTATTTGTGGTGTTTCTGCCTGACTCACGCTGAATCTTGCACAAGTTAGAGTGTTCTAGCAACTTGTCTGACTGATAAATGGCTTGCAATAAACGATAATGAAGCAAACGGGGATCCCAATTTTGGTAGAAGTAACCACAATGAATAGTAAACAAATTTGTTCATGAGGAATAAAAGTTATGCAGATAATATTTTTATAACTTAGTTGGTGAGGTATGGATGTTCAAGGAACTCTGAACTTGTCCGTGCTAACCAGCGAAATGGGAGTGAGAATATGCCTAAAACCCATCCAAAATCCTTAGCCAACGTGACAGTATAATTAGTTATCAGTTAATCACTTTGAATTTAATTTTTAATCAGTGTCAGAATATCTTTGGTGAAATCTGACAGAAACTGCCTTTTCAAGCTTAAATTGAAGGGACAAATAGAGGGAGAGAGAAATCTCCATAATCTGATGGGACAATCTTTGGTATCCGATCTGATGACCAACTGTTTTTCAAAGTAGAACTTAACACATAAATGCATCAGTTCACGTTATCTTAACTCATATAGCACACAGAGTTGGATAAAATCAGAAAAATCCAAAAAAACCGCGGTGAGAAGAAATGCGAAGGAGGAAGAACATTTCCATGGAAGAACGATAGAACTTAGTCAACGTGGGAGATTACAAAAAGTGAATGTATATGCGCCAGTGAGTGAGCTCCAGCCAGGCAGTCTACATCTCTCTATATGGCCTGCTCAAGATAAAAGTCAACGACATTATGGATTGATGCAAGCCTTGGTTTGACCACTCCTAACGCTTTTCCAACCTGATCCTATGTCAGTCAACATTACTTAACGAGGGAAGTAGTGGCTCAGCATGCGAAAGACGCGTCTTCATGATCTCACTTGACGTAGCTTCATTACTTCGTCTACTTACCTGCCCTCCTATATAACACTCTCCACCTAACCTAGATGTGACTCAACAATATTACACTAATTAAGAGAGAATTTAGAACGCCGACATATGTAATGAAAGACAGCTAGTCAGAGTTCATAAAACTAATAAAATTAGGCATCGTCTAAAATACCGTTTGTCCCTACCAGGACTAACAAGTCCTGTCCTCTTATTTTCACGTGGGTCCAGTGAGTCGGAAAGTATTTGAATGAGGACCGCTGAATTCGGTCTTCAGTCGATTAGCATGCTGCATTTCATTACTGAACTCTGATTCCAGAATAATTATTCTAGAATAGTTTTCAGATGCCTGTTAGAGATAATAATGTAAATGCTTTACAAGTCAATAGTTTTTGTATGTCTTCTGGTGTGCAAACAGTAAACTGTAGTAAATAATTAGTGTCCACATTAAAATCTTGGGTAATAATACGCCGAGTGATAAACTTCTTTATTCTCATACACTTTTGAAAGAAACAGAAGTATAATAGTAATAATAATTTATCGAAATATTCACACAGAGATTTGCTTTGTTTTTTGTTGATGATACAAAAACACAAGCATTTTTCCAAGTAAAATATGCCATGTACAATGTCGCATCTTCTCTCTTTTTCATCGGTTTCATGTAGTCTTTCCTGAAGTGGCATATGACATTCTTAGGTTTCATACTGCATGCTTTCTGTTTTGAATATTGCTATTCAATAAAGAATTTCAGTCTATTCAAAGAATGCTTATTTTCATCTTCTATTGCAGTTTTCATCTTCTTAAAAAGACTGTCACTGAGGAATCAAAAAAAAAAAACAAACAGAACAAAACAAATAGATAATAGTGGCTTTTCCTTGCCATAAATGAGAAAGTGGAAATTTGAAGTGATATTTTTTTAAAAATCAGTAAAAATACAAATTTCAGTGAATTCAGTTATTGTTAATTATTATTATTATTATGTAAATCTCTTTTTAGGCCTTTCCTTTGAAGCACCTCGAAATAGTGATGCAGTTAAATTCATTGTAGAAAACCGATTTGCTCTGGTCAAGATTTGTGGAATTTTATTGGCTTGTTGAGATTGAGACACTGTATTATTATTCTTTTGTACTTTGCGTCTAGTAGAATTAAAATCTATGAAGGATTAAAAAAGGTGGGAAATAAAAAATAGGTCATTTTGAGCAATTCATAGTTTAAAACAAATTTTCAAGATTCAATAGGGGAGTAATAATGTCGTTATCACCTGGGACCCTTAGCTTTGTGGATAGAGCGGCATATTAAGAATCCAAACGTTGCTCACTAAAATTTTGCCACTTATCACGTTGCCATTTCACCTTCAGTCATCATCTACTACATCTCTATCAGTCTGTCAGAGCAAGTCCTACCACGCGGTCAACATCCTGTCCCCCCCTTTTCTAATTCACAATGATTACAAATGAGAATTAGATGGACAGCTAGTGTTATGAGGATGTTGTGACGAAAGTTGGATTTCAATCACTGACATCATAGTTAAGCATTATCCATGGTGGTTGAAGTGATAAGATAAGCCGGTTAATAACTTGGTCTCGTATCTCAGTGGTTTTAGTTATCACAAGGTCGTTTCTGATAGCTATCAGATATTTTATGTGTGTAACAAAAGATGCTGTCAGATGTCAATAATTCAGAATGTAGCTTAAATTGTCAATTCTATAACTGTTTAACAGATTTGCGTGAAATCAGTGAAATCTATTATGCAAATCTGTACAATAAAAACAACTATAAGACATGATGATATTGATGATATTCCTGATTATAGTGGACTAGACTATGCAACAGAGAAGACAGGAATATGTGGAGCCAATAGAAAGATCCTTGCAAATATTTGAATTTTTCAGATAACGTATGCCTAATATCTCACAAACTCGCGAATCTACAAGCAAAAACCTACAAGTTGGCGGAAGAGGCAGCGAATACAGAACTTCAGGTGAGCATACAGAAGACAGAGGTGATGATGATATCCAACTAATAAAAATAAGCATCAATCAGCAACGGGAGTAATCTAAAACTAGTCACTTATTTCACTCACGTGGGCAGTATCATTTTAATTACAGATGACATGAATGAGAATGTCGCCATTTTGAAACGAATGTAGATATCTACGTCAGTCAGCACAAAGAAGATCCGAATTTTCAACCAAAATTTTATGTCATTTCTTCTAAATTTTTCAGGGAATTCGCGTGCACATCACTAAAAGCATTTCCAACAGCTTGCTGCAGACTTTCATCAACAACTGCATCTGCTGGATGAGTACTAAAGAAGGGGTGTGCAACAAGGAACTCCGGCAACCAACCAACCAATGATGTGTTGCCCAAAAAATTAAGCGAAATCAACGAGGATAGTATGGATATACGCTGAAGTGACCATTGAGTGAGGCCACTTGCCAAGTTATCTAGTGGACCGCAATGGGAAGCGACGCGTCAGGTGTGGGTCTGGGGGTCACATGAGAGACATCATATGGAGACAAAATGAAAGACTGTGGACAGTTGTTGAGTCATGTGAAGTGATGTCAATGAACCAGGTGCAATGAAGATGGCCTGCTGAAGCTCAGGATTCATACTCCAAATGCAAGGGGCGAATAATAATGATATTAATCGCCAGACTAATGTATTAAACACCGTTTCATTACTAACAGTGACTTACGTGGTTTTTATCCGTTGATGAATCATGTCTACTATTCTGCGGTTGTATTAAATTCTAAGTTACTCATCTGATGCTTCTAGGTAATGGCGAAGATACTCCATTTTAATAGCGTTGTGTCTTACATAGCACATAATCATCACACTTTCATGTCACTAAGCCTAGCGTCCATACTGCAAACTTAATGGACAGGTTAAAGTCAGGCATTTGGAGAATAATTCATACACACGATTCACTTTCATGGAATATAACTCATCACTAAGTTCGAGTGATTGAGTGCGCCTCTTTCTTGGACAGAATACGTACACCTTATTAGTTATAGATATACCTTGTTGATAAAACTCAACAGTTATGAAACCCAAAGAGGAGTACAAATTTTTGCTGACTGGTTAGTAAAATAAGCTGTATGTAATAAACATTGTATGACAGAATTCCAGAAAGATATTTTTGACTTAAGTATTTAAAATCTACAAAGTGTTTCTATTGTCTTCGGGCTTCATCGAACTACCTATAGGCACCACTTATTAGAGAATATAACCACATTTGTTAGTGGATGTTTTTCGATCGGGTCGCTTTCGTTCATTCATGTTTCATGATCTTGCTCTAGTCCATCATATGAGTATTTATTTTTTATTTTTTTAATTTTTATTTACAGCTTGATTCCACACTGTATTTTCAGTAGAAGTATAGAATTTTCAGCATGGATATCGGTAGCCCAAATTCAGGCATACCATAGATATCGGGTGTGCGCCGGCAGGGGATCGAACCCCGGACCATGTGCATGGTCGGCGAGAGTCCTAACCACTGTGCCACCGACGCACACATTATGACATGATCTAAAAAAACGTCCTCACTGTCATTTTGAAACAAGTATTCGATTTATTTCTAATACCACAGGACTCATTCTCAAAGATTCTCAGTAAATTAGACACTTTCTCCATTCATTTAATAATGTAATGTGTCTAGTATCCTTCACTGCGAATTATTGTGTATGATAATTTCTTCTCTAGTCGATAGAATGAGCACAGTTTAGGGTGAGACTTAAGCAACTGGGTATACACAGGAAGTAATTGCATAATTTTGGATGCTTGGAAACACTAGACTTGTTACTATTTGCATTAAGCACATGCAGCCATCACCACCCAAGAACAGTAATGCTGATTGAAGGGAAGTGAGATTTTTTTTAAACAACTGAAAGACATACCCTCAAAAAGAAAGATTGGCAGGTTTGGTTGCAAACAGAGCTAAAACTAATTTCATAAAGATTTTAGTCATCAGTTACTGGAGACGTTCAGTAAAACTGGTGAACATTGCTAACATCTGTGCTGACAAGCTCATTCTTCTTCTTCTTATAGAAATTTCTAATCATTTTCTATTGCTGAATTATTTTGGTCTTCCCCTTGTTTATGCTCTTCCTGTATTTTATTGTCTTCTCAATTCCGTTTGTCTTCTCCTAATTTATTGTCGTTAAGTGTTACATTTTAAATTTACGAGCTATTTTTAAACATTGAAATACTTTCAGATTATCACGGTGGTTGGGTGTCTGACTATGAATGGTACTGAGAAAGTTTGAGTAATTTCAAAGTTAACAGTTAGATATGATTGACAAGATTTGTAGCTCAGGTGGATGATTTCGATGCAGTTGTGTTCTCTGAGTTGGATAGTTTATTTGAGAAGCTTTTATCGTCCTACTAGACAACATCTTCAGCAAACACTTCAATCTGAAATGAGCTTTTAGATTTCTCCGCGAGTTTATTAGGCATCTCTCCCGGTGACTTTGAACGTAATTGGTTGCTTTTGTGTGTTTTCACACCCTTTAGGCTACTTGTATTGGAACTGATTGTTTCCTTGACTTGAACTTCGACCCTTTGTGTGTGAGATTTCCTTCTTATCGATTGGTAAATTTTATCTAACCGTCAAAAGATATGACATCCACTGCCTCAAATCGCTGCATACAGACAAGCGCGGACATCAATTCGACTGGGACAACGTTCAAATATTAGACAGAGGAAACACCAAGAATAATAGAGAACTTTTAGAAGCCTGGTATTCCAGTAGATCGTCAATTAAAAGATGCATCGAGATAGACAAAACTTGCCAATCGATAAGAAGGAAATCTCACACACAAAGGGTCGAAGTTCAAGTTGAGGAAACAATCAGTTCCAATACAAGTAGCCTAGAGGGTGTGAAAACACAAAAACGACCAATCACGTTCAAGGTTACCGGGAGAGATGCCTAACACTTCAAATTGAAGTATGCGCTGAAGATGTTGCCTAGTAGGACGATGAAAGCTTCTCAAATAAACTATCCAGCACAGAGAATACAGCTACATAAAAAAGTTAATAGTTTTTATTTTCGGTAACAGTGACAATGATCTTTTTGAATTTAAGATGCCATTTCAGAGTAACTAAAAGTAACTAGCAATTGTAAGTTATGAGAATTCTTCATTATTTCAAAAATCATTTTCGTCAAATAGGTGTAACTTTCTTAACACTATTCATTAGTGACCTAAAATGGTGAAACTCACGTCTGTTTGGGCTTAGTTCTACACTCTTCATAAGTTAATCACCCTCTTCCAATATCGATCAATCAAATCTTCATAAAATTAACACATTATTTTGAAATTATTGTAGATGAATAATCAAGATGATCAGAAACTAACCAAAATTACAGAACGATTAAGAACTGAAGGGGAAATGCATATTGTTTCCGTTTTAATATGAGACTGTTCAGAAGCGCGCACTTATTATTCCATCTAGGATCAAATCCAGACGCTGATTCGCCAACGACCTAGCCTTGTAACCTGAACCTCCTGTGTATAATCCCTGGTGGAGTTATGAGTGCCTACTACTAAGTAGCCACAGGCCAGGACGAAACAGCTGTTCATCACTCCTGAGTTTTCAGTATTTATCTAACTGAACTCTGTTCGTCATCAAACTTGCAGTCAAATCCTTACAGATTAACCAAAAATGTTTACATTATGTGATGCATTTTAAGGAACTATTTGTTTTAATATAAAAGCTGAATAGCGATCTAAAGCCGAATTATTCTAAGATTTTTATTTACGAATCATAATTATAGTTTTCGTATTATGGCAACTGACATAAGCATATTTTTGAGCATGAAAAGACATTGACTACAAATCGCGACATCATACTCTTCAAACAGTGACTTTTAGGAGTTTAGTGCTTTTTTAAAACATATTTTCATCACTACTGTCATCATTATTAGTTACATTTTGGCACTGGTTTAAATTATTTCAATCATCTTCTCGGTGTCATTTATATTGAAAATAACTTATTAATTGTATTAAGATGACTAATCCATAAGCAGATAAGATCAAATTTCTTTTTTTTACTATTACTACTGTTTTCCGCCTTAATCTAAAGTTAACAGTCAAACGTTACTTTAGCGTAAGAATAGAATTTGGGCACAGCCTAAATAAGTGATAACATGATTGGGCGTATACAGTTATCCACAAACCGCAGTGGAAACAAAGGATATTCCTAAATATTTACACATCACTGATTAAAACGAAAATGAAAAACAACAACAACAAACAAACAAACAACATACAACAATTGTGAATCATTTCCACATGGGATAAGTAGTGTGACAAGTTATTTTTCCTTAGTCAAGAATATCAGCTTTTAGCGCTACAAATATAAATAACTAGACTTTGCAGTAAAATTAGAAAAAAAGATACATATCACAATCACTATGATACTGTTTCAATAACGTGATGATGTAACTCATGCGAAGGATGTAAATATGACCATTTATGACTAAAATAAATGACATGATGAAGATGGGAATCCTAATGTAACGGTGACTTCATAATTAAAGAAATTTTCGTTGTATACTTCTGAAATAAAATTTTATTGAATGTAGAGTCTATGCTTCTGTAAATCATATAGTATGGTAAACCCAACTCATAGTTTTCTTCCTAAAAGTGTATTTGAGCATATTTATCTGCAGGTGGTTAATTGCCAACTTCAGATATGATCAAAGCCAAACTTTTCATTCTGAGAGAAATTTTAGAAGTGGTTTTCATGCACTTGTCATTCTTAGATATGATGGAGAAGATTTGTAGCTCAGGTGGATGATTTTAGTGTAGTTGTGCTCTCTGAGTTGGATGATTTATTCGCGAAGCTTTCATTGCCCTACTAGGCAATATCTTCAGCGCATACTTCAATTTGAAGTGAGCCTTTAGATTTCTCTATGAGTTTATTAGTCATCTCTCCTGGTGACTCTGAACGTGATTGGTTGTTTTTGTGTGTTTTCATACCGTCTAGACTACTTGTATTGCAATCGGTGTTGATTGTTTCCTTGACCTGAATCTTGACGTTGGTGTGTGATATTTCCCTTTTATCCATTGGTAAATTTTGTAAAAGGTGAAAGTTCAGGTTGAGGGAACAATCAGCACCAATAGCAATACAAGTAGTCTAGACGGTGTGAAAACACACAAAAACAACCAATCACGTTCAGGGTCACTAGGAGAGATGACTAATATACTGGTGGAGAAATCTAAAGGCACACTTTAAATTGAATTATTTGCTGAAGGTATTGCCAAGAAGGGCAATGAAAGCTTCGCAAAGGAACTATTCAGCTCAGAGAACACATCAACAGCTGTCATTCTTTTCTGTAGATGAGGTCAGTTAAATAACTGCTGTGTTTACCCATTACTTTATGCGGTTAATGATGCTGATATTATGAAATATGGCTGTTAGACATTCACAGCCTAAATAATCCCAAACCGATATTTTATTCTCATTCAGAGTTGCTAAGCCTTTGCATTCCACATATTCGTCAAACGAATCTCAAGACATTTTGAGAATAAAACGTCTGACTTAAACTTCTTTCTCAGTGAAGGTAGAAAGTAATCTTTTTCGTATGATGTGGAAAAGTTTTGTGACAGGAATGCATAAAAGTAGTTTTCTTGTCTCTCCATAGGTTTAATGAAAACTTTATATATTTGAAAGAAATTGACAGCAGAGTCCAGAAAACATTGGAAACACACACAGTTCACTGACGTGTATTTCAGCTCAGATCAGAGGAGAGATAGTTTAAAACGCTTACACTTTAGACAGTAGACTTTTGATTCATTAAAGCCAAATTTCGTTGTGTATTAGACTTATAGGACATACTGTTATTCGTTTGGGCTCCACGATTGTTCACAGGCTTTCATTTCCACCTCTGACCATCTCCACCATGTAACCCTCTGATCCACTACCAATTAATCGTTCGCCTTCCACTCGTAATTTCATCTGTTGGTTTTCTCAGTGAACATCCAGTCAATTTCCATTTGATTATAATGAAGGTTTTTGTATTTCCCAATGAATGAAAAACAAGACGATATTGTTTTTACTGACGTTTCGCTATTCAATGCTGCTAATAGCTTTATCAAAGTATTATTAAACCGGAATTTACAAAATCTCAGCATATATATAACAGAGAGTTAGGGGGTGAGAAAATAGACTTAAGTCAAGTTAAAAGGACATAATGAAAGTAAAAGTAGCAATGAAGATAACTAAACCAAATCACAAAGGTAATAGTATGTCTGTTATGATATCAAAATAAAGTTTACTAACTTGATCATCGTTCGTTTGTCTGGGGGCATTTGATATCATAACAGACATACTATTACCTTTGTGATTTGGTTTAGTTATCTTCATTGCTACTTTTACTTTCATTATGTCCTTTTAACTTGACTAAAGTCTATTTTCTCACCCCCTAACTCTTTGTTATATATATGCTGAGATTTTGTAAATTCCGGTTTAATAATACTTTGATAAAGCTATTAGCAGCATTGAATAGCGAAACGTCAGTAAAAACAATATCGTTTTGTTTTTCATTCATTGGGAAATACAAAAACCTTTACTATAATGAATATCATATACCCAATGCCCAAATTTTTTCAAACCGTTAAAAGTGAACTTGGTTTGGACATATATAACAATTTCCATTTCCTTCATCACACTCGTTTGGCAGCAAGTTTTCGGTTGGTTCATTATCTGAAACAGTCTTAAGCTGCTTATTCTTTCTGACTGCCGATTAATGAAAGTCTGCAGAAGGCTTTCAGAAATGCGTCTGGTGGCGAGTATACCAAATTTAAATAATATAAAAACACTGACTTTACATTAGTACTGAGAATCTGAAACTTTTAATTATTTAAAATTAAAACAGATTTTACATGCATTTCGTTCAGTTTCCTCTAAGCAGACAAGCCAGTTCATTATTTTTTAAAACTCATTACTTCTCCTACCTTCTGCTTTTGCTGTGCTGTTTTGTTTAAACTGCCAATTAGTTCACATATAAAAGTTACTTACTGCAAAATATCCAAGATACCTCCATCTTTAGGAGTGAGTTCTCACGTTTACAGTAATCATGATAATCTCGCTAATTTTGTCTTCAGGTGGAACTTATAGAATATTCTGTTTACATGGTAACTATTTACAAAACAAAATCCCATTTAACACGAAAAGTTGTGAAATAGTAGACAGTTTTTTGTTTGATTTCTAAACAGTAATATGATTCTGTTGACTATTGTATAGTGGGTGTATACCAGGTGAAATGAAGAGAGTAGTATACATTTGTTTACATTGCTTATTAATTTTCGTTGATCGACTTTTTATGGGACCTAATTGCTTTATTTATGTCAACACGACGGCTACTTGCATGAATACTACGGCGATGTCTGAAAATCTATCCACAGGAAGTACAAAAGTAAGCAACTGATGCCTGCTGTACAAATGGTGGCTGTTGTGGCCAAGTAAGCTGGCTAAATTGTAAGTATCATTGAAATTGTTACTACCATTATATATGTGAGATAAATATTTCGATAAATGCAGTGAAAATAACAGAGAGTTTTAATTGGGGGACGTAACTGATACAAGCGAAAAACAACCAAAACTAAAATGAATGAGTTGAAGTTAAAGGTATCCTTTTCACCACTTCCGTACCTTACCAACTGAAATTAGAGAATACTGGCTGAAATTCGAATGTCGATCAAGTCTTATTGCAGACTAAAGAGATTTCCTTATTTAATGAACATAAATGATATGAGATGGTTGGAGGCGAGTGCCAACTAGCACGAAACCTAGGTCCAAGGCTTCCTGCCGATTGCCTCCAACCATCTCATATCATCACAAACAATGTACACCGTGATGGCGGTCACCTAGAATGGTGGTCACATTACAACCTGACTGATAGAATTCAGTCTGCACCAAAGAGAGGACTAGACGCATCACACTAGTCACTAGTGTCAAATCAGAATGAACATAAATCTTCAGCAGTACACATTCATAACCCCATCGATGATCCACTTCAGGACCTGCAGGTCACCAGACGAACTCGTACACCATCCAATCATCAGAACAGAGTCATATGGCCGGTGGATTTTACATTTTGTGAGTTCGCGACAAGTGAGATACACCAGATAGGACGTTGAGACGAATGATCGTCGATGGTATTGGTTGGTGGTGGCGCTAAAATTTGTGAACTGGCAGAAGTTGGAATTCATGAGCCATTTGATTCTTTCCTAGTGGCTGGATGGTCAAGGCGTCCGCCTTGTAATCTGAAGGTCTAGGATTCGATCAGAGCCAGAGTCATAGGTACGTCCTACTGAGGGGACCCAAACAAGGACGGAAAAAAACTTGGGGCTGGTCAAATCTATGAAAACCAACACTTGAGACTGTGACTATTTAGGTCAGTCACATAAGCAAGTCTGGGTACTGGATCATTTCATAGACAATCTTATAAAATGAATTTTATAAAAGTGCAGGCAAACATAGAATAACTTTTTCCTGTCTGCATAATGAGATAAATCACTTATTTTGAAATCATTTCGCAAAAACAAACAATAATGAACTCACTTTTTGTTGTATAACCGGGGAGGGTATCTGGAAATTTTTTGGGCGCACTCTGATAACGTTTATTACTATTGCTACTGTTCTTAGGCTTGTCAATACTACTGTTACTGTCATTGGGTGTATTGGAATTATCGATATTACTGCGATTATTATGATTATTAGCAACAGCACTATGGTTAAAATAATTTACATCTTGATTTAAATTAGGCTGTGATTGAGACAAGACATTGTCGCGTAAATTTACAGTAGTTTGAAAACGCTTTTTACCAGTATCTGTTTCAATATTCTGATATGGTGATATAAGACGTCGTGCTGAATTTTCTGATTTACTATTTTCATATGATGAATAATCAGTTGCACTGGTTGTATTATTTCCAGAGTCATTCTGTTGCACTGGTTGTTGAGGTTTCCTGTCTAACGATAAAAAAATATAAGAATCAGAAAAGACAAAATTATAAAATATGGAACTATTGCATTCGAAAAACATATGAATAATAACACTTATTATGAACTCTGATAACGAACCAACCAGGAACCAGCTCCCCAAAAAATATACAAAAGGAAATAGAGATGAATCGTGCATACGCCGAGGAGACAGCTAAGTGACATCACGTGGCTGGTCGTCAAATACAGACTGAATGGGGAATGACGAGTTTGGCCTTCGAAAGTGACATGCAGGAGACCGTATGAGAAGGAGGTTGAAGCTTGTGAGCAGTGGTGAAGCCTCCTAGAAAGGACTGCAGGTAACAAAGTGGAATGGAGATGTTCTGCTGAAGCCTTATGTTTCACCCGGGACTTAGTAGAATAATAATAATAATAACCCACTGATACTTTATGCATTTCAAAGCTACTGCTCAGTATCCAACAGACGTTTGTATAAATTTCAGTAATTCCCTTGGTATATTAAGTCATTTTGATCAAATCAAGCCTATTTCACGTCCCATAGCCTCTCGTATACGAGTTATATAAACCGTGTTCACGCAATTATGTGAGATTTCAAGGTGTAGCAAAAGTCGGTCTCACATGCGAGTATTCTGAAGTAATAGAGGGGATTTGTAGCTCAGGTGGATGATTAGCAATTGGTAGGGTTCTCTGAGCTGATAAGTTTACTTGCGGAGCTTTCGTCGTCCTTCTGAACAACATCTGCAGCGCGAGTTTTAGCATAAAGCGAGTATTCTTTTAAAGAAATCTTTTTCAAGTACTTACTGATATAAAATTTGTTATTATGGTTACGAAGATAAAACTAGATGTATTTCAAATTTTTCGGTAACAGGATAAATAGTATTTACATGAGAAATTAGGTGATCTGAGAGAAGTTACAAAATAAGTTTCAAGTGGAAGATAATCATTATTATTGGTCATAGTAAATTCATCCCATTCGGGGAAGCAAAAGTGACAATTTAATGGAAGACTGTTTGTTGGGCAGCTAGTACAATTATAGTATGCATTAAACAGAAAAAGCTTGAAAATTCTAAGAATGAAGAATACACATTACAAAATATTGGGACTAAAGTTTTGTACACTAAGATAGGAGAAAAGAGGATAGTAATTAGCCTAAGTGAGTAGTGATATGTGAACAAGTTCTGTTTGAATGCGTACAGAAAAAGCTATTGGTCACAACCTGATATCCTAACTGCACACTTGTTTTTCCCTGAATTCAGTTAAATAACCGCACGTGGTAGATGTAAACAGAAGGCATAATGACTTTTTAAACATGTCACCTCTAAAGTATCTTCGTTTGGATTAGAATGCAGTTTGGAGAATGTTAAAACTCTTAGATTTTAATGTTAGCCATCAACAAAGTGGCGTTGGTGGAACAGAGGTAGAATACTTGCCAACCACGCATGTGTTCCGAGGATCTATCCCCGGCCGACGCAATCCTTTACCTCGCTAAGTCAGTAATTAGACTGATAAAGAGGAAAGGTTGGACATGAGGCTAGCAACCCCACCCAGTAAAAATAAATATCGCTTTTACCGAAACTTCAAATCTCTAGCTTGAGCCCTATGTTCCACTGTGAACGTAAAGGATTAAAAAACCAACAAAATGAAATTTTGGGGTAATACTGAGATATTTACTGAAGTAGCTCAAACACCAGAAGAAATTGTCTCATACTGTCAATCGAAATCACCCAGGAAAGTTCACATGATACTTCGAGTGGTTCTAGAAACGGTAGCATTTTCACTTTTTGAGAATCAAAAACTGCCAAACAATGTGAACAATGGAAGTACGGAATTTGAAAGCTTAAATTAATAGTATGTGGATAAACTAGGTGTTATAAGAATGAACAAGATGCCATTAGGAAGTGTGGGGAGATGAAACATTGCATGTTAGGAAAAACAAGACTGTTTGTCCGTTGATATAACTGAAGGCACTAAATGACGATTGTTGTCTAGCGAAGATTCATCAGGATATTTTCTTCTTCTTATATGCCGGTTATGTCATACTGATAAGTCATAAGGGTGTGACTGGTGTCACATATCTAGCTCTCTCAGTGGCACTGAGTGAATTCTATCAATCAGTTTGTAGTGTGGTCGCTAAACCAGGGGACTTACAACTTCTGGAAATGCTTTTAAATAATGTGTGGTGGCGGGAAGCAATTGGCAATAAGCCCGGGAACTGGGTTTCTTACTAACGCTCGTTAGCGTGCTGCATCTCCAGACTTGAAGAAATTCATGTTCCCTATAATATTCGAATCCACATCACCCACTGGTGCAGTTAGAGACGTTAACATTAAGTCTGCTATTTACCTCTTGTAGGGATGTACCAATATCGTCTGTTTACACTTATTACAGTGAAAAATAATCTTTAGTTACACTATCGCTTATTATATGTGCTGACTTCATTTGAGATTCATGATTAAAATAGTGGCAAACAACCAGTATTCCATCAGTGAGTCTAAGATGTTGAACATTTTCTTCGACTACTGAATTCTGTCAACTGCGTTGGTGTTGCTTGACTGATGATGACCGGCAGTGGATTCTAGTATTCACATTCACTGCTATCTGGACTGGTGAGTTGGATATACGTGTATCCCCAGTGAATCATGGTGTTCCCAGTTGGAATTTGTAACTATGGGGGCTGATTTAGAGTCTCTTAACCCTAACTCACTTCCGCGACTCAGGGATCGGCTTGCTACCAGGGAATAATCTCGTTGAATTAGAATATGCAGACGATATAGTCCTTCTAGACGACGACGCTATCAAAATGCAGAGTCTTCTGAACACCTTGAGCTGCAATCTACGAATGTTTGGCATGCGATTTGCTCCCGCCAAATGCAAGATGATGTTAAAGGGTCGGACTACACTGACTCCTAGATTGGAAATAGGAAGTGAAGTGGTAAAGCACGTTGGCCACTTCACTTATTTGGAAAGTACCATCAGCCAACACCAGCGGGTTGATTGCTGACGAAATCTCAGTACGGATACAGAAGGCTAGTTTCGCATATGCCAGTTTACGCCGTCTCTGGTGTAGACGTGATATCCGGCTGACTGTCGACCAAAGGGCGTCTTTACTGCTCAGCAGTCCGATCTTTCCTCCTTTATGGCTGTGAGATCTGGCCATTGAGAGTGGAAGACATGAAAACACTAGCTGTCTTTGATGATAGGTGCCTGCATTCTATCTCCCGTGTGAAGTGGTATAATAAGGTGAGAAATATTGAGGTTAGGCGTCGAGTGCTAGATAAGGAAGGGAAATCAATCGACGAGGCTGTGAAATTACATCGACTGAGATGGTTAGGATATGTGCTACGTATGCCTAGTCATCGCCTTCCTCGATGGGCAATGTTAGCTGATGTAGGGTCAGGCTGGAAAAGAGCTAGCGGCGGTCAAACCAAAACATGGCACCAGTCAAGGAAATCTACAACAGTTAGTTTAAGCCACGTAGGAAGGTGTGGACTGGCTTCCTGGTTGGGGTCCTTGGGACGGTAAAAATCAATGGTTGGAAACAATTCTTGATATGGCTCCAAATTATTCTCAATGGCTGGTGCAGATGCATCCACTGCTTGTGACTTATGATTTCCAATGAAACTATAATGTTCTTCGTTATTACTATTCCTTTGTTTCATATCCCTGTCTACTGTCCCTATTTTGCATTTATTCTACTTTTTTCTCTTCCTTTGTGTGCTTCATGGAGTGTGGCGACTTGAACTGCCGCACATATGTGCAAAGTTTTATATCGAAAACAGGCAGACGGAGAGATTTAGAGTCTCAGTGGGGAACACCATCACTCATTTGGGATGAAGGTGCATCAGTCTGACAACAGAGAATGAGCATCTGAATCCAGTATAATATGAAGTCTAAAATGACTTCAAGGTAATACAAAGTTAAAATCTAATCTGATCTTAGTCAGAAAAATCAGTTTGAGTCTAGGCGGTGTTTCCTATCATCATTTACGATGTATTGTGTGCATTTAACAAATATGTATATCTCAACAGGTGATATATAATTTTAAAACTTTGATAGAATAAACCCCATGAAATAAAAACCTCGTGTTTATAAGTGACTGCAGTTTGCATAACAAGTGTTAAAGTGTATGATGTTCATGTGAAACTAATCCGTTTTTAATACTCACTAAACATGATGGATTACACTGTTCCTTCCTAACATAAGTTAACATACATATTTACATATATGATCTACATATTTTTCAATAATTATGAATTTTTTAGGAATTGGTTTACTGCTTCAGCTTTATAATGAAAAAATTAAAAAAAGTGTGTTTCTCCTGAACTGCATGAATTGATCATGGGTTAAATAGATTGATTACACTATGCTGTGGGTTTTCTATTCACCTTATCGAAAAATCTTTGTAAAAAATATTCAAATTTACAGTCATGGCGAATACAATGAAGTGAAGTTACGCAATCAGTGGGTTGATTGTAGAAAGGAAGACAAATGCAAACAGGCACACACCTGCTCTGAATAAGGCGCCTTGCTACTCGGTGCTGTTACACAATTGTCGAAGTTAAGATGTGTTTTGCATCAGTATATGTGAGCATAATGGAGATTTGTAGCTCAGGCAGGTGATTTTGATGTAGTTGTGTTCTCTAGGCTGGATGGTTGATTTGCGAACCCTTCAGTGTCAGTACATGTGAGTCGAAGGCAAGTGTAGTTAAAGTGAAAAACAAAAACAAAAATGATCACGACTCTAGGATATACAGTATCAAGATTTGAATATTTCTTCTATGTGAGTGCATTTCCAGTGACGTAATCCCTCTATTTGGACTGAAACACAAAAATCACCAGAAAAGTGGAAATTATGAATAATCGTTATATCTTCTAGCCACATATAACTTCACTGAAAGTCTGTTATACTTAACCTGATTCATTGCCTACTGTTAACAACGTAAGGTATCCACAAACTAAGACCTACTCATAATTTCCAAAAAAGTGAGAGAGTTAAATTGGTCAATATTTATGTCGTTCTGTGTACAACTTAATACTTAAAGAAAGCGAATCGTTTCAGCTTATGAAGCTGAATAGCTTGCGTGACCCTATATAGTACTGATGAATTGATTTGAGCAGTTGAAAACCACTCAAGTCAAACAGTACTGCTTGCTAGCCACACACATTGATCCATCCATTCAAAATTTTAGAAGTTAGCTTAGCCCTAAACATTTTATTTTAACAACAAAACATCCAATCTACAAAACAAGCTTATATCAATATAAATTTTATTTAAAGTCTACTCTCACAATAGGTATTTGAATATATAAACTTTGCAATTTTTTTCGTATAAAACAGGAAAACTAATAAGCTTATGTCAATTTTAAGCGTATTGTTATAGTATTGTGGTGATTCACATGGTGAATCATCATTCAAGGTGTGGTAGTCTACTCAGTAAGCTCTACTTATTTGCGTATATGTATATTTGCACAAACTCTAACCATTCTAGTGACATTGACGTTGGGTGTGCTTCCGCAGAATGACTTGAATATGGAAGGTAATGAGTAATTTAAGAAATCATTTTGACAAATTGAAATCGGCAGAAAGAATGACTTGATTTTATTTTTACGTACACAGGCCTTTTATCAGTTTAGTCATTACTTGTATTCAACAGCAGTATTTTTTCAGTACACAAGTCTACTAGTTATTTCCTCTTTTACTAGAGGAATTTCACAATATGAGTTGTTGGATGATAGCTCACAGCAGCTAGTTTTGCCTTAAATATTAACGCAATCTAACATGGTATTAAATGATTGGTTATTAAGAGCTATAGTTTTAAAGCGATTCTTTTGAATACTTCCTATCAAATTTGAAATGAGAGAACAGCTCCGGGGTTTTAAAAAATACGAAGCGGAAAGATAACTCCACCAAACACTCCACTTATTAAGTATGTAGGTCAAATACGTAGTGCTTCAAAATTAGATAAAATTTGCTCCAGGAGTTACTGCCTTCAAATGCACTTAACAAAAAATTGGAGTCTGCTTAAATCGCTGACCTGGGCCACTATGCATCCAGCAAAAATTATCAAGTTCCCTGAATTTCTCATTATTTTATTCATATGGTGATATCAATAAATCACAGCCTGTACTCCCACCTATTTTCAGTTAGCTTTCAACCTGTAGCTAGTTATTTTACAAAGCAAGTTAGGGAGAATATCGTGGAGGATTAGAGCATACTTCAGATTATGCCACCATGATTCAAATGATATATAGCGTTGACTGTCATTTTACCTGAACATCTGGACATGAAGTATATATTTCGCAGTTAAAGTATTGAGGATTTTGTACCGAAAAGAGACATCACTTTTTCAATGCAGCACTTATCAGTTTTAGAAATAAGAAGCTAGAGATTCTTGAAAGCGTCTATAATCAAAAATGCATTTCAGAAATTCCAGAACGATCACACAAATACGAAGAAATGATTAAACAATTCAATGAAACCAAGGATAAATATTCTGTAGAGACTTGGAAAATTGATGCGTTTAGAAATCATATATATATATATGTATATATGTTTGCAGGAAGAAATGTAGCTCTTTTTCATTTTACTGCCTTCCTTCATCTGTTAATATTTGCTAAACGACCCATCACTTGAAATAATCTTCGAAGTTTGTCATATATTTTTGCATTTATGATAACCTATATCAGTTTTGGTCTATTAGCAGCTGTCAGAATTATGAAATAGAAAGTGAGCTCTTTTAATCCAACGGATATTTTTTTCTTGTTTTAATCAAACTAATCAAGGGAATCGAGCGCATGATATACACATAAATATTTATAAATTACCCCTCGAGCAAAAATATCCGTTTACAGCCATCCCAAGGCAATGACGATTATTAAAAATATTGCAGCAGAGAAATTTAGCTAGATTATAAAGTGGTAAATGATGGCAAGATGTGTGTTCTAAAAATATCCATTCACTATATTGTCTGCTAAAGCTCAGACTAATTAGGAAGAATGAAAACTGACTATATATTGAAATTCCATATCATCACATAAAGATTCGAACTGCTGGTTGATGAGTTTCCGTCTATCAAATGTACGTGCCACATGTGTATAATGTATGATTCAGTAGTTACTTCAAAGTATTGGAAGTATATAGTCACTTATCAGAATAGAATAGGCGATTTTGAAATGAAATAGATACAAACTGAGAGTTTCAGGTGGACTTGATTGGTCTATAAAGGAAGAATTTTTCCTGAATCGATATAATGGCTTTATTCTAAACAGTACTTTTGTTACAGGAATCTCATCATCAGCTGACATTATTTAGAGAACCATTGGAAAACCTGGGAGTACTAGACAGCTGTTTCGTCCTAGTTCGGGACTCTTCATCAGTACGCACCCACCGGGATTCGAACTTCTTTTACAATATGGAGTTCTCAGCCTACAACAGAATGTTGCATCCAGTATTCTTTTAACATTAGGTAGTAAGGGAAAAATAATCATGGGATCCAATGATGTTTAGAGTGATGACGATAATAACAGTAATAATATTTGAATATAAAATAAATTAAAAACTAGTGAGTATAATTATAAGAATACATTAAAGATAGGAACATTCGGAAGAGCTGTTTACTCACTGATGCACAGTGAGTTGGTAACTCCGTGCCAATAAATTTTTTCATTAAATAAAATGCGCTCAAAATAAGGCATCTTTAAATATAGTATTTAGTTATGTGGGTGTAATGTTTCCTGCAATTACTTTTTGTCCTGGCTGAGAAGGTGCAGAGGAGGAGTCTGTGATAAAGAGGGTCCTTGTAGCTCGATAAAGTGACTTTGGCTTGTTTCCTGCATGAGCGTAAGTGTTTAGCAACGATGATACCAACCAGTCGGCCTAGGAGTCCACCACTTAGCTTAATAAAAGCTTTTATTGTCCTTCAGAATGTAACAAAGTGCTTTTTAATTACCTCAGGGAAGAATAATGCGGAATAGTATTAGCCCTAAGTGTGTATACAGATTTAAATGTATTTGTAATAGCCGTTACACTGGAAGAACCGAAAAAACAGCACAAATCCGATTCTCTGTATGTGTGGCAAAAAGCCTGAGTCCCAAGGGGACAATTTCTTCCATTAGTGTTATTACTAGGTATTTTGTCAATCTGGGTGGACACCATGGAATCCTTTAACATTATCAATAGACAATACAGCTCAATTCTCCCAGAGTTTATCGAAGTAAGTGCTGTAAAATGCCTGACACTCGATTTGTGCTCAGAAAGAAGTAGTTATCAGTCTTTCCTTGACTTGGTAACGGGATGGCTTTACTCTCTCCCTCTCTCATATGATTACCTAACCTTTGGCCTTACCCTTTTCTCTTTCACTATGATATAAATTTCTTTGCCTTTTTTCTATGAATGGAGTTAAACTCACCACCTGTTGGCTATTCATCATCTTATTCACCTCTTGGCTTTATTAAATAAATTTTCTGTCATTGTATTCAAGCATCTCATATTGTGTCTAAACTTGAACTTCCTGTGAATTAGCTTTATACGTGTATTTTGCGAGCACTGTTTATCAAGTTTGGAGTCATCTGTTAGCTGAAATCGTGTGACATTTGTACATATGTTAAAATTGTTCGTTAAATGAACATAATAATTTCTTTAGGTTGTAATCAGATGATAAGAAACCGGTGAAATAAACTATTTTACCATTCTTTTCTGTACAAACTATTGTTCATTGCTTTATTTAAAGAGGAATAGGAAAAATATGAGATTTAACAAACAGTAAAAGTAAAAACAGAGTCGTAACCAGATTTCTTAACACTCTTATGAACAAGTTAGTTATTTCCTGTCAATTATGAAAGCAGTCTTAACATGGCTCCAAAGATATTTACAAATTCCTTGACGCCGAAAGTTGAATCAGTCAAGTGTGACTATAGTGAAGCTGATGTCTAGATGTGTGTCAAAATCTTTGTCTGGCAGTAGGGAAAATCACAAGGAAATATAAAGAAACGTAAAGTGATCTCAATTTCACCTCACTTTTTACCAATTTTATTATTATTTTATAAGAATATAAATTTCTTACCTTGTAGGATATTTTTGAAGTATTTCAAATGTTCTGTAACTGTAAATAAATTATCCAATAGGAAACCGTTTTCTTCGCTTAAACAGTACTGGGATAAATTAAAGAAATAGAAAAAAATCATTTTTGGATACTCAATGAACGATATATACTATATAAACTGAAAAAAATAACACTGAAACTAAGTGACGAATCTCGTCTTCGGAGGATTTCATTATGAACTGACATCACTTAGAGAGCCACTGAAATACCTGGGAGTACTGAAGAGCTGCTCCATCCTACTTTGGGGCAGCTGTTCAGTACTCCTAGGTTTTCTAATGGTTCTCCAACTGATGTCAGCTCATGACGAATTCTTCCAACCAGTCAAACAAAATTACTACAAAAGCAACACTTGAGAAGCTCATCTTTGTTAAGAACCAGGCCATATTATAAAATTTAAAGTTTGTCAAATAGTCTTATGTACAAATTCAAGGTTAAGTTGTTTTAATTACTTGCACAAGTGACTACCTTAGTTAGCGTGTGAAGAAATTTTCAGTCTTTGGTCTTTACTGAACTACTGAAACGTTAACTGTTGGCAGTTTTTCAGTTCAAAGTCACTTCACATCTGTTTTATTGAAGACTGTTCGTTTATGCCTTCTGTTATTATGATTGCATTTTGGTTCTTCTTAATGATTTGAAGTTAATTATCTACAGGGGTCTACTATTGGTGGTCAGATATATTGACATCTTCCTTCTTGTCTATAGGTATAGGAATTCTGATAAGGTTTTACCTCTCATATTACCTCTTTTTAGTCAAGTCTTCCAAGACTGATCACTTTGTCAGGTCAAAGCAAAATATAACCGTCAAAATAATAGCCAGAAAGAAGGTATTTTACAGTTTCTAGGAGTGAAAATTCCTGCGTTTTTCGCAGATATAGAAAAGACAGGCATAAACAATTCCATATCACGTACAGTATATGCAATTTTTGCATTATGCGTGTGGATCAGATGTACTAAAACTTCAATAATAAAAAATTGTGATTTCATTATGGGTTTATCACCAAAATGGGTGTGGCTTGGTGGATTTAATCATTGACTAGTAGCCAGAAAAGATTATAACTGATTAAATATATATTGAAAAGTGAACTAAAAAGCAAAGTATACACGTATATGTTCTTTTTTTAATGCATTATACCAGTCACCCAACTGTAGTGAAATTGAATCGGTTTACAGATCACTGTCAAAATGTATTGATGATAAGGTCTCTAAGCCAGGTGACAAGAGATTGTTTCACCTGTCAGTACACCGAGAGGTGGAATGATAATCACGATCATGCATCCAGTTGACCGACTATGAAAGAACTCTTTCTTTGAAAAGATTAATCAGTATGTTTTTTTATGGAGCTAAACTTAAGCCAATGAGTTGAAATTTCCAACTCTAAAGATTATCATGAAACCAATTCCCGTATTTTAGTTTAACCTCACCGGTCCCAAGCCCGGATAAAGAGGGAGGGTTGGGGCGTGGTGCTAGCAACTCCACCCCCAAAACTTAACCAAATTGCTACAGAAACTTCAATGCATATATATATTAAAAATACTAAAAATATAAACAATAATTTTATTTTTCCTTGGAATCATGAAAGCGAAATGACGCAGGCTGGTGAAAGCCTTCGGGAAGCCAGTCAGCCGATGTGCCTTCTTTCGATGAAAACAAAAATAAGGATGGGGACATGGAATGTTCGAACAATGTACGAAGCTGGAAAGGCTGCCCAGGTAGCCACAGAAATGGGAAGATACGGAATAGAAGTATTGGGAATCTGCGAGAGCAGATGGAACGGATGTGGAAGAAGCCAACTATCAACTGGAGAGACAGTAATCTATTCCAATCACCCGGAGAACAACCAGTGGACAACGACAATGGTGAACTCTTCTCAGACTTCTGTGCCTTCAATGATTTGGTGATTGGTGGCAGTGTGTTCAAACACAAGGCAAAATGTATTTCACCAGATGGACACACCAAAAACCAGATAGACTTCATTTCGATCTCAAGGAAGTGGAGACGGAGCCTACTGGCCACAATACAAATTCAACAAGCAAAAACTGAAGGACACAACCATAAAGGACACTTTCACTGCAACTGTCAGAGCAAAGCAGGAAACACTTCATGGCATCGCTGAGGAATCATGCGTGGAAGACCATTGGAACTCTCTGAAGGTGATTTTCAACGAAACATGTTCAATGGTTTTAGGAAGAAAGAAGAGACAAGGACTCAGAGTTTAGGGTGTATCAAGGTGTACTAATTGAATTAACTATTCAAAAACTAGAACTCGATTGGTGGATGGTGACTAGCAGTGGACTCCAGGATGTAAATTTCGTCCAATTTGGGACGAAACTCTGTTCTTTGAATGAATACCATTTGATGTGGAAATATTGTCGTATTATTAAAAGAAACACATACTACATTCCAGTTCTAGCTGATCAAGTTCACAAACTGTGATTCTTGGTTTATTCAGATTCATAAAGGGGAATAAATGTATCGAGTAAGCTATGCCTGATGGAAAGCGAATGTAACCGATTAGCGCAGAAACACGTGGATACATTGCCCAGTACCTGACTCTTCACTATACGAAATAAGCATCCGAAAATACTTTGAATTGATTTCCATGCTTACTAACAGTTACTAAAATTTTCTGAACAAGATTTGTTTGAAAATTATACTGCTGTGAGGGTTTACTTTTTGTACATCACTACCTATTGCTGTTAGGCTAACTTTCTTGAAGTTTAGCAATACAATAAAATGAATGTAATCACAAATTTTGATTTATTTGCATTTTCTGAGCTGGATAGTTCAACAGCGTGGCTTTCGTCCTCGTTCTAGACAACATCTTCAGCATTAAATTCAGTATGAAGTTGGCTCTAGGAATTCTCCATGCGTGTATTAACCATCCATCTCCCCTCATGGCCCTGCAGTTGACTGATCGACCTTAAGAAAATATTATCAACCCTAGTTTTTGGAATTCTCAATATCCCAAAACTGTAGTCACGCGCAGAGTGTGGATGTGTATTTTTACAGATAGTTGTTACTCTTAAGGTTACTTATTCATATGATTAGCATCTTATCACTATGTTGAGATTTTAAGTTTCTGAAATACTCAGATTTTTAAATTTCTCTAAAGTACACTCTAAATAATACATTTCTGTAAATGAGCACACACATGCATAGAGGTAATAAAAAGGCTTATGTTCAACATTTGATTGACAAGTAATAGATGTAAAAGCATTCAAATCATCACAAGTTAGGCGAGTTTAATAACTCTTCCCCATTGTTTTTTTTCATGATACTTAAAAGGTACAGACGCTCTTTTATTATCTTTCATATTTTCTAACATATTTTTAAAATTTGCTTTTATATAACAGGCTGCACAACAGTGAGAACAAATAGTGACAATGAAATGGTGTAAAGGAAGTTTTACCCTTAGGACAGAAATAAAAGTGCCGGAAATTTAAGGTTTAAATATAGCTTCCTCATTCTACCCAAATAAAGAAATTAAGACGGGGTAGTACATAGTAGGATAAGCGAGGAGAGTGAAAACTGATAGAATCACGGGAAGCATGGAATATTTTTAAAATTCATGTTTACAGAAGTTTGTTTATTTTGTCCCTTGTAGAATATAGTTAGTCTGCGTCATTCAGATGAACATGTTCAGTTACTGTGAGATTCCCTAGGTTTAATTGTTTTTTTGCTTAAATACGACTGCTCACAGTTCATCATGACACTAAATAGTAATTATAAGGAATTCTGTGTATCTCGGCAAGCTACTGTGGGAAGTTTAGGGCTTTATCAAGAAGAATTTGAACAGATCACATATCGAAAGTTTGAAAATTTAATTAAAATCTCAATATATATATTTTATATTACTGAGATTATCTGAAGTAATCTGGGGGATGGTAGACTGCTATTCAAATAGTAGGTGTTTGATTTTTATTCCACCTTCTACCGTCACATAATAGATCATTAAATGTCTGCCCACCCAAGACTATCTCTAATAGTCTCACCATCGGCTGTCAACGTGCTTCACTTCCACTTTGGTTTGATAAGTCGATAAATAGATACTGGCATATCATTTAATCACATGGCACCTAGGCATTACTCGTGTTAATTGCAATGAAATGATGACCAAACTAGTGGTTGTGTCTTGTAATGCAGGTATTAGGGCACTTGAAGAGTAATACGGAGACATATGCACTAGTTTTACAATGAATGGACAGATAATATCCTAGGACTTACTAAATGTTAAATGTTTCACTTTATAAATTGGAGATTACTTTAGTGGTAGTGAGGAATTGGTGCCTTACTTATATTACAAACAGAGGATGACAATTTCGACTTTTGTGTGAGGTTACCTATATTAGTACTTATTGGGAAAAGAATCATTAATGCTATCTTAATTAGATTATGTTAGCAAGGAGCCCTGAAAAAATACAACGATCTTATGCCAAGCTGTTAGTAGAGTACATTCACAAATAAAGAGTGAATGGAAATTGATACTTGAATGGTGTGTATTATGATTTGTTTACCGTTCACGTCGATATTTTGCATCCATATTCTTAATGTCTCATAAAACGTTTTGGTGAGTGGCATAAGTGTATGGAACAAATTACTGGGCTGTGAGAATGAGATATTACGTAAATAACTTACCATTCAACTTCAGTAAAGCTTAATAAACTCTATACTGTCTTCACTTAGTCAACTCTCTGACAACGGGTCAAAATCCAACATCCTTTAGTTTCCACCATCCATTTCTTCACAGCATGGTTCCATCATCAATAAATGCTGATAATAAATATCAGCTTCGCGTGAAATATGGCGGATTCCATTAGCTACAACTTTCGGACATTCATCCTGCAGCCACTAGTGAGTAGGAGAGTTTGGGTTTTGCGTAAGGAGTTTGATAAACTCTCCCAGCTGCTATGCATTCAATGGTCTTGTGAAGTAATGTGAAAATATTAGGTTCAATCTGTAGTGCGACTGTATCTAAATAGCGTTACAGAGTCTCAGACTAGGGGAAAACAGCTGTCCACTGCTTCTTGGTATTCCCTGATTCCCAAACTGGTGTCAGTGTGCGATAAAATCCAAAAAACCCAAAATCGGAATGAAACTACACTTTATTTTGTAATACCATGATCAGTTCCTATGGCATATCTGTGGTGATTATTTTTTTAGCTAAAAAAGAAATCTTCAGTCGAGAAAGAGTCTGAAGCACACCTTTAAAGGTATGTCAGCGGAAGATCATAACGGAAAGCAAATCTGTTTTCCAGAAGATTAGCAACTTTTTGTTAATAAGCATTTTAGATCATTACAGGTAGCCATTTACACTGTATTTTACTAACAACATTATTAGTTACATTCACTTCGAATGTAGTTTAATCCATATAGAAGTTTCGTGTAATATGATTTGAGATAATTTTGGCTGATGGTGGCTAGAAATGGAGTCTAGGATGTACATTGCGTTCTATTCGGGACTCCGCAGCCGAATTAACTTGCATTCCCAGTGAGTGATATTATTCGGATTAAAGCTCAAACCCTGCACCTATTGTTTGAATTCCGAAGCGAAACCTGCCAGGCGCATGCAAAAACTAGCACACTCAACCAAAACAGCATATTTTTTCACGAACATCACTGACGCTTCGGTCATAGAGACCAAAATTTCACTAAAGACAAAACATTTGGATTCAACATAGCCAACCAAGTATTGGTTTGTAGGGATTTTGTTGATTAGTTACAGGATTTCATCATGAGCTGACATTGGTTAGAGAACCACTGGAAAACCTAGTAGTACTGGACAGCTGTTTCGTCCCAGTTTTGGACTCTTCATCAGTATGCACGCAACGGACCTTCTGGTTACAAGGTGAGCTAGCTCGTAGACCATTGAGCAACTGTGACCGGATCTAATGGCCTATGAGTTCTAACTTCTGCTAATTCACGATATAGCACAAGTGCAAGCCAAACCAATACTCGAATATCAATGAGATGCTCACCGGTGACTGGCCCTTTCAAGATAGGTAGTTACCTGGGGTTCTAGTGGGAAGTCGTAACCAGTAGGGTGCAGCAGGTCAGGTGTGAGGACAAATACTTGCCTAAGACATTGGCTAGGGGTCGCGCTATGTCGTGAATTGGCAGAAGCTAGAATTCATGGGCCATTGGATCGGGTCCCAGTGGCTTTATGGTATACGAGCTCGCCTTGTAACCAGAAGGTCCTGGGTTCGAATTCCGGTGGGTGCGTAATGATGAAGAGCCCCAAACTAGGACGAAACAGCTGTCCAGTACTCCCAGGTTTTCCAATGGTTCTCTAACTAATGTCAGCTCATGATGAAAATCCTTTAACCAATAACCAACTAATGTAGAATGTGAACTAATCTACAAACAAATAATTACTCAAGCTTGGATTTTACAATGACGCACTTTTATTCCTAGACAATTCCTACTTTTTTGTAGGGACAGAAAGTGAGACAGATAAGAGTAAAAAGTCTATTTGGGAAAGGTTTGTGATGACAATGCGAACCTTTATAAGAAACCCGTTAGGTCTTAGAAGGATAAGAGAATAAATTGCCAGTTGGGCCATGAATATCCTTCACCATCTGAAGTTTCATGTGAGCAAAACATTTGTCTCGACTTAATTAAATTAATCATAGTTCTCAGTAACACATCATATTGAAAATGCTAGTGAAAAAAACGTTTTGTCAAGAAATCAGAAACATCAAACCGATAATTCTTAACGGTCAACCACTCATCATCATTGGATTCAGTTCGTTCACTAGAGGACAACTTTATTCTGTGGGATCACCATGTTGAGTCTTAGTTACTCAAGTTGTAAATTGGCATTTTTTGAGAGGTAATAACTATAAGTTAAGGAATTATCTGTTCATAATTCTGGAAACACTACGACTTACTGAGAAGCAGATACATTCACTTGACGACTTAGATTCCACCACTAAATGAGTAAATGATAAAATGGTTAGGAAATGTCCATCAGTACTGATGATGAGACCTGGGTACTACTATGGCGTTTAAATGTTGTAAGCAAAAAGTAGTATTCTTATTTTAGACAATTCTGTGAATGATTTAAAAATAATGAAAGCTAAAAGCCTTTTAAAGGGAAACTACCATGACTTACCATTTTTCGTGATAGTTCTCCAAATAATCTGTCAATATGTCTAGCACGATTTGAAAGATCACTGATTTCACTACTGTCTGATTTCCAACTATTCTGTTTATTATTCATTGATGGCGTTTCCATCCCTCTTGTCTCCATCCACTTTTTCATGTGTGTATAGTCCTTTGAAGTATTTAATCCATTCATATTTAAATCTTCATCATAATGAATTTTCTTTGAATCAAGACATTTTTTATGATCTGGTGCACAATGATTTTTAATTGTAGTTGTAGAGGAGGTTACATTTTGTATTGAGAATTGATCATTGAATAACTTTTTATCTTTGTGTTTAACTGAACTGTCCGGTGAATGTACAACTGATGCTAGTGTATTCTGTGAATTATTTGAATCTGTATCATCATCTTCACTAGTTTTATTTATTCGCGATGTATGCTGATCATGTGTATTCTCAGATTTAGAGAATAATGTCGGAAACATTGGTAAACGGTATGAATGTATCATTGTACCTATTTCTGAGGTGTTTGTTGCGAAACTGTCAATTTCAGGTGTTAAGTTTACTCGATTTCCATAAAGCAGACGATTTTTATTTCTAGAAATCAAAAATATTGCAAAACAAAATGCAGAAATTACTCTCACCAGTCACATTGTAAACGGTTATTTACAGATAACGAGAAATATTTACGATGTCATCATAGTATGCAATAGAGTGTAGTAAAGTGAAACGCTATTCTATTTATGTTTGTGATTTATTGATCAGAGCACAAAGGTTGGAATGCATGTTTTGTTGTGACACGACAAGAATTAGTAGTACTTGACATTAAAGGTTGCAGTAATACATAGACACGTGACTACAACCAGTTACCCTGAATCCACTTAAACACTACTATCAAACTAGGGAAGACTTCGCTTGTGGACATATCGACAAATGCGTCTTAGCTAAACACCAGTAACAAGACGGAGAAATTGATCAGAAGACATCCATTGGCGCATAAAATCACTAATCACCTGGATAACTAAAGCAGAGCTTAATACGAGCGAACTATCAGATCGATGACTTTAGCAAACACTACAGATACGTTTTGAATAAAAGCGAACACGCTACTGACTGTTGGTTTTCTTAAAGCGTGAGGCACAATTTGTGATTACAGACTAGCTCTACATTCTATCATACAGAATTCAAATTGTATGAATACCGACGACCTGTCATTAATATGACTGCCGACCAATTAAATTTCGCCAGTTAGATAGACGCTTATTACTAGGCCTTTGTTACTGTACAATTTTTTCTCATGATAACATATGTATATTATTGCTATTATTATTATGATAGTCATAATCACTAGAGTGAATTGAAAGGAAATTCCACCGCAAACATTCTTCTATGTAGTTAATTATCTTTAAAGTTTAACTGAGTATCTTCTACTTATGTATCACTACAGAAAAAACTTAATCCTTTGGTTCAAATAATCCCCATCCTCCTTCTTAGCAAATTACCATATTTGTAAGGTATACAAATTATGAAACTGTTGAACTTCCTTTGAGTAGAACTGAGGCAATCTAGGGTGAGCGGAGAGTTTTAAGAAACCTCTAAAAACTTCAGTCAGCTAAAAGAAGTGAAAAGAAAACAGAAAACAACACATGCCTAAATTATAGGGAACCACAAAAAACGAATACTTTTTCCAGCATAGTTGAGGACCGTCACACCTCCATTCCAAAGTCCGGTGAGCTTCTGCATGAAAGTCTTTATTTCTGGTACACATCACAAAACACTGTTCTGTTCTATTATCATTACAGTGATACCACATAGTTTCAAAGCCCATAAGCTCACCATTCATGGGATATTTATAAGCAAGTTTCAGTAAGATATTAAGCATTTCATCAGACTCTCTGTATATAGTAATCTGGAAAGAGCATCCGAATATTGGGTCACTGAAGACCTGTATTTATGTGTAGGACATTCGTTACCAATGAACGGTGAAGTAACTGCTCATGAAACAAGGCTAAATGAGACAAACAACTTGTTGGAGAAGGATGTGAACACGAGAAAAGTGTTGTAAAACCAGTTGCATTTTTAAGACCAATAAATCGCTAGCTGACTTCCTTTGTCTTTATTTTCATATTACTTAGTTTCCTTTCCTAAGCGTTCTCCAGTGGAACATGGGATTTTATGCTTTGAAGTTTCAGTAGCAGCGATGTTGTTTCTAGTCCCACCCTCAACTCTTTACGGATTTAATATCAGCTAATAAGACAGGGGAGCTTAGAGATACGTCGAGTGAGGATCAAACCTGAACTACGTGTGTGCGACTGGGGAAATTTTCATCAGTGAACTATAATTAAATACAAATAAAAACCTAATTTAGTTTAACAGCACATCAGTATCTTAGGTAGTTAATTAAAAATTCATGTGATTCAGCCTTCTAGTAAGACGCTTTTGCCCTCACAAATTCACCTGCATAAATGTAGACAAAATTATGTTTTCTGCAGAAGTCAGTAAGTCAGTTATGCAGAGAGTTAATTAGTGTCGATATTTTATTATTATTATTATATTGGCATTTCTGTAATTAACTGAAAGATAAATATCTAAGGTTAGTCATTAATATTCATATTAATCAGAGTTAAAAATAACTCTGTAGTCTATACTTGGAAATCGATTATTCTGTCCAGCTTATGTTCAATGGTTTTCATTACCAGTGTATTACTAGTTTTAACTGTGAATCCTTCATATTTGGCAAACAAATTGAAATTAGTTGACTCTGAGACTTACACGAGGCGATTCTGTTTAAAATCCAGAGAGCTTACAAAAAGTAGTTGACCTTCAAAAACATTGGTAATCACAGGTGGCAGACTTCTATTCTCTCCCGTAACACAGCACATTATTGAGATGCATAATGAAGTCGACATTATAACTGGTTTTAAGATCATACATTGAAAGTTTGAGAGAAGTATACCAAAGTATGCTGAGGTAATTATCCATATTTAAGATAATGTCCTCTTCCTTGTATGTACTAGGGTAATATATTGGTAAACTGAATGCACTCCCCCTAGCGATTCTTATCTACATATGTAACCTGGAGTAGCTTAAGCTATTATGCTGCTCACGCTTGAATGCCTTTATTATTTACTTTTTATTTGGTCTTCCATATTTTCCAGTTTCATATTGGAAGGAGGATTTCATCATGAGCTGATATCAGTTAGAGAACCACAGGAGAACCTGGGAGTACTGGACAGTTGTTTCGCAGCCTAGTTTGGGACTCCTCATCAGTACGCACCCACTAACAAGGTTCGAATCCAGGACTTTCTGGTTACAGGGCGAGCTAGCTTGTAGACCATTGGGCCACTGGGACCCGATCCAATGGCCCATGAATTCTAACTTCTGTCGATTCACGACACAGCGTCTTAAACCAGGACAAAACAGCTGTTCAGAACTCCCAGGTTTTCCAGTGGTTCTCTAACTGATTTCAGCTTATGATGAAATCCTCCATCCAATCAAACTAAATCCCTACAAAATCAATACTTGAAAATTTCATAGTGACTGAATTGATAAGATGATATGTGTTTGGATTGTTTGAGATACATTGCACAAGTCTATAACACTATTCTGAGATAAACTTTGTCTTTTAGCAGCGCTGTTCATATTTATCAAAAGGATTAACTCCTTTAAATCTGGTAATTGATTTATGTTATGAAAGTTGCTCTCGGTGCAGAAGTGGAAATCTTTCGTGCAACACCCTTAAATAATGCAAATCCCAGAAGGTATATTGAAAGAAATATGAGGAGAAAATCGCTACTAGCAAATTATAGTACCAGCAAAGACTTTGCTTATGAGTTTGACATTCACATGAAATACTGTTGCCGAAGTGATTAAAGCTCGTCTATCTACGCGTATTAGACTCTCATTTTGTGGTGTTGACTTACAGCAGGTATTCCTTGGCCATAGTTTAATTTGAAAATGTGTGAAGGATAAACTGTCGCATATGCCCACCTCTAAGTGCATCTATTCTTTCACATTACTCCTGTGAAGCTGGTTACATTTGACATTTTAGGCGTGTTTTTTTTCAAAAAGCGCTCGGCTGAGCACTACTTGGTTTTGTCCTCCCTTATAAATCACGCTGAAGAGTCCCAAACTAGGGCGAAACAGTTCTTCAGTGCTCCCAGGTTTTCTATTGGTTCTCTAAATGATGTCAGCTCATTCTGAAATCCTCCAACAAATCAAGTTATCCTTATTCTTATAACCATATGCATAATGACTGAGTAAATTTTAGTGTCACTTAAAGTCTGTAATATAAAGACGACAGTGCAATTTAAAAATGAAGTCATTGAGAAGCGATATTTTTTTTGCAAACGATAGTGTGTTTTCTTTTTGCGTATGAATAAATAGGTCTGTTTTGTAACTTATGTTATACTTGAGATTACCTTTTTCGATTCATCCTTCATTCACTCTTTTAAATTTTTAATATTGATGGCAGACTAATGCTTCTCTGCGGATCACAGACTTGACCAGTACGTCACCAAAAACATTTCAAACAGCTTGCTGAAGAGTTTTAATATACAACAGCCTCCTTTGCTGGCTGTTTACTGATTATTAGACGGATGGATAGACAATGAACCGGCCTAAAATCCAATGCCCAACAAATATGAAGAAGGAAATGAAGATGAACTGGAGATACGCTAAGCAGACTATCAAGTGACATAACATGTAGTGCAGACCTTTTGGTGGAACCTAGATGAGAAATGAGAAGATCGTCGTTCAAGGGTGATACGGAGGAGATCATATGGGGGGAACAGTATCTTATGGGGAGTCGGCAAGCCAACTCAGAAACAGTGCAGATAACCGAATGAAATGAAGAAATGGCATTGAAGTCCTATTTTTCACTTGGAACCTAAGAGAATAGCTAAAGAGACATTGAAATTATAAAACAGTTATATTATTCACTCTTTCTCAAACAATGATTTGACACAGAATAGAATTCTGGTACTAATAAACTCGATTTATGTAAAAGAAATAACCACCAATAGCACAAACTGTGCTAATTTAGAGACAATAATTTGATTTATGTTTATACACTTCGTTTTTCTTTGCAATTAAATATGATATTTTTTGTTGAATTTACGGGAGAAATGCGAAAAGCGATAGGATTAAATGTTTTTAAAAGTGTGCAATTAAGAATAATACAATTTGAGGACATCTTTAATTGATTAGAACAAAAACAATAAGAGTAATTCGAATAAATATATATATTTTTGAAGTAAGATGACACTTTTAGTAGCTGAGAGTTTAAACAGGCCGGCAAGTTCATTGGCAAATCAATGTATAATTTATGTGTATATTGGTAAATAAAATAATAAAATAATTAGAATTATGCAAGGTAAAATAAACAGATTTCTACCACCTAACTTCAGCACAGAGATTTGCTAAGTTTGAGCAGTTTTGCGGGTGGCATTACCTTACTAATGAGCTGTGTGGTCAAACTATCAGTCACCTAGACATCCATAGCTATGTACTTTGAAATACTTTTTTCATACTTCTCACTTTAAATGTCAATTCGATCATGTCAAATAGTGGTATACTGTAAAATAACACAAGCAAATCTTTCGATCACTAGATTAAGTAAACAAAGTATCTATTTAATTGAATTTTAGATTTTCCCGTCGATTGATTGGACCGAAGGGGTTGGTCTCAGATTGACATGTCGGCTTCTTATGCAGATGCTTCGAAGATGTCTGGGCATGTAATTAGAAGATAATTGGTGGATGATGACTAGTAGTTGAATCCAGGATGCGCATTTCGTCCTATTTGGGATTCGTCAGCTAATGGATGTACCTGAATTCCCCAGTGAGTGATGGTGTTCCCACTGAGGCTCAAACCCAGTGCTCACAGTTTCAAACACCAAAGCTTTATCCACTAGACCACTTGGGCCACGAGAGCCACTGTCTCTTGTGCGACGGGTCATATTAATTATTTAATTGAATTTTAGACCGACCACTTCGATCCAATCAATCGACGGGAAAATTTGTCATTACTTTAGCGCAAATATGAACGCTTTTCATCAACTAAGGAGTAAATTTCACCCAGATCACGTTTTCAAGTACTGTTTGGATAATGTGTTATTAGCTCGTTAGGGTTAGGATTACGGTTAAGGTAGGCATTAGGGTTAATGTCAGGATCAGGGTTATTATTAAGATTTCGGTTAGGGTTATGATTAAGGATAGATTTATTTCACATCTAAAACGTTCTAACATGTGCTCCATGATCGGTTTATTCCTCTGGTAAGCATTTTCTTATCAGGCTTGCCTAGGTTAAACCACACAAGTCTACACTCTATTTGATTTCTGTTTCTTAGTCATGACTGTGCTGAGAAACACTTTTTATAAAGAATACCAAGTAGTCTCGTACAGGCATACATAGTAATTATTACACTTTCTAATAACTTAAGACTTTAAATATATTATATACTCAGTTACAAATATAAAATTTGTTTTATTTATTAAACCAATGAACCAAAGAAAACAAAGTAGACTTTTGATGCCAAGTACCTTAGGTAATATGTACATGTCAGGACATGAAAATAAGCTGATGTGATCACGACAATATGGTTGCTTTAGAATGAAACAGATAATAGAGGCACACATAGAGCAGAAAGGCCAAGGCCATATGCTCCACTATGAACCGTATCTCAAATAACGAAACTGTATAGATTAGGGATAACTTAAGCTTAGATATGATATGGTTTTAATGAGTGCACTTCTTATAAACCAGTCAAAGGGAATTCACTCTTCCTAATGGGACGCTGTGTGCCAAAATTTAATACATTCATTAGTTTAATGGGCGTCGGTGGCATAGCGGTTAAGATGCTCGCCGATCATGCACATAGTCCGGGGTTCGACCCCCGTCCGACGCATTCCTTTACCTCGCTAAGCCAGAAAGAAGGCTTGTAAAGGGGCAACGTTGAGCAGGAGGCTAGCAACCTCATCCTGTAAAAATAAACACTGCTAAAGAAACTTCAAGCCTCTAGCTTGAAGCCCTATGTTCCACTGGGAACGTGAAGGAATAAAAAAAATTAGATTAAAATATGAACAGTGGAGGACATGATACTGATGCACCACTGAAGAAAGGACAATGAAATAACCTAGGAAATAAGTAACTTTACATTCTTATAATTTTAGAAATCAATAACACTTTCCTTGAACAGGTTTTGGTGGAGTAATGGATGATAGGTTTTAAGAAATATTGTTCAGTAATTTTAGTGAAATTTAATGTATACAATATCAAACACAAACAAGTTAAAAACGAGAAATGCTGGTGGGCATGGTTCCTCTTATGTGTGAGAGACAGAGTAGTTAAGAGCCATAATTCTGTGAGATGTATTGGAGTCAGGGAAATAATAAACGGAAGTGCTGGACACTAAAAGCCTAACTACTAAGCTTCCTTTTATTACAAATTTATGTCGGTTATTTTACAAAGTTAGTCTTTTATTTATTGAAACACTTATTGACAATTACTATTATTCACTTGGGTTCCGTGTGGAAATAGGAGTTTAAAAACACATCTACATTTCACTCACTTCTTGGCAGTCTTTTTTATCCTGCTTCACGATTACCCACAGGCTATCATTTTCTCCTAGCACGATCTCTTCTAAGTCACTACTGGACCCTAACCCAATTTTTCGTTCCCCATTCTAGTTCCCCTTCGAAAGCATGACGTGTGATACCACTCGGAAGTCTCCTTAGTGTATTTCAAACACATCTGAGCTTTCTTCTGCATATTTGCTGCACACTAGGTCCTTGATTAGTTAGTTGTCCGTCGGAGTCTTTTGCTCTTTACTCATTTCGACCAGTCGTCTGATCTTCAGTATAGAACGAAGACATTTGTTGGCTGATGAATGTCTGAAATCTGTTGGAAATGCCTTTTGTGAGTCTCATGCGTAGTCTCTGAGTCACACAGAAGCACTAAATTGAATGATATTAGTGTTGAGAATTCTTGACTTGTTCCTTATGCTGTAGATTTCCACACTGACTTGAGAGTAGTGAAGGTCCGTATTGCTTTTTCGATCTTGGCTTTGAAATTCTCATCTCTGCTTCTTGTAGTTGGAAAGATGTTGTCCGGATAAGTGAGAGAAGTTACTCCTCTTAGATTTTTCCTGGTAATGATGTTTGTTAATTAGTGTAGGTGACTAGTTATCTTCATCATATTTGTCTTCTCTTTTTCCATCTGAAATCATGTATTTGCTATCAATGTCTTCTGTAAGCTTATTGGTTTTCACCTATGATTCTTCGAGTTTACGTGACATCACATATAAATCGTCTGATAAGTCCAGATATGTTCTAGAGTCTACTTTTTGGTCCAACGTATGCACGGCTTTTCGCTCCTCACAGCCTGTTGTGTGATCCCGTCCACTACAGTCAGGAATATCAGTTAGACACTTACTGAGAATAAATTGAGAGATCTCACGAGCAAGTAGCTATTTTCGAAAATCATAGATTTTTCCATTTGACCAATGTTGCATATATGGTGAACGCTAAAAAAGGCAAACAAAACTCGCGAGAGCATGAAGTCAACAAAAGACTACCCTAAACACTGTTCAAATTCAGGAAACAGACAACAATGGACACAGTCATGTTTTGGTTTTATGATTGTTCGTACATAGAGGTAGGCCAGTTAGTGAATAACTACATGCATCAGATTAGTGTTGTTGGTTTCCTATTACTATATACAGCACACTAATCTTGGATGTTAGATGGTCACAGGCGATCAGAGGGCAGTTGTGTAAATAGGTTTAGCGCTTATTGGTACACATCAGTACTGGCACAACAATATCTTCTCAGAGGGCATCCGGAAGTTCCTTTTAGGCTGCAAATACATCTCACTGACATATAGCAGTTATCACAAAACCAATTAGTCGCTTCCAACTACTATGGCGTGTCACTTAACATGGTGACCACAAATTAGAATTGAGTTTTCAGATACACAAAGTCTCTTTGAAACGATTTTAAATCTATAATTGTAAAATATCACTTATATATGGCTTAAGACAGTTGATACATGTGTGTTTTTCTTGTAGGCATTTTACGATTTTGTCAATGAGAGTCAAATCAAAATAGATTTCATTATAAATCAATATCATTCAAAGGAAACTTGAAAACCGCAAAAGTAATATTTGAACAACTAAAAGCATTGAAGTGCATTAATACTAACTATGATGGCGTATGAATCACCAGTCGATTGGGGAAAAACGAAAAAAAATGACTAAGATTCGAAACAAAGTGAAGTCAGCATGATTGTGCTGTTAATAAAGATTAGGCAGTCACTATAAAAGAACTTTCCTGATCATTGCTTCTATGCGTCATTTAGTGATAATTATTCCAGAAAAGCCTGCTTCAGAAAAGGATAGTTATGGAAATAAGTTTGATAAAGTCAAGGAAAATGATTGTAGTTCTATTTTAGAACTTTCCAGCAGTCCCACCAGGGGTTTACCTAAGCTCTTCAGAATAACAGCTGCTAGGTTGAGATAATAAATTGCACCGAAGATCTTCATGACACCGTTTATGATACACAGTTATACGGATGAAAACTATGCTTTCTTTATTCGATAAAATTATTGAGATTGTCAAGATTATATAAAATAATAAAATGACAAATATTTACAATCTAGCCAACTATACTTCAATCCTTTTTATAGCAGTAGTGTTCAGCATACGAAGAAAAGAAGCATACCTTCCTTTGAATCGTTTTGTAATGTTACTATGAAAGAATGAATCTTCACTTTATGGCATTTGTGAGTGTGTGTTTGTATGTATGGGATAGGATTAGAGAAAGTCGAAATTTCCCTTCCTAATCATCATCATCACTATGATCAACATTACCAATTACGGAAGTAGCCTCATTATGACCTTAAGAAGTGGCCTTGTTCAATGTTTTGGGTGTGTATCATTATGCCTATCTATGAATATTTCTACATTGTTTCCCCACTCATTATTAGTAATAACGCAGATGATACAATCTATAAGTAGACATAATAAAATCACTGAAACTAATAAAATTCTTTGTGTGTGTTTGTGTAGTTGTGTGTCTGAGGAATAAAGATCAAAGCAAGACATGTTAGAATTAACCAAATTCAGTTTTTCCAACCATTGTTTTCATCAAAAATGATGATATTTATTTAGGATTCAAGTATGAGCTGTTTTAGCTGTCCACACATTCCACCACACGCGCACACAGATACACATGTATATAAACACACAAAAGGTGTTTAAGTGGTTTGCTGATGCTTCAAGCTTACCGAAATTTAGCATGCTATCGCAAAGTTACAAGTGTTTATAAAACTTTTCCTTATTTCACAATGTCTTCTTCGATGAGTTACTACCTCAGTTCGACCTGCTGCACCCTACTGGTCATGGCTTCCCACTAGAACTCTAGGTTAACTGCCTGAATAGGTCCAGTCGCTAGTGAGCATCTGGTTAATTTTCAAATAATGATTTTGTTTGATTGGTTAGAGTATTTCTTCATGAGCTGACATCAATTAGAGAACAATTGGAGACCTGGGAGTTCTGGGCAGCTCTTTCATCCTAGCTTGGGACTCTTCAGCAGTACGACATCACCGAAGTTCGATGATGAAATCCTCCAACCAGTCAAACAAATCCCCTACAAAACCAATATTTGAAAATTAATCCGATGCTCACTAGCGGCTAGCCCTATTCAGGCAATTACCTGGGGTTCTAGTGGGAAGCCGTAAGCAGTAAGGTGCAGCAGGTTGAAGATGAGGCAGTAACTCATTGAAGAAGACAGTGCGAAGTGTTTTCGCTATGTCATGAATTTGCAGGAGTTGGAATTCATGCGCTGGCCATTAGATAGTGTCCCAGTGTCTTAATGGTCTACGAGCTAGCTCGCCTTGTAACCAGAAGGTCCTGGGTTTGAACCCTGGTGGTGGGTGCGTACTGATGAAGAGTCCCAGACTAGGCTGCGAAACAGCTATCCAGTACTCCCAGGTTTCCCAGTTTTGTTCAAAATCTGTAGATAGTTGCCAAATGCAAATGAAAGTCATAAATGTCAATAAACGAAATAACGTGTGAAATTAGGCATCACCAAGAGTCATTATTATCAGATGGGTTTGAGGTACATTAATTAACCTCGAGCTAGAACAAAACAGCTACTGCTGCCTTTATTAGCGTTGTTTCATGAAGTAAAGTCTAATATCCAAGTAGTTTAATTCAAATGTTTATTGAAGACAAGTGAATGGTATACAAGCGCTTCAAAAACTGACATAATGGTTAAAATATTAAAATATTTATGCAAGCGCCTATGGTTCAGTGATAAAATGCTTGCCCACCACGCAAATGGCTTGAATTTCAAATTCCGCCCGACACACTCCTATATCTCTCTTAGGTTACTAGCAAGTAGTTAACCCAAAAAAGGGGAATGCTGGGCGTGGGGTCAGTAAGCCCTCCCTGTGAAAATAAAAACACGGTCAATGAAACTTTAGAATACCTTGATGTCCAGTGTTCTACTCAGAATGTGAGGAATAGAAAAAAAGATGTCTGTATCACGCATAATATTTCACTTGTGATAATCTATCTTAATAAGGTTCTTAATTGAGGTATCCCAGCTTATCTGGTTAACTAGCTAGATTCCATGCTTTGCCGCTCAGCTATTACTCTATCAGATCAATAAAAATCTTTGGAATAGTTTCTCTAAGACAAATAATAATCGCTGTCAATACTGATAGTTATGATGTCATTACTACGGTGATATTTTGTATACATACACACACCTAAAGACTACCGTGAATAGCTTAAGAACAAAACTGCTTACTCAGCTAGAAGTTTTTCTCTACATGGGGCCTAACAAAACGAATAATAGATAAGTTACTCAAGTTTTGACAGAGAACCTTCATACACACCACTGCTGTCTTTATATACATGTATATATATGCTGATTGACAACATAGTTGTTTGTTTCATTGATTGAATGAACATTGTACAGTTTAATTACTAATCAATACTAATCAGTTAAATAGAGGCAGGACTCTTTCTCCCATTAATACACATATTAAGTAAAAATAAAAAACTTAGATTTACTTACGACAAATTCAACAGTATGCCATGGCATATAATTCGTATGTGAATTTCAATTAAAATTAGGCTTATTAAGTATAATATTATTAGTAGTGATAGTATAACAGAGATAACAAGCAATCAGTATTCTAAAGAGTTATAAACCAGAAGTAAACTTCACATTATCGATCGTGTGTAACAACATCATCGTCATCGTATGTGTATGCATACAACGTGTCTACTTTGGATAATGATGAAACTACTATTTAGTGCTTATATGTATGGTTGTATAGGAGGTGTCTGTGAGTATATTTATGTATGTATTTGTATATATATATATACATCCAACCTATTTTTAAGCATATATTATATATTATAGTTATCTTTTGTTATACGCTGTAATCAATTTCATTTGGCTTTTACAGATATTGTGAGATGTATCACAGCAACCTATGAAAGTTCAGTTTCCTGTCTCACTCAATTTTTTTTTTCACTTTGTCCTTCTCAGGATGTCAACAGTGTTAACACGTCTACTAATCAACAACATTTAATAGTTTCCTGGACAACAGGGAGATAATTAGCCCTTCTTAGTGTTGTCTTTTGTAAATGCCTTCCAAGACTCTTCTTTGACAACACTGTTTTGTTTTTGTCCATTCAACTTTCCTGAAATTAAAATTATTTAATCAAGTTTTTCGTTTTTCTTTCATTTATTCTGAATAAATTGATCAGCTTCAAGATTACGTAATCAGATAAGAGATAGAGTAAGGACATCGAGTGACCATGCCAAGGAAGGACTGATAACTGCTGCTCTCTGTACACATTAATCTGGTTTCAATCTTTCGAAGGGAATTAGTTAGGTAAAGTTGAGAATTATATTTTCTAATGGTACTTTTAATTAGTTTTAGGGTATCCGTCTCATAATCTGTATCGACAAGATTCTCGGTATTGGCATTATTGAATGCATCTGCTCCCTTAAGGCACAGGCTTTTGGTGCATGTTCAGAAAATCTAAGGTGTGCCTTCTTTCTGTCCTCGCAATGTAACTGCTGCCGCAGATGCATGCAAGCCTGTATGCTGAATCATACTTAAAATAAAAAGATGTGTTCCGAAGAGCATGTTGGCCTAAAGACGAGAACCAAATTAGCTGTAGCACTGGCTGATGAGGTATTCAATCTTCCTTTGACTGTTCCTGTAGTATTATCACTTTCGAAATCGAATTGTATAGAAATAGGCTTCTTTTGAACTTCTTTTGAACCTTAACATCTTCCGTACTTGTTAATAAATTTCTGAGAATGAGCATTAATGTTAAACATATTTTCGAGAATAAGAAACTCTTTCCTAATTTCTCCGTAGAGTATATTTCCCGTGTCCGTAAAACAGAATGCTGACAATACTCAAATATATGATGGCTTGCTTAAAACTTGGGCTACCAAAAACTTCCATCTCAATTGCATATATTTTCTCCCGTTCGCTTTGTTTTAATCGAATAAAATATGACTTCTAATGGTAGTATCCACTTTTGTTTGTATTTAAAATGTGTGCAGGCTTCTGATTCGCAAGATAACTGTTTTTCACTTATATCGTTGGGTCTTAAAATGTACTTCTGAACTTCTTACAATTGGCTTTCAACAAGATGTCATGGATTTCTTGAAGGAGACAAGGGTATATATCATAATGGAATAATTTGTGCTTCAGCTTGGAGATTATCGTGTCACATAATATACTGTCAATCAATATTTTACTTGAAGATATTGTATGAAGGGAAAATATCATGTAATAAACTTCGCTGGAAATTGTGTACATTATGCATATACAGTCCAGAATAAAGATTTTACTATTATTATTATTGAATTGATGATGTAGTTATGAGCAGTCCATTAAGCCCTGTTTTAGCAGAAATCTTCATGTCTAATCTTGGGGGAACAAATTTGAAGGCTGCAATTGATGAAACAACTTCTTGTTGCCAATATGTCAGTGACGTATTTGTAGTATACAACAATGAAAGCTATGCTTTCTACCTACTTGGATTACTCATTGACGCACATGGAAATCTCCACTTTATCATGGAACATGAAAGTGACTGAAAGTTTCCATATTAGTTTGTTTATTAGATATATCACACAGTGAAACAGTATTATTTACTGGATGACGTTTCGAACAAAATTTATTGTTCATAATCATATCAATTGTAATCACACTTGATAAGTGGGTTATCAATCTCTCAACACACATATTAAGTCCTACGGAAATAAGTGTATTAGAAAAGGAACTAAATTTCAATGTATCATTAGACAAGCTGAAACCTGAGGATGTCATCCCTAAAATAGAAATAGCACTAAGTGGGATAGACAAAACCACGGCTGATGAAATACGAGCACAGTGTGCACTGACATTAAAACGACAAAAATGTGGAAAACCCAACCTGACAAAACAAGAGATAGAAGCACTGACATAAGGATATAGTTATCACAAAGTCAGACAAAGGAAATGCAACAGTAGTATTAGAAAAATCAGACTATTTGGACAAGGTAAATACTCACATACAAACAGGACCATATGTGGAAATTAATAAACCAATAGATACAGTTATGAATAAAGTTAATAAATCCACAGCGGACCTTATACGCGAATGAAGCCGTTTCTAGGTGAGTCTAAGTGGTTTAATTTAATACCCAAAACTAATAACCCCAGTAGGATGTATGGTGTTGTTAAAGTTCATAAGTCAGGATACCCTATTAGGCCTATAGTCGATTTTAAAAATTCACCTACTTATGAATTATCCAAATATTTAGCCATGGTATTAAATCCCTTAAAAATCTACTCGAAATCTAGACTAACTAATTCTTAATAACTAAAACACAGATTAGATAATTTAAAATTAGAAAATGAAGAAAAAATGGTTTGTTTTGACATTGTCAGTTTACACACACGTATACCAATAAATATGGCTATGCAGACAGTCAGAAACGAACTCATTTCTGACCAAGAACTCGAACTTAGGACAAAAGGGCCACTTGAGGACATAATGCTGGGAGTACAGCTATGCTTCACTTCCACAGTATTTAAATTCCAAGGGAAAATATACAAACAAACTGAGGGAGTTGCCATGGGATCACCAGTATCCCCAGTGGTAGCAGATATATTCATGAATAAGTGGGAAAGCATAGCAATTGAAACGTTCACCCCCACCCCAAAAGTATGGTGGAGGTAGGTAGATGACACATTCACTGTACTTAGAACACAAGATGTAGATAGGTTTTTCAAACACATAAACTCGAAGGTTGAAGCAATTCAATTCACTTATGAATTGGAAAATCAGGAAGGGGAGCTCCCAATGTTAGATTGCAATAAAAGGGGAAAGAAAATGGGAAGTTAAACACTAGTGTTTACAGGAAACCCACACACTCAAACAGATACTTGGACTTCCAATCATCCCATCCTATGTCAGTAAAAATAGGATTGGTGGAATGTTTAAATGACAGAGCACAAAAATTAAGTAGTACCAAAGAAAATCTAAACCAAGAACTGATACATATAAAAGAAGCCTTGAAACTTAATAATTACCCGGATAAATTAGTCAGGAAATATGTAAGGAAATGTAAAAATAAAATAAATAATGATAATAGTGACAATAATAGTAATATTGATGACAACACCAACAATAAAGAGTCTAAATCATCAGTAGTAATTCCATACAAAGAAGGAACCTCGGAAGCCTTACGCAGAATTCTCAACAAGGCAGGAATAAAAACGGCATTCAAACCCACAAACTCAATTAGAAACAAGCTTTGTTTGTTAAAGGATCCTGTAGAGCCTTTAAAACAAAACAATTTAGTTTATCTAGTACCCTGCTGGAATGATTGTCAGGTCAAATACATAGGTCAAACTAGTAGAACAGGGGCAGTCAGACTAGCTGAACATAAAAAACTTAGCAAAATCTAGATTGGTTGACCCGAATAAAATAAGAAATCTATAGAATAGTTCAGCTATAGCACTACATGCATTCACACACAACCACACAATAGGATGGGATAGGATGACAGTATTAAAATCTAATGTCACAGGGTATAGGGAGAGATTGATAACAGAAGCTTTGTTTATCGAATCAACTGCAAATACATGTAATAGGAATGATTCATCACCTGTCCCCGATATCTGGAAAATTCTACTCCCCCTACGACAAATAGGAGAAGACAAAGAAAGCTATAAAACTCAAGTGTCAAAGTCGTGTGATCACAATTGATATGATTATGAACAATAAATTTTGTTCGAAACGTCATCCAGTAAATAATACTGTTTCACTGTGTGATATACCTAATAAACAAACTAATATGGAATCAATATGGTTCAATTCTTCCCTCACTTTCCGAAGTAACTGCAATCAGAAGATTGAAACCTGATTTATGTTTTCAGAAAGAATCACTTTTCAGTCTTCCCTTACTCTGGTGGTTGATTGCTTTCACTCTCTTTTTCTACTTGATTACGCAATCTTTGGCTTCAACCTCTTCTCCTTTTGCTGTAATGCAATTTCGCTTGCATTTTGACTCCATGATTTGAGTTAAATTTACCAAACTGTTACTTAACTTAATGGTTACTCATCATCTTGTCTACCTCTTGTCTCTATTACGCAACTCCTTTGACACTTTATTGGAACATTTATTCTTTTCTTCAGTGAACAGATCAAAACATTCTCCTAGGTTTTAGGTGGTGAGCGGTGAAGTCTGTGGTGAGTTTTCGTTCTATTGGGGACTAATCGACTGGAAGCAATTGCATCTCCAGTGAGTGATGGTGTTCCGATTGAGAAGTGAACCCAGCATCTATCATCTGGAATGTCAAAGCTTCATCCAAACGGATTTATTCCAGCCTCAGTGGGAACAGCACCACTCACGGAAGAGGCAAACATATTCGCCGACGAGTCCCAAACAAGGTGAAATATGTCTTCTTATGCCAGCCATCAATACGGACTATGTAATACCATGTTTATTAAAAACATCATCGAGGCTGTCTTGCTTGGAGATGACGTAAAAGTAGCCGCAACAAAAATTGCGAGAGAAAAGATGAAAGTATAACTGAGGACAAATCAAAGAGGCACTTAAAGCAAAACTAGAACCGATTATTACTTTATCAGCAAAAGTCTTTTAAAACTCATTCTGAGAATTTTGAAGTCTGCCAAAGTCTTCTCTATTCCTACTTTCGAGACCAAAGTTATTCTGTGACGTTTGGGATATGTGTGACATGTGTTACTGATAAGATTTGTAAGTAGTATACATACATATATATCATCAGCCAAAATATTAAATAAGTGAGAGGTGGATGTATTACTGAGAAGAAAAAACGAACTATCCTTGTGAAATAATTTAGGAAGCATGAAAGGAAAGGGAAAAAATGCAATGCGAAAGACATGCGCGAATTGTGATTTCAGTGTAAGGTAGGTGTATTCTGGCTGCATCTACACATCGAATTGTCAATAAACAATTTTGTTAACAAATATATTTGTGCTCTGCCGTCGGCTGTATTCATTTCCTTTCACGGTGAATATTTTGACTATCGACGATTAAGTTAGATAAGCCAATAAACAGCAGATATAAATTTCGTCTAAATATGGGACTATTCAGCAGTTCACCAGGAGTCAGATTTGTAGACTAGTATGTTTCTATTCGTTCAGGGGATTTAAAAAAAGTTTCATTGATTTTTAACATCCTGTATTTCGTGATAGAATGTACTAAATTGCCTGTTCTGCTTTAAATCCAGGATAATCTAACCATTGATTAATTTATTTGAAGTCCTTTGAAGGGTATTAACCATCAGTGGAATGCACGAGATCTCTTTCGTCCTTTTTGGGGACTCGTCAACCGGATATAACTACTTCAGAAATTTGTGTATTTCATTCACTAAATGAGACAAATACTTACAAATATAAACAAGTAGTCAGTATCTTGTCTAAAACCAGTTTTTTCTTTGTAATTTATCTGTTTTCTTCTCATATTTATGATTTACTCAATGTGATGCACTTAGAAAAAGTGCTGATTAGGTGTGCATGACAAGTATACACTTCATATTTATCATTTGTTTGCACTTCAGTCAGGCTATTAACTCAGCATCCTTTTCTTTTCTAGTCGTTGATAAACTAAAACAACTTCTTTGTCTTGTGATATTTTCAATAACCAGTTTATTTGCAAACTTCTCAGGTTATCATCTGCTCTCACTGTTCATTTTTCAGACATTAGTGAAGAATGCCTAGATGTTATCTTACTGTAACAGACATGTATGAGCTACAATCAAAATCTTGGATGTATCTGTTTTAAAATCATCGGGTGAGCACCTGATATGCTGATAAACCTGTATACCAATCGACTGATAATAATAATAATCACATTTAAATGCGCGTACCGAAAAAATTATGGTACCCTTTTGAAGTGTCACATTAATGTGTTAATTGGAACAGTAATCTAGCAACTACGATAATAATGGTAATAAGGTCCAAATCATTTCTGCTCTTTTACTCACATAATAATTGGTGTCTGTGTATATTTTATCAGCTTAAGTGATTCCCCATAACTGTTAACACGACTGTTACTTCTCACAGGTTTAAATTACCCGTGTATTGATTTCTTCTTCTACAATAAAAGTGGTTACTAGGCAGCACTGCTTACTTAAACAATTTTTAAGTAGTTATGTAAGTTTCGGCATATCACTCAGTGAGATAGTAATATGAATGACATGACTTTGGAAATACAATTTATTACAAAAATTACCCGTCTAGACACAAGAATAAAGTACTTAATGCTGACTAATTATACCAACTGTAACTACACAACTTCAAAATTCACTCTTTCTGATACTCCATAGTCTCTTTCAATTGTCATAGGGGAAGCAGAATTTTTCAAATATCCAGGACAGATATTGAATCATTCGTATTGCATTCTTATATTCTTAGTTAATTCAATAAATAAGGCTTCAACTATTAATCCCTCCTTCACCCTTGTTGTATCAGATTTTAAGACTGTCACATCGTCTCATCTCGACAAATTCAAGTGGAATTAGGTCCAGTTTCCAAGATTAAAACATGCATTCATCTGATAAGACTGTAGTATTACAGGACATGTGCAGATGAAGGCGGAATCAAGAGAACCCCTTGAAGGTCAGTATACCTTTACGATAACAAAATCATATTTAGTCTTATCAAAATCTGCCGTGAAAATGTATTTAACACTCTGAGTATTACTACCTGCATCCACAATGACATGATATGACTTTTACTGTGAAACAGATTGTGAATAAATGATTTGTCCAACTAATCATGACAATAGAACCACGGATATTCTGTTTTATATTTAATTACCAGTTGTTGGTAATCGTAAGGCCTTAAAAGTTAAAAGTTACCGTAAATATTGCCTTCTCATACTCAGTTAGAATTTGGAAACATTTTTATAGTATTTGAAAAGTATACCAACGCACTTTGTACGATGTACTGATAGACCAATACAATCACCGTTACCATAATGCTGTTCATAAATGTCATTTAGAACTTATTTATTATGTTTTGTCGGTGTAAATATAGCGGCCCTTAAATGTTTATCTAGTTCAGGTTGATTCAATAGACCAGATAGGATTCTCACCAGAGTTCACAGGATAATAATAATTTGCTTTATTCCAAAACAGTACTTGTGATACAGAATGGAATTCTCCGCATTTTCACTACAGTATTGCATTCAGTTAGTACATTATCAATGAATAAAATTCTACATAGATTAAGGAAATCTCAGTTCATTATGACAACAACATATTGAGATGTTGGTAGCAAAGCCAAAGTTGAACAGTGCTTGAAGGTGTTAGAAAAGTAGGGGCTGTCATATTTACTGGCATAAGCGAGAGAAAGAAACAAAACAGCACAAAACGGAAAGAAAAAAGAGAGAGAAAAGGAAAAGAAAGAAAGAAAATGTTGTACCTAAAAATGATATGAGTTGGAAAGACGGGGTCCAATTGTATTACTGACTATTTAATGAATTATAGGTGTCACGTCTAATGCTTTCAAAGAAGAGATAACATTACAAAGATGGAGATGGAGATTCAAGAATACTAAGTGCAACTTGAAAAAGTAATATCTCTTACGCGTAATTTATAAGTTGACAGACAAGCGCCAATAAAGTCTATCACGAACTAATTCATTTCATTTTCAACAAAGTGTCTTGTGAAAAAATAATTGTTCGGAAATTCATTGAAAGGTGGCTAGCAATTCATTTTTGTTTGCCATTGTCAGTTTCTTTTTATGTCTCTGATATCACTTGCTGTGAATCTAATGCTCCATGTTAAACAGACACTAAAGAGTTTCACGAATGCCAACTGTCTAATGTTTACTGTTGAATATACATATTCTCTGACGAATTCTTTCTCAATACGGAGAGTAGTAATACTGAAGATCAGTCCGTACCACTTTGTCTAGATCGAAATGTCGACCATACAACCAAGTAAGTATGGGTATCATAATCACAAGGAATTCGTTTTAGGTAAGAGGAGAAAAAGACTTGTCAGCCTAGATTTAGAGCTTGTTCGATTCAACTACTCAGTGGCAGTCTGAGAACTGTGTGGCAATCCAGTTCATAAAACCTCAGTTCCTGTTTCTATTACTCTAAAATTTAAATTTTCTTAAAAAAACGCAAATTAATATTATCAAGTAAAACACACATACTGAAATTCCACTTACTTTTCTGATAGTGCAAATCGTGGTAGGCGTTTCTCCTTACTGCTGAGTCGATCACATTTCGATGATTGATTATCTTTTTGAGTGTAATCAGTTAGTAATTCCGAATAAATCAGCATGATGACGTGTGTGTGTGTGCGTATGTGTTTTGTTGATTACACTTTGTTGTTGTTAAATAATAATCACATCAAGTGGTCATTATCGACGGAAGATTTAAAACAAAAGGGGGCATAGAATTACACATCTCCTTTTTTTTACTCTCAATAATAAGACTAATAATGAAGATGATGATCGTGTTATCAATAATCTAAGCCATAAGTGAATTTGATAAAGCTATTGGTCTCTTTTTTTGTCTCTCGATTACTGTATGCCATAGAAATTTTATATTTTATATTTATTGTTTTTTTTAATGAAAAACAGTTCTCTCTTTGACTGGTCAATAACTTTCCTTACCTGTGATTGGTTACTTTTTTTCCAATCTTTAATAACTGCTTAATTTGAAAATAAAATCATTTAAAATAATGGAGACATATATATATGTGAAAGTTATTCAATACCTGGAACAAAATGAATAAACACGAAAATAGGTGTACAGATCAGATCAACAGAATAATATTATTATTAATATTATTCATTTGTCTATCTACTGGATCAGTTTGCTGAAAAAGTTTCCCATGCATGCACACACGCACACTCGTATTCACATATACATTGTTCAGTTAGGAGACAGTTTTTCAGTCACCACATCACTATGGGTAAGAAGAATGTAGTCGAAATGCAACATAATCAGTGCCCTGTGACGTATGTTTGTTTAACAGATATCATATAATCACGTATATAAAAGCGTTTTGGTGAGGTCTGCAGCATACCTTTCATTAAAAATTCAGCTAAGCTTGTTAATGGTATGAATATTTCGAACACTTGCTGAAGCCATCTTGGATTTCCGGCCGGTCCATTTATATTACACGGAAACCTTGAGTTTTTGTTGACATGTCAGTCCGTAGTGTGGATGCTTCAGCGAGATCCTGAGACAAATATAATGTCTCTTGGTAGATGGTTTCTTTAGTGGACCAGTCACATACTAGGTGATGTGCTAGCGTTTGAAAAGATTATTGCTCATTATGATTCTTAGTGGGAAACCAATCACTTACTACAAATGAAGGTACATGTAACTATATGAGACGAAAAGTGAATTCCACTGCTAGTCCCCACCAGCCAAGAAGGTTTGAAAACAATCTTCAGGGACAATTCAGTGACCTGCTGACCATCCTCTTCAGTGTTTAAATAGGTCAAATGATGTCGAATATTTGTAGCCTAGAATATAAGTGTGAACTTTTATTGTTCTTTATGCTCTAATTTTCCTATCACGGATGCCTCATCAGCAGGACTGATGATTCCATTAATGCTGACTTAATTAGGCAGTAAGATGCATTACCAATTTGTACAAATATTTACTTTTGCATTGTCTTTTATCTGTCTAACTGTAAGTAAGCCTGATATTCAAGAATAGAACCTCAGTAAGTAGGTATCTGAACATAGATCCACTCAATAGTCTATGCAAAGAGAAAAAATCACCTGAAGATTGGATGGAGGATTTCATCATGAGCTGACATCATTTAGAGAACCAATGGAAAAACCTGGGAGTACTGGACAGCTGTTTCGAAGCCCAGTTTGGGACTCCTGATCAGTATTCACCCACTGGGGTTCAAACCCAGAACCTTCTGGTTACAAGGAGAGCTCGTAGACCATTGAGCCACTGGGACCCGATTTAATGACCTGCGCATGAATTCCAACTTTTGCCAATTCATGACATGGCGCGACCACTTCGCAATGTCTTCTTTGATGAGTTACTGCTTCACCTTCAACCTTTTGGCCCCTACTGGTCAGGGCTTCCCACTAGAACCCTAGGTTAACTGCCTGAATAAGTCCAGTCGCTAGTGAGCATCAGATTAATTTTCAAGTATTAGTTTTGTAGGTTTCAGTGGCTCAATGGTCTACGAGCTCACCTTGTAACCAGAAGGTCCTGGGTTCGAACCCCGGTGGGTGTACTGCCGAAAAGTCTCAAACTAGGCTGCAAAACAGCTTTTCAGTACTCTCGGGTTTTCCAGTGGATCTCTAACTGATGTCAGCTTATGATGAAATCCTCCATCCAATCAAACAAATTCCCCAAAAAAGCAATACCTGAAAATCATCTGAAGAAACAATCAACCAGCTAGATCGATAATGAAGTCCTCATGCAACGCAAGAGAATGAAATTTTAGAAGATTGTGAATTAGAAAACATTCTCATCCGTCATGTACAATAAGACAATGAGATCATGGGACCATCATGGAAGAATCCTTTTTCAGTCTAAAGCTACTAGATACCGAATAATTCAAACAATAGTAGTCATAGCAGTTCTTCTACAACAGTGGGAAATTTGTGTACGAAAGAATTAAGTCCAGCTACTAATACTATCTTGGTTTGCTGTTGAATCTATAAATTCATAAGCAATGATTCATAACATGCATTTTAGGCTTAATCTTCCCTTCCGTAGGCACAAATTCTCTATATCCTATGTTTATTATTAAACCCATTTGAAAAAACCTTTAGTTTTTACAACTTACCTGATATTCATTATAGTGTTATATCTAGGCACACTCTGACATACGCATGCATGAAATGTAATCTATCCATCTTGATGATTCGGCGTTATTTAAAAAACAGATGAAGGCGTACCTTGCCTTTTCGATTGTGGTTGGCTTGGACATCTTCATCCGTTCCAGCTGCCTGTGGTTGAAACCATGCTTTCTAAATAACTGAAAGTAGTGACCTCTGTCAAATTCCCCCCAATGGTGATGATTGGTGGTGGTTGTTGTTGTTGCTGTTGCTTGGTTATCTCCATCTACTCCGTCTTTTCTATGTTCGCCTGGAGTCCTGTTTTCACTACCTGCCTTGTCAGTCAGATTTTTGGTTTTCACTCTCAAGTCTTCGAGTTTGTATGACATTAAACATAAATGATTTATGTGCGAATCGAGGTCTTCTAGAGTTTTCTCATTGGTCCAACGTACTCCTGTCTTCTCACTCCCCAGAGTCTGACGCATAATCCAGTCCACAACAATTCAGAATATCATTGGTGATAGTAAGATGGCAGCCCTGTCTTATTACTGTGTTGACTTCGAACGCCTCACCGAGTTTTCCATTGTGAACCACCTAACACTTGGCATTATCATATAGGCAGCTGCTGAATGAGGTTTATGAAGACTTGTGCACTACGCGCCGTAGTGTTGAAGTAATTTCCAAATCACTTCTTGATCAGCGCTGTCTGATGAAGACCTTTTCTGAGTCGATGAAGTTGAGGAAGGGGGAGGTTTGACTGACGTTCTATGCCTTGTTCTGTGATGACGATGCGCAATTTGATCAGCATACTTTCCATCTTTTCTAAATCCAACTTGTTCTGGTGGGTGGTGGAGTTCTCCATCCAGTGCATCTTTTATTCTCTCCAGGCCGAGGTGACTTAGTATTTTAATTGGCATGGACAAGAACATTATTCCATGTCAGTGCTTCCAGGGGCACAAGTCGCCTATCTTTGATAGCTTAACAAGGTGACTTTTCATCCAATCGGTAGGTACCTTTCCTTCCTTCCAAGCCTTTAGTTATAATGGCATGTGCACATCTTTCGCAGTCTCTTGGTCCGTTTTCAGCTCTTCGGGAGAATTTCGTCTGGCCCTGTTGCCTTCCAGCGCTTCACTGTCGTGATTGTATTCAAGAATTTAGCCTTTACCTGTAGGACCAAGTGAAATTATCGGGATGATGAATTTTGTACAGGAATAGTCGACAGATGGTCGGGAACTTCACTAGTTAGAATCTATCTTACTGTCACTTTGATCACCGTCTATGTAACGACATACTCTTTGGTGAAATTGAAGGTCAGTGGATATTTTCCTATGTAAATTCCGTCTGTGTGCGCAAATTTACACGTACACATAGTAGCAATTACAGAGAGAACAGAAAGAGAGACTTACCTAGGTTATCTGAAAGTGCACTAAAAAGCCTACTTCCTAAGAATAAAAACGCTTTCAATAATGCCAATAACAGACATCTTGTCGATGCAGATCACGAGAAGGATAGCATGGAATCCTTTTAAAATTATCATTACACAAAGCAATTCAGTTCTTTACTCAAGATTTCCGAAGCAGTTGCTACCAAAAGATTGGAACCTGATTTACGTGTTTATAAGAAAGCAGTTGACAGTCGTGCCTTGTCTTGCCAACTAGATGTCTTTCCTCTCTTTTGTTTGAATACGCAGTGTTTCACTGCAACCGTTTCCCTTTCGCTATAAGGTGATTTGATTTATGTTTGTTTTGATGATCTGAGTTTGCCACATCACGATTTATCCACCTACTTTCTTCATAACGCAACTGCTTATCGATTTTATCCAAAAATTTATATTTCGACTTTGTTTTGTTCCCAAAAGCGATTCGTCTATGCGTAAATTAAATAAATATAATTTCTTCTGTTAGCTGACCTGATGTCACCTTTTCAAGTAGGTCATAAACTTCTCTGTATACAAGCCTAATTAAAAGTTTAGGTTATACTCAGCTGCGGAGAAACCAACGAAGAAAATAATGACTGCATCTTATTTTGCATAAACCGTTTTTTTTATTCTTTTACGTTCCCAGTAGAACATAGGGCTTCAAGTTACAGTCTTGAAGTTCCGGTAGCAGTGGTTTTTATTTCTTTTACGGGATGGCGTTGCTAGCCTCATGCTCAACCTTTCCTCTTTGGCAGTCTTATTACTGGCTTAGAGAGGTAAAGGAATGCGCTGACTGGGGATCGAAACTGGGACCACCTGTATGGCTGGCAGGCATTCTACCGCTGTGCAGCCGACGCAGAACCCGTTGTTTTTGCTTTATTCAAGCTATGTCCGCTAATCAGGTATTTTTTTATCATTAATACAAATCTTTATTAAAGAAAAAGAAAGACTAAATATTCATACGTATTGGAACTCTGTTTGATCTCTCAAAGTGATCAGTGCTGATGACGTCATCAGGTCTGGTAATGAGACGTAGACTTTCAAAGACCATATACTGAGTAATTGAAATGGTTATTCAATGTTTAGCGGTAAAATAGATAATAACATCCAGCCGATGTTTTTTACCTGTCAGTGAAGGAAATGTTTTAAGCTGCAGTCGATTATTTTATTTTTTGTGGTCGTAAAAACTAACGTTGAGCTCGCTGCACCCTTATATTAACTCTAATTTACGCTTATAAGATTAATTCATGTACGCATATTATGCCTTTAGTACGTCGGTAGCACAGTGAACGAATGTTTGCCAACCACGCCACACGTGGTTTGGGGTTTGATCCCCGGCCGTCGCTCTCCTCTACCTCGCTAAGCCAGCAATACTATTGGTAAAGAGGGAAGGTTAGGCATGAGGCTAGCAACTCCATCCAGTAAAAAGATAAATACCACTGCTACCGAAACTTCAAGCCTGTAATTTGAAGCCCTATGTTCCACTGGGAACGTAACGGAGTAAAATTTAAAAATTTGAAAAGACAAAGTAGTAGGACGATGACACTTTCAGCACTTGAGTTGTTATCTAACATCATGAATGCAATATAATGAAGAAAATCTGAACGTGATTTCCAAATCCTACTACGGTTTATAAGCACAGATATTTTTGGAGATAGCTTATCTCATGCTGGCACAATGTGATTAGAAATACTGAAAACAATTTATGTTTCATGCGTTTTTCATTTATTTACAGGCGGATAAAAAGATCAAGAAATTGGACTCCTGTCATTTAAAGAATGGAGTCCTTAGTACCTTATTTTGTCATAAATTATTTAAAAAACAACGAAGAATATGTAGTCAAATATTTTTTGGAAAAACAATAGTGAACTGAAAAGATAATAACCTTTAATTTGAGACGAACAAGCTGTATAGAGTTATGACTCTACCAGAGATTTCATCTTGATAATGTGGGATTTCTAAGCATGCATATTCAGCAGTTGGTTTGGAAGCCTGTCTAGTCTGTTTGACAATATATGTCACTGTAATAGACGGAGCGATAAAAGTTTTCACTTGTATTGTAATGCTGTGACTATAGGTAGATCATTTGTCTCTGTACTGTTAGCTGTTTCTATGACTAGTACTTTACATATGCATTAAAAGAAACTTCATAACAGTGCATACTCATCCTACATTGTATAGTATTCACTCCTGGTATGTGATAAGACTTAACAATGCTTCATATTAAGATGGAAATTATCAAACGTGCAATTTTGTTAATAGACTAGTGTAACCACAGAAGACAAGCGTCAGGCAAGAGATCGTTTATTGAGGAAATCAAGAGATATTTATATATTTTTATGTACATTATTATTCATTATTACTAGCAGAGAAACAGCGTTTTCTGATTGATTGTTTTCTCACTGAAATTTAATCTGTCATATCTTGGTGACCGTTTCTTTGAAGGTCAGACCATATATCTGAGATTCGTGCCCACACACGCAAAGCCTTTGTTCTTGTTTTTCCCATGACCAAGATTTGAGAAGTAAACATTGGCGTAAATTGTTGTCTACCGATTTTGTCTAGCAGACATCTCTCACCACAGTAATATGGAGTGTGAAGTAGACGGCACACTAGAAAGCTTCCCTCATTCTAATGAGTTTTGCATAAACACTGACAAATTTAACTCAATTATGTGTTTTATAGGATCAAGGGGAATAATAATAATAATGGCATTCTATTGAACAGTACGTTTGAAACAATGCTGAATTTCCAACACGCATTACAATATTGTATCTAATTTTCTTTCTTGACATTATTTACTAAAGAGGGAAATAATTAACAGGGTATTTACATTAATAATAGTATCAATAAGAACATGAGAGTAGAATTAAAACCAAGTAGAATTAGTGACAACAATATATTCATTAAACAATAAATAAATAAGAGCCGTATACTTAATAATTTGCAATAAGTTAGTGATTTCATGTCTGATGCGTTTCTCAAATCAGAATGCTTACGGAATAAGGTAACGTAGAGTTTTCTGTTACTTAGCCATCGTTACACCAAGGATTTTGCTATCGCTTCTAGTTCGCATGAGGCATCATGGAACACAGCTAAATTTCCGGAAAAAAACGGATATTCACAAAGCTTCACTAATGATTTCACTAGAAGAAATGTATAAAGTTTGTGAAAATACGAAGCAGGTGATCACTGTAATTACGGTGAACAATATTCAACCGAGAATACAGAAGAAGCAAAGTTTTAACGAAAGTCTCAACTCTGTTTCATAGATGTCGTTTGTTGGTGCAAACAAGAATGAACATCTATCCTATACGTAATATCTCTTAATGCATGTACCTGCTGTAACCATTACATCAAAAGAATGAGGACATGTGGTTACTTCGAACATACTGAAATCGCCAGGAATAGGTCAGATACTCATAGGATTTCAGATAGTAAGCGACTACTGGTAACTCAGCGAGGAATAGGCAGTTTAGGAGACTATGTAATAACCGGGAAACTTAGCAACTCTAACGTTTTATGTGTAAAGGTTACTGCTGTCTGAATAGTTCTTATTTTTAATAAATTCATCGTTGAATAGGGATATAAAACTATCCATTCCAAACATCTGCTGACTTTATCAGCATTGAAATCGGCATTCATAGTCAAGAATGACAAAGCAAACTAGTTGAGATCCATGTTATAACTTGTTCAGTTTCAACTTTGGCATAAAATTCAGTCATGAAAGATTCACGTCTTTATTTATTTTAAAATTTCAGAAGTAGCTACCAATTCACTTATATCATCTTATATTTACAAATTCATTAATTTTTTATCTACTTATCTAAAGTATGCGCTTTGATTTTCTGAAAACAAAACTTCAGTTTGCACTAAACACTAAATCACAGTTTACCAATGTACACTGAATGTATTTTTGTTTTACTTCTACAAAAGTAAGTGAACGGAGATTCACCCGACTCATTTGAAAATACTTTGATATAAAATATTAACAAGCAACAAAATGTTTATTATTTCAAAGCTGCTTACTCTCACGGAAACTTTAAAGTAATCATTTGACAGAATTCAGTACTACACTTTCAAATAATTGATAGAAATAAAATATACGTTTTTCAAACTAAAGCTTTCTTTACACTCAAACGGTCTTACTCAATCGATAAGTATTACTGTCTTCAATCTAAGTACCGATAAAGCCTTCAATGCCAAATAGTAAGATAAAATAAATTTTTCGAAAGACTATTAGTATAACTTCCGGTGAACAGTTTTGGGAGTTGTCATTAGCAAATGTACACCTGTTCTTGATGAGTTCATCTTTAAAACTCACATTTTCAGAAACGAAATACTAAGAATGCACTGTCCTCCTGCTAAGGGATTTAGTTCTGTTATGCTGTATTAGCTGTCATGAGGCATAATCGGTTATCACTTGCACAGATGGTGAACCAATAACTTCGTATTATTCAACTCAAAACAAAAATGACACCGCGATGTTGTATTTTTGTCTGTATATTGTTGACTCAAACATTGTCGTATCATTGAAATGAGTGGGACAACGTTCTGATGTAATTAGTTGACTTGGTTTGATTCTTGAAAACTTCAGCACAATCAATTTTGGTGAACCACTTGGAATAAAACTTTTGGCAATTTTAACTCACGTGAGTACTCGTTGGACCTCATCTACCACTGAAATCCCAGATGTGTTTTTCTCCAGGGTGTATAGGTAATTGCGTTTTCACTGATATTCTAATGATTAACACAAAGTTTCAAATATTTAAATGTTATTCACCATGCTACTAATCCACTGGAGTTAGCTCTTGGATAACCGGCATAATTCTATGTTAACTATTTAAACCTATAACCTTTGTCGAAATTTTCATATTTAAATAAGTGACCATATTTTTAGCGTATAAGCAAACTATACCTGTTGCACACTAGTCAGCTCTTACAGTCTGATGTTATAGAAAGATGAGAATTCCATTTCAGTTCCCATAGAAAAAAAGTAATTCACCCAAATGAGAGAATTTCCACTAACCCACCTTCCAGATTCTGCCTTTATCCATTGGACACTTACATTAATCCGCCTTGCTACCTGCGAGCAACTTAAATGGATAGTTGTATTTTTAAAGTTGTTCTGCTGGTGTGACAAATTCTTTAGTTTGGCTATGGAACTCAGTCAGGAGGAAACCTCATTTTGCTTAAGTTTCTCAAGTTTAATTAGGCTGAACTGTGAATAGGAATAGACGTTCTGTGTTAAAGCTTAAGAGACGTAATTTGATCGATAATTAGTAAAACATATTTAAGCTATAGTATATGTCTTTCAAAGTTTCAGTAACTCTGGGACATGATTCGAATTCTCAACACTAATGTCAAGCAAGTGTTCCTCTTGCTTTAGAGAATTGAAATACTTGTCACAGTAAGCAGTTCCAATAGACTGGAAACTTTCATCATCAACTGACTTTCCTTGATAGTAAAGGTCAGATTAGCAGCCAGAAAAGTTTGTCAATGAACCGGACAAAAGCTTCTTGCCGAATAATTATGCAGGAAAGAATGGCAAGGGGTTGAACATATACTTAAGAGGTATTTAAGCAACATCCTACTCAAGGCAGTCAAGTGGAACTCCGATAGATATGGAATAGAGGATGTTATGGAGATCATGTAAAGAGGAATTGAAAGTTTGTAGGCAGTTCTAGCCCTAGTTGAAAGAGATAACATAGAAGCAAGTTGGGCGGAATTGGATTACTGAAGTCCTAGGATCCTCTCGACGCTCAAGAAATGGAAAGTAAGCATATTCTGTGATATCAGTAGATGCTATTTTTAAAGGGTATGAAGGGTAATTAATTTCCTCCTAGGAGACCATTAGCAGTGTGTCAAATATAAGAAGTCAAAATACAATTTCCTGATTATTTTATTATTTACCTGTGATATGTTACAATGTGATGTAACAAGATATGTCTTTGGAAATCTTCTAAAGAAGATTGAAGATTTTAGTGAACCTGAGTGTCATGTTTCAATGGCATCGTGCAGTTGAAATGAAATAGGTACAACTCAATTTTATGTTGATGGACAAAAGATCACCATTAGAGTGCTCATTAAAGACTTCATCGCAAAGTCCATCGATAAAACTCACTGGCGGCAATGCATTTATTTGGTCAGTTAAACAGAATTATGAAGAGGTTCAAATGCAAACCAGTAAAGAACTCAGTTTTTTACGTGATTATCTTGGAGGCGTTTTCTTTCTACATGCTGGAAGCGTACTGATGAATAATCTAAAAATTAGTATGAACTTTACTTGATTTTTAGTTACTCTCTAGTTTGTCACTTTGTGGCAGAGTTCATACTGATTTTATCAAATAGTGTTAAGCAAGACTTTCTATTCCTTAGTTGAGTACATTTATTATTTAGTAACATTGATTAATTTTTATACTACAGCCATAAAACAGAAGAGTAAACAATGTTTAGATGAAGATGGTTAATTGTAGTTCATGATTTTTAATTTTAGTAGTAGTAGTAATGAAATTATGTATCGTTTTTCATCAAATCGATATTGAAATTAGAGCTTTCTGATAGACTTACATGCATCATTTAGGTGCATCACAATCTTAAAAAAGCCTGCATTTCAATCGCAGTTAGTAATTAGCTTATAAACTAGATTTTTTAGACTGGTGTAGCCACTGGAATTATTGATGTTTTAACTTGACAGAATTTACTGGGAATTTGAGATGAAGAATTATGCTATTCGGTTTCTGTATTAGGAGATTTTACATTAACTAAAATAATCCATTAACTGTCAAAGATGACACAAAGTACCAGTCACTTGAAATTTTTGTCACTGCTCACTATAATATATTTTAAACGCCTGAAAATCTGAATGTTTTGTGAAACTCGCTGTCCAAATTAGAGATCACTTTGCACGGGTGAAAGTGAATTTTTATCCATACAATCCAGCGTTATTTGTCAGTTTTCAATACAGTACAAAATTTAAAGATCAAGTTAATTAAGACCGGTGAAGTTAAGCGAATCAGAATTATCAGCTTGACAGACAAAGAAATCTAGCGTAAAAAGAGGCTATGCAAGCTACAAAAAATTCTACTGTTTTGTCCAGTAATGATATTTGTAACTTAACATCTAAAACACAAATTGCTCAAACTGAAAGTGTACATTACTTCAAAGCGTTCAAGTGTAAAGTAAGCAGAAGTTTGGCAGAGCAAAATGTGACATATTCAAAAGCTGACTGTATCAGAATACACAAAACATTTGGGAAGTAGTGTGGTTACAGCACAGAGATTTTCTCAACCTAAAGTAATGCAAGTGGAAAGTAATATGGTTATAGGATATTATTTTTTTCTGCTCTAATTCATCCCTTCTTTTCTAACTCCCGATTCTTTTTCTCAGTTTGTAGAAGGGGGTAAGGTGAAACAAAACCTTACGTTTTCTTTTGAAGTTAGCACAGCACAGGTAGAAAGGATTAGGCATTATAATTCTTTATTTGGTCTACACAGAGAGTCCTGAGTTTTAGAACTATGAATTGTTGATGAATTTATTTGAAAATGTATAAAGACATATAAGAAAAATGAAAGTAGCAATGAAAATAATATAAATAATGAGAAATTCGAAGCCCTAGTACCATTGGCATACAACTCAGGAACATCACTAGTCCTAAGCATCTTAATATGACTCTTAATAAGGTTGTATTCTAGAGTGACGTATAAACCAACCGACTCACTCAGGGGTGAACTTTGTCAGCTTAAAGATCCAATAGATGCAATACAGAAAAATTATTTAATTTACCAAATACCCTGCATTGACTGTGGAGTCAATTACATAAGTCAAACTAGTAGATCAGGGTCAAATAGATTATTGAAACATACAGGTTAACTAAAGCTAGAATGACTGGACCTGCTAAGTTTTTTTGAAAAAGCTCGGTCACTGTAATGCATTTACTTGCATGCAATCAAACATTAGTGTGGGATAGGGTAGAAGTGTTGAAAAGTCTCATAGTCAAGTGGAGAGAAAAGTTAATTATCAGATTTTGTTAATTAGGTCCACACCAAACATCAAATGAAGCAATGTGGTATAAAAGGCAGTGGGGACTAGAACTATATAAGGAAAGTTATCAAGTTCTAAGAATATGCTGTGATTATGAGGGATAAATTGTTCTCTAAACGTCATCCAATTATTAATATTGTATCGCTGTGTTCTACACCAAATAGAATTGTCCAATACAGCACTGGCTTTCCATTTAAATACGTACAGACGGGAAAGTCATGACGTAAGAAGGCATCTAAATAAAAGAATTCATTTAATTTCGAATGCCGCAATGAATATGAGATTACCATTTAAAAATACCACTGATTTAATTTTGGACTATTCAGACTGACTATCCTTTTCAATCATTAAACATCAAGTGGAATCAAATTATCCAGCTTCTTCCCATTTCTCCTTTCAAAGAAATCCGCGTAACTAAAGCTAACTACTCAACAGACTCACATTTCTATAACTTCTGTATCATCGCATCAATAGGCAGAAACAAATGCGAATCTGGAACAACATCCTTCCTTTAACTAAGCTCTAACAGGTTAGTTGATTTTCACAGTCAGATTGATTTGATTTTCCTTTGTTATTATTACAGTAATCTTAGTTCTGAATTTGCAATATCTGAAAACGTTTGATTTGTTTTATACTGCTTTTATATGAATGTAGGAGAGTTATCAGTAAACGTGAAAACGTTAAGGAATCTGGGAATATAAATCCAAGGTAATGAAAGAGTATTGAAACAGTATATTATGAAAAAATACAGTTCACGAGTTATAGAAATTGGTGGTTACTTCATGATACGGCTAAAGTCCGCTGCTACAAATTATTATGATATAATCCACAGAAGCCTGCACTGTTGGGGTCGATGTTGACTAGTGGAAGCTGTGTACCTCCAAATTCATTTGTTCATTGGATAGATTACACAGTGAAACAGTATTATTATTTACTGGATGACAATGTTTCGAACACAATTAAAACTGTTCATAATCACATCAGTTATAATCACACAACTTCGAGACTTGAGTTTTATAGTTTTCTTTGTTCTTTCCTATTCGTCATCGTAGGGGTAGTAGAATTTTCCACATATCTGGGTGGACAGGCTCTGAATCATTTCTATTACACGTGTTTGCAGTTGATTCGATAAAAAAAGCTTCCGTCAGCAATCTCCCCCTCCACCCTGTTAAATTAGATTTTAAAACTGTCATCTTATCCCATCCTAGTGTACGGTTATGTGTAATTGCATATAGTGCTATAGCTGAACTATTCGCTCACGTGATTATAAGCGATATGATTATGAACAATGAATTGTGTTCCAAACGCCACCTAATAAATAATATTGTTTCCCTTTGTGATACATCTAATAAACAAATTAATATGGAATTACATACTACCACAGTGCCCAAGTTCTACATATGTATTACTGAAACTGTCTACGGGCTGTAGAAAAGTCTTCAGATAAGGATGAGAAGTTCCTGCAAATTCCAAAGGATACAACACGGTTATCAGTGAAACACGTAAACAGTATAGTTCAATGAGAAGACGAAGAGATGAGCAGCACGCTGTATTTTTATGGCGTCCCAAAGTTATGTGTATTTTCGAAGTTTCGCTACTTCACCAGGAACAAAGAGTGAGATGAGATGGAAAAGAGTATATCTACACAAAGAAATAATAATATACACAGGAAACAAAGAATGCGTACATGGAGCAATAACGTAGGCGTTACAAAGGATAAATCCAATAGCTATCTGTTTATACATCTTTAAAACAACTCCATTTTCCAGCCAAGATATCGATGCATATATCGAGGGTGATAAAAGAGAAACAAGTGCAATAGAGGTATGTTTCTGAGGCTTTCTGTTCCACTCGGAAAGCAAGGAATGCATAACAGCAATAATTTGTAGACCGAAGTATTTGAGGAAATAACAACAGACGGAAAGGTCAGAAAATTCTTTTCTATGTACGCCTTATAATGAATTTAATTTGAAGTCACATATAAACTTAACAAGTCCAGATTTCTAAACTTGCATATCAAGTGTTAGATTTTGTTTCCACATTTCACTGAGTACATTTTCATTAATTACTCCAGGTTTTTCAAGCATAAAACTGTCTTATAAGGTTATCATATCCGTATACGCATAAATCGCGACTTCACGGCTAACAAGTAAGCTTGTCCGTCCTTACAGAACCTGAGGGAATAATATGAATGACAATAGTGATATAATAATGATACGATAGAGTACTTTATTCATACCATCTTGTCATAATAACCAGTTGCTGCTTCTTTCATGTTAGTTAATCGATCCTGAAAAACTCTTATTATTGAATACTGTCCTCTATAATATTCATATTGTTTTCCTGCCACTTCTTCCTCTTTTTCTAATTTTAATGTCAGTTTTTTGGTAGCCGAATTGCACTTCAGGGGATGAAGAAACTCGGTGATTACGTAAGATAAGTTATATGCAATGTTTATCCTCCAATCCTCTGAGTAGTGGTTCTGCTTAAACAAAAGAGGAATAAAAGTAGAGCTTTCATCGTCTAAGATATGAGATATATTTCTAGACAAGCAGCGTAGAGTGATAACAATTATGTAACTGGCTAGAGAATGGGCATCATCTGCCGAATGTAACACGACAACATGCATAAAGTTGAAGACTCTTGACTGTTTACCTTCAGCTGAAACAGTCAACTTAAACAATGAAGGTCTGGATCCAATATTCAATGTAGATTACCGTAGACTAGTAATTTAGGGGTATTATTTACTGCTAAAACACTGAAGGAATTATGTGATTGAAAGTAACTAGCTGTGGAAAACCAGTCGCTTATAGCCATCGACAACAACGAAACTTAGTTCCCCTGGGTTTGAAAACAGAGGTGTTCAGTACATTTATGTTTTGTGTTACACTTCTCATCTCCTAGATTACGGATGACAACAATGTATAAGTAGCAACAACTATTAGTTTAGAATTATTTTAAGGCATTCTTTAACATTTTTTATAGTCATAAAGATATTTTCTCAATAAAACAGAATAAGGAAAAGGCTCCAAACTAAGCAGTGGTATACTTTAATAACAAATGACTGATATATGAGGTTAGAAAGAGAGATGTGACAGCTGCTTTAATAGTGTACATAAATGATATTCCTTATGAACTGATCAATTACTGATAGTATTCATTAATAGTTAGTGAAAGTTTCGGAAATGTATACTATATGATTGAAGAGGTGAAACAGGGAAACAGAAAGGAACCTAAACATTCTTACAGATTAAAAGCATAAACTCTTCATTTAATACTCAAAATAATTCTGAAGTTATCGAGTTTTGCTATTTTCAGCGACAGGTATTAATAAATGGATGACGTTTGATGCTCAATTCGGTTCCGAGTGGAACATAGGGCTTCAGCAACACATCTTCACTTTCTTATATTTTCTGCCGCTCTCTTCAGCTGGGTTCACGATTGCCCATAATCTCTCATCTCCTCCTCCAACTCACATGATCTTCTCCATGTCACTCTCGCACTGACAATCCACTCGTCGCTTCCCTTTCAGATTCCTTTTGAGCAATAGCCTGGCACGCGATGTTATGCGATGGCCTCGTCAGTGGGTGCCCGATCCATCTCCATTTTCTCCTACATATTTTTTCAGTGATCGACTCTTGGTTGGTTTGCTCTCACCCAGAGTTTCTTGTTGCTTATTCTTTCTGGCTGGCCATTTCATCTTCAGCATGGAGGCGGAGAAGACAGCTTTTCATAAAGGTCTGCAGTAGCCTGTTGGAAATGCTTTTCGTGACACACATTGCAAGTTTCCGACTTGTATTGAAGAACTAACTGACTGACTTCACATTTGTGTTCAAAATCTGTGTCTTGTTGTTTATACTGGCTGAGTGCAGTGCAGAAGATTTTCAAATTGGTTTCATGTTGATGAAGACGTATCTTGCATTTTAGATTCTGCCTGGCTTTGATATCATCCCTTCCGCCTGTAGTTGAAATGATATTCACTGTACACTGTTATAGATAATTGTGTTCACGAGACTTTGACCTTGAGATTTCCTCGATAAATAGACAAGGAATTTGAACTGATGTCTCAGTGAAATATGCTTCTCAGGATGATAATGCCTGAACCATAGAGATCACAGATAGCATCACCGTCACCGAAATCATTCATCTGGCTCACAAGTATTCTCAATCGTCACTAAATTCCAGTGTACATCAGAGTGTCCAGTTCTTATTAGGAAATCTGTCTAAAGGAAAATAGATCATAGCAAGTGCAATGGCTTAAATAGAACAGTTAGCCATCCATTATTCCATGTTTTCATCCAGAATATATTTTTGAAAAACCACAAAATGCCACTCATAATAAATTCAAATGCATGCTGCAAGAATTTATGTTTACATACTAATTTCAAAAAGACTCGGTAACTTTCTTGTGTCTGCGTGTTGACAAAAGTGCTGACCTTATTTAGCTGATCTGAAAATTTCAGAGATTGTTGATTACACAAATTTCCAATAATCAACATCACAAAGTGACGACCTCCACTATTTATTACATTCCAGTTTTACTACTACTCTCTATCTCAGTAGTAAGACGCTTTAAAGTGACTTTCCTCTCATCATACGAAAACCAGTGCCTTCTCAGTTTGTATCAATCACATAAATTACTGTACTGACAGTATATCATCTTGAGAAAGTCGATCAAATTGTAATTTCCCTGAAAGAGCCTGGAAACATGTAATTTGGAGTGGGTCTGGGAAAGGCAGTTCCTGACATTTTGTGAAGCGAGAAGAATAAATTTATAGTTGGAACTAATTGTATGCAATTCTTTACTGTGTTCTTGAATAATCAGTGTTATACTAAAATAATACATCAAGAGATAGATAATACTTCAAATTGTAACAAGACAATTCTACCTGGTCTTCAATCACTGTTTATTGGAGACTTGAGACTGGATCTCTGAGTTCAAAAAGATTACATTCATTCACTTGCCTTAATATAGCTAGAGTAATAATCTTGCTCTAGTTGTGTGATATTTCAGTTTATTACGATTTTCATTTTTATGATGATTTTATGAGTATTGCTAACATTGGTACTGTTTATTAACCACACCATATTTCTTATATAGATTTTCTCTCACATTATGCAATTGCAATAACTTTTGTCTTTTTTAGGCTGTTAGCAGGTGATGAGAACCCTTGAAATAAAAGATGAGCTCTTTACATCCTGCAAAGTATGTTCATTTTCTCTCTGTTCAAAATGCGTCGAAGAATTTAAAAATGTTTATTTATAGTATGTCAAGGAACTCTTTTAAAGAATTATTAAATTCCTTAATCATATACGCTGAAATAAAGAAACTAACTGAAAGTTTTATTCACCTCAAGTTTTCATTATGAAAAGTGAAATATTCTATTAGAATACACTGATGTCCGAACAAAATTCATATCTAGTGATTTGCGTAACGTAAAAAAATTAGACGTGTCATGTTTGTCACTATTTATTTGTTTCTACTGACCTTTGTTATTTCACTATTGATATCTTTATCAGTGTACTAATAAATTAAAGCTAATAGAATCGAAGTTCACACATTTTCTTTATTCCATTGCATTCCCAATAGAACATAGGGCTTCAAGCTTCAGTACTGAAATTTCAGTAGCTATGGTGACTTTTTACGGAGTGGAGTTGATAGCCTTAGGCCCAACCTTCCTCTATTTTCCGGACTGTTAGAGGTTAAGGGAGCTAAAGGTGTTAACTGGTCGGGAGCCGAACTTCGAATCACATCCATGGCTGGCTAGAATTCTACCGCTGAAATACCAACGATGCTTACACATGGTGATTTGATAATACTTCATCTGTGTGAGGTAATTTTGACCAGATTTCCAAGTAAATGACCCAATAAATATAACAGAGATGTGGGGATTTTTGTAAGTGATAAGTGTAAAGACACCATGTGACATAATAGTGAGAAGTGTTGTTCGTTTTTGTGATGACAGTATTAGTTTGCAGAATGGCGAGTTTTGATTCACGTGAATTTTTTTATTAAGATGTGAGGCATTATCTATCTCTTGATCATAGATAATTTCAATACGGCACTGATTCATTAAGGATACAGTTAAATATTGCATACAGAGAGTACCCAGTGTAAATGTATTGTTCCCGCTTCACAAAATGTCAGGAACTGCCTTTCCCAGACCCACTCCAAATTACATGTTTCCAGGCTCTTTCAGGGAAATTACAATTTGATCGACTTTCTCAAGATGATATACTGTCAGTACAGTAATTTATGTGATTGATACAAACTGAGAAGGCACTGGTTTTCGTATGATGAGAGGAAAGTCACTTTAAAGCGTCTTACTACTGAGATAGAGAGTAGTAGTAAAACTGGAATGTAATAAATAGTGGAGGTCGTCACTTTGTGATGTTGATTATTGGAAATTTGTGTAATCAACAATCTCTGAAATTTTCAGATCAGCTAAATGAGGTTAGCACGTTTGCTATCACAGATACAAGTGAGGCATTCAGAATTAATAAAAATGATCATAAAACACAAACTTTCAAGCCATTATCGTAGTTTAACATTTTAGTCGCAAATTGCTGTACACACGTGAAGTGCATAAGTTTACATTTTTTGTGCCTGGAATCTTCCCATTGTGTTTTTATCAGATAATCAGATTCAGTTTGACTATTGATAACTGTTAAAATCTGTGTGTACTGCCGAGTGCCAGAGTGAAAAATGGAATGATGATCGACAACACTCAATTAGTCTGGCGAATTTTCACAATATAACATTGATATGATGTGAAGGATAGAGATAACACGCATCATTTTGGAACTTTTAATTTCCTGCTAGAGGACGTGAAATCAAGATGTGATTATTTAGAAGAGATCTTTAGTCATGAAATTTAGAGCTTTTAAGTAGCAGAAAGCACAAATCACTTGATAAAAGATAAATTATCTCAAAATTATGGAGTTATTAATGCAAGCAAGAGGTATGATGACATTAGATGACAGTGAAATTTGGATAAAAATTTAGCCGGTTGCGGTACCTATGCAGTTGCAGACTGAAAAGACTTCTTTTCTTTGTGTAATCCTAGCTATGGGGGAATTGTAGCCTTATCATTTTATGTGCATTTGATAATTCTAAAGCTTTAGAAATATCCGCGCGCTGCAGCATATCTAAATGATATCTGCTGATCACTGCGGAACGACTACTTCTCCTCCCCCTTAGAAAACGATTTCTGTGGAATATAGCAAGTACTTATGGAAATGGCTAACACAACAGTATCTCAAAGAAGAATTAAGCTATTAGGATGAATAATTAATGAAGAAGTGGAATGTTTAGTTGTCACAGAGCAAATTGAATGATTTTTTGATGCTGACTGATGTAACTAACACAAACTATGTCAATGCTGCCGACTATTGAAACGTCTGTTTGTTCGAACTGGTCCTCATATTGGCGGGAGATAAGAAGGCTTTTATGTCTTAATCGTGTACTGGTTTGCAGAAGGTAGGAGAAATACGATTAGAAAGTTTGGCACTGATTAACCACAGTAAAATCCGTTTCATTATCGTTTGAAGAATAAACAATCGTGTTGCCCAACCGATTTCTATTGTTCTGCGCTGGTTACAATGCATAGTATTCTGCGTATTAGACTTAGTCGTCTGAAATCATTGATTAGTCAAGAATCTTTGCGATCTGGATATTTGACAAGCTACTCAGATAAAACAAATTGTGAACTTTTATAAGTTAGTTTGTAAGAGTTTAATTCATTTCACATTTGATCATGGACTGATATCAGTTTGACAAACATTAAACGGCAGATGGTACTGGGCGGTTGTTTTTGCCGATATATTATCAGATATTCACATGTCTTTTGACGGTTGAAGACACAGAAATTGAACCGTGAAATAAAAGAGTCACCTGAATATCAGTAATCACTCTCCTAGTTTTGGACCCTTCATTAGTAGGCACCCATGACTCCATTTGGGATAGAACGCAAGAACTTCGTATTGTAAAGCGAAGTTATTGACATTTTCGCTACTGGGATGGAATTCAGTAACACTTGAATTTCATACTCAGTCAATTGGAGATTTTAGTGCCTTTTCGTGGAAGCGCTATCTGACAGTATTCTGTTCTGTGATAAACCCCAGTGGTCATGACTTCCCCTTTGAAGACCAGGCAACGTCTTCCTGTAGTCAGTTATCAGTGAGCATCTAATTAATTTCTGCCTAGTAACCTGAATGTCTAGAATCCAATCTCAAATGAGGACATGGGTGGATGCTGATGAATAGTCCCAAACCAAGAAGAAACAGCTATCCATTTCCACCTGGTCTTCAATGGTTCTCTAACTGATATCAATCCATGATCAAACAGGGAAATATGACCTTGTTTTACAACACTGATATAAACACGCAGAAAACAGTTACAACTACAGCAGATTAGCGTTCCTGTACTGGTGTGACTCCCTTTGAAGTATCCCAAATGCTGACCACCTCTCAACACGAAGGTAGGAAAAGATTCGGTTAGTAGCTAACCTACGCATTCATAGGATGACGTCTAAACCTGATGTATTAATTCACAGTGAATGTAAAATATCCACTAACCGGTAATATTCTCGACTTAAAAGGACTGATGGTGAGTCTATTGAAGGAAACCTTGAGATGGTGGACTAGTAATGAGTTAGTAGTGAAGCGAAATTGTGGATCACCAGTTGTCTCAATTTATTAATTTTGTACTACATCAGACACAAGACACAACTGTTAGCCAGGTCGTCGTTTCACTGTAATCATGACTACTGATAACGAACTATCATAAGAATATATTTTTATTGAGAACTATAATTTATATTTCCTCACTGGATATAATATACATAGTACTTGTTTGAGTATTAGTCGAGAATACCGGTGTATTATGAAGACTGCTGCTTTAAATCTTATTTTCAGTTATCACCCAATACATGAAAAAACTAGCAAACGTCCATATTTTCGTTCTGATAATTGAAAAAGGGTTCAGTGTCCAAAAGTAAAAGACAAATGTTTTTCTTCTCAAAACTGACCACCACGTTTTAAATTACTTCAAAAACAAAACTTGGGAAATTCAGAATCACTTGAAAACATTTTAAAATCAAACACACTTTACCTGGTAGAAAAATAATTCTTTAACTATTTAGAAGCTAAAAACAACACATTAGTTTGTCCAAAAATTACATCACTAATATAAGTCGAGTATGCAGAACAAGGGAAATCAATACACTGCAACAAAATGCAGTATAATTTAGTTTTTTTCTAGGAAAACAATTATTTAAAAGAGTGGTTAATGAATGAACAAAGAATATACTTTCCAATGAATTTGTCATCAGATCCTACAGCTATGCGATCATCATAGCGGAAAAAAGTTATTGTTACTAATAACACTGATATTTTAAATTAAATCGAATCAATAGTGTTGATAGATGACATTTCAAAAGCACCAGTAAAAATGATAATATATATTAACATAACACTAAGCTGAATATTAGATAATTTAGGGGAAGTCAAACAGAATTTGTGAATTTACAGGTTCGACATCAAGCTACGGTAAAATAGTGTTTGGATCTGTTTCTTTTGCACGCAGAGCTCTGGTTGACTTTGGCGAATTACAGTGTCCTCTGCTGTTTATAACGTTCAGTATCTAGAGGCCTTTAGTATCCTACTCAACAGCAGATATATAATAAACACATACTCTTCAATACAAAATTAATGACCCGTTTGGATGAGGCGATCTAATATATAAAATCGTTGACGATTTTAACAACACCTTTATTTAACTATACTGGTAGGTGTTCATGAGCATGAAAAACTAAGTTCTTAGAGCAATGGTCAGTATGACTTTAAATTCAAGAGTTCATGTGTGAGGGTTGGATTTGTTTTCCGAAGCTGACCACGGATTGATAACAGTTAGAGAACCATTGAACACCAGGGAGTACTGGACAGTTGTTTCATCCTAGTTTGTGGGTCGTCGGCAGTACTCACTCGCTGAGGTTCGAACCCAGTTTACAGGACAAGCTCGTATACCATACAGCCATTGGGACCCAATTCAATGGCCCCTTGTTTTCTAACCTCTACCCATTCGTAATTTAGCGCGACCACCAACCAATGTCATCGGTGGGAAATTCATCCTCACTACCAACAGGATACACCTCACTGGTTACGACTTATCCCTAGAACTCCAGGAAACTCCGTCCTGTAACAAGTCACTAGCTACCATCAGATATAATAATACGTGGCTAGCTTAAGTTCTTTATCTTTCAGTTATTGTGATCATATAGATGTAGAACATAATAATGAATTCATCGAAAAGAGTATTTTCAAGTATTGGTTTGCAGGGATTTTATTGATTTGTTACAGGATTTCATCATGAGCTGACATCAGTCGGAGGACCGTTGAAAAACCACCAAAGAATACTCGACAACCGTTTCGCCCTAGTCTGGGTTTCTAACCCAGGACTTTCTGGTTACAAGACGAGCTCAAAAACTATTAAGCCATTGAAACTCGTTCCAATGGCCAAGCATATTCTTTGTTCATTATTAGGTCTTTAAAACTTTTAATAGTCTTCTTCAATCAGTTAAAAACAATAATAACAATAGTGATGATAATAATTAACGCATTTTGTCTACTTATGTGAAGACTCTGTGAAGTCTGCATGGTAGAAATGTAATGAAATTCATTATTTTCTCATGTATCTTATATTTCATTGATAGATTCTAGTAAATGCAAAGCATACCGAATTTCACCGTGTCAAACTATATCGACATTTTATTTCATAGGTTCATAGTGCACTGTTTAAAGTTGCATTCGTCATAAAAGAAGAATAAAATGCATTCTCTGAATGCTGAAACGATTATACACAGTCGTTGTAAGCTAAGGGTTATAAGACATTGTAAAAATAAGCATCACAGTCTTAGCTCAAATCATCATCAGTTTTTATGCATTACAAAACAGAAGGCCAGAAAAGTGTAAATTTGTGGAGAGGGGAGATAGAAAGTAACAGAAATGAATATTATCGCCTTTTTAGGTTACGTAACAGCTTGAGAAATGGCAGATTTTAAAAAAGGATGAAGGATTCTGCCGTTAATACAACAAAAATCAAGATCCGATTGCCAAGTAAGTGAGAGACCAGTCAGATTCTATTTTTGCGTACATAGACTCGGTTGAAAAATGTAGTAACTGTTCTTGCAGTGTGTATGAATTCCAGCATCATCTGCATTTTTGATTTTGACACACTATCCTTCACTTAAAAGATGTTTAGTGGTTGCACTGACTAAACATTTGCCTGCCTATAGACCCAATTTCTCGAAGGTGTACGACTATAAACAAATATGCATCAGTGAAATATTACAACAGTTAGAATAGTGACAAGTATCGTATTGAAGTTGAATTAAGTTCACCTTGTTTATTCATTATGTAAAATCTTTAGGTTATTAGTTTACTATGACTGCTGATTACTGTTCCCCATTCAGTTTTCTTCTGTAAACTTGACATATCACCTGTTTCATGCATCGAACTGAGGGCTAGTTATTAATACATTACTAAATCTTCTAGTATTGGTTTCTGTAGGGATTGCTAACATTACTTAATCATTGAAAAGCGAATATTTTATCTTGATATCTCTTTTCTACTAGTAAAAATGATCTAAGATGTTCATTATTATATAAATATTACCTTGGGTTCCGAGTAGAACAACCCCATTTCAAGCTGCTCTATATAGCCTATTCTAAGAAACTCCATCATTGCCCATAAACTTTCATTACCTCCTGGAAAAATTGCATCCATGTCATCATCGGATGCTTGAAACGTCGTTTTACATTCGGGTTCCACTCGAAGGCTTGTCTGAAGTATGACTCCCTTCGAGTATTTCATCAGCCTGCGTCCAATCCATCTCCTTTTGCGTACTTGTTGGGAAAAAGGTTCTTGGCAGATTCCATACACTATCAGAGTTCATTTATCCTTATCCTGACTGGCCAGCCATTTAACCTTCACAATCGAGAGAAAGTAGCCGTTAATAACGTCTGCAATAAGCTGTTGGGAATGCTATTTTTGGCGCTCTCTTCAAGTCTTTGAAACATATGAAAGCGCTTATTTGACATTAGTATTTACGATCCAGATCTTAATCTTTATGTTGAGTGAAACATATTTCCTTATTGATTACAAACAAATGTCTTGCTTTTTCCATACTGGATGGCTTGGACATCCTCATCTGTGCCACCAGTAGTTGAAACGATGTTACCTAGATAATAGTAACTGGTGACTTCCTTTAGGTGTCGGCCAATGAAGGCGATTGGTGTTTCTTGTTGTTGGTTAGGTGGCCTAACTACCTTTCAGTATTTATGGAATCTAAGTTTAAGTATCTTGAGTATTACACATTAGTAAACTCGCTAAGAATGAAATTTCATGATTCCCTAGTTTGCACCATTTTGTAACAAAATCTTTCTTAAAAAGAGTATTAGTATAGAACTTTATTAGCGTGACAATCAGCAAACGTTCCCCTACGATAGCAGTGAGTGGTTACAACACCTGCAAGAAAAATTCAGCTTCAAAAGAGGAAAGTACAAATGTTATTTACGAAACTACTGTGAAGACTAGCGATGAAACTACGTTGACCATTTCAGACTCAGAGTTACCAAGTATCGATACAAAGAAAGACCAGATTTGCAGTATAAAATGATATCATTCTATTTCACAGGTTCTCATGAGCTGCAAACTACCCATGGTCAGGTCCTAGTGGCTTAATGGTTTACGAGCTCGCCTTGTAACCAGAAGGCCCGGGTTAGAACCCCAGTGGGTGCGTACTACCAAAGAGTCTCAAACTAGGCTGACGAAACAGCTGTTCACTACTCCAAGGTTTTCCAATGGTTTTCTAGCCCATGTCAGCTCATGATGAAATCCTGTGACCAATCAATCAAATCCTTACAAACTTATACTTGAAAAGGTTCTAGAATCCTGATATTCCAACAGATACATAGACTATTAGTCTAGAGTTTATTTTCAAAAGAAATAAGCGTTTCTTAACTAAACCTAGAATCGACTAAATGGATCAATAATTTTGTGCCATAACACTAATAGGCAATACAGTTTTTATAATGCCATAAGGAATTAAGCTTAGTGTGATGACCTAATAGGGTTTAAGGTCAAAAAGTTTATGTGACAAACATTTCTTCCCTGTTAAAACTGAACGAAGTTTAAGGGAGATGGGGGGATAGACCGTTTAAATATTTTATATGTTTGCCTCTCAGTCCACTACGGAAGTCCCTAACTAAGTATTACAAATGTTAACAGATTGTTGATTATGCAAGACACTTAGGAATATACAAAACTAACCAAGTCTTCTTCATACTACCTATAGAGAATAAATACGTGATCTAGGATGGCTAATACGACTAGACGAATAACTATTACAGCATTTATAATGGTCGCATGCAACTGGATAAATCTATCAGAAAGTTTCTGTGAGTGACCTCTTGACAAATCTATCAGGTAAACACAAAAGCATCAAAAATAATTTTATGGTTTTTTAACTACTCTGGTGAGGATGCAGATGGAAATGTAATCGTCAGATAATTTGTAACTCAGTCTACACTCAAACATGTTAGTGTAATCAGGAAGATGTTTTACTTGTGCAATATTTTCGAATGAGAGGAGGATCGAATTTTTTTAGAAACTGTTTTCTACGTTCACCTGTTAGGTGGGTAAAAGGGTAAGTCATCGAATATTTATTCCTCGAATCGATACTGAACACAAGTAAGCGAAATGACGCAGCATCCATACTGGATACGTGGGAAAGCTTTATAGAAGAAGTAGGGCAAGGGTGAAAGTATGTAAAGCGACTCATAAAGTCATGTCCATACATTACCATATTTCATGTCAATTCCTCCACTAAACGGTGTTTAATACCTAGCAGCCTTAGGATCCCAGCCTGGTAGTCTACACCACCCTATGGGGTTCGAACAGATGGTGGTCAATGAATGTATTAATTGATGCAGTGTTTCGGTCTTACCCCTCAAATTTCTTTTCCAATCTAATCCTATATCAAGCAACACTGTTCTTAGGGGAAGTTAGTGGTTCGACATGCACAAAGTATCTAAATCAGCTGAGCTTCGCAAGCTTGTCGACTGACTTCTCTTCCTTACTTAACACTCAATTCTTAACTTCTTGTCATACTGCTCAATCTAATGCCAGCAAGTAAACGAAGACACCTATGGTCAAAAACATGAAATCTTTAATGCCTTCCACTTTCAGTGACCATGTTTCACACTTGTAAAGTAGCATATAACCAACTGTGTAGAGAAATAGTTTTTATTAGTGAAATTAAATAAAGCTGCCTTCTAATCAGTTTGTTAGACAGGCGTAGACTGGATAAGTTTGCAGGTAGCATATATTCTGTTACAAAATTGATTTCCTTGGCAAATCCACCTTTCTACGACATTAGTAAATTAGAGATAGAGCACCCAATTCGAACACTAACAAATGGATTTAGATGTGTTTGCAAAAGTAAAAACATCATTTGGAGTGAAAACCGTCCATCAATACGTCATGTTGAGCTTTTACCTTAATGTTCATAGAATACGGAAAGAGAAGTACACAGTACTTCGACAAAATGATGTATGAAAGCTTTGCTGATATCACTGATCCTTTCAAAATAAACAATACAAAAAAAGATGAGGCGAAAGAAATCTTTATATTTTGATAGTGTGCTATTTAGATCAGGAAATGAAAATTCGGAACGTACAGAGAAATAGTAATTATCCTGAACTAGTTGCGATAAAAACTATTTCGTAATGCAACTTCTAGAATTTTTATAATCTGTGCCAATGTTGTCTTGTTTCTCACACTCGCGCTTATTTCTGTAATTTAATAAGTCACAGTTGGAGCGATATTTTTAAATTTTTTATCCCAAGCTAAATACTAAATCGTATCATCCTGGACGCGCGTCGGTGGTACAGCGCTTAGGGTGCTCGCCGACCGTGCACATGGTCTGGGATCCAATCCCGGGCCCACGCACTCCATTACCTCGCTAAGCCAGAAATGAAAGCTGGTGAAGAGGAAAGGTTAGACATGAGGCTAGCGACCCCATCATTTGAAAATAAATACTGTTAGAGAAACTTCAAGCCTCTACCTTCAAGCACTATGTTCCACTGGGAACATGAAGGAATAATAAAATATCATACTGGAGAGAATCAAACACGCTCTGGATGAAAAACTCCGTCGGGAACAGGCTGGATTAAGGAAGAACAGGTGATGCATTGATCAAATCGCAACACTATGGATCCTCATTGGACAGAACTTGAAATGGCAGTTACCTCTCTACCTCAACTTTATTGACTCTGAGAAGGCCTTCGACAGCGTCGATCAAGAGGTGATTTGGAAACTACTTCGCTACTACAAAGTGCCACCAACAATTGTACACCTCATTCAAAAGTTGTACTATAATACTGCATGCCAAGTAGTTCACAACGGGAAATTCAAGGAATCCTTCAAAGTGAAGATGGGAGTAAGACAAGCTGCCTACTATCCCCAGTGATCTTCCTGATTGCAGTAGATTAGATAATGCGGCAGACAGTTAGCGAGCAGCGAGGAAACAGGCATAAAATGGACCCACACAAAAAGAGACTTGGAGGATCTGGACTTCGCCGATGATATATGTCTTATTTCCCAGGAGTTGGAAGATATGCGAGTTGAAAGCAACAAGTTAGCAGAAGAAGCACCAAAGATAGGCCTTCAGGTGAACATAGAGAAAATAGAGGCGATGAAGACTCCTGACCGACAGCAACAGCAACAACAACAGACAATAATCAGCATAAATGGGGGGAACCTGAAAGAACCAACCTCCTTTACCTATCTAGGAAGCATCGTTTCAACTTCAGGCGGAACTGATGAGGATATCAAAGGGAGGATCGGGAAAGTAAGACAAGCTTTCATTTCTCTCAAGTCTGTGTGGAGATCAACAGCACTCAGCATGAAAAATATGATCCGGAGTTTTACTCGTGTGAAGGCAGTGCCATTTTATGGATCAGAGACCTGGCGCGTCATGAAGAGCACTTCGAGCAAACTATATATCTTCATCAATAGCTGTCTTCGCTTGATACTCAAGATCAGATGGCCAGAAAAGATCAGCAACAGGGATCTGTGGGAGCGAACCATCCAGGAAACAACTGTGCAACAAATATGCAGGAAGAAATGGAGGTAGATTGACCATACGCTCATAAAACAAACCATCAAGTGACATCACACGCCTGGCCATCGCTTGAGTGGAACCTGAATGTGAAGCGGCGAGTTGGTCGTCAGTGCAAGGGTGCCATGCAGGAGGTCATACGAAGAAGAGATGAAAGCATGTGGGCAGACGGAGAGCCAGATGAAAACGTTGGCAGAGGACTGAACGCAATGGAAACGTGTGGCTGAAGCCCAATGTTCCTCTAGGAACTAAAGGAAGCAATAATAATGATAATACAATAAAATACTTTCACCTCATTATTCATTGGTTTATCTTTTTTGTGCTTTGAAGTTTCAGCAACAATAAGGTTATCTTCAACGCAGTGGGGTTGGGATGTCTGGAACAATATGATTGTACAGTGTTTTGTTAGGTGGTACAAATGCAAACATTGTACATAACTTTTGTTTAAAAAGATTCATTGCAAAATACATTTAACTTTGAGGCACAATGAAAATAAGTTTTGCGTGTCTCTTAGTCTTCTCACTGAACTATACTGTCTACTTGTTTCGCTACTAACCATGTTGTATCCTTTGGAATTTGCAGGAGCCTCTCATCCTCATCTGAAGACTACTCTACAACCAGTACAGAGCTTCTGCTAGTAAGCAAAGACCTCAGCAGTGAATGTATCTGTGGATTATGTTAATAATTTGTAGCAGTGGACCTAACTATATCGTCAAGTAACCATTCGTTTCTATAACTTGTGAACTGTATTTTGTATCATATACTGTTTCAATATTTTGATGTGGTTGTGTTCTCTGAGCTGGATAGCTAATTTGCGAAGCTTTCATTGCCCTACTAGGCGACATCTTCAGCGCATACTTCAATTTGAAGTGAGCTTTTTGATTTCTCCCCGAGTTTATTAATCATCTCTCCTGGTGACCTTGGACGTGATTGGTTGTTTTTGTGTGCTTTCACACCTTCTAGGTTACTTGTAATGTCACTCATTGTTTCTTTGACTTGAACTTTGACCCTTTGTGCGTGAGGTTTCTTTCTTATCGGTTGATAAATTTTGTCTATCTCGATGTGTCTATTGATTGATGGTTCACTGGAATGCCAAGCTTCTTAAAATTCTCTAGCATTCTTGTTGTTTCCTCTCTCTAATATTTGAACATTGTCCCAGTCGAATCGATGTCCGTGGTTACCTGTATGTAGTGATATGAGGGAGTGGATATCATGTCTTTTGGCAGCTAGCTTATGTTCATGGGTACGAAGACGAAGGGGACGTCCACTTTGGCTAATGTAGTGTTTTTCGCAGTTGATACAATCTATTTTCTAGATGATGTTAGTTTTATCTTCTTTCGCTGCTGAGTCTTTTGGTTGACACAGAATTGAGTGAAGTGACTTTGTTGGTTTGTGTACGACGTCAATTCCTAAAGGTTTGAAGAGTCTTGTAGTGATTTCTGAGATATCCTTTATATATGGTAAGGCGATTTTCTTTGTGCTTTCTTTGGGGGCTTTTGGTTTCAATATTCTTTGATTAACTTGGATTTTTATTCTGATATTTTGTACGGTTACGGAGCTTGCTATTGAGGCCCCTACAGGTTTTCAAACTTCATGTGCAACATTCCTTCTTTACCAGACTGAGGAACTATTTAGTAAACTAGGAGCGGAAAGCAGGAGTAACGTTCATTACCCTGAAATCAGTGTGCAGATATCCAACACCAGCACAAGATTTGAATTCTTAATGCAAATATAAATCAAGTACTTTTATATGATGCAGAAACCTGACCAAAAGCATTTCCACATTTGACCTGTTAATGTTATGCTTGGACGTTTGTTTTATAAAAGTTCTATTCATTTGACGAGTTCCATCGAAATTAGGGAATAAATTGGCACTTTAATGAATTCTGTGCTTCACTAGATTGTTGAAAGTACACTAAACCCATGTAGAGGACGGAAATATAATTTTGTATGGCTTTTTTTGTTGAAAACAACATTCGTTTATATGGGTATATTGCGTTTACCGATTGGGTAAAACAAACATTGTTATCCTTATATATAGACATTCCGAAAATAAAATTTTTACAGGTTAAATATAAAATATACACGCGTTGAGTCCTCCTTCACTGGAGTTGCCAGGATGCCATTATTGCAAGCCATACCAACTTTTTATGAATTCACAGAAAATGCACATCCACGTTCAAAATAAGACCCAACCGATAGCTGCTACCTTGACGTGGTGGTCAAGCTTGCATATTGCAATGACCCAACAAGCTACACTGACTGAAACTAGTGTTCCTGCAGGTCCTACTATGCCAGAAAGATTGTTAGGATAGCGATTAGACTAAAAGCATTTACCGGCCTGGTGTAAGATCTTCTTACACTATGCTAGAGGTCTACAGGCAAAGTCGTACTGCTGGGGAACAGGAATGTAACAGCAGTCAGGTGTTTCCCTCAGATAATCAGCATGCCACCTTTGCTATTTCTCCACTCTGAAGAGAGGCGGTTAGAAAACGTCAACCCCAAAAATTGTACATCCCAATTTTTCCTGCTGGTGGTAAGTAACTAATACGGAACCAAACCTAAAATCCAGTCCAAACAGGCCTTATGCGACCGGTCTCAAGCAATTGTCTCTTTGGCTCTGCAGTCACGCAACACTAATTCTGTTTCAGATACCCCAAGAAAAAAATCGACTTTCACGGTGTGGGTAGCCCAAGAAGTAACAACAGCCGGCCACACACTTCTAGTCAGTCGGTCATTCGATATAAGAATCAATGAGAAGAGTGAAAATCCCAAAGTGGAGAAGAATCATCGAAATAAAAGACACATGGACAGCTGTGGATTATATTATGAAATTTGTGTCCAGAGGACCCAACTTTTTCCACAAGTAACTATGTACTCTGATATTTTATTGTTCTTAATAAATGTAACATATTGCTACTTGAGTACCTCATATTACTGTTGTGTAGTTTGATATCAAGTATCCCTACCCAGCCTGCAGATATGTCCACTACAGCGTTCATTAGAAATCAGACATCTCGCTTGTAACATATGTGCTGGTAGTTAGTGAAAGCTAAGTCAGCTTTTGTTTGAAATCTTTTCTGCTATACAATATGTCTCTTACGTATCACAATTAACTTAATTTCTGTTATAGAGATCTCATTTTCCTGAAATAATACACATGTATCTTTATATTGCTGGTTTGTAATTCCTTCAACCCACTTGTGATCTTGGAATCCTATTGGTTGCTGCCTGTTTTAATTCATGAATGTCAATGGTATCTCTCAAGGTCGTTTAAAGCAATATAAATATACGCAAGAGCTGTCAGTTGTTTTCGCTGTTGATAAGAGACAGTAAAAGCTCTCCATGTCAACGGTCTGTCTTCTCCTCATGTCTTTTTGCATCGCGTTTCCCGTGGTATCATAGTGTTGTCGCTGCTAATAGTGGTTAGAATAATAGGCTAGTGAATAAACTAGGTAGGGAAATCGTTAGCGCAACTACCAAGTGTTTTAAAGGTCATATCAATTTTTCAAGGTAGTGAAGTTGTCAAATATGAATATAAAGCTAAATAAATCACTGAAAATTCAACACCCGCCACTTTACAAAGACAATAAAAAGTAATGTCAATGAAATAATAATAATAATAACAAAAGAAAACTGATAACTCGATTGTTTCTTTGTCCGTTTGTTCTAATAAAAAATGTTAGTCAGTAAAATGTATGTATGAACGTTAAACTACTGAAATTTACAATTTACAATAGAAAAGGCAACATATTATATACTGATGAAGAAGAAAAGATACTGAACACACAATGATGAATAGAAAGGGCCGCAGAGAAATACAGAAACGATTAACCAACTATAAAACCAACCTCTTCAACGAAACAATAACAAACTAGCTTGGAGGGATTTTGGGATGGTAAGACTCAAAAACGAAGAATGTATCATTTCGCCTATTTTTTCCGCCCTAAAAGTTTGCATAAATCATGAAAATATGCAAAAGTCATAGTATAATTCAGAGTTATTTACTGGTTCTTTTTTCTAAAAACAGACAAGTATTCATACAGTAGATTGAAAGAAAAACAGAACGAAACAAAATACAGGAAACATGAATTCGTTCAATGATCAATGTCTCATTTAAAGGAGATTAAAACAAAAACGAAATTTGTAAAATAAACAAGCCAATATACGTGTACATAACAAATGAAAATAATGTTGAGGTCACGAAAGACGAAATCTGTATACACACTTGCATACATGCATAAAAACATACATAAGGTGTATGTGTGCATATTATAGGATAATACTGCTTAATAGAAAATATCTTCTCATGTGTATGCAATATTACTTTTGAGGTGAAGTGAAAAACTTTGATATTATAGTATGGCATAATTATAATACTGATAATAATAACAATAATAATATTAATAATAATAATATTAATAATAACCCTTAAAATGATTACTATGTGGTGAGGAGGAGGGGGATGATGATGACAGTAAATGGGAATATATAGGATATTCTATCATTTATTCTGAAGTAAAAAATATCATCACCATCTTCAGGGATGAACAAGTCTAGTGGATTATTTCTCTCTCTCCAAAGACAAAAGATAACGTAACCACCCAATAACAATAAAATATCATTGAGCATAATCAGAAGAATTAGATGATGAGTAGTAGCTGTAAAACAACTTGCTCTTTGATAGACTAATGTTAACTGTCCAGCGCACATGAGAAAATCAACACTTTATATATATATTTGAACGAATCACAACAGACACTGAACGTAACTGAGATTTCATCTGATGAACAGTCAGACAGTGAACATTAACGATAGACATGATACCACCAGCTTTGCATCACTCACTAAAATGTAGGAAAGCAACAGCCAAAAGAAAAACACACTGATTAGGAAGTTGAACATGTTTAGAATAGTAAAAAAGAAATTTAACGAATAAACTACTTGAAACGAAAGACAGAAACTACTGTAACGGCAAAGTACAAGAGTATGTGGCAACGGAATTATTTACTGGTTACTCAATGAACCAAAAATACGTCTACCAAATAGTAAAATCACAATTTGCACATGTCTTTGGTACTGGCTGCGCTTCTTTGCCATCCTTTCATGTCTTGCATGGTATTTCAAAAGCATCGTTCACTTCTTCTTTTCGCTAGTTGATACTCTTGTAATTGATATACATATTTATACCTGCATCTATATACTACTTACAAATCTTGTCAGTAGTACATGTAACACTGTCCTAGAATATATACATTATTTAAGTTATAACAAGGTAGCACCAAAACGAATTGTAAGTTCAGTTGTTTGATAATAATTCTAAATTGTTAATGTGACGATTCACACACACACATACACGCGTAACTGTGTTATAAGATACCTCTTAGTGAAATTTTCTTCAGCCCGATACTCGTAAGCATATTATAAACATACAAAGTAAAACACCTCCTAACTAACTTACTAGTCAAACTTCACACTTCTATCAGTGCCTAGGGGCTTCAAAAATGGCGGTACACACATGATTTTATATCTTGTGTAACTATGATCTGAATGTGTGACAGTTGCTTAAATGTTCAAGTGAAGCATACAGATGCCACCTCACTGGTATGGGTTGACAGGCACGAGGAATAGTTTCACCACATAGCAGTGGTAGAACATTCGCCAACCACACACATGGTCCAGGCTCGAATTCCAGCTAATACACTCATTAGACCTCATTTAGCCAGTGCTAAATCTGGTAAAGAGAGGCTAGTGAGCTTGCCGTGTAAAACTTCAAAGATCAAGCGCTTGAAGCCATATATACCATCTGAAACGTAATGGAATGAATAGTGAAATATACAACTGGATCGACTCAATGCAATATATCCTAATATGCAGTCAGTTAATTTTGGCGGTAATAATCGCTTTTCATCCATCACGTGAAATGAATAAGCACCAAGTTGTTTAACTAATGTCTTCTCTCAGCTGGATGGCTTTATAGTGAATGAAATAATTCATTTTTTCCCGATAAACTTGACAGGGATTATAATTGTCCTCAGAGGTTCTTTGTATCTTTGTAGTTTTCTGTACTGGTCTGACAGGCAAACAAAATATCAATATTGTCGCATGCATCAGCTTATAAATTAGCCATTTAAGAGCACCGTCTGATTATATGGACTGAAAAGAAAATATGTGTACAAAGTTTCACAGAGCTATACAACACTATGTATGCATAAATGGATAAATGTCACCTATGAGTTTTAGTCTAAACATACAACAAAACAAAGGTGTTTAATTAATTGTTTCACATTAAACTTAAAATGTCAACTGGAAAAATATCTGCTACACTTCTTTAGACATTATTATAGCTACCGTATAAATTTTATGAAAATAATAGTCATATCGAAAACTAATCAATAAGAGAAAATACAGTGATAAAAGAGGCCATTTACCTTAGCCAAAGCAGATCTTGGTGAACGAGACGGTGGTTTAATTCCACTAGGCAGTGGAATGTTAGTCGTATTCGTCGGTACAGGTAAATGAGATTGTCCAATTGTAGTTTGACTGATCGATGGTGGCAGTACAGATGGTGGAGGTATTCCAGATTTCATAGTAGGCAAATTGCCTACTACAGGTGGTCGAATTTTCGACTGGAAGCTTCCAGGAGTCGGTGAGGGTGTATTACTAATTGGCTTAGGCAGTTTGCTACTATCACTGCTATTTAGTGGATGCTGTGAATTATCTTCTGACGTGGAACCATTTCTTTTTAAAGGTTCAGGTGTCTGTTCTACTCTACTTATTGATTTATCGTATGTAGAAGTGAATGATGTGTTCAAAGTAGAATTTGTATGTCCATTAGTAGTAGTAGCATTACCATTAATACTGGTGTTAATAAGTGATTTTATTTTATCTGGAGTAATAGACGGTGGCTTGATACCACTGGGTGGACGAATGCCACTTACACTCACTGAAGCAGAGCATAACACAGGAGGATTCGGTGAATTCGTAATCTGTAAAATAAAGAAGAGTGTAACATGAAAGACAATGACATAAGAGTGAAACATTAACCTGAGAAAGGTGAGTACATGCCACCACTCATAAATACAGTGAAACAATCTATTGTCTTGATGAACAGAACTACGATCCAGTTTACGCTTGTATTTCATACACAACAGACAAAATAACTGGATCAATAATAGAGTAATTAGCGCTTAGTTCTTGCATTCTGGATTGTAGTGATCAATTTATACATGTCGGTACTATGTCCCATTAATCCCTGTAATGCGATAGATCTGCGAATATATATATATATCTGTATATAAACATAAGATTCGGCATCGGTGTTTGAGCAGTAGAATGCTCACCGACCATGCATGTGTTCCGGGGTTCAGTCACTGACTGATGCACCCATTTTCTTCACTAAGCCGGTAGTAAGGCTGGTAAAGCGAGAAGGTTGGGCGTGAGGCTAGCAAACTCACCTCCTCAAAATAAAACTATTGCTACTGAAACTCCAAAGCTCTCGATTGAAGACCTCTGTCCCATTTGGAACTTAAAGCAATTAAAAAACTTTCCGTATTCTGGATACAACTAGTTCCGACTTAACTGAGACAAACATAAACACTAAAGCATCATCTTCGTCCTCTCCCCTTCAATAAATAACTCTGTGGGTATACTGTAGTCTTATATTCGTCCAAACCAAGTTCACTTTTAACGGTTAGAAAAGATTTGGGCATTCGGTATATGATATTCATTATAATTAAAGGTTTTCTTGTGTTTCCCAATGAATGAAAAACAAAACGGTATTGTTTTTACTGACACTTCGCTATTTAATGCTGCTAATAACTTTACGACAGTATTATTAAACCAGAATTTATAAAATCTCAGCATATATATAACAACTTAATCATCGTTCCTAGGTATGGGGGCATTTTTCGTTGCCAAATTGGCCAATTGGTGAAGATAACAAAAGCAGGCGTAGATTTTGGGATTTGATAAGTGTGTTAAATTAAGACAAGCACACTAGTTGATAACGGATGAGAAAGAAAAAGAAGAAATATGATACATTACTGAAACTCTCAAGCAAAACAACTACCCAAGGAACTTCATCAACAAAATAAACACTGACATTAAGTATGGTAAAACGTATTTCGAAAACATGGATCTCAACAGTTGTCATTCCACATAGAGCAGAGACGTCAGACGATATCAGAAGAGTACACAATAAGCTCGACATCAGACTTTTCTTCTCTATCTAATTGTGTCTATAAAATAAAATGCTCTGAATGTAATGCAATATACATCTAACAAACATTCCGAGGAGTCAAGATCAGAAGAAATGAACACCGTAGAGTCGCCTCTGTTCGACCACCGAGAAATCCAGTTGAGTTAGAAAAGCTTGCAAAATCATCAACCATAGGTCTACACGCTATAGAATCAGGCCACGAAATTGATTTTGACAATATTTAAATAATCCAGAAAAATTTCAGATTTCACAAAGAACGTCTCACATCATCAGAAGCATTTCATATCAAGTGGAATCCAAATTGTCTGAATAGGAGTGATGGACTAAAACAGAATTTGACCTGATTACCACACCCCTATCCCCCATGAAGTGACAAATTCAACACGAATGTAATTAGCAATTCCCTTATGTAAACACACGTTGCTTTTATAATTCTACACACTTATCAAATCCCAAAATCTACGCCTGGTTTTGTTATCTTAACCAACTGGCCAATTTGACAACGAATAATGACCCCATACCTAGGAACGATGATTAAGTTGTTATATATAAGCTGAGATTTTGTAAATTCTGGTTTAATAATACTTTGATAAAGCTATTAGCAGCATTAGATAGCGAAACGTCAGTAAACACAACAATATCCTTTTGTTTTTCATTCATTGGGATATACACGAAAATCGTTATTATAATACTGTAGTCTTCCTGAAATATTCAATTTATATTCCACATATTGTATTTTCTTAAAACGTATCACTTGGTGCTCCTATTGTGCAAAGTTTTTGTTTAAATAAGAAAAATAAATACTCTAAATTATCTCTTTTGTGTAAGATACGAATATATTAATTAACGTTTTACCAGATGAGAATAACATCAAAGGCACTTTATGAAATATGGGGGAAATTTATTTTAGTACTAAAATAATTATTGCTTATCAATATTCTGATGTTTGTCCTCAACAGTTGTCCCTAAGTAATACTATGAGGTAGAATCAAAAGTTCTTACACGTTTTGATGCAACACCTTAGATAAGCAAAATAAACACGCATATATATATATATAGACACACTCGTTAAAGTATGACTTAAAGCTTGAATACAACCAAAGACCCACTCATTGAGAGTGAATTTCTTTTCACTCCTTTGCGTTCCGAGTAGAATATAGGGCTTCAATCTATAAGCCTAGAAGTTCCAGTAGTAGTAGTAGTGGTAGTGTTGTTTCTACAGGAAAGAGTTGCTAGTCCGACCGCTATTATTTCCACTTTTCCGAGCCTACTACTAGGAGTCAGTCGAACGGGGATCGAATCCCGACCACGTTCATTACTGGAGAGTATTCCACCCTTGAACCACTGACGCTTATACAGAGCAAAATAGTTGCAATAATTTTGTGTGAGGGAACTAGGATAGCATGCAAAGATTCCAACTAATTTTCCTGTCATGCAATATCATATATATTCGGATAAGGAAAATGTGACTGAACTAATGTTCACTGGAAATGATGTATGTTACAATCATATCCTTTTCATCACACTATCTAAACAGGCGTATTAATGAAGTTAAAAGCTGTTCAGAGATACGAAATTATTATGACTATTATTATGACTTTTTTTATTCCTATACATTCCCACTGGAACACAGGGCTTCAAGCTACAGATTTGAAGTTTTGGTAGCAGTGCTTTTATTTTTATGGGGTGGGATTTTTAGCCTTCCCTCTCTACAGGCCTTACTACTGGTTCAAGAGCGCGTCTGACGAGGATGTTGATAATACCATCAATGACACTAGTCACCTGCCCAGCCAGTCAGCACTACAGCATCTAAGCCTGAAAGATTAAAGCAAAGCTGAAACTTAAAGGAATTGACGGAAGGCACCGGCCCACATAAAATCTACCTAAATATCTCAAATCACTATTTAGAAAAGAGTTAATTTTTTAAGCAGTACTTTCCATTATACACTTCAAAAACAATATTAAGTTCAATGAAAGTTTCTTCGCAAACCAACATCAGTTAGGGAAACCACTGAAAACTTGGTAGCACTGGACAGCTGTTTCGTCCTAGTTTGAAAGTCTTCAAAAAAAAGACCCGGACAGTGATCGAGTTCAGGACCTTCAGGTTACGATACCAAGCTCGTTGATCACTCGGTCATTTGGTGCGAGATTCAATGGCCCATGAGTTTTAACTTTGTCAATTCGTGACACAGCGTTACCCTAACCAATGCCATTGACTAGTATCGACGTCACCTTGAGGCGACAGACCTTCTACTGCCCACGCCTACTCACTACAGCTCCAGGACATTCATCCAGTAACAGTCGATCACTTGGAGATTATTATTGACGGAGTTAGAATACTCGGGTCAATGAATTCCACCTCAAGTGGCTGGATGACGAATGAGTTCTTGGGTTCGATTCCCAGTAGGGTCGAGGGTGTCCCAAAATATGCTGAAGCAACTATTCAGTGCACTCTAGTTCCAAATGATCTCTATAAATGGTGTTGGTTCGTGAAAAATCTAAGCTGACATTGATTAAAATCCCTACAAAAATCCATAATCTAACTAAAATTCAAACTAATTATACGTCACTAGATATATTAACATTTGGTTGATTGGAATTCAGGATTCAGGTTGTAAAGCGATGGCTTATGAGCTCGTGTTTTACTGGTAGCACAACTAACCACCGAGAATTCAAGGTGATGCAGATGACGAGTTCCAAGTAGGACAAAGCTTCTGTATTCTGTTCCACTGTTATACACCATCAACAAAATAACACAAAATCAACCTCAAGGCATCGTTGAAGCATCCCTTCACTCAAAGCCGATAGTGTCACAAGAAACCGACTAATATAATCGATCAGAGGGAAATCTAAATAATTAATAGACATGCTGACCGCAAACGTATTTCTTATTATTTCAAAAATAAAGCTTCAAGTATCAAGATTTCAAACAGTTAACTTACATTATTTATCTTATTATTTTCTGATGACTGTAATGATGTATTCAGCGTTGAATTATTATTCTCTACATGTTTTGAATTATTAGTTGACTCTTCAATTTTAACAGCTGTCGTAGTCATCTTCAGTGTGCTTAACTGCTTAGTTAATTCTGTTGACGATTTCACTGTAATCGAAGGCGGTTTAATCCGTGACTGGAATGAATCGGATGTGGACATAGCTGAGTGTGTTTTATTATCAGTAACAGCTTCATATGGTTGTGGAGCATATAAACTTGTCAGCTGACTTTTACGCTGAACATTTTGTACAGGTTGTGAATCAGTATTGTAGGCATCCGGTGTATTGTTTTTATTAACAGTTGTCAAGGGTTCAGTGTTAGTTGTAACAACACTGACTGAATGTGTTGGTAATGGTTGCGGAGATGGTGTAGATGCAGTTACCGCACTGATGTGTTCTGGAGTAGTTAACTTTGTGCTATAATTAAGTAGGAAAGAGAGGAAGAGAGAATGTAAAGAATGTCTGTAAGTTGGATTAATAAACTTCATATATAAGAGTGTATATTAAGATAAGAATCAAGAAATTATTTTGAAACAACGAAGTTGATTTTACTAGCTTCGGTGCATTTACAATCTGTGTAAACAGAATGAGCTTTAATTATAGTCTAATAATCAGAATAAGATGTAGACACAGTATTGGATTCGATAACTAGAATGCATTTATACGCGTCTTATGGATGCGTGATTCGGACAGATGAAGCATGCATGAATGTCTGTCTGACTGTCTGTTTTCAACATAGAACTTTGCACCAATGTGCAGCAGTTTAAGTCATCACACTCATTGTAGCACAAAAAGCAAGAGAAGAAAGTAGAAGAAATGCATGATAGAGATAGTAGACAGGGATATGAGACAAAGGAATAGTAATAACGAATAACAATATAGTTTCATTGGAAATTATAAATCACGAGGAGTGGATGCATCTGCGCCAGCCATTGAGTTAGATTTTGAGTCATATCACCAATTTTCTCCAGACACTAGGTTTTACCATCCCAAGGACGCCAACGAGGAAGTATACATCTTACTACGTGGCTCAAACTATTTGTTGTGGATTTCATTAACTGATGACATGTTTTGGTTTGACCAACACCGGCTCTTTTCCAACCTGACCATATGTCAGCTAACAGTGCCCGTCGAAGAAGGCGATGACTAGGCATACGTAAAACATGTCCCAACCATCTCAGTCGATGTAGCTTCACAGCATCGTCGATTGATTTCCCTTCCTTACCTACCACTCGACGCCTAACTTCAAGATTGCTCACTCTATTATACCAATTCACACGAGAGATAGAACGCAGGCACCTATGATCGAAGACAGCTAGTGCTTTCATGTCGTCCACTCTCAGTGGCCAGGTCTCACAGACATAAAGGAGGACGGAGCGGACTGCTGAGGAGTACACATGCCCTTCGATCGACAGTCAGCCGAATATCACGTCTACACCAGAGATGGCGTAAACTGGCATATGCGAAACTAGTCCTCTGTATCCGTGCTGAGATTTCATCAGCGATCAACCCACTGGCGTTGGCTGATGCAACTTCCCGAATAAGTGAAGCGGTCAACGTGCTCTACCGCTTCACCCTCTATTTCTAAGCTAGGAATCAGTGTAGTCCAGTCCTGTAGACTGATCATCTTACATTTGGCGGGAGAGAATCGCATGCCAAACATTCGTAGATTGCAGCTCAAGATTTTCAGAAGACTGCATTTTGTCAGCGTCTTCACCTAGAAGGACTATATGATCTGCATATTCTAAGTCAATGAGATTATTCCCTGACGGTAACAAATCAATCCCTGAGTCTCTGAAGTGAGTTAGGGTTAAGTCCATTAGTACGTCTATGATGAAATTGAATAGAAATGGGGATAGTGAGCATCCCTGACGGACACCACTAGTTGTCACCACTTCAGATGACAGAAGCATGAATAGATGAAGATGATTATCTTTATGGTTCTGGGGACATCACTCGTACCAAATTCCCATGAAACTTCGTAAACTCTCTTCATCAGATCGCTGCGCTTGGGTAGCGATGATTTGAGAAGTTCATGAAGCCGGCTCATCCTTCCATAGGAGATAGCCGAAGCAAAGTAAAAAAAAAGTAAGTATTATCTTTATGGCTTACTCAACTTATTCTAGGGATTCGATTATGTCTATTGTCTTCAAATTTCTTGGAAAAGTATAAAAGACAAACAGAAGGGTTAGCATTAAGACCATTATTCTCATAAATCCTAGCATATATCTTTATGAGTAGATGAGACGACATGCCTCTTAAATACATTTAATCCTACTACAAATATGTGGTGGAGATATGCGGATTATACTTTCACTGTGTACAAAACACAACATATCTCTAACTTATTCATACACATAAAATCGATAGTAGAGGGAGTAAAATATACACTTGAGTTAGAAAATAAAATAGGAGAAATAGGCATGTTTGACTGCAGAATGAAACATACAGGAGAAGTAAAGTTATGCATTTTTTGTTCACAAACAGCCATTGCAATCTAGGCGATACTTAGAATTTAGATCATCACATCCATATAGGTAAAGACAGTCTTAGTTAAGTGCCCAACTAATCGACCAAAGAATTAAACCTAATAAAGCACTAAGGGATAAGTTCTGTATACTAAAGGAACATACTGACCCAATTAAGCAAAATAATTTAACTTATAAAATACTTTGGAGCGAACATGAGGTCGACTACATAGTTCAATCTAGTAGATTGGGTTTAGTTAGGTTGTGGGAGAATAAGAATTTAGCTAAGTATAGAATAACTGACACCATGAAAATGAGTAGCTTTGAAGAAAATTCAGCGATACTTGCGCCAGTACACAATCAAACAATCGAGCAAGACATAGCCACAGTGCTAAAAAGTAATACGCCAAGGTAGAGAGAGAGACTAATCACTGAATTTTCGTTCATCGAATATACACAAAACAACCTTCTTATGCAGTATAGGACGAAATTAATTTATCGCACGGCTAAATTGCATTGCTGTCGAAAATTCCAATTAATACTCTATACTTCCGTTTCATTTGTAGAGAACTTTACTATCATCTCAGTATACCTGATACATTTACGTTTTTATTATGAAATTCTTATAATGTTTAGTAACTAGCTAGTGAATCCTAATCAACATTTTATAACTTAAAAATGTTTACTACTGTTGGTATTAGATGGTTGGAGGCAATCGGCAGGAAGCCTTGGACCTAGATTTCATCGTAGCTAGCACTCGTCAGCAAGGCGTACTTACAACCTTGAAGGAACTTATGTCCCTAGACATGGGTTCGAGTCTCAGAAGGGACATGAGTTCCTTCAAGGTTGTGCGTACGCCTTACTGACGACTGCCAACTAGGACGAAACCTAGGTCCAAGATTTTCTGCTTATTGCCTTCACCAATCTAATATCAACAATTCAAAATGCCCTGTGATGGCGGGCCACCTAAAACGGTGGCCACATTGTAAACTCGACTGATAGAATTGTCTGTACCAACCAAAGAACTAGACACATTACACTAGTTACTAACTAGTGTCTAATCAAAAGTTTACTACGGTCGATCCTTTATTAGCATTACGTATCATAGCCTGTAGTCATTTTGTAGAGTATAGGGAAACACTTACGATTCAATGTGATAATCGACTTTATAACCTTGATTCATCTATCTACTCGATATTGAAGAGTGAAAAACTAAGAACCAAGAACGCTCTATTTAAACTAGCTGGCAACGTATTGTACAATATAGTTATAGCTGACAGATGATAACTGCGCAAGTTTTAATACAAACTAATACCCATAAACGTCCATACATCATAGTATAGTTACACAGGTTGATGCAAACCTGGTTGAGTTTCAAGATAGAACTTTGCACAGATGTATGGCAGCATATCACACACACAGTGAAAATAGGTAAAACCGCGGATTGAGAAGAACGATAATAAGCAGAAACGGGAAGGAGGAAGAATGATAACATAGAAAATGATGACAGTCTAGTGGATACAGAAGAGATCACAAGGTGTGAATACATCTGTGCCTTCGAGAACGATTTTGAGACACAACTGGAGACCCTAATCAGGTAGCCTATACCTCCGGACGTTGCTATAAAAATGATACTCCGTGATAACTATCTACCTAGGAGCACAGAGTGTATATGTGTACGTATGGGGCGATTCAAAGAATCTCAACACTAGAAGAAATTAAAACCTGAATCATTAAGGGTATTATTATTATTGTTGTTCCCTTGGGTTCCTAGTGGAACAAAGGGCTTCAACTGCACGTCTCCACTTGCCTCTATCTTCTGCTGTACTTTCACCTGCGTCCATGTTAATCCATACTGTTTCAAATCCTCTTCACACGATCTCCTTCATGTCACCCTTGGACGTCCCACTCGCCCCTTCCCCTTCGGGTTCCACTCGAGCACTGGCCTGACGCGCGATGTCACCCAACGGCCTCCTCAGAGAGTGTCCAATCCATCTCCACTTTCTCCTGCATATTTGTTGGGAGATTGGTTCTTGTTTTGTTTGTTCCCATAGTTTCTTGTTGGTGATTCCTTCCGGCCATCTGATCTTCAGTATAGAGCGAAGACAGCTGGTGATAAAGGTCTGCAACAGGCTGTTGGAAATATTCGTTGTGACCCGCCAAGTTTCTAATCCGTATAGAAGAACTGACTGACTTGATGTTTGTATTGAAACTCCGAATTTTGTTGTTGATGCTGAGTGACGAAGATTTCCAGATTGGTTTCAGGTTAATGAAGGGTAATAGTAAACTAGATTACATCACTAAATTAGCCCCGGTGACTACTTTCTCGGCATTTCATTTTTAATTAACCCACCAATAAACCAATTTAATAGTCTATTCATAATTTGATAACAGGAATATCTGTGCACGTATAAGCAATGCAAACACACGCACACATACAGTAGAGGTGATAACTGAGAAACTGAAGATACTCACTACAGACTACTACTTGACACAGTTTACTGTGTGTTTACCAATTAGTGTATAAGTAAAGATACTGAAAACAAATAATCAATAAAGGATTCATTTTGATTGATATTCACTATCACTGTTATTATTATTATTATTGTTGTTTTGTTTTATTGTAAATAACCTTATTCCAATCTCTCTAGTAGATTGTTTTGATGAAAAAAATAAAGTTTACATAAAACACCACTCCAACACCCAACATGTCTACACCCACGAGAACAGATACACTCGCGTATAAGCATAAATTACTCCTTCACATTAATTAAACAGTCAATGTGAATATATATCAGATGCATTCTCATGAACAACTGTATATATTTATATGTACATTGGACAGGTTCTTCTGTCTCTCTCATATAATTGCACTCTTATGATATTTTTGGCTCTGAGAAAATATGTTAATACAAAAAACATGAAATAAGTAAGTGACTGTGCATATCTTATTTCTCTAAATAATAATGAGTAGAGTTCGCGTGTAATATTCTGTTAATTATACAAGAAAAAGAAAACTCATTGAGAGAATTGAGCAAGATTCTGTTAGACATTTTTCTAAAGGCTTTTTTCATTTTGGGTGAATAAAAAACAGATAGGTAAAGAAGTGGTTGGTTAACACGTATTTAAGTGATAATTATCATACAGATCAGCCAATATATATATATATATATATATTGTTCATATATATATATATATATATATATATATATATGAACAATCATCTCATCAAAGAAAAGATGAAAAAGCCTTACACACTGAGACAGGAGAACGTAACAATACCGCGGAATTGGCCATGCAAATTGCATATTCTCTTTATCGTTTCGTCATTGAGGAAACAGTCACGCAGCAAGGTTAAGTTTTCTCATAAAAAGGTAGGGATAGAGCACTAGACTGTGTGTTGCGTCTGCTATACAACCACGTTTCCCTGTCTAGTAATATTAACAAACGAATGATTCTTTTGAAAAAGACTTAGGGCTAGTCAAGCTGAAACATGACGTCGGTTTATGAAGTCTTCAGCTTTAGGATGAAGCTATGCAGGGAGACGTAAACTGTCTGGTTGACTTTCGCGACTTGGGGATTGAAGGCATAACCAGGAAACACTCTTGTTAACTTAGAATGTGCCGATAATACATTTGAACCTCGACTTCAAAGGTGACCTACTCAGTGATATCCTTAGGAGGAGAATTTCCACTTCTTTAAGAAGAAATTTCTTTGCGGTAACATTGAGAGTAGTGTTCCCCAGTCACCTGCTAATCTGCAGAAGCCTAAAGGACAGGATCTCGCACCTGACCACTTTTATGTGTATGTTTCAGTTCACCTGTTGCTGTGGAGCCAGGTACATCAGTCGTTCGACGCGCATCCTGTCAAAAAGGGTCAAAGAATTCTATCCAGTGTGGCTTCAGAAAGGAAGTAGTAGCCATAAAAGGAGTGTAATAATCCAACATCTCGTTACCACTGGTCATTCCGTCTCAACAAACGCCTCCTTCAAAGTAATCTACAAAGTGAAGAACAACCTGCCAAAGACAATACGTTTCCGTCTTCTTTGTACTGCAGAATCCCTAGCTATTCAGTTACAAGAACCAGAACTATGCATACAAAAGAAAATTATTCAGCCACTTCTACTATCACGGTAACAACTCTGTTGATTTGACTTAACTTTTGCTTGTTTGCTTATTCATGTTGTTACATAACTCTTCTCTAACGATCATTTGTGGCAACTCATCACTTTTGTTACTAACCTCTTACATCAACATCCAATTCCTCTGAACATCTTTTTTATTACGTAACTCCACCAAAAACTTACTAATCATATTTTCGTTTGACAAATTTAATGTGTACACGCATACAAAACAAACATATATATTTACAGTTGTACAGCTATGAAAATGAATTCACCGAAAAAGAAACTTTACTGAACTACTGGTCTTCTCTTAACTGATAATATAGTCCTTTCACATGAAGACGTTGAAAAATTTCAGTCTTCGGAACATCATGAGCAGCAATCTTCGTATGTTTGGCATGCAATTTATTCCTGTCAAATGTAAGATGATGCTACAGAATTGGACTTTATCGACTCCTGGCCTAATGATAGAGAGCAAAGTGGTAGAGCGTGTTAACCACTTCACTTTTTGGGGAAGTTACATCAGTCATTACCGGATGATAGGTGATGAAGTCTCGGACAGATGTAACGCATGCCTAGCCATCGATTGCCTTCTTCGACGGAAAGTGTTAGCTGACATAGGATAAAGTTGGAAAAGAGCTAGTAGTGGTCAAACCAAAACATGGTGTCAGTTCATGAAATCGTTAAAAATTAGTTTGAGCCACCTAGGAAGGTGTGGACTGCCCAGCTGGGGTCCTCAGGACTCTAAAAATCAATGGCTAGAAACAAATACACCCTCAACAACACAGATGCATGACCTGGCTAATCCAGTAAAATCTTATTGTTTTTCCATGCTAACATTCTTTCTCCCTCACATTTCTGCTGATTAGTGTTCTTTCAAAATTCTTTTTTCCTTTTCTGTCTTCCTTTGTGTTCCATGTTGAAGCCAGTCAGTCAGCCTGGCTGGTGTCCTCAAATGATGTTATGAATCATTAGTTGCTATCTGTTGGTCGCATGGCTCACAATCGTCATCAACAATGGATATACATGTGATTAGTCTTTCCTCTACAACTCTCTTTTCATTACAAGTTTACTTACATATCTTTTTGATTCTACCTCTACCTCTTTTACCTACCTGGGAAGCATCGTTTCAACTACAGGTGGAACTGACGAGGATATCAAAGCAACAATCGGAAAAGCAAGACAAGCTTTCACTACTCTCAAGTCTGTGTGGAAGTCAACAGCACTCAGAATCAAAAATAAGATATGGATCTTCAACTCCAATGTGAAGTCAGTGCTACTATACGGATCAGAGACTAGGCGCGTCATAAAGAGCATCTCAAACAAACTACAGACCTTCATTAACAGTTGTCTTCACTCAATATTAAAGATCAGATGGCCAGAAAAGATCAGCAACAGAGATCTCTGGCAATGAGCGAACCAACCAGGAACCGATTGTGAAACAAATAGGCAGGAAGAAATGGAGATGGATTGGCTGGCCATACTCTGAGGAAACCATCAAGTGATATCACTAGACAAGCCATTGCTCGAGTGGAAACCGAAAGGGAAGCGGCGAGTTGGTCGTCAGTGCAAGGGTGACTTGGAGGAGGTCATGTGAAGAAGAGATGAAAACGTGTGGGCAGACTTGGAGCTAGGTGAAGACTCTAGCAGAGAACCGAACGCAATGGAGACGCACGGCTGAAGCCCTATGTCCCTCTAGGAATTAAAGGAAACAATAATAATAATGATCTATGTGCGCTTTTATGAAGTCTGGTAACTTGAACTGCCTCACTCTGATGCATTGGTCTATGTTGAAAATGTAGTCAACCAAGTAGTACAATTCTATTATTACTTCACAAAACTCATTTGATAGGCATACACAAACTAGTACATATTGCTTACTTCACATTCATAATAAGTTAAAAACTGCTTTCTACGAACAGTACCTCTCAAAGTGATCTTGTTCAATATAATATCGATTATCATCGTGTGTAGTAAATTAAAAGTTGTAATACATATTAGAATTAATGAAGTCTGGCGAGACATATACCTTAAGAAGATGAATTATTGTCTCACGTATTCTATGCTACGCTTATCAGAGAACAGTATATTAATTTAAAGTTCTAGGGAGGAGTCGTGACCAGTGAGGGTCCACTCGGTCGGGAATGAGGAGAAATACTCGCTGGTGACAGCTGATGCTTGTAGTAAAATCACGAATTAGTAGAAGTTGGAATTCAAGGGCCACTGAGTCAGGTCCTAGTGGCTGAATGCTTTACGAGCTTGACTTGTAACCAGAAGGTCCCGATTTCGAGCCCCAGAGGATGCGTAATGCCAAAGACGAAACAGTTGTCTAGTACCCCTTGGTTTTCAATGGTTCTCTAACTGATATCGATCCCTGATCAAAAGTTAAAGTAAGATATTAACCCGTGTATAGAAAGAAATTGCCTACAACACTAGGTAAGATTTCCGACGATATTGATTATTGCTATAGTTACAAATGTAAGACCAGAAATAACAGATAAGTAATACACTATAATGTCATTAATTTTAAAGTGTTAAAATCCTTTCAAACTGATGTTCACTATGTCATATTTACTGTTTTAGTTGACTGAGAGAGTAATAAAACATAATGTCATTTTGTTTATTAGTGGGAATGAAAATGGATGCAAAGCAGTAGAGAAAGAGAGAGATAAAAATAGATGTGGAGATCAATTAATTGGCAGTGTCCTTAGTCTGTATACATGCACAGCGATTATTTTTTTTTAAACTGAACTAAAACACAAACCAACTGTACCCGCTTCTAATTATGTGAATATTCATATAATTGAATTTTTATGTTTTGTTATTCAAAACATAAAACGTTAAAATGAATATTTTGGATTCTTTTTTTGTAAAATTATGTAAAATTACTACTAATATTTGCCTACTGAAATGATTAGCCCCTTATTTTTAATTAGAATGCATAAGCTTTTCTGAACTGACAGGAAGACTCTACAAGGTCTGGACTTTACGGATGATTTATGCTTAGGTGTCATACAAACTCGAAGATCCACATCAACAAGCGAAAAACAACAAGATGACCGAAGAAACAAGGAAGAGAGGACTTCAATTTGAACACAGAGGGGTGATCAAGATACCTAACCTAACCAAGGATAGAGAGCACTAATCACCATCAACACATGAGAAATATGATGAGAGTCACTTCTTCCACTTATCTAGACAGCACTTTTTCAACTATAAGCGGCAAAAATGAGAATGTTGAAATCAGTCACAGTATCGGGAAAGTAATCTGAAATCAGTATGGAAATCTACTGCACTCAGCATACTTTTGTACGTCCCTGATTCCTCATTATTCTTTATTATTATTATTATTTTTCGAGAAATTTTAATAATTTTTGTGACCTGTCTAATTTCACCGTGTAGCTAGTTAACCGTGCAGTTATCTCTCTAGATAATCCACTGCACTATATTACATGAATAGTCTGTGTAAGGCAACCTGCTTTCTGCAGAAGAAAATCAATGAAAGAATTATTCTTATATTGAGTCATAGGAAAAGGACGTAAACAGAGAAGAAAATTTTATTTTCAACGATTCATTTTCATAAGATAATAAAAGGAAGCAAAATTATAGTAATAACTTTACTCTGGCCACAGTAGGGTGAGTGAATGGATGTAGTGCTTTTGAATGCAGAGGTCGGGTTTGCGATCCCGAATAGCCAATGATTCAGCTATGTACACATGACGTATTCGAAGTCCTTTTGTACAATATTAAGGTACTCTGTGTGGCACTGTGAGGCACTTATGCGGGGTTGCTTGATGTCCAGAGGTGACAAGGTATTCAAGGATGGAGCTGTTAATATTCTTCTTTTCTCCTCTGGCTAACCAAGCTGGACAATGTTCCAGGATACGTTTGTGGACTTGATGTTGCGTACGGCCGATACGTTTTGCTCCACACGAGCAAGTAAACTGATAAATACACATTGGGGTGACCAAAGCGGTGCCTTGTCCTTAATGTTAGACTGGATTTACAGTCTAGTGGAGAATGTGGTACGTAAGTTGGCTGCATGGAATGTCTTCTTCAGAGATTTATAAAGGCGGTTAGTAAGAATTCCTACTTTGATATCACCTTTGAATTCCAGGTTCACGAAGAGTTTTCTTAGGAACAGTTGTCATTTTTCGAGACGGAGGCTTTTCTTTCATGTTTTTGGTTAAGAATCTTGGCGGGTTTCACGTAATGAATTTAGTTCTTTATCATGTCTTCTGAACATATTTTCCTGATCCTTTAACCTAATGTACGTACTAGGTTTTGCTTTCACAGTGCTACACAGAGTTCCTCAATATCGCACAAAGGAACTTCGAATACGCCGTCCGTACATAGCTGAATCATTGGCTATTAGGGATCTGAAAACGGACCTCTGCATTCAAAAGCCCTACATCCATTCAATCGCCCTGCTGTGGCCAGAGTAACGTCCTTACCATAATTTTGCTTCTTTTTATTATCTTATGAAAATGAGTCATCGAAAAGAAGAATATCAGTTAAAACTGCGCTATACTCTCAGTGGTATAGCCTATCACCACCTGTAAATTAGATACAAATTACCAATACAGCATGTGACTAATAGATAAATACAAATATAAATGACTGAAACTTTTTCACTAAATGACCTATACAAAAGAGTATTTGTCTTGTTTTGTTATTTTCACAGACAGGAATTCCTAAACATAAAGATGAAAGTGATAAAATGTTAGATTTCTCTCCATTTGGACTATAATGTTTTGAAAATAAATAAATAATGAAGAGAGATATGTAAATTTTTCAAGTGAATAAATTCTTCATAACTAAGTGAAAATAATGAACTTTTGCACAACAACTTAAGTTAGTCTATCAGCCTACGGAGTATGCGGATGCATTCAGCATTGTGATGCATATAATATCAGTATTACTTTATGAAAAATTAAAGTTAGAGAATTCAATTTGCAAGCAAAAAGAATTTTCTATAGTTTGGTTTGTAAGGATTAGTTATGTTTTACGAGTTGATCACGGACTGATATCAATTAGAGAACCATTGAAAACCAGGGAGTACTGGACAGCTGTTTCATCCTAGTTTGGGAATCATCGGCAGTACGCACCCACTGGGCCTCGAACCCAGGACCTTCCGGTTGGGGTCACGCTAAATCGCGAATTGGTAGAAGTTAGAATTCATGAGCCATGGCTGAATGGTACACCACCTTGCCTTGTAACCCGGAAAGTCCTGGGTTCGAATCCCAGTGGGTGCGTACTGCCGATGATTCCCAAACTAGGATGAAACAGCTATCCAGTACTCCCTGGTTTTCAATGGTTCTCTAATTGCTATAAGTCCGTGATCAACTCGTAAAACAAAAAGAATTTGTTGACAGTCTTAACCTTCTAGGGAAAGAAAGGTGTTCACATTATGAAATTCCACTGAGCACGCTTTCGGAGAAACAGCTGAATATATGTTACCAATGAGTGTGTTTCCTACTATCGATAATCCAAACATCTAAATGGTGGGAAAAGCATTGATATGACTCATTGCTTGCTTTTCGAGTGCAATGTAGGGCTTCAGCTACACACATCGACATTTCACTCCACTTTCAACCAGCTCTACGGTTGCCTACAAGCTTTCGTCTCCTCTTCAAACGATCTCTTCCATGTTACACTCACACCAACAGCCGACCTCCCGTTTACCATACCAGTTCTACTCGAGGGTCTTTCCGGTATGTAATACAACTCAACAGTCTTCTCAGCGTATGTCCAATGTTACTTCAATTTCATTCTGCATATTTCTTGGGGGTAAAGGTTCTTGACTGATTCACTGCCAGAGTTTCTTGTTGCTTATTCTTTCTGTCGAGTCATCTGATGTTCCCTATGAAGCAAGGCAGGTGTTGATAAAAGTCTGCAATAGACTGTTAAAAATTGATTTTGATGACGTATCGTCAGACAGAAGCATTAATTTAACATTTATGTTAAAAATTCTGACCTTGTTTTTTTGTAATGACTGATGTAGATCTCCACACTGATTTCAGATTAATGAATGCCAGTCTTGCTTTCCCCATACTGCATGGCTTCAATTTCACCATTCTGTGCCATCTGTATCTGAAAAGATGCTGCCTATCCAGGTAACCGAAATACAATACTTCCTTAAGACTTCACATACTGATGATGAACGGTCTTCGTTGAATAGATTACAGTTAACTACTTATGTAAATGTACATGGATGCAAATGCGTTTAATAACGCTTAAGTCTCATCCACTGTTTAATGTATAAAAGAATTACATCTAGTTGTCTGAATGCCAAACAGAGATAGAGCAGGCTTATGTACACAAGCTAGAGAACCACTGCAAAACCAAGGAGTACTGTACAGCTGTTTCGTCCTAGTTCAGGACTCTTCACAGAACGTACCCACTGGGGTAATAAACCAGGATCTTTCGGTGCAAGGCAAGCTCGTAGACCATTCAGCCATTGGAACTCGATCCAGTCAACCAGTGGCCTGTGATATTGGCTGGCGGTTGAGCTATATATTATCGTGAATTGACAGAATTCAGGATTCATGCACCAGTGGCTGAATGGTCTACGAGTTCGCGTTGCACTGGAAGGTATTGGGTTCGAACCCTATGTATGCGTACATATGGAGAGTCCCAAAATGGGGCGAAACAGCTCTCCAGTAATCTCTGGTGGTTCCCAGTGGTTTTAACTGATGTCACCTGTAACCAATGGAATCCCTGCAAAACAACACTTGGTAATTATATAAATAAATCGATAAGTGAACAGATTTTCACTTCTAATGTGGAGTTGGCCTCTTTTTTAAACAAGGAAGAAAAACCTTTTTATATATTTCAAATATTTAAACAAATAAATAAATAAATGTTACCTCTGTGTATTGGGTATCGTCATCCCAGTAGTTGTTTCCGATTTCGGTTGAACAGTCGGACTAATCGGAGGGATACAACTTGGTTCTGATATTTTAGTAGGAGTTAACGACCCATTTAACAATGATGAAGAATGATTACTTGTTGTAGTGTTGCTGCTAATTGTAGAAGAGAATACATTAGATGATGAAACAACCTTTGACTTCACTTCTTCTACAGATTGTTTCGACATATCAGGCTGCTGCTTATTGTTGTTCATTGTTGTGGTAGTTATTGTTGATGGTGATTGTGGAGGCATAGAACTAGCTGGCTGATCAGTATGCAGTGTTGAGTTTGACTTATTAACAGCAGTATACGGTGAAGTATTATTGAATGAGGATAATACTACTGGTGTAGTAGATTGATTTGTAAATGAACTGCTGGTTGTCTGTGAATGACTTACAAAGGTACTCGACGACAGTGTTGTAACTGGTGTCATTGATGTATGATGTGATAGTGAGTATGAGAAATTGTTTACTGGTACAGAAGACACAATTGTTGGAGCTTTATTCATAAGCAGTGAACTAAAAAAATTCAAAAAAAGACAACAGTCATTATAAGAGAAGTTTAAAAGTATAATCAAGGTGTCATAATTGGCAACAGTAAACCCTATTTCTCCGAATCAGTTTTTTTTTGTTCCTCTGTATTTCAAGTAGAACATAGGTCTTCAGGCTTTACGCTTGGAAGCTTTTTAAAGGTTTGTGTTGTTTTTAACGGGGTGAGGTCGGTAGCCTAATGATTAACCATGCCACTTCTCCAACATTACTAGTGACTAGCTGACGTCCAGGAGTGCATCGGCTGGGATCGAACCCGAACGACGTTCGTCCCATCCATCCATCCCTGAACCATTGACCCACCTAGTACCAAAGAGCAGATCATTCAATATAATTAATAAAGTTACAATCCATACGTAAATAGAGGTGATGAAGCATACTCGTAGTACCAATACGACGGTTCTGTAAGTCAGCAACGAGTACAAGCTAGAAAAGATGGATCAATAGATTTCGCTTCAATACCAACATGCTAACTCTCTGACTGATTATTTTGATTTTAGTTATGATGAATACAGGTTTTCATTCCGTTGCTAGTATTTTAGCGCTAAGATTGTTTATTCGTAAGCAGCGGGTACACATGTAATTAGAAGTAGACAGACAGTTACTTCAGTCTTATTTTACCTAGAATCCTAAACTTAATCCCAATGCTGTTTGTGTCGTAGCTACATTATAGACGCGTGGCTATGCACTATAATCAACTTTACACCAAAATCGAAACGGTTACATATCATTCATTCATTCATGCACATGACAGAGGGCTATGATTCTCAATGGCTAAATTGAAACAGACAATTTATGAACAACTACGTTACTTATTTTAGTCAAAACAGTGACGCACAAAACTGTTGCGAAAACATCAGTTGGCAAAATTAATATTTAAAAAACAAAAACAAGACAAAAACAAAGAAGACGTCAATACACGTCTCTAATTCAGTTCAATTAAAGTCCAGCAGTGTGGATTTGCAGAGAATACGTGGTTTTACTTAGTTAAACATGGAGACAAATGCTTTCAACAAAAAAAAAACAGACATGTTGAATTTTCCCAGCAGTTTTCGACAACAAGACTGTAGTATGAATTTTACTCCCTTTCTAATTATTAAAAACAATTTTATGCAAAGCATATCATTAGATGTCATAGAATCTGTATCCACATTTATTGATGTACCTTCATATATAAATAGCGCTCATACGAATGAATACAAAATCCCTAAAATGTCTTATATAGGAAGCACTTTATGCGAAGAAAGAAATATTAGGTATGAACTTAGTTAACTGCTTTGTTACCATTAAGAAACAGTTGACTGACTGACTGGTTTCAACGTAAATCTTCGCATAGATATGTAGCAGTTCGAGTTGCCACACTCCACTTAGCAAGCAAAACAAAAGAGAGTAGAGAAAGATTCAAAACAGAGATAATAAACAGAAATATGAGGGAAAAGGATAGTAATATGGAAGAACAATATAGCTTTATTGGATATTATAAATTACTGGGGTTGTGAATGCATCTGCCCCGACCACTGAAAACGATTTTGAGTTATATCACCAAATGTCTTCAGCCTTCATTGGTTCTTACCATTCCAAGGACCCTAACCACGAAGTCTACACCTTCCTACGTGGCTTAAACTAACTGTTATGGATTTCATTGAATGATTGCATGTTTTTGTTTAACCACCACTGGCTCTTTTTCAACCAGATCCTGTGTCAGCTAACATTGCCAGTCGAGGAAGGCGATGGCTAGACATGCGTAACACATGTTCTAACCATCTCAATCGATGTAACTTCACAACCTCATCAATTGATTTTCTCTCTTTACCTAGCACCCCTCGCCTAACCTCAGTGTTACTCACCACATTATGCCACCTAACATAGGAGATAGAACGTAACCACCTATGATCAAAGATACCTAGCCTTTTCAAGTGCTTCAATAAGAAACTGTTATTCCAGCTCCGCTATAATTATTGCATTTTTATTACTGTTCTTGTTATTTTTAATAATTATTATTACTATATATATTATACATTTTCTCTATGTTAAGCGAAATGAACATCGGATACAATCAAGAATTAGACAGTCAGAATTCCACACTGAGATAAACATGTTGTCTGATTACTATTACTCTTGTGATTCTATGATTCGATAGTTCAATCTCTCTGTTTTGGAACCATGAGCCACGTTCACTGCGCAAGAGCTATTGATGCTACCCAGCTGCCCAGGATAAAGTAATTGAGGTGGGATTCGGCCCTGGGGATATATTAGCTGAAAGATGAGTGCTCAAGCCAAAGAACTATATTTCGGTTGGATATAAGAGATTTCACTTGCCTTATCTCCTTTTACAATGCTCATACTTATCAAACAAATCACGCAAAACCTTTATATTTGACTTTTTAATTTGACCGCACATATAAAAGCACTAAAGAAAAACAAAAAAACATTACCGTATCTTTGAATAAGGCATTTAGAAGACAAATTCTGCGAGACGATATCATTTCGTAGTTTCTTTACAACCGCTAATAGAAAATCACAATGCGAGTAATCTGAACAGAAATCCAGCATGATCCATTGCAAAACACTTATTAATGTCAGGTCACAAAATCAATATTAATGACTGTTTCACAATTATTTCACATAACTCTAACTCAAGGTTACTGAAGGTGATGGAAGCACTTTGGATTAATCACATACAGTCTAAACTGTGTGTACAAAACACAATAGACTTCAATCTTCGCCTACCATGGACTACATGACCTATCTAAATATGATCGGTCATCAGTATGTACTTTTGTTATCTATTTAACTGAGCAGTTGTCATGATGTTTATAAATGTTAACCATGTTAGCTGTAAAGCGGTTGTAAAGAAACTACGAAATGATATCATCTCGCGAAATTTGTCTTCTAAATGCCTTCTTCAAATTTATCAAAGGGACTAATTGCTTTAATTACCATATCTGATTTTCATCGTCTTAGAATGACCTTTTATGAATGACCTATGTATTTAGAAAGAGTACTAACCTAAGTGACTTGATCTAGAAGCAAGCATCCTTCTTCTTACAAAAGACTTACGAATACCGCAGTAAATACATTACTATACAATTAATTACTTCACATCCTATAAATTAAATCACACTAAAATGCATAACGATCACCTTCACTGCTATCAACAGTTGAACTTTCACACCGTGAACTTGTCTGACTGACTATGACTGGATTTCAATATAGAACATTGAAGAAATATGCAGCATCTAAAGTTCCCACATTTCATGTAACACACAGACATAGAGAAAACTTAGGAAAGAGAAATTCAAAAGAACTAAAAAAATTAGCAAATTGTGCGGCAGAAAGAAAGAATAGTGACAGGGAGAAACATGATGCTTTTATGGGTCTAGGAAATCATAATGAGTGAATGCGTCTGCGCTGGTGAAAATGTGTTTCAACAATATCACCAATAATCTCCAACTATAGGGTTTTTAGCACCTCGAGGACCTCAACCACGTAACATATACCTCCCCAAGTGCTCGAAACCAACGGTTAGTGACCTCATAGATTGATGTCAAGTTTTGGTTTGACCACCCTTACCTCTTTTCGGCTAAGATTGCTCGTCAAGGAAATGGGTGAGCTCAGCGTTCACAACACGTGTCTTATCCATGCGAATCGTTTTAGCCTCGCATTATAAATTTATTTACAGTACTAAGCACAGACTTGTAATAAAAACACACAGTCAAGTCGGCTTTAAAAGAAACCGACCACTTAATTTAAACAATCACACTATTTTTCAACTTCAATGATTGTTGTTTTAAAAATTCACATGTTAACAAATACCTAATCACTTTAATAATAAACTAATCAGAACAATTTTTAAGTATTGGTTTTGTAGGGATTTTTGTTTGATTGCATCGCGGATTTCATCATCAGCTGACATCAGTTAGAGAACCATTGGAAAACCAAGGAGTACTCGACAGCTGTTTCCTCTGTCCTAATTTGGGACTCTTCATCAGTACGCACCCGCTGCCAAGGTTCGAACCCAGGACCTTCTGGTTACAAGGCGAGCTCGTAGACCATTGAGCCAGTGGGACCCAATCCAATGGTCCTTGAATTCTAACTTCTGCCAATTCACGACATAGCGCGACCATTTTGCAATGTCTTCTTCGATGAGTTACTAACTGATGTCAGCTCATGATGAAATCCTCCATGCAATTAATCATAAATATTTATTTAGAATCAGTGTTTCAATAAACATAATTTCAGAAAAGTTACAATAGGCACCTTACTGTACTTACTGTAATACTTGTTCATCACGTTCGTCTAATTCAGCTTGTGCTTCACCTGCAGCAGCCACTTCAACAGGTTCTATTACAACTGGTGACACATTTTCATAATTAGCTTGTATTATATTAGGTTGAACAATTTTTGAATGTGACGTGAATGTTGTGTGTGACATAGAAGACACTGTCGATGTAGGAGCACCAGCAGCAGCAATAGGAGTGGTATGCGCAGGATACTTCCACATCTTTTTATCATCTGTGATTCCTGTGGAAACTGGTGTTATGTTACTAGTCGGGGTAGTGACATTGACAGCTGGTGTTGTTTCACTGGTCACAACAGATGGACTGGAAATGGAAGACTGTACTACCTGGACAGTTGTATTCCCTTCAGTGTTGCTCTCCTGTTTCACTGCTGCATCACCTTTATCATTTAAACCTTTTGTTGAACGTCTTTTAGACTTATAACTTTTAGACGTCAAGAGAAATGGTCTTGAGAAACATCTAAATCTGTAAGATACAAACAGAACATTAACAATAACCATGAGAAAAGTTTAGAATAACTTAGTATATAGTATAAAAAGATAAATTTTTTTTCCTTAACGTTCCCCACATAGGGCTTCAAGCTAGTGACTTGAAGTTTCTGTAGCAGTGTTTATTTTACAGGATGGGGTTGCTAGTCTCATGCCCAACCTTTCCTCTTTACCAGCACTATTTCTGGCTCACCGAGGTAAAGGAGTGCGTCGGCCGGGGATCGAACCCCGGACCATGTGCATGGTCGGCGAGCGTCCTGTCCGCTGCACCACCGACGCCCCGTTACAGAAAATAAAAGGACGTTCAAAGAAGAATTAATCTTTTCATCGATACCATTCTCAAGCTGCACAATGGCGTATATTTTCTCAGTAAGAACAGAAATTTTCCCAAGGATGTCTCATTATTTAAGATTGCAACTGCATATCCTCAAGTCTAACTCAAATGGTCAAAGTAAATAAATTGAGAGTATAAAAAGATGTGATAAAAAAAATTGGTAAAAGTGGCAATCTCTACACTGACTGACCAGCTGATCTATTCTTTTTAGAGAGACTGAGTGGAACATTTGATGACTTGTTAGTATAGTGAGAATTAAATTCCCCTTGATTCAAACCTTAAACAGTTGATACTCGCGATTTGCAATTTACACAGTTCCATATGAAATTCAGTCGCAATTTCCTTTGAAAAATAAAATTATCTAGATTGCAATGTAAAATCTGCTTGGTACCATAGATAGTAGGTAATCAATTAAACAAACATAAATGCATGACGCTACATACTACTAATTGACTGATATGAGTAGTTTGATACAACTCACATCAACTAATAGTGCTTGCACGACGGAATTCAGTTGATTTACAATGATTCGCTTCTGTCAGCCGAGTGAAACCAGGTACATCACTGATAAGTTCAGTCTTAAACGACTGAAACAGTCATCTGGCATTTAGATCACGATGTGAGTGGCACTCAACTACCCAGATCAATCATTCAATCAACATATTTATTATCTGTGACCTTAGAAATACTAATTGATACTATCCAAACACATGGGAAAATATATTTCAGTAAAAACAAGTAGACTTAAAAGATATTTTAAGTGACATACTACCAGTAAACCAGTGGGAGACGACTTGATTAGCGCTTCAGTCAATTTGTAACAAAATAGATGTCACTAAGGGTAAGAGGTAATCTGAAGCTGTTGAATTGCATTATGATAATGCATACCAGATGTTGGTTATGTTCATAATTTTATATTTCAGTGATGACATAAATCTTCCTCAATTCTTCTTCGTACTATGGTGAATGTACTGAAAGCTGCCGATATTTCTTCACATCACAAGATTAAATAAACTGTACACAAGTGAATTAATTGCCGAATAATTTCGAAAGTATCTCCATTGTCAGATTAGGAGATTTGTATTCATTTGAATAAATTTCAAGATAGATTTTGTCACGAACAAGCATCAGTTAGAGATTACTGAAAACTAGGGAGCACTGAACAGCGCTCTTCGTCCCAGTTGGCGAGTTTTCAGCAGTGCGTACCCATGAAAGCACTCGGGACGTTTAGGTCCCTCTATATCACGCTTATTGACCATTCAGCTACTCGGCTAGAGATTCAGAGACCCATGAATTCATACTCTGTAAATTCATTATATACTACTACCTCCAACCAATGCTTTCTACAGGTAAATACTTCCCCTTGGCATGGTGAACCCTACTGACGCAGACTTCTCATTACAACTTTCAGACACCCATTCAGTAGTTGCCAATGAGACCGAAACTCTGATATTCAGGTTATCCATTTTGCAAGTATTTGGGAATTTTTTTTCAATGTAGATCCCGTCAAATTCAGAATCCACAGGTTGAAGAGCTTCAATCCCCTGAAGAGCCACAAATCAGGACAGAACAATAGTCTACTGCTCGCCGGGTTTACAATGATTCTCTATCTTCATTTTGTCTACCACTAGTTAAGTTCTTTGCACAATCTACAAGAAAACTTTACAATTATGGTGAATACACGTTCAGGTTTTCACTTAACTGTGACAGAATAGATCACTGATGGTGATGATAATAATATTAATAAACACATTTTATGATTTCATTTAATTGGTTCAATTGATAAATACAAAAAGATAAAGATTGTTCTTCAAAAATTTGAAATTACTAGAAGAAAAGGTCACAAACAAAAAAGAATGATTCGAAATCTTGTTTGTTTTTTGCTTGATATCTATCTACACAACAATGAAAGTACACAAAACTAACCCCTCTAACTGTGAATAAGCAAACGGACTAGAAAAGAGTTTGCACTCACCTATGAAAAAAAGTATTATATTTATATTATATTCTAGCAAGAATTGGAAAATATATCCAAAAAGCAATAGAAATAAGGACAAACAAAGTAGATGAATTTCGATTGACTACTACACACTATTAGAAAACAATGAGGGAAAGAGTGAATGAAAATAATGAGGAATAGTGTAAACATGAAGTGTATGATGAATAAACAAAGAAACAAGCGGACAGGAATCAATCAATCCGATGGAGAAACGAAGAAACACCTTGTTGAAAAAAAATATTTGCCAAAGAAATCTTTCTAATACCTTAAACAAAATCATTAGGTTGACTTATAATATATTTTGATTGATGGTGACAAGAAATTAAATCCAGAATGCGCATTTCGTCCCATTTGGGACTCATCAGTCGAATTTACCTGAGATTCCCAGTGAGTTATGATGTTCCCACTGATACATGTTATAAGTGAAGTAAGAAGAAGATTTGCTAAGTTTTCTTTGTTTTTCTTTACATCAGCATCATCAAAGACTTCAAAATGAAGTGAGGTCTTAGAGAATTCTCCATGAGTTTATTAATCATCTACTCTAGTCAGCTTGAAACTGACTGATTGTTTCCGGAGATTATCTCACCCTCTAGTCTGATTGTGTAGGTAATGATTATCTTGCTAACCTGTCTGTTTATCTGTTTTCGACATAGAATTTTGCACCGATGTGCAGCAGTTCAATTCGTCACATTCCATCCACCTAGCACACAAAGCAAGAGAAGAAATGCATAGTAGAGACAGTAGACAGGGATATGAGACAAAAGAATAGTAATATCGAAGAACAATATAGTTTTATTGGGTACTATAGGTCACAAGGAGTGGATGCATCTGCGCCGGCCATTGAGAACGATTTTGAGCCATATCACCGATTGTCTCCAGCCTTCATTGGTTCTTACCCTCCCGAGAACCCCAACAAGGAATTTCACACCTTCCTACGTGACTTAAACTAACTGTTGTGGATTTCATTGACTGATGAAGCCATGTTTTGGTTTGACCGCCGTTAGCTCTTTCCCAGTCTGATCCTGTGTCAGTTAACATTCCCGTCGAGGAAGGCGATGACTAGGCATTGGTAACACATGTCCTAACCATCTCACGATGTAGCTAACCTGGTAGTTCACGATTAGTCCATATGACGTCCATTCTTTTGACAGTTCTGATCTATGTCAGTATGTCTGTTGATTGCGAACTCATTCGAGTACCAAGATTCCAAGAATTACTTAGCACTTTTAGCGTTTCCTTCGTTTAAGATTTTTACATTTTCTCACAGTCGAATTGGTGTCCTTGTTTACATGCATTGATATGAGGGGATGGATATCATGTCTTTTGATATTTTGTGAGTGCGAAAACAAAGAGGGTGTCTACTTTATTCAATATAATGTTCTTATTTTTTCACAGTTGTTGTATTTTATGTGGTAGGTGACGTTGGTGCCAGTGATTCTTGCTGTTGCGGTTTTTGCTTAATATGGTATAGATTGGAGTGATTTTTTCTACTCTGTAGGCGACAACATCTATCTGTAAAGCTTTGAGCAGTCATTCAGTGATTTCATAAATGTCCTTCATATACGGTAGGATAATTTCCTTTGTGTTCTCATTGGATGATATTGAGTTGATTGGTTCAGTTGAGAGTAAGCATCTTTTGATAAAGTCTTCTGAATTCCTATTTTTTTGAATAGAAGATGGTCTTATTTCCCCCTTCATTCTCCTCAAAACAAAAACGCACTAACCACTTTAACTGAGTAAACAAGCTTAATAAAAGATTTTACACTAATCTACTCGGGAAGAAGAAGTATTAATGATTGAATAACAAGCCAAAGGAAGACAGAATTTGATTAACTAATATATAAGGGAAAAAAAGATGCGCGAAAACAGGAAAAATAACAAAATAAGCAGGAGATAAAAGTTAAAGAGCATAGTAAGCAAACAGAAGGAGAAACTGAACAGGTACAAATCAATTGAATGAAGTAGAAAAACGACACCTGGTTAAAAGATATTATTATAATTTACAAAAAAAGAAAAAGCTTTTACGTTATTAAAAGAAAATAAGGTTGATACAGTCTATCAGTTCACAGGAACAGAACTTTTGGCACTCCCGTAACAGAAGAACATGGTATTATTTGGTAGCAGAATTGTTTATTTAGCTAAATGATGTACCGTTATAGCTGTATGTAGAAACATTACAGTGAAGTCTTCATTCATATATGTTCTTCGCATCGTGCTTCCTTCAGCTTACTTCTATGCTGCCTATAGTACTTCAAAAAGATCTTGTATTTCTCTTCATAAACTAATCTGTCGCTTCATTATTCAATATTCTTTCAGAAGACTGCATACACTATACAAACTACTTACAAAATCTTGTCAGTAGCACAAGCCAACATTCCATGCTATCTGCCACACTTTCTGTATGACCGCTGATGATACCACCAAGTCGGCCTGTCTGACGTAGACGGTGTAGCATTGAAGCCCTAGACCTATTGGTTCAGAGATGACTGTTTAAGCCAATAAGCCATATCTCCAACAACTTCCACGTGATGTAATTAGGAGAAGACTAGAAAAAAATGCTGTCTTTCAACAAAGTTAACAACTTATCAAAGATATACAGTGAACTCTTCGAGGTTAAACGAAAACCAGTGTACCGCGACGAAGAAGACACAAGTCCCTATGATGATGCCTAAACATTATTCGTAGTTTAAAAAACTACACAAACCATTTGTAAAGAATTATAGTCATGAGAACTTTGCTTGATTTACTCCATACGAGAATTTGCATATAAGTAATAAGTTTTTTTATACTGAAAACTTGGACATCGCACAAACAGATCAATAAATCAATGAATAGCAAATACGCAAGAGCACGCGCAGGTACAAAATGATACAATCTTATACAAATAGCACAGAAAAGAAAATCGAACACTATTTACATATCAATAGAGAATAAACTACGCAAGAAAATTACAAGGAAAAATCTTATAGAGATGAGGTAGTATTGTGCAAATGCACTAATTTCTACTTTGTGTGTATGTGTGGGTGGTTGGGTGCGGGAGTGGGTATGTAGGGGGCGGGGGTTTGCAGTCTTGATTTTGGTTTTGGCAAGTGATGAAACAAAATTTATGCGTTTTTATTATTACGCTTGTACAATATAGAAATATAGCTAAAATTCTGCTGAAAATAAACACTACTAAAATTATTCTGTTAATTAGCATTTCATTATTTTTTCACAATTCAGTTGTTATTCAAGGTCTATTTTGACTAAACTTTAAATGGACTAATTAAATATTGAACGAGAAATATATATATATACGTAAGGCAGAAGTGATTACTTGCAGAAAAGTACGCACAACAAAAACTTAATCTCTGCTATTAATGTGCACAGTGACGATAAGTATTTTTTGCTTCCTTTGGCGTTGCGAGTGGAAAACAGAGCTTTAGGCTAAAAACCCTGAAGTTTCAGTAGGAGTGGTGTTGACTTTTACGAGTTGGGATTGCTAGCCTCCTGCCCAAACATTACCTGTTTTCCAAGCTTACTATGGACTGGTAAATCGATTGAGGCTTAGGAGTGCGTCAGTCAGGAATGAATACTGACGCTTCCTTGAATGATCCACTCAGCAAAATAATGCTACTACTTATGAGTGAATATGATACATAAAATGCCTGACATACAAACAGACTCAGACAAAATTACCGATCAAAAATGTGAACAATAGATTTCAGTAAGAAGGATCAGTTGGCAGGCATCGTTTTTCCAATGATAAAATGTTTCAGTCATCACCTACTGACTGTATTTAGGACTTGATATTTTATACTAAAGGAAGCTGAAAAGCATGTGGAGGTCATATGTGTCCTGTTATGCAACAATTTATTCATATTTGAGAACTCAGATTCAAAAATACGCGTAAGTCAGAAAATGAGATACAGTATTTATCTGTACACACAGAAGTGCATCAAGCGCAAGCCACCCTACTTCAAAACAGCCAGCGAAATTAAAGGGACGCGACCAGAATAATACTAAGACAAACGAAAATAACCGAGTTATAGACTATAATACAATAAAAGATTTAGCAAAGCTTTTCAGAATCTGAATGGCAGAAAGGAGTGAACACACCTGCACTATTTTGTACATGGAATCACATCATCAATAGACTCTAATCATTGATCACTAACGTACCAAAGACACCTACCCAAACAATCTTATTATTATTATTGTTGTTCTAAAAGAGAGCTGGTACATTATGGGCACGAGGGTTGGAATACTGTCTGGACACCCAAAGAGAATCAGATGGTTGTCTTAAGAGGCCACCACTCCCCCATCGAGCTTCTGACTTGAAGTTTGATCTACAAGGCAATGGAACAGACTCAGGAGCTGCGTCCTTATGGGTGCCGGTGACCAAGACAGTTTCATACACCAATCAGTCCTTGCGGATTGCGGAGCTCATCTATACCATAGGTTTGTAATCAGAATTTTCTAGTCAACTTAGGTTATTCTGCATGCCCAGCGGTCTGGTCGTAAGCGTCAGACATTCATATTCGCCCATTCACTATTATGAGGAACTTCTCCACCACATGAAGGCAATGAATAGGACTTATTTGATGACATATACTTGTATCTTATATAGCTCCGATGAGCAATCAACTGAATTCAAGGACTGTTATTATGTTTTGCTTTGAAAAGAAAATGACAACCTGAATGGCGAAACCCAACTTCCACATTTCAAGATAAGCGTCTAATGAACATGATATATATATATATGTTTATGTGTGCGATAATGTGACATACTCACAGTTACACACACTAGAGACTATAGGCTTGTTTGAAATAATCAAGCGAGCAAATATTCTTAAATCATGACTATATATACAAAGCGAAATACTGATAATGAAATGTCACATTACAAATAAACAAAAAATAAACTTCCATAGAGAATGGTATAACATAACTGAAGGACTTTGTTTGTTCAACTTTATTATACATTAGTCATAATAGTAAAAACAGGGAAAAAAACAAGAATAAGAACGGAAGCAATACTGAAAATTATAGATAAAACAGATAGGGGGAAAATTTCCCAAGAACCACCACTTTTAGTTCTTTGTTTACATTCCAATTATCCGAAACGACAACAAAAACAACAACAATGTCAGCTGTCCATTATTAAAGCAATAATAATAATAATAATAATAATAATAATCATGATAGTATCCAATAGAAATACTTGAAATTCCATAGAAAACACTAACAAATTCATGCACATAGATAACGGAGGACAAAACACAAAAACAGGGAAATCTACATTATGATAATTGACTAAAGTCTACACACAGACACGCAATGACGGCATATATTATTAATATGGATAAATACGAATCTGATTGAAAGGAGAACAATCATTATCATCATTATTATTTTTCCCTTGGATTCCTAGTGGAACATAGGGCTTCAACAACACATTTCCACTTTGTTCCATTTTCTGCTGTCCTTTTCAGCTGGACAGCTCCACGATTGCCTATAATCTCTCACCTACTCCACCTTGTCATACGACCTCCTCCATGTCACCCTTAAGCTGACGACCCACTCATCGCTTTTCATTGGGGTTCCACTGGATCGATGACCTGAACTGAGTGTGATGTCATTATACAGCCTCTTAAACGTATACCCGATCCATCTCCATTTTCTCCTATATATTTGTTGAGCAATCGGCTCTTGGTGGGTTTGTTGCACTGCATATTTTCTTGTTACTCATTCTGTCTGCAACGTGTTGGAAATCCTTTTTGTAACACACAGTGCAACTTTCTGACTCGTATAGACTAACTGACTGACTTCACATTTGTGTTGAATACCCGAATCTTGTTCCTTATGCTGGCTGAGTGCAGAATATTTCCGAACTAGTTTCAGGTTGATGAAGGTGAATCTTGCCTTTCTGATTCCTTATGGCGTTGATATCTTCATACTTTCTGCCTGTGTTTGAAACCATGCTTCCAAGATAGGTGAAGAAAGTGACCTCTTTCAGATTTCTTCCTGTTGACGGTGATTGGTGCCGGTTGTTGTTGTTGTTGCTGCTGTTCGTTGGTTGGTGATCATCATCACCTCCGTCCTCTCGATGTTCACCTGCAGTCCGGTCTTCTCTGGCTGCTTTTTCAGCCAGTTTGTTGGTTTTCGCCTTTAAGTCTTCGAGTTTGCGCGACATTAAACATAAATTATCCACACACGAAATCCAGATCTTCTAGAGTCTTCTTGTCCGTCTAACGTATTCCTGTTTTCCCATTCCCAGTGCACAGTCTGGCGCATAATCCAGTCCACCACAATTAAGAATATCATCGGTGATAATAGGCGACCTTGTCTTACTGGAAGGAGGGCAATAGTAGTATTAGTAGCTTAGTGAAGATTAACAAAGATGTTTCGCATTTCACCGTAACTAATTTTGAAAAATAAATTTTCTTTACAAACTGTTGGTTTTTAATCTGCTGAAGACTTCGGATAAGAACAAAGTCTTCATCAACTGGTATTACGTTTTAAAGTAGACACATGCTAACTTATTTATCGTAAATCAGCTAACATTTCACATCAAAGAAGGTAATATAACTCAGTGTGTATGATACATGGTTCAAAACGAAATGACTTGACCATGGACACAACCTTAGTCAACATACTGATCATAATGTCACGATAACTATAGCCATTTCATACAATCTGCTATTCTTTGCTATTTTCCAATCATAAAGGTAGGACAGAGTTGAATGCTAATCTATACATTTAACAGATATTTTATTGATGCCAGAGATTATCCATTATGGTAAATGCTAAGCAGACATTCTCTACTCATGATGACATTGTTCACGCTGTGAGCAGTTGAAAAGAATCTCCAAAGTAATAATAATAATAATAGCAATAAGAGTAAGCTCACACTATCCTGCTACATTTATTATCCTTCTTTTGTTCAAGTTTCGCATAGGTGAGGAATTGCATGAAGTATTCGGAGAAAAAAGCAAAAATAAAAACAAAACAAATTACACTACTCACGTGTCACGGAATTGTCGATTGAATCGTGTCAATGCTTCAGAGGTTGACTTCTCTTCATTGCATTGTCTTGTTGTAACAGCGGCATTATTATTGCTATTGTTACTACCACTGGAAGTTTGTATGATTGTATTGTGTATTGTATACAGTTGTATTGCTAATCTCTTAGCAGCTTTTGAATCAGATAAACGAAATTTCAGATTATATTGTTGTGGTGTATTGTCTGCATTATCTCCATGTGGCTGGACAACATTTGCTTTCGAATCCTCCGTCTTTTTCTTTTTAAGTTTACCTGACTGTTTACTTTTACCACCTTTCACGGCAATAAAATCGGCTAGCTTTTCAGCCTACAACAAAAGAAAACAGTATTAACAATGATAACAATAAATTTATTTAAATTGTGGGTATTTGTAGAAGCTTGGATTATTTTCAATGTAGATCTCACCACGAACCAACATCGGTTAGAGAGATCATTGAATACTAGGGAGCACTGGATATCTCTGGTACTCTTCAACAAAGCATGATCACAACGTCAACCTCAGGGATCGAACTCGGGACCTTCAGGTTACGATGTCAAGTTCGCTCTGAAATGTTGTTGTCCAGTAGCCAATCTATTACCCAGCTATATGCCACACTTTCGTGCATAGGCTGTTGATAGTAAACAGATGTCTAGACTGAGGTAGGTGGAGTGGGACTCTAACCTATGACCAACTGGCTAAAAGTCAAGTGCATAAACCACTAAGCCAGATATCCACAGTCCATTATACACACGTAATCTGCCTCTTTTCATGGGAAAAAGAAAGTTAAATTAGTAACACACGTGACTCCAATGAGACATAAAGCAATGTAATTATCTAATATTAGATATAATGAAGTAGATTCCAAAAATCATTCACTCGAAAAAGGTGATACCTCCTTCATGAACACTACAACGTAAACCAGTGAGTTACGGACTTTGAACTTGATACGCTTGCCAATCAATGAATGGTTAAGTAACATGATCATCCATCACTCAATGTATGTGGATTTATTGTCAAATAAGTGGTTACTGTAGTTACACCGATAGTAATGACTGGTATCGATCATGGAGCCTGTAACGTTTCTATTCACTTGGTAAGCATGACATGTAACTGATGGGTATATTAGTATGGTCGACAATCCGTACGTTAATTAATGCAATCTTTTTATCTAACGGATATAAACCTCGTTATAGTGAATCATCAGTCTCCCTACCATCTTAGCTTATCACATATTTTTTTTCTTCTCCAGCATCAATATGATCACATTCACATGATTCTCTTGTTAATACACTAATTGACTGACTGAAAGGATTTTCTACCTAGAACTTTGAAAAAATCCGCAGCAGTCTAAGTTACCATACTATAATAAACATAAATGTGCGGAAGAAATAGTAATAGGATTCAGTAAAAGGAGGATTTATCAGATCACAAAAAAGTGAATGTATCTGCACCACCAAGAACGATTTTTACAGCCATGCAAACATTAGTCTCCAGCCACCAATTCTTTGAGTCTCGGAAACTTAAATTGATGGGTATTTGCGATAGACAGATAGACAGACAGACAAACAGACTGTATACCTCAACATCAGTAGCCACTTTAGTAAGAGAGATACTAGAAAGGATACTTTTTTGTTAAAAAAAGAACACTAGAAGAAGCTTAAAATGTTTACAAGTAGTACGTACATGTACTGAAATTCAGTAAGACAATATTTTTCTCATAAATTGATAAGTGAGAATTAGTATTATACAACTCAATATTCTTCTATCTGCAATCCATTTACGCAATGCAGTAAAAGTATTGACACTAACCGTCATTCTCACATGTACTATCATATGATGACTAGCTATAGGCTATAAATATGATATTGAATATATGACACAATGGTTTTGTTTCAAGCATTCATTTATTTGAATATATATATATATATACATATATATATATATATATATATATATATATATATATATAACTGAAATATCAGATTTTACGAAGAAATATGTCAATTCTAAAATAACTAATACAAAAATAGTACAAAAACCAAAACCTTCTATTTAATTTTCCTGAGAAGTCCTGCTATTATAAGTATGGCTTCCCAATGAATTCCCAATCTGAGAGAAAGAAGCCGTGTCAATTTACACCGAGAAATTTCAACGCATGTCAACTTCATTTTTTTCTTAACAATTCTCTTTCACACCTCGAAATGGCTATCGAGGGTCAAAGAAGTTGGGCTGTCAGTAAGTAATTGTCCATGCATATATGAGACTAATCACCAGAAGAGCCCACGGTAATGGAACTCATAGTTCAATCACAAGTAACAAACTAAAGTTTTAATTTATTTAACCATCTAGAATGATAGACAGTTAAGTGAGTTAGGCATTAGGTTCTACCTTCATTCAGTTACAATCTTGTCAGTCAATTGCGGGGGAAACATCTACTCGAAACAAAAGTAAAAATTTATTGTTACAGAATTCGATGTAGTTTCAGTACGGAGGCTTTTTCTTAATTTTGTCATACAATGCTTCTTCTCCTTGGCGTTATGTTAACTAAAATATCCCTTGATTTCTTTCAATCCACGTGGACTATGATAATAAATATGTTTGTCCCATAAAATCTCCGGTAATAAACACTGAAACCATAATTTGTAATACATATAATTATACACTACTTATGTTGTTCTCTACTCGAAGTAATAACAATCTAACTGATATAAGTATGAAGGATAGTTATTCAAAGTAAAGGAATCAAGAAACCTGTTGAGAACTCACTAAATCACCTGTTTATTTTGCGGTCACCATGATCTAAGCAAAGTGTGTCGGTGGCACAGCGGTAGGATGCTTGCCAACCACGCATATGGTTCGGGGTTCCATCCCCGGCCGAAACACTTCTTTACCTCGCTAAGCCAGTAACAAGACATGTAAAGAGGGAAGGTTGTGCATGAGACTAGCAACTCCATCCCGTAAAAACTAAACACCACTGCTACCGAAACTTCAAGCCTCTAGTTTGAAGCCCTATGTTCCACTGGGAACGTAAAGGAATTGTGTAGGTTGGTCTAAGCAATACATAGAGGTTACACGTAGAATATAAGGTAGGACAGGTAAGTCAGTTTCAAAAAATATATCACTTAGTATCTTTGTGACATGCGTTAAGTGTAGTCGTCATACACTAATTCTCCCTCAGTACCACGTTGATTATTAAATCTAAGCCGCTTGTGATCTATATTCACACCTTAGAAATTTCATATCAAGCTAAAAATTATTATTACTTCTAAATCTTCTTCGTTAATTATGTGGAATTAAATAATGACTGTATCAATGTAAACTTATGTAAATAAATGCGAGTGTACAGCTTTTGAGAATGAAATCACCGAAAAGATATCTTTGCTGAGCTTCTTGTTTCTCTTCTCTCTAATGTCCTGATGGGTATTTTCTACGATTTGGAAAAAAATCTGCAGTTAGATAAGCGTATCCAGAAAATGACAGCGCCAACCTGTGAAATCACTGACAAATGGGAGTCTGTAGGCTCAAAGTGTCTCCATGCGATCGAAATTGGTTGGAGAGTTGTAGCTGTTTTAATAACTTGTAATCATCTTTTTATTATATTTCTTAATACCTCCCTCCTACTGGAAGTTCTCATGACTTTCTAATTGCTACGTATTTAATAAATACGGCGATTTTACTTAAGGTAGAGTCAATTCAAACGGATCCTTACACAATGATAAATGGATTTAAGTTAACATCTATAAAAATTGAATATTTCAAGCCCACTTCTGTTTTCAGTCAAGTCGCTATACTGAAAATTATTCTAAACCGGTACCTCAATGAAACAGAATGCGCCACTACTACAGGACATCAATTCCACTTTCGATGTCTTTTGCACGAACTATGCTAAAATTCAAAAAAATGAAATAAAGAGGATCTAATGCAAGGATGCCTACCCTCCAAAATGAAGATTGCATGACCAGTCAGAAAGAATTAGCGACAAAGAACTCTGTCACACAACGAAATAACCAAAGAACTATTCTCTAACAAATATTCCGAAGAAAATGCAGATGACTAGGACACACGCTAAGGAAAGCCTGTGGATCAGGCACTCGAGCGGAACTCGAATGGGTAACGACTCATTGGACGTAGAACCGAGAGTAATATGGAAGAAATCGGAGCTCATAGGCAATCATGGTGCCGGTTAAAGACGACTGCAGAAAAGAGAATGAAGTAGAGATGTACTGTTAAAGCCATATGTTCCACTGTGAACTTAAAGGAATAATAATAATAATAGCAGGATAGAATGAACATATTTTCAACTCTCTCTCTCATTTCTTAATAAAACGGTCTATTTATTTTGGAGAAAGAAAACAGTAGTATATACACAGTAGCAGTGGCAAATCATAATCCAATAAAGAAAAACGAATAGATAAACAATAATATTTTAAGTGGGAAAACAAAGAAAAGTGCGATCAAGAGACAAAGAAAAAAGAGAAGGATAGAGAGAGAGAGATGAATATAACAACAACAACAGTCCGGAAGAAAAAAATGACATTTCACTGCCAACATATTCGTGTATGTAACATAGAACTTCAAAAGTTATATATATATATATATATATATATATATATATATAGATGGATGTACTTCGAGGTGGGCGTACATATATATATGATGACACTTTGGGATAATAATCGATAAAATGAGGATATATACTGTTGACTGGGTGTGATAGTATTCATTAGTAGTACATAGGATATGAGAATGTGAATGAAATGAAGCGAAATGCATGAATGAGTGTGTTTATTTGCTAGACAGACAAGGAGAAAGAAGAAAAAAGTATTTTACTGTCTGGGTATGATAATAAATTCTACTATGATTTGGTTATGAATGCTGTAGATAAACGTTGTATGAAGCATTACAAAAATAGACTGGTTGATTAGTCAGTCACAATCAATTAAAATTGTAAAATATGCAGAAAAGTGGATAGAATGAATGACTGACAACACACAGATCTACTACTACTACTATTAGCAGTAGTAGTAGTAGTAATAGTAATAGTCTACGCACTTTAAGTTGAACACACAACAAGTGATAGCAGCAACAACAACAACACTACGGTAATAACAGTACTGATAATAACGATAATAATAACGATTGGTTAAACGGATTTTTATATTGAACAATTAATTGTACACAGGAATACCAAATTGGTAGCCAGTCAACCAAAAGAATGACTTCAAAAAAGAAAAAAATGACATCAAGAGTAAATTATTATTCCAATGCAGCCAGGTAAGAGCTTACGGAGAGTTTTCATCTGAAGTGGTAACCCTTAAGGTTGCCCACTGTCTCCATTTCTATTTAACTTCATCATAGATGTAATAATGGACTTAGTCCTGTCTGACTTCAGCAGCTCAGAGATTGACTTGTTACCAGGGAATAATCTCATTGAGTTACAATATGCAGATGATATAGTCCTACCTCCTAGGTGAAGACGCTGACAAAATGCACAGTCTTCTGAACACCTTGAGGGGCAACAATCTTCGAATACTTGCCATATAATTCGCTCCCATCAAATGTAAGATGATGCTACAGGACTGCACTCACTTCCTCTCGGTACAGATACACAAGGCTCGTTTGACATATGCCAACTTACGCCATCTCTGGCGTAGATGCGACATGCAGCTATCGACCAAAAGGCGTGTGTACTGTTCAGCACTTCGCTCTGTGCTCATTTATGGCTGTGAGCGAGACATGGCCACTGGAAGTGGAAGACATGAAAAGGCTGGCCATCTGTCATAGGTGCCTGCGTTCTATCTCCAGTGTTAGGTGGCATAATAGGATGAGCAATATTAAGGTTAGGCGTCGAGGATTAGGTAAGAAGTGGGGGAAATCAATAGACGAGGCTGTGAAGTTACACTGATTGAGATGGTTAGTAAATGTGTTACGTATGCCTAGTCATCGCCTTCCTCGACGGGCAATGTTAGCTGACTGATATAGGATAAGGTTGGAAAAAAGCCAGTGGTGGTCAAAACAAAACACGGCTTCATCAGTCAACGAAATCCTCAACAATTTGTTTAAGGCAGTCACGTAGAGAGGTGTAGACTTCTATGCTGTTTGGGGTCCTCGGGATGGTACGAACCAATGGCTGGAGACAATCGGTGATATGGCTCAAAATCGTTCTCAATGGTTGGGGCAGATGCATCCACCCCCCCAGTAATTTATAATATCCAATAGAGCTATATTGATCTTCCATATTGCTATCCCTTTGCTTCATATTTCTGTTTATTAGCTCCCTCTTTCTCCTTTGAATCTCTCTTTACTCTCTTCTCTTGCTTTGTGTGCTATGAGGAGCGTGGCGGCTCAAACTGCTGCACATCTGTGCAAAATTTTACGTTGAAACCAGTCAGTTAAATTATTATATGAATCTATAATAAACTGAAAGACTACACAACACGAGATTCCATTATAGAATCCTTTTGTTTGATAAAACACACAGTGAATAATAAAGTATTATCTATTTACCAGGGATGTTTTAAGCACAACTTATTATTCATAATCATATCAAACTATTCATGCAACTTTCAAATTTCATCTATATGATTCCATTATTTCTTATCGTTTGATTTTATTGGTAGTAATACTTCCCATACCTCTCTCGTATTGACATTGTGTCATTCCTATTGCACGTGTTAGGTGGCGATTCGACGGATAAAGATTCAATGATCAATCTCTCCCTTCCTTCACCTAAGTGATATACTACTTTCTACAATATCTTTATCCTATTCTATTGTGTAATAGTGTACGCATCATCGAGTTTCTCTATAAGCTGTTCATCTTATCGGAGTGAATCACTTTACACTTAGGAAAAGAAATTTACTTTGCGAGAACCTGATTCACTCTGATTTACGGGATACACATATGTATAGCTGATTTGCCTTTGCTGACTATTTGTATTCTCATATTCATGGATTTATAACTGTAGAGTCTGAAGAAGAAGTTATTGAAAACAATTGTTCACCCATAAAATTTTCCTTGTTCTAATTGTACTATGTAGTTTGGTCTTCTAGTGTATTTTATAGACTGTTATTGTATCTAGTCAATTAAATAGGATCCTTTAGCCTATAAAGCGTGTTCCTAAGTGAGCTTGTGGGTTTAAATTCCTGCCTCTTATTGGGAATCCTACTCAGGATATTAAATGCTACTTCATTATATGGTAAAACTGTATATACTTTAAAATTCTTGCTTATCAATGATATGGTAGATAATTCAACTAGTATCTTTTTCTGTGCTTGTAAGCCCTCTTCATATTCTTAATGCTTTAAGTTTGGAGACTCCTGTCAACTGACACCACGTAAAATTTGCAAGTTGTACACAGCTGCTGAGAAGCCAACGAAATAAATGATGGTATCAGATTATTCGTGCGTCGGTGGCACAGCAGTTAAGACGCTCGCCCACCATGAACATGGTTTGGGGTTCGATCCCCGGTCGACGCACTCCTTTACCTCGCTAGGCCAGTAATAAGACTGGTAAAGAGGAAAGGTTGGGCATGAGGCTAGCAACCCCATCCTGTAAAATAAAAAACACTGCTACAAAAACTTCAAGCCTCTAGCATGAATCCCTATGTTCCACTGGGAACGGGAAGGAAAAACAAATCAGCTTATTCTGCACAAACTGTTGTTCTTGCTTTATTCATATTAGTGGCTAAAAGTCATCTTACCGAAGGATAAGAAATAACAGAAGTACACAGACAAGATTTGAAAGTTATCTGAGTGCCTTGATAGGATAATGCGTGATAAATTGTGCTCGAAACATCAACAGTAAATAATACTGTATCACTCTATTTTTATCAAATAGAACTACTGTTTTATGAAATTCCAGTTTACCACAGTGATTGAATTAAATGCTTACATTATAAAAGGTATCAGATAAAAAGAAGGAATTGGCATAGCCAAAGTGAACAAGAAAGAGATGAGATGATCAAATGGTAAGTAAATATAGCTACTCTTAAAACAGCCAACATTGCTTGACTGAGACGACGAGAGCTTGGCATGGCGTTACACGTATTCTAGCCGTCTTAGCCACCAATGGATTTCCCATCCTTACCTAACATTCCATGACTAACTTCAATATTACCAGCAGATAGAACACAAATACCTGTGGTCGAAGACAGCTAGGCTTTTCATATTTTCCACTTCCAAATGGCCATATCTTACAGCCGTAAAGGAGGACAAAGCGAACTGCCGCTGGCTATCACGTCCACACCAGAGATGATGTAAGTTAGTAAATGCCACACGAGTTCCTTATATCTGTGTTCAGATTTCGTCAGAAACTAGTCCACTAAATCTGATGAACCCCCCCCCATATAAGTGAAGTGGTCAACATGCTCTACCATTGCACTAGGAGTCGGTATAGTCCATTCCTGCAGTATCATATTACATTTGACAGGGGTGAATCCTGTGTTACACACAAGATTTCTGCTTAAAGTGTTCAAAAGATTCTGAATTATCACAGTCGTCACCCAGAAGGTCAATATTATCTGCATGCTATAAGTCAAAGAGTCAGCTCTTCAATTATGTCGCACCCATTTATTACCACATAAAAGACTGCTATACGTTTTAGCAAACATAAGCATGATTCTACAGTCTTTGAGGATGGCTTTGTCGATAAAGGAAACTTTTTTCCACTGGACTGTTTGTTATTCCCCTCATAACCTAACGATCATTTTCTGTCTTTTAAATAAGATTATTCTAAAAAGTGTTAAGCTTACCCAGTCCACTTTACTAACGCAAAGTTAAAAAATTTATACATACACCTGAAGACGCTTTGGAGTTGTCACATGGAAGAATGACATAGATTTTTTGAAATTCCTGATTGCTAATCTCTAACCCAGGTAAAGGAAAAATGTCAATTTCATTGCAGAAGGATATGTTGAATAACAGAAATCAATATTTGGTGATTACTTTAGGTACAAGAGTATTTGCTTATTCTGTGGATTAGCTAGTACACAGTTATTTGGAACAGATTTTTTTATATACCAGGTACACCTTCTATGTGAGGGCTAATAGCATTAAACATTTATCTAGACTTAAAGAGGCAGAGTAGGTTTTTAACCTGCTACCAATCGGTTGAGAGTCCAGTGTTGGGAAGGATGAAGTAAATCACTACTTTTCATGGATGAGATGTCATCTCATTCAATTTAGTCTTATTATGACCACATTATCTAACAGTCCATGGTCCCTTCAGTACTTATATATATGTATATATGTAAGCCCTAAAATTGAGGGAAAGTTGGGAGTGAAGACAGTAACCCTACCCCGAGAATGAAACCCAATAGCTAAAGAAACCTCAGCGCATGAAAAAGACATAAAAACTAAACCTATTCTTCTCTTGAATCGGAGAGACGAAATGACGCAGGCTGCTGACAGCTTTCGGGAAGCCAGTCAGCCTATGTGTCTTCTTCCTACGGGAACAAAAATAAGCATGGGCATGGAGACATTGGTTTCACTTGGCGTACTCAGCAAAAATCAGATAGATTTCATCTTCAATCGGCATAAAAAACATGATCCGGATCTTCAGTACTAATTTCAAGTCAATGTTTCTCTTTGGTTCAGAGATATGGCGGAAGCATCAGTAAAAGCACTTCCACAACTCTGCTGGAGACCTTCAATTAACACCTATCCTCGTTGTCTCGATACTGGTAATTAGATTGCCGATGGGAAAGAATCGGCAATAGGGAAATCTGGAGTCTGCGTCTGTGGCACAGAGGTTAGGACTGGTCCGAGGTTCGATCCCCCGCCGAAGCTCACCTGATATCTATGGTCGACCTGCTAAATTTGGGCTACCGATATCACATGCTGAAAATTTCATACTTGTACTAAAATACTGTGTGGAATCAAGCTATAATAAAATATAAAAAATATAAAAACCTATCACCCAACAAATATGCCGAAGGATATGAAAGAGATGGATTGGAAAGCCACTGAGGAGGTCACTGAGTAACATACAGTGCTATGCAAACCATCGAGTGGAAGTTGAATGGGAAATGGTGAGTTAGGTGTTCGAGAGCGACATAGAAGAGGTCATGTGGGGAGAAAATGTTAGCTTATAGGCAATAGTGGGACTAGAATAAAGGGGACTGCAGAAAACAGGTTGAAACGGAGATGTGCTTCTGAAGCCGTATATTCCACTCGGAACTCAAAGGGAATAGTAACAATAATAATAATTATTATTATGAATTGCGACAGAATGAAATGAAACATTGGGTAATTATTTGACTTGTTTCAAGACAATCTAATTTCGTTCTTACTGATAGCATCCAACACTGAATGCATCATTTAGCAAAAAACATAAATAACACTGACAAAATAACGATTCCAATAATTACTGTCTAGTTCTAATAGCTTCTATTACAGTGCAGTTGATAGCATTATGTGACATGATTTTCGTATACATTGTATTTTTACAGAGCACTTTAAGCACTTACCGGTAAGAAATCCTATTCGGTATGAACTGAATCTGTTATATTAAACATCAACAGGAAACAGCCATGACATTAGGGATATACATACCTATTTTGAAATCAAAACCTGTTACTCATGTCTTTTTAAATTCACATATATACATCGTGGCAGTAAGTATCCTTATGTCTGACTTCCAATATGTAATAGCACAATATGATGTTAATTAACACAGTAGATTGATTCCTATTCGACTGAGATAAGTAATCACCTATATAAATTATCTATCACCCAGGGAATAATTTGAAGTATAGAAGGCTTGTTTTAACGAGAATATCAGTTTCAATGAAAGATTCATTAAGTGTACGATTTCATGTAATTTATTCCACTCAATACTCAAGATCAGATGGCCAGAAAAGATCAGCAACGGGGATCTCTGGGAGCAAACCAACCAGGAGCCGATTGTGCAACAAATAAGCAGGAAGAAATGTAGATGAATTGGCCATACTCTGAGGAAACCATCAAGTGACATCACTAGACAAGCCATTGCTCGAGTGGAACCGGAAGGGAAGCGACGAGTTGGTCGTCCAAGGGTGACTTAGAGGAGGTCATGTGAAGAGGAGATGAAAGCATGTGGGCAGACTTGGAGCCAGGTGAAAACTTTAGCAGAGAACCGAACGCAATAGAGACGAGCAGCTGAAGCCCTATGTTCCTCTAGGAATTAAAGGAAATAATAATATCATATCTACCATTTTGAATCGTCAGAAATAGTATAGACAACGTACGAACTAGAAAGCTTTACACGTATTGACCAACACTACCATCGACAAAGTTACAAAAAAAATAATTGAGCAAAGAATATCCTTTTCCATAATTTCCTCTTCTGGCTCTACAATTATATATATATATATATATATGTTTGAATACATAGAATATTCTAGAATAGAAGTCAACAACAATATTAATTTATTTTGTTATTGGTAACCAGGTTAGTTGTAAAGCGGTTGTAAAGAAACTCCGAAATGATATCATCTCGCGAAATTTGTCTTCTAAATGTCTTTGTCAAATTTATCAAAGGGACTAATTGTTTTAGCGATATTAGTGTTTTTTAAATAACATCGATTTGTAAAGTAAGATCAAAATCTACAATTATACATACAAACAAATATATAATTGTAGAACCAGAAGAGGAAATTATCGAAAAGGATATTCTTTGCTCAATTATTTTGTTTTTTCTAAAGTTACAAAAGTCAAGCAGCATTCCACTCACATCACCTTACACAGAGGGATGTTGGACATTGAAACGCTTAATTGGTTGGAAGAGTTCATCATGAGCTGACATCAGTTAGAGAACCACTGGAAAACCTGGGAGTACTGGACAGCTGTTTCGTCCTAGTTTGGGACTCCTCAGCAGTACGCATCCACCGGGGTTCGAACCCAGGACCTTCTGGTTACAAGGAGAGCTCCAGTGGTTCTCTAACTGATGTCAGCTCATGATGAAATCCTCCAACCAATCAAACAAAAAATCCCTACAAAACCAATACTTGAAACGCTTAAGTCAAAAGATTATTTTCATTGGAGAACAATAGTTATACCACTGGTTAGTGTGTCAGTGGTTCAATGGTAGGACATCCATCAGATACACAGGAGGTCCAGTTTCCATTCTCGGTCGACACACTCCTAAACCTAGCCTAGCTAACTAACCAGTTGGTAAGCCTATAAAAGGTCAGGTGTAAGGCTGACAGCTTCACCCTGTAAAGAAAAACAACACCAATACCGAAAATTTCAAAGTTTTAAGTCCTATATTCTACTCAGAACACAAGAAATAAGAAAAAAGCACTGGTATACAACCTTAACACATAAAAGATCCCACAGCTAGCTCAACAGTGTGAATATTCTACGCTAAAACATATTCACTTGTGTGAAAACACTTATTTAATTATTTTGTGTACTGGTTTTAGTGCTAAAGAGAATCCCAAAATGCAGTAGAACATTAGTGACCTTAAGAGATGAAAAGTAAGTGAAAATGAATAATTAACGTGAAGAACGATAAGATAGATATAACAGAGAAGATAAGAAGAGGAGTTTAAGTGAATATGATCGCAATATTATTCTTTTCTTTGAGTTTTTGAAGTACTCTCAACTGATTTATACATAAAGAGATCTTTTTTTAAGGATAGTTGAATAATTAGTACGTTCCTTTTTACACACATACACACACGCAGGCAGGTATACACATGTGCACATGCACATTAACGATCAATATTCTAGAGACAATCAGAATAGTAAGGATAACTCAGGGGATAAATAAATAAACATTGTAAAGGAAATAATTCCTGAATAATAATGACTAGACGTCGTTTGTTTTTCCCTTCTGATGATCAACAACGAATACGTTCTCATATTTATTTACAGAAAAAGCACATGAAAACTATAAACACCAACTTTAGAACACATAAAATATCCGATATTGGACTTGATCAGCGGTAGTCAGTAATGAAATCCAGGACTAGCTAGCTGGATACACATGCATTTTCCGTGAGATCTGAACCCAGCGTGCCCCACCGTTTCAAACGTCAAAAGCCAGTGGATAACGCTTTGGTGTTTGAAACGACTGGTACTACATTCATGTCTCAGTAAGAGAGCACTGTGAGTCATTGGGTCTGATGGTACACCCAGCTGATGAGTGCCGAATAGGATGGAATGTGTCTCCTGCATTCCACTGCTAGTCAGCACCAATTAAGTAACGTCACGATTACTTGACGGCCTTATTTAAGCGTCCGTACTATGAGCCGACATGTTTATGGAGACCAAGCGCATTTCGCACCAATAAAAACAATCAAAAGGGAACTCAAAACAACTCCAACAGATATTGGATTTCAAGTTTGATCAAAGACTCATTTCAGTTTTGGAGAATCATTGAAACTCTTCAGCAGCGCACACCCATGACTTCACAAAGAACTAAATCCAAGACCTGTAAGGGACTCCATGTTTCTCAGTGATCCTCCAGGTGAAGTTGGTTAGTGATCGGACTTGAGATCAATCAAATCCCTACCAAACAACACCTGGAGATACTGGATTCAAGTACCACCGTCCGATAAGTATGCGAGTTTGCAATATAACCGGCATATAACCGTAAGTCGCCATTTTATGAGCAATGATCAGTTCGAAAGCTACGGATTTGTGATATAAATGGCTTTATTAATTAAGCCCTTTTAAGCATTTCGTTTAAAGCTGAATGTTACTTAACAATAAGAATGCATACTTGAAGTCTAAAAATATAACACTAGTCTACTGTGCTACTTTAGTTTATAGTCAATAAGTATTAATCAGAACTGGTTATGACCTAATTTATTGGTGAATAATAGATTCTAATGCGATATATACGCCTTTTACATGTAGTACATAATATATATGTTCTCCAAAGTTAGTAAACATCCCACGTAATAAATTTCGTATACAATAATATAATGTTAACAGCGTTTGCAAAGTGATTTATATGGAAATGGTACCACACACCAAAGCAATCAAAAAGGTAACATGTAATGGCACCAATTTGATGTCTAAAACATGTAATATCTATCTTTTAAGATTGATTTCATCAAAAAGTTTGTTTATAACAGTCGGAAAATACAGTGGAAAGGAAGGAGAGCATTTTTCATAACTGTTCTCTTTTTGTCGGGAATCCTTCAACAGTAAGCTAATATGTGCTGTGAAGAGACAAGTATATATACTCGGTAGATCACTTATTACGTGAATACATTATCATTTAAACACTGGGTAGAAATCTGTTCGCCGGTTCTAGCCAGACTGAGCCGTACATAGCTCTAGAGTAAGAAGTACTTTGGTTGTCAGTATTTTTAAAAATAATACCACCAGTTAATGATTAGAACTACTCTGACATTTACAAACCTAACAAATGAATATCTTTTTTAAACTTTCGGTTTTGTAGCTACTTTTCAGAGTAGGGAATCAATGAAAATCAAGAAGTACTGGACAGCTACTGCGTCCTCGTTTGAAACTCTTCAACAGAACTCATCCAGAATCCGACTAGGACCTACGAGTTACGAGGCGAGCCCGTTTACCATCCAACCCCTGAGTTAGTAAAAATCAAAGGCCTCTGAATTCTAACTTATATCAATTCGTGGTATGGCAATACTTTCAACCAATACAATCTATGAGTAACCGCCTCCGACCCTAGTTATAACTTCTCATTAGAATCTAGAACCTTCGGAGTTCAAAACTAGGGTGAAGCAGCTGTTCAGAGGTTCTTGATTCTCAATAACTTTCTAAATGACGTCGGTCCATGACAAAATCTACACAGTAATATCTTTCCCTGATTAAAATCAGTTGATAATAGATTGATAACAAGTCAGATAAACTTTATCCAATAATAAAATATTAGCCACATGTATCGTGGCAGTCTGCCAGTCACCTTCGGCAGTAATAATATTTAAAGCCTATATAATTGATTATGATAAAAAGTAATGGTCAGACACTGATAAAACAGTATAAGAGCTTATGGAGAGTTGTCATCTGAAGTAATGACAACCAATGGTGTCCCTCAGCGATGTGCCGTGTTCCCCATTTTTGTTTATTTTCATCATACGTGTACTAACTGAATTGACCCTAACTGACTTTAGTGATTTAGGGATTATTGACTTGTTACCAGGGTATAGTCATGTTGACTTAGAGTATGTGGATGATTTTGTCTTTCCAGGTGAAGACGCTGGCAAAATATCGAGTATTCTGAACACCTTGAGAAGAAATCTTGTTGTGTTTGCCACAGGATTCGCTCGTAGGACTGGTCTGCATTGACATGTTTACAGATTGGGACAGAAACGGTAGAGCATGTTGATCACTTCCTTCATTTGGGAAGTTGCATCAACTCCAGTGAACTGACTTTAATTAATATTTTTAAATTTTATTATAGCTTGATTCCACACAGTATTTTGGTACAAGTATGAAATTGTCAGCATTTGATATCGGTAGCCCAAATTTAGCAGGCCGACCGTAGATATCAGGTGTGCGTCGGTGGGGGGTAGAACTCCGGACCATGTGCATGGTCGGCGAGAGTCCTAACCGCTGCGCCACCGACGCACGAAATCTTAGCACGGACATAAAAGGCTCGCATGGCATTTACCAACTTACGTCATAACTGGCTACTGATCACAGGATATGTGTACTGCGCAGCAGTTTGCTCTGTCTTCCTTTATCGCTGTGAGATGTTTGCCATTGGAAGTGGGAGATCTGAAGAGGCTTGCTATCTTTGACAAGACTGGGCGTTGAGTGTTAGGTAATGCAAATCAGGTAATGAGTTTGCAAAGCTACACATCAGTCAATGACGTCTTTGACTGTTGATTTGAGGTGACCACGCGTAGACTGACTGGTTCAGGTCCTGGGGATGCTTACTGCCAACGGCTTGAGACTGTTTGTGATATGGCTCAAAATCTTTCTCAACGCAGCAGATGTATTCACTCTTTGTGAATTTTCATATCCACTATACCGTATTGTTTCTTTCACGTTACTATTCTTTCTCCTTCACATTTCGGCTTATCATAGTCCTTCTGAGTCCACTTATTTCCTTCTTATGTCTACTTTTGTGTACTATCTAGAGTGTGGCAGCTAGAACACTACTATGCTAAGTTCTATGTTATAACTCAGTCGGTCATTAGTCAAATACTATTCCTTTACTTTACTAACAACAGATATGCAACAGTCCGGCATAAAGCTGTAATAGCAATTCGGTATAAAAAAAAATGCAGCGATGAAACGGACAGACGGAAATCATGATATCTTTAACAAGATAAGTTCAATACTTGACTACCACTTACTTTGTTAGCAGTCATGTAAACTGGTAGTGTTACAGTTGAACGACTTGCACTTGCGTTACCCATATCTTGCCTGTTTTGTTTCATTTTGATTTTGACGTTGACCATATTTTGTTGTTTTTTATAAAGTAAAATAAATCAAAAATATATAAAAGCATTAGAATTATATACAGGTTACATATTGATACTGTGTATATATAGCTATGCATTAACCTGTACGCTAAAAGTTACATATAGCAAAATAGCAATTTCATTTGATTCTGTTTATCAACACAGAATTTGGTATGACTAAGCAACAGTTGACATCCGCACAACAAAGAAAAGATGCTATCAGGTAAAAGCATCAAATTAACAGGTTTGGTTCCATTAAGAAACTGAAAGTGTAGAAAATGATGCAACAACACCAGCAAAGATTCAGTTATTTATTCTGTTGGGAAGTTTCATAGTTTTGACAAAGAACTCCCACTTGTATACACGACTAAATGAACCACCAATGAAAACTGATTGATTTCATTGCAGCTTAAAAACTTCAAAAATGCTATACAGACACATTCAGTTGACGAGTTCCAAATGGGACGAAACATGAGTCATAGCACCGACTGCTAGCCAGCATCAAATCAGTCTTAAATCAGGTTCTATATAATCAGTAATTTGTGCTTCATATCAGCAATCCACGGTGGTCTATCTATAACTGTCCTAAGAACTGGTCAAAAAAGCAAACTTCTGTAAAATTTCTAGATTTCAGTATCATCAACTATCAACTATCAAAATTCATGTACATTTAGTAAAATCTACAAGATAACGTATTATTTTGATTTGACACTAGTAACTAGTGTGATGTACCTAGTCCTCTGTTTGGTGCAGACTGAATTCTATCAGTCAGGTTTGTAATGTGGCCACTATTCTGGGTAGCTCACCATAATGGTGCACATTGATTCGATGATATTAGATGGTTGGAGGCGATCGGGAGGAAGCCTAGGACCTAGTTTTCGTGCTATTTGGCACTCACCAGTCAGCAAGGAGTATCTGCAACCTCGAAGGAGCTCATGTCCCTTCTGAGATTCGAACCCCCGTCACCCGGTGCTGCAGTCAGAGATGTTACCACTGAACTATTCGGGCTCGCGATTGACCTCCTGTAGGACTGTAGTGGATACTTTGGTTGGACACCATCTAATATCGTCAGACCAATGTACACCGTGATGGTGAGCTACCTAGAGTGGTGGCCACATTGCAAACCTGACTGATAGAATTCAGTCTGCACCGAACAAAGGACTAGACACGTCACACTAGTTACTAGTGTCAAATCAAAATATCCACTACAGTCCTGCGGGAGGTCAATCGTCAGCCCGAATAGCTCAGTGGTACCGTCTCTGACTGCAGCACTGGGTGACGGGGGTTCGAATCTCAGACGGTACATGAGTTCCTTCAAGGTTGCAGACCGGTGAGTGCCAACTAGCACGAAACCTAGGTCCAAGGCTTCCTCCTGATTGCCTCCAACCATCTAATATCAACACAACGTATTATTATCAACCTATATAAAACAAGTATGGCCGATAGATTAGAGTATAGAAACGTATTTGTACTCATCTTATTATGAGATTAAACTAGTTAAATTATAAGTGATACACAGAGGTAAACTCGGTTCTGACAGCGGCCAGCTTAAATCTTTGGGTTAGCTAAATTTTGCTATCGACTTTACTCTGTTTCAATAAGTTTCTGCCTGCCGCTAGGAGTTTATGTTTTTTTGAAAGAGGAAGAGGTAGCTTTGGAGTATGGTCCGGATAGAACAATATTTCATTACACGACATATAATCCGTTTATTATAGTATTTGAAGATTCTTCACAAAGGATAAATACCTTGCAATGAAATTCACTGAAAATTTTGTCTTGTGCATAAATGAATTTTTCAGAGTAAATTTGTTATTATTATTCATTTGATAACTTTTTTTTACGAAAAATGGAAATCCCATTTCATGTGTGTACACGCACATTTGAACTAATCACACAGGAAAATTAGATAAGGCACAAAAGTAATAAAAAATTCTCAAAAAAAAAGGATAATAATGAGAAGAAAGGAAGTACAAACTAGAGGAAGATTTATTCATTGTTTATTTTTGCTTTTACGCAGAAACAAACTAGGTATTAAGGAAATATTAGGAAAATGAGGATATTATTAAGGGGATTGCGTGGAAACTAGTTATGGCATGTAATTATCCTGTAATAATTCAAGTATTGGTTTGTAGGGATTTGATTGATTGGTTACAGGATTTCATCATGAGCTGACATCGATTAGAGGACTATTGGAAAACCTAGGAGTACCGGACAGCTAGTTGTTTCACCCTAGTTTGTGACTCGTCAGCGGTACGCACCCAACGGAGTTCGAACCCATGAACTTCTGATTACAAGGCGAGCTCGTAAACCACTAAGCCACCGGGACCCCGGTGGTTGCGTACTACTGAAGAGTCCCAAACTAGGACGAAACAGCTTCCAGTACTACTAGGTTTTCCAATGGTTCTCTAACCAATGTCAACTCATGACGAAATCCTGTAACTTATCCTTTAATAAGTTGGGTGATTCAAATGCAGTTTCGAAGCATATTTTGTGAGAAGACATCCTGTTGCTTGAGAAATCTTGAAAAATCTACCCCTCACGTATCGATGCTGTTGTTGAAGTCGTGAATAGAGATGTTCCCACTTGTCAAATAAGTTTGCATAGCTTACCATTTACTAAGGCATATCACCGGGCATATCAGAAGAAGTGAATATTCTGGGTTTGAGAAAGATTACCTAAGTAGTAAATAGGTAATTAAATCCTACAGATGAGGCTCATTGGTTTAGGTATTTCTCTTATAGCTAACTACTTCTGAGTTCGAATTCCGTCGCATCTAAGTAAACTTAGACCTAGTATGTCTACATGTATATATGTGAGGATCATAGCCTAGTGAACGAAAAACATATCCGGGAAACTGAGTTTGAAGTTCAAGAATATTCGACTTTAGTAGACTGGGTACACTGTGCATTCCCCACTGGCTAATTTGCTTTATTTTCATTCTACAACTTGAAAGGAAACTGGATTCCATCCCCTACCGAGTTGACACGTGTGGAGAATTTATAGATATGTTTAGATCTCAAAACTGAGAAATTTAAGACCAATAAGAAAGATGGAAGTAGTAATGAAAATAATTTAAATAATAATAAATAAGTTTTATCAGAGGTCCTAACACCGAATTCTTATAAATGCTGGGATTAGTCTGACATTCAAACCAGACAAATGAATCAAAGATATGAACTTTATCGATTTACGTTAGTGATAAACCCAATCAAACAAAACAATGTCAACTGCCGAATAACATTTGATGACTTTGAGATCAATTACATGGGTCGAACCAGTAAGATTGATGTCAGTTAGGCTGTCAGAACATAAAAACTAAGCCAATGCCAGAATGATTGACTCTGCAAAGTTAAACAATCCACAAAAAGGTTTCGACATTACAATGCATTCACTTGCATGTAATCACACAATAGCGTGGAAAAGAGTAAAAGTGTTAAAAGTAATATAATTAGGTGGAGATAGAGGTTAATCACCAAATCCTTGTTGTGCATCGGTGGCACAATGGTAGAATGCTCGCCGACCATACATGTGATTCGAGGTTCGGTCCCCGGCCGACGCACTCCTTTACCTCACTAAGGCAGTGGTAAGACTGGGAAAGAGGGTAGGTTGGGCACGAAGCTTGCAACCCACCTCGTAACAATAAACACCACTGCTAGCTTGAAGCCCTATGCTTCACTGGGAATGTAAAGGATTTTAAAAAAAACAAATCCTTGTTAACTGAGTCAACTCTAAATACAAACAATAGGCATCGCACCATAGATACTCTTGATTTACGGAAACTGCACTAAAAACACAGAAAGAAATAAAATTTTATAAAGGTAGTTGAGAAGTCGTTTAAATATACTGGTAACCATTGTAAGCGACAGATTGCGCTCTAGCCGTTAAGCCCTTATTATCACTGTATCACTGTATGTTATGTCAAATAAACGACTTCCTTGATAATTCCAACTCAATCATGTGTTATGTATAATGTTGATTAAAATGCAGAATGTGTCATGTGACACTGATGACTCAATTCCTAAGCTTTTCATTCAACATTTTCTTCTCTCATCCTTTGCATTTTATGTCATCAATACACATGGCATATAAACAAAAATCTGCATAAACCAATACCTAACTGGATATCACGCATACTAAAAAATAGTGACCAGCAATCAGAATGAGATAGCTCAAAACTCAATAGGTCATTCCGTGCCACTGGGAGTTGAGCTCACTGACAGCGTGTCTGGATTGATTCAGCTCAGATAGTCGAATCGTTCAACAAATATCTAAATACAAGTCAGTCATTTAAGCAAACAAAGGCTACATTCAAACCAAGCAACTTGAACGAACGGAAAATGAACATGATTTTTAAAGCTGATTAATCTTTTTAGAGGATGGTAATAAGAAAAAAAATCTACACTATTGTGGTAAATTTGATCCAATTTAAAAAGCTTACACTTTTTGTGACAATTAGATTTCTAATCAAAAAAGGGGTATTTAATCGACATTTATGTCAATGTGGATCAATAACATGGAACTCAACACCAGAGTTTAATACTGTCAAGTTTGTGGATCAGTTTTAAACATGAGAAATACATATAAATATCTAGAGTAGTATCAGTTTTCTGCCTTAAATAACTATAAATCTTCACTAATGAATAGATAAGAACAAACGAGGGAAAATCAAGCGGGCTTTAGGCCAGGTAGAAGGTGCATAGATCATATCTTCACTCTCCAAGAGATCCTAGAGCATAGACACACTTTTAGGCGTCCAACAATTGCCATTTTTCTTGACTTGAAGGCGGCCTTCGACTCCGTGGATCGAGAGGTTCTATGGCAATGTTTGACTATGAAGGGAGTGCCAAGAAAGTACATTGCACTAATCAAGGAACTCTATTCAAACTCACGTAGCTGTGTAAGGGCTTATGGGGAATTGTCATCTGAATTGATAACAACCAGTGGTGTCCGTCAAGGATGTCCACTTTCCCCTTTTCTGTTTAACTTCATCATAGATATGCTAATGGAAGTATCCTTAACTGAACTTAACGACTTAGGAATCGACTTGTTACCAGGGAATAGTCTTATGGACTTAGAATACGCAGACGACATAGTCCTGTTAGGGGAGGACGCTGACAAAATGCAGAGTCTTCTGAACACCTTGAGCAGCAATCTTCGTATGTTTGGCATGCGATTCGCCCCTGTAAAATGTAAGATGCTGCTACAGGACTGGACTACGTCAACTCCTAGCTTAGTGATAGGGAGTGAAGTGATAGAACATGTTGACCACTTCACCTATTTGGGAAGTTGTATCAGCACCAACGGATTGATTGGTGACGAAATCATAGCACGGATCCAGAAAGCTCGGGCTGCTTTCGCTAACTTACACCGTCTCTGGCGTAGGCGTGACATCCGGCTGTCAACCAAGGGACGTGTATACTGCTCAGCAGTTCGCTCCGTCCTTCTCTATGGTGGTGAGACGTGGCCATTGAGAGCGGAAGACATGAAGAGATTGTCTGTTTTTGACCACAGATGTTTACGATCTCTTTCTCACGTTAGGTGGTATAATAAGGTAAGTAATGTTGACGTTAGGCGTAGAGTGTTGGGCAAAGAGGGAAAATCAATCGAAGAGGCTATGAAGTTACATAGATTGAGATGGCTAGGTCACGTGCTGCGCATGCCTAGCCATCGCCTCCCCCGACGGGCATTACTAGCTGATATAGGTGCAGGTTGGAAAAGAGTAAGTGGTGGCCAAACAAAAACATGGCATCAATCCATGAAATCCCTGACAGTTAAACTGAGTCAGGTAGGGAGATGCAGACTTCCGGGTTGGGGCCCTCGGGACTCTAAGAATCAATGGCTGGAGACAATAGGTGACATGGCTCAAAATCGTTGTCAGTGGCGCAGATGTATTCAGTCTCTTTAACCTTTCATATTCCTTTCTACCATTACTCATTCTGTTTCACTCTTATACTTATCTAAATTCTATTGATTCTCTTCTCTCATTTTCCTGTCTACCTTTGTGTGCTCTTTGGAACGTGGCAACTCGAACTGCTGCACCTCGGTGCCAAGTTCTATGTTGAATCCAGCAGCCAGCACCAGCAGATAAGAATAGATTTGGCATTTCCATTAGATGGATTTCATCAGTGGACAAATGTCAACATTCGAACAAGTAATCAAAGACCAAAGTTATAAGTGACTAATGCTCCCGGAAATTGCATTACATATCCATCAATCCCATTCCTTGACTGAAAACTCCACTTGAACCGTTTATTTTTGTAACGGATTTTAGTAGAATCTTAGAAGCAACAATAAATTATATCTGAGCATGCCGACGTACCTTCTTTGCGTTCAATGAGACTGTTATCCATTACCCACTACTCCAAGTGTGGATGTGGTTGATAGACTTAAACACCCGCAGGTCTCGCAATCGAATCTCACTCCACCTACCTCAAAAGCATGCTAACGTATGGTAATATCATCAATCCTAACACAGTAAGCGTGACCTATAGCTTTGGAGAACGGAAGATTCATCCTTGGCAATCGGGTTCAAACATTATTTCAAATAGTTTTGTGATTAACATCACAAAACGAAACAACCAATTCACAATTACTAAATGTCAAACAAATCAAGCAGATACATTTCACAGTAATAATGAATACTTAATGAATTTTAAGTGTTATTGCTCAGAATTTAATTAAAGTAACACAATATATTCAAATGTTATTGTGAGATACTGCATTTCGTCACTTCTAATTAATTAGTTGTAAGTATTTATGCATATGAAGTGTGCAAAGGTAGCAATTTTACATTCTATATTAGCAATGCATCTTGCCTGATTTGTGTTACAATTTAATCAAAGATTTATTATTCAGCCTACACTCCATTAATCAACTATATATATATATATATATATTTATATATATGTAAACTTGATTGGAATCAGTGGAAAATACAAACGTTCTCTCTTTCTCTCTTAAATACGATAGGAAATCCTATTAACAGAATAGTGATGATGGTGATGATGACGATAAGATAATTATAATAGAGTTTATTTAAGGTTAAGGCAACTGTTAGACATATATATATATATATATGTTCTAGATATGTCATAATAAGAGGCTGTAATACCTAAACAATTACGGCTAACACCAGTGTGTTAAGTGAATGAATGACGTGTACGCATAAACTACTGATCTGAGTAGCTTGTTTTGCCTAAATAATCAACTGTAATTCAAGTATTGGTTTGTAGGGATTTGGTTGACTGGTTACAGGGTTACATCATGAGCTGACATTGGTTAGAGAACCATTGGAAAACCTGGTAGTACTGAGCAGCTGTTTCGTCAGCCTAGCTTGGGACTCTTCATCAGTACGCCCGTTCTAGTGAGAAGTCGTGACCAGTAGAGTGCAGCAGGTCGAGTGTGAGGAGAAATACTCGCCGAAGACATTGGCTAGCGGTTGCGCTATGTCGTGAATTGGCAGAAGTTAGAATTCATGGGCTGGCCATTGGAGCGGGTCCCAGTGACTTAATTGTCTACGAGCTAGCTCCCCTTGTAACCAGAAGGTCCTGGTTTCGAGCCCCGGTGGGTGCGTATCGATGAAGAGTCCTAAACTAGGACGAAATAGCTGGCTGTCCAGTACTCCCAGGTTTTCCAATGGTTCTCTAACCAATGTCAGCTCATGATGAAACCCTGTAACCAATCAACTGTAATAATTGTAGCACAACAAATCGGTGCATTCTTTTCCTTTTGACCCGGAATCGTTTTGTTATGTACCATATTTCGTGAAAACAAATCTATTAAATGAAAATTGTTTTATTATTATTATTATTAGTAGTAGTAGTAGTAGTAGTACTCTTCCACGTGGTATGAACACATGTTCATTTAAAAACACAGCTGTGTCAAAAGTCAATGTTCACTTATTTCTTTGTTTATTTATTTGTTTGAAATAAGCCGACAAATATTATTATAAAAGAGACCGCAATATTATTTTAATTAGACAGTTTATAAACTATGACCCTTACGTAAACAGTGACAATATAAAAATATTCATACATAGCATTACATCATTCTGCTTCATGACAGATAATTCAGTGAGTTAAAATAAACTAGAGAAATCAGAATACTCTCCTATGGTCAGTGAGGGGCCATGAAAACAACACATAAACAGATGTGATCATTCATGAAAGTGATTCATATAATCGACTAAATTTAAGGTGTAGTTTAGCTATAGTCTAACAACTAGCTGGAAGCATGAGTGGTGCGCGTCAGTGGAATGAGTTTATTTAGAGTTTAAAAAAGGAGGCACCATGACGTTTTGAATGACTAACAACAACCATTTAGATAATACCTACAAGGGTTGTGTTATCCTTCGGTGATGACCACGTGCGTCGGTGGCAAAGCGGTTAGGACTCTCGCCGATCATGCACATGGTCCGAGGTTCGATCCCCTGCCGACACACACCTGATATCAATTGGTCAGCCTACTAAATTTGGGCTACTCATACCACATGCTGAAAATTCCACGCTTGTACAAGAAACTTTCAAGAAATTAAACGACATCTTATATATATATATATATATATATAGGGAGAGAGAGAGATCTTCAAGTTTCAGTAGCGGTGTTCAACATTCTCTCTTTTGCGGGTTTACAACTTGTTGGTAAACCAGGAGAGGTTTATGAATACACTGGCTTGCAACAACTAACTCAGAACTGGAACGGACATCACCAAATTTCTCTTTCATTGTGTCTATTACATTTACTTGAACACGTTCCATGATATTAAGAAATCAGCTGTTTTGCTGCCTCAGCTAGGAGGTTTTTTTCCGTACAACATTTTTATTCTGGGTTCTAGATACTTTCCACCATCCCACACTCCCGGTGAGTAGCAGAGCCATTATCACTGGTGATTATACACTTGTAGGACGAGTTGCATTACGATTTGACTACTAAGGGAATCAGATTTTAATCTCTGAGAGTGTATATTAATTGACCTTATATCACTTAAATATCTTCTCGATATGTGATATTTAACAAGAATGACACCGTGATTCATGATTTTTTGATGATTTTTTCCTTCACTTTCCCAGTGGAACATAGGGCTTCAAGCTAGAAGTTTGAAGTTTCTGTAGCAGTGTTTATTTTCACAGGATGGTGTTGCTAGCTTCATGCCCAATCTTTCCTCTTCATCAGCTTAAGTTCTGGCTTAGCGAGGTAAAGGAGTGCGTCGGCCGGGAATCTAACCCCGGACCATATCCATTGTCGGCGAGCGTCGTAACCGCTGTGCCACCGACGCTCTGCAGTATTTCCCAGTTCATGAACAGATCTGTCCAATTACGACTACTGAATATACGGCATATAGTGATGTACAATAATAAACACTAATAGCTTGTCTCTTAGTGAAAGTATCAGTTAGATTTTAAAAATTACACTCTTCTTTACAAAATGATAAACAGAAATAAAGAGTAAAAACTAACCAAGTGAACTGAGTCGATGATGATTCCACAAACTCTTGATGAATACGTAATCCATCTTTGCTAATTTCAATTTGATATAATTTTCCTTTATGATCCTACAAAAAAAATGTATACGAAGCAAAGAAATTATGATTATCTAAGAAATAGAAGTAAACTATCAATTTTAAAAGAATTTAAGCAGTTAAAACATCTAGAACTACTAAATACTTAAAATAGTGTTTCCATTCTAGTAAATACATATAATCCAGAGGAAGCATGAATTCCTCTAGCGAGCACGACACCTGACAATCACCTTCAACTATCTTAACATCAATTCAGAGTGCGACGAGATGACAAGCCACCTAGCTTGGCAAACTTGACTGATAGAATTCAGTCCACATCGATACCAAGAACTATATATATGACAATATTTACACCCTAGTGACTAATAAATGAATACGTTGGACAACTCAAGTGGCAATTGTGGAAAGGATTCTTGTGGTCCAAGTGGTCTAATGGATAACGAGCTGACGTTTGAAACGACGGATAACGGGTTGAAGTCCCAGTAGGAACAATATCACTCATTGGGTACACAAGCAGGTACACCCAAATGACAAGTCCCGAATAGGACGAAATATGTATTTTGAATTCCACTCCTAGTCAACATCCACCAGAATCACTTCAGCGGTTGTAAACATTTCAGCAACATTTCAACAATACACTTATGAAAGTCTTCTGAACACCCTGAGCTGCAATCTACGAATGTTAGGCATGCTATTCGTTCCCGCCAAATGTAAGATGATGTTACAGGACTGGACTACACTGACTCCTAGCTTAGAAATAGAGTGTGAAGTGGTAGAGCACGTTGACGGCTTCACTTATTTGGGAAGTTGCATCAGCCGACGCCTGCGGGTTGATCGCTGACGAAATCTCAGCGGATACAGAAGGCTAGTTTCGCATATGCCAGTTTACTCCGTCTCCGGTGTAGACGTGGTATCCGGCTATCGACCAAAGGGCTTGTGTACTGCTCAGCAGTCCACTCCGTCCTCCTTTATGGCTGTGAGACCTGGCTATTGAGAGTGGAAGACATGAAAACACTAGCTGTCTCTGATCATAGTTGCCTGTGTTGTATCTCCCGTGTGAAGTGGTATAATAAGGTGAGCAATATTGAGGTCAGGTGTCGAGTGCTAGGTAAGGAAGGGAAATCAATCGACGAGGCTGTGAAGCTACACCGACTGAGATGGTTAGGACATGTGTTACGTATGCCTAGTCATCGCCTTCCTCGACAATGGGTAATGTTAGCTGACATAGGCTCAGGCTGGAAAAGAGCTAGTGGCGGTCAAACGAAAACATGGCACCAGTCAATGAAATCCACAACAGTTGGTTTAAGCCATGTAGGAAGGTATAGACTTCCTGATTGGGGTCCTCGGAGACAATCGGTGATACGGCTCAAAATCGTTCTCAATGGCTGGTGCAGATGCATCCACTCCTTGTGACTTATAATTTCCAATGAAAGTGTATTGTGCTTCGATATTACTATCCCTTTTGTCTCATATCCCTGTCTACTATCCCTATTTTGCATTTATTCTACTTTTTTTCTCATACTTTGTGTGCTACATGGAGTGTGGCGACTTGAACTGTTGCACATTGGTGGAGAGTTCTATGTTGACAGCAGACAGTATCAAACAGAGATGACTAACAGAATTACACATAAATGAGTGAAGTGACTTGACAATTAATTAAACTAATTCACAACTCAGAGCAGATAAATGTCACTGTGCATTTATATTTTTTAAAATTCTTTTCATTCTATCTACTATTTTCTTTTTTTCAAAAATTTGAATGATAAATCAAGAATTCAGTTGGCAAATAATCTTGTTTTCTTTCTTCTCTTCTGACTTCAACACAAAATTACATTTTGACTGACATGCTTTTATACACACGTACTCTGAAAGAGAGAGAGGGAGAGAATTTAGGTCTCTCTCTCTCTCTAGTAAACACCCCTCAAATTTACTAAAAATTAAAAAATAAAACTACAAAGAAAAAACTAGATTCTAGTAGAGAAGTAATTGGTAGTTAGTTGCTACTAGATTTTCTTCTGGCTTCTTTTTCTCTTATTTTAGAAGAAAGAAAAAATACCCTTGTAAATGAAATTTTCCAGAGTACTAATTGATTTGATGATAATATATTTCATTCAAAACTGTTCACTCTAATGCATACCACTCTAATATACCATTAAACATGAACAGGCACAGACATCATACATCAATTGGACATCAAGGCCATATAATTACACATACCAATTTATCAGTAGCTAATAAGGATCTATTGCAGAATCTATAGTCAGCAGACTGTTTTTGAACAGTCATTTATTTGATTGGCACACACGCATATATATATAAAGCTATTTTGTGGGATTTTTACTATTCAACAGTTCTGTATTTAGCAACACTTGGCTGACTATTAACAATCATCTCAGACTTTGTAAGGATTTTGTTCTAATGAGAAGTCATGGTCAGTGAGATTCTATCATGTCAATAACGCTAAGGTTGATTTTTATCTGATGGCATTGGTTAGCAGTAGTCGAAGTTCACACGTCCTTGAATTCTAACTCAATGGCTGAATACTAAATGAGTCTAACCCATGACATGAAGATCTCTGGTTAGATAGTAGTAGTGAGTGAGCAGTATTGAAGAGTCCCTAACCAGAACGAAACACCTGGTGAGTGATCGTTGTTTTTCAATGATTCTAGAACTGATGTCAATTAGTGATGAAGCATCGTTCCAACTACAGGCGGAACTGACGAGGATATCAAAGCGAGGATAGAGGGAGCAAGCCAAGCTTTCGTTTCTCTCAAGTCTGTGTGGAGATCAACAGCACTTAGCATGAAAAATAACATCCGGATTTTCAACCCCAATGTGCAGTCAGTGCTACTATACGAACCAGAGACTTGGCGCAGCGCCGCGTCACGAAGGGCACTTCGAACAAACTACAGACTTTCATCAACAGCTGTCTTCGCTCAATACTCAAGATCAGATGACCTCCCCGAAAACATAAGCAACAGGGATCTCTGGGAGCGAAACAACCCAGCAGGAACCGATTGTGCAAGAAATATGCAGGAAGAAATGCAGGTGGATTGGTGACACTCTGAGAAAACAAACGATCAAGTGACATCACACGCCATGCCACCTCTCGAGTGGAACCCGAAAGGGAAGCGGCGAATTGGTCGCCAGTGAGAGGGTGACATGGAGGAGGTCATATGAAGAGGAGATGAAAGCATGTGAGCAGACGTGAAGCCAGGTGAAAACGTTGGCGGAGAACCGGACTCAATGGAAACGTGCGGCTGAAGCCTTATGTTCCTCTAGGAACTAAAGGAAAAATAATAATATAATATAAATTATAGTGCAATAGTTTAACTGTGGGAAAACTAAACAGTAACAAGGAAGATCTAAGGCAGGAGGTAAGGCATATAAGATAAGCTTTAACGATTATCAACTACCCTGATAAATTAATTAATTTAGGATGTATGTAGGAAAAAATAAAAGCAAAATTAATAATAATAATAGTAATGTTAGTTATACTACTAATAATACTGACATGACACACAGGATAATGATAGCACCAACAATAAGGAATTTAAATCATCAGTAGTACTTTCATATAAAGAAGCAACCTCGGAAACCTTACTTAGAGTTCTCAACAATGCAAGAATAGTAGTGGCATTCAAACCCACAAATTCAATTAGAAACAAATTATGTGCGTTAAAGGATCCAGTGGAGCACATTAAACAAAATAATTTAGTTCACCTAATACCTTGCAATGATTTTCACGTTAAATACATAAATCAAAGTGGTAGGATGGGGCCAGTCGGACTAACGCAGCACAAAACCTTAGCGAAATCTAGATTAGTTGACCCTAGTACGATGAGAAATCGAGAGAATATTTCAGTTATAGCACTACACGCAATTACACACACCCATACAATAGGATGGGATAAGATGACACTTCTAAAATCTAATTTAATAGGGTGGAGGGAGAGAGACGATAATGAAGGCTTTATTTGTCGAGTCAACTGAAGATACATGCAATAGAAATGATTCAACAGCTATCCCAGACGTCTGAAAAATTCTACAACCTCTACGAAGAATGAAAAGGAATACAGAAAACTGTAAAACGAAAGTTTCCAAGCAGGATGGTTGTAACTGATGTGATTATGAACAACAATAAATTGTGTTCAAAACGTCATCCAGTAAATAATACTGTCTCATTGTGTGATATTGTCTAAAACAAAAAAAATTAATACGGAATTACCTACTACTACTCCTACTACTACAGTGGCCAAGTACTGCACACACATATTAAGCTGTCGTACACTGTATGTCTCCATATTGAAATGGAATGTAACAAAGCGGAATAAAACGAAAACGAAAAAGAATACTACGAACACATACATAACTATGTAAAAATAAATTATTTCTTTTATACATTAAAGCAATTCTCCACTTTTCGCATCGCATCGCATTGCATCGCATTATCAAAGTAATCACAGACACACTGCATCCAATTTTCTACAAGCTTTTCGTAAGAAAAGTCTATTCAATACAAGACGCAACACGCCCAAAAACAAAGAAAGAGAATACGAAAAGAAAAAGATACACCCAATCTCAAAATATCTACTAAATCATTACAGGAATTATAAGAATTTACAACACAATCATAATAGTAATAATAATAATCATAATAATAATAATAAGGTAAATGATTCATGATATTTCAGGTTGAAATCTCGGGAGTACTTAGGCCTATTATGACTACCTTTCTCCCCAGCCTTTGCGTAGCATGTAATAATAATTTAGGCAATTACAATTACAGACTATGCAAACGGCAATAAGATTGGCAATATATATATATATATATATATATATATATATTTACAGACTCATAGATATGCTATTAATTTGGTGTGCACAATTAACAATGCATATTATTGTACTCATTATTATAAATACATTAACATAAATTCACTTATGCTTGTTGTATTTCTGTTCGTTTTTTGGCTTCTTCATTGTCATATGAAATTGCATGTGATGATGATTTTACAAAACTGACAATATTTTTGGATACACTGTCTCTCTCTGATTCTCACTCTGTGTGTATGTATGTGCGTGTGTGTGCGATAGTCATACAACAGTATGTATGTGATAATAAACTACAATCATGCAGTATTTTTCAAACTGTAAGATGAAACCAAATTAATGGGCATTCTTCACAATATATATATCTGTACAAAACCGATAGATTATTTCTGAAAATAAGGTAAGAACAACAGTGGTTTGTGCAGAAGGGGATAGTTGTTTCGTTTTTTTTATTTTTAGTTCTAAAATTATCAAAAGATGTAGAGAATTTAAGCTGATCTGCATCAGATCAAGTTCATTCATATAAGGAGACGTCCAGCATATTATGTAATTTGATAAGAATATTCTGTTCATACATAAATATACAGCATGTTACATCACTATGGTAGACTGTTATTACCTGATTGCGCAGTTGGAATTAGCTAGCTAAGGTAATTAAATGTTAGTAACATAAAAGCGAATGCCAGTTGGTAATACCTAATATGATGGATAATATGCCTTATTTAACTATTATTATTATTATTACCGTTACCATTATAATTATTAAAAACAAACTTGATACATTATGGTCACCAAAATACTAGTCACACATGATAAAACGATAATACATATATAAGGAAAGTAGGAATAGGACAAATGAGAGAGGTCAACTAGAAATTAAGTAACCTTACTTGTCAAGATCATTCACCATTCATTACTTCATGTTACTTTCAGAGAGGGGACAAAGAAGGAATTATCAGCATTGTTCGCAAGTGACTACGATTCTCGATCACATCAGACAACGTCTAGCGCCAGAGATTCGAATTATCTGTTAGACTCCACCCAGGAAGTCGTAATTTATCAACAGATGCTAACTTAACACAAATATCCTGCATTCCATGGAGCCACGTCTTAGATTCACCACCTCTCTACCTTTTTCATCCAGTCCCAGGGCTAGCGAACGAAATGAGAGGCTCTGGGATGACATTTATAGCCATCGAAGACAGTGTTTCAAGATAAAGACACTCAATGAAAGGTGACCTCCACCATGTTAAAGCACACTCTGTTAGACTTCAGGATTACCCGCAATCATACGGAGGCAGAAGTGACCGTATACGTAAGGTCGCCACGGAGAGGCCAGGTTTAACAGGCATAAAGCAAGACCGTACTGTAAACTAAACCTTTGACAACCATACTGACTTAACTGCTAACCAATAGTGAATACAAGGAATCTGAAAACCGCCTCCATCTGTTAGAATTTCGGCAGAGAAAATTTATTGAGTCCACGAACACACACGCACACACATACAACTGAAGACACACATATTAACTGAGACTTTATCACTGTCTATTAGACTTCCGTTAAAAACTTAGACCTCACTAATATACTACTTAGAGTTATCTATGCTTTATTTTTACAATACACCACAACATCATTTGTCGCAGCTACCTTACTTCTTTCTCCTAGTTTCCTTCAACTTAAGTCTTTTTAACTTCTATATGAAGTGGCTAACGTGAATTGTGACAGCCTAAAACTATACCGCATCATATGTTGGATAGATATTTCTGCCTAAGTTTTCAATAAAATATGTGAGGATAGAACTACATGAGATAGTTTCAGTTTGCTTGACATACTGAAATGTAAGTGATAGGTGACTACCGAAAGTCAAATGAAAACTTCGACAATGACTAGAGTTGGAAATAGTAGTCTTCAATTTACTAGGTTGCAGCTCCAGACACAAGTGATGGTCAGGTTACTTAAAGTACACAATCTTGGTTTACTGGAAGAGGGTGATATGAAAACAATAAAAGTAGGAAAAGTACTTGGGAGAATGGCCACAAAAAACCACAATGGTAAGTATAAATTTACTTTGCTCTATTTTGAACGATACAGGGGGATGGATACATCAACATGCAATATTACACCCATTCATTAATTAGGAATAATTCACAGTTGTAGAGAAAAAACAGAGACATTAATATGGATAAAAAGGAGGGTAGTGGAAAAGGCAGTAATTCTATGAATATTGTTTAAAATATTCAGAATTACGAAGAGGATGAGAAGTGAACATATCTGCACCCCTGTGAACTATTTCAAATCGTGTCAACAAGTTTTACTGTTCATGTAGACAGTATTTTACTTCTGAATGATTATTGTTGACTATGATTTCAAATAATATTTGCTGATGTCTAACAGCTAGTGAAAGGTTTGACCACCCAAACTCTTATTAAGCTAATATTACGTGTCTACTGAGTCTTACACAGAGACTTGGCTCCGCATTACGAAGGGTACTTCGAACAAACTACAGACTTTCATCAACAGCTGTCTTCGCTCAATACTCAAAATCAGATGACCTGCCAGAAAAGATCAGCAACAGAGATCTCTTAGAGAGAACCAACCAAGAACCGATTGTGCAACAAATATGCCGGAAGAAATGGAGGTGGATTGGCGATACTCTGAGGAAACCATTACTAGACAGGTTCTCGAGTGGAACCCGAGAGGGAAGCAGTGAGTTGGTCGTCAGTGCGAGGGTGACCTGGAGGAGGTCGTGCGAAGAGAATATGGAAGCATGTGGGCAGATGGGGAGTCAGGTGCAAACGTTGGCAGAGAACCGAACGAAATGGAGACGTGTGGCTGAAGCCCTATGTTCCTCTAGGAACTAAAGGAAGCAAGAATAATAATTACGCATAGTCCCGAATAACATCGTCAAATGGGACGGCAAACCTGTTGACTACTCTATGGGCTACCACACGATTTCTTAACTTGGTTTAATTCTAGTTGATTAATTATTGAAAAGAAAAATCCCTCTAGTGGGACCGAAAGAGAGTAAAACAACAGGAACAAATAAACGCATAGCGTCACTTCTGCATGTTTCAATCTGTCTATCAAGCTTGCATATTTATTCGTGAATTATTGTTCTTAGAAAGAATTATTTAGAAAAAACTGGGCATGTTGTTACGGTCAGCGGTCGATAATAATACTAATTATAATAATAATCCCTTTTTCATCAAGAACGGGGTGTTCTACTTTCAAAAAATAAATAAATAAAAATAAATAACAGAAACAAAATATAGTTTTAATGAGACCCATTCATTCGGAACAAATCTATTATATGTGCTAAGCCAAACGACATTTGATAAATTATGCTTGTTCTCCAAACGGCTAGAGGTTGTAAACACTAGACCCAAAAGTTGGAAGTCAGAGATTTACTTCAGTGAACCGAATTAAGAGACACTAATATTTGTCTGTCTGCATGTTTCTAATAGCATATATACTTAAACTTTTGCATTTCTAACTAATGTAAGAGTAGAATTTGGCCACTATAGTACGATGTGAATTGATATAAGTCTATTTTATACAGTAATTTAGTGATAATAATTGGATGACGATTAGAGCACAGTTTACTGTTCATAATCACATCAATGTATTCACATAACTTGGCTGATACAGTCTTACTACCTGTTTTTATTGCAATTATATATATATATATATATCCGGGATAATTATGGCATGATTCCTATTGTCTGTACTTGGAGTTGATTTGATGAACAAGGATTTGATGATTCAGCTTTCTCTCCACTTAATTTTATTACTTTCTGATACATTTATCCTATCCCAGACAATTCAGTGACTAGTCTTTAGAAAGTGGTCTGAATGAATCAGAACACCTTACTGAAATTCTGTTTCTAGGTTGTTTTTTTGTTAACTAGTTTCATGTTGTTTTAAGGAAAAAACGATATTGTGGAAGTTCAAAGATAATCTGAATTTTCTAAATAATTCTTTTTTTTAGTTGAAAGGCATCAGAAACATCAAAAGATAACAAATGGCTTTTTTTTCTCACAGCAATAAACCATCGATGATATTGTTAGTTGTGGTGGGTTGGATTATGCAGAATACTGTGAAGAAGAAGAAGGCAGGAATACGGTAAACCAATAAGAAGACTCTAGAAGATCTGGAGTTCGCGGATAATTTATGTCTAATGTCACACAAACTTCAAAACTTACGGGTGAAAACCAACAAACTGGCAGAAGAAGCAGTAAAGACACAACTTCAAGTGAACATAGAGAAGCCGGAGGTGAAGAAAATAACCAACCAACCACAACAAGCACTAATCACTATCAAGAAATTCCTTCACTTATCTAGGAAGTATCGTTTTATGCCCAGACGACACGGATAAGGATATTAAGACCAGAGTCAGAAGCGTAAAACAGACTGTGTTTTTTTCCTTCACGTTCTCCAGTGGAACATAGGGCTTCAAGCTAGTGGCTTGAAGTTTCTGTAGCAGTGTTTATTTTACAGGATGGGGTTGCTAGCCTCATGCCCAACCTTTCCTCTTCACCAGCATTATTTCTGGCTTACCGAGGTAAAGGAGTGTGTCGGTCGGAGATCGAACCCCGGACCGTGTGCATGGTCGGCGAGCGTCCTAACCGCTACGCCACTGGAGAAATTAACAGCAGAATATTAACACAAAGGCTGAATTCGATTATCCATGAAACTTATTATTCAGCCCCGCTTTTAATCATCGAAAAGCCAATCACATACTCTACCACGAGCGTCAACACTACACAAGTGAATACATGACATCCCATACTATATATATACATATATATATACTCACACATACATAGGAAGGGTGGTGGGACATATGCCGAAATGACTTGAAAAACAATTGAAGTATGAAACCTCCATAAACATAGGTGGTAGAACACTGTGTTGTAGCTCTTTAATTGAAGCACTTCAATCCACATGCAAATTCTGTTCAACATACTTCCGCCAACTTTGAATAGTGTGCCAAAGACCCTAACAAAAGAATGATTAGTTTATTATACATAACGCATTAACTGTGCTGCATCATAGGAAATAATGATGTCCAAAATAGTACTTTCTTGTTGATTTCGATGAACCTATGAAGCTTAAGTTTAAAAAAACATTTAAAAATAAAAATAATCTCATGAACTTTCTTACAGACAGACTGTCATCTCTCTAAAATCTACCGCAATCAGCAGAAAGAACAAAATTCGGATTTCCAACATCAATATTAAGTAAGTTTTTCTACTTGGGTCAGAAACTTGACGCGTCACGAAAAGCAGACTATTATCAACAGCTGCCTTTGCTTCATAATGAAGGTTATATTGCCAGAAATAATTTGCAAAAAGAAACTATGGGAACGAACCAACTAATAACCTATCTCTCAAAAAATATGTAGAAGAGAGTGGAGATAGGTCGAGAGGACACTGAGAAGACCATCAAGTAACACCGCGCGCCAGGCCACTATTCGAGTGGGACGTGAATAGGAAAGGACGAGTGAGGCATCCAAGGATGACATGAAGAAAATCGTGTGAGAAGCAGGTGTGAGATTATAGGCAATCGTGTAGCCAGTTAAAGAATATTACATAATGGAGGTGCGCTGTTGAAGCCTATGTTCCACTCAGAATCCAAGGGAACAATAATAATAAACCAAATACAGTCAGTTACTATAAAACAATTTAGAATAATTCCACTATGTTTAAAAATTCAAAAGGTCTTTTTTTGAACGTTACACTAAATAAGCCACAACTTCTTTAACAAATGTTATGGTTAGTAGACGAAAAAAGTAATTATTTCACTAACATTTTTGATGCAATAAAAGGTTACAGACTAAATATTATTCAGACTAGAATGTATCAAAGTTGGAGGCGGAATTTACCGAACAGGACAGTGATTTATGATTGCAGACAAAAATAATCAGCATATACACATCTTTTATTGATTCCATCAAAAATTACTTATAAAAGCAAGTGTATCAACTTGTTTGCTTAATATGTTCCTAATTTCGACGATTTACAGCATTCAGGTTAACACGATGATGTTTACAATTCAAACTATCGATAAGTAACACAGACAACGCCACTAATCATTTAATCTCTGTAGCTTTGTTCACATTGTTCCCGATGCATTAACTATTTTTATTTACTAGTGTAACAAAAACTGTACTAACAATGCTGAGAGTTGAATTCATCAGCAGTACTATAACTGTTATCAATTAGCTTCATGAAACTCATTTAGAGTTCCAAGACATTTTTATCAAATCTCCTTACAATAAATAAAATTTGTATACACATCTCATCAAGCATAACTAGTTAATATTACTTATTCTATTGTTTTAGTCAATTCTTTTAATATTTTATTTTATTTTAATTGAACGAAGAGAAATAACACGATTTATGAATAGTGGAATTTTAGACAGATTAGAAAATAAGGTCTACATCCGGAAATTGAATATAACAACCCCAATATTTGGACATAGATTAAATAGTGCCCACTTGGCGAGTTTGAACAAAGCGTTCAGAAGAAAAATACTGCATGATGTCATTTGACAGTTACTTTGTAAAACTACAATATTATATTGGCCAAATCATGCAAATGGTACTACGAAGACTTCAATAGGGTTGTAGCGGTAGGTAATTCCCCTGAATTATTGGCTACAGCATTCATCACTGAACATTGAATGCTGACCATCACTGTTTAAGTCAACTTGTTTAGCTGAAGGCTTCCGGTCAAGCATCCAAGCCATTTGGTACGCCGTCGTGACACGTTCGTTCGTTCGTGCACGATCCCTAGAGAGTTAAGCAATCATCTCGCACTCCGATTTGGTCCCGAAATACAACTCGTAATTTGGACGGTCAATTCTGGCGTTTTGCTTTGCCTTTGGTCTACGCGGAACGAATACTATATAAGTTGTGAGTGTTAGATATTGTGTTAGTATAGTTCGTACTATCCGTGAACGTCAATACCTTTAGGCTCTAAAGGGTTATCAAGTACACTTTCCAAGAAGCATCTTGTCCCTAACTTCAAGGACAATTTCTCCCTCAAGTGACCACGCTTAAAAGACCGAATTGTAATAACTTTACTTGACAATGTAACAACAATTTCATCAGCAGTTGTGGAGACACAAATACAAGCAGAACTAATCGAATGTTTCAGTTTTGTCACAAAGAATTCATTCCTAAGTGCTTACTTAAACATGAAGTGTCATCAATTAAGAAAGACATAGAAGTGGCTGGCTGCAATGACTACTTTTCAGTTATTTCACATCGAAACTGATGAAGGCACTCCAGTTCACTTGGCTAACCGTAGAAGTTGACTTCTTCATGAGGTCTCAAATAATCTTTGTTCAAGTCACTGATCAGCACTGCACTATTTTTCCTCAGTGGGCTGGAGTACACCTTTTAAAGAGTGGCATGCTAGATCATTAATCACATAAAATACATCTAAAATAAATCATTCATGCTAAATGACTCGCTCATTTGAATGTCAATCGGAAAACATTTTAATCTATAACTTAACTTTTGTTAGCCGAATAATAAGCATTTATGGGACACGAATACCACCATGTTTTTTTACTTGCACTAATCATCCACAAAAATCATGAAATATGAACCTCAAGAACACAGAATTACCAGTATAGTTGCATGACTAGTGTGTGTGTATAAGAATGAACTAACATTACAACCAACTGAGCCCAATGAAATGAACACTTAGAAATGACTTATACACAAGTACATAACAGTTGCAATATTCAATCACAGCTATACATTACTGTATAAAACATTATCTGATATACACCTTTTTATTTACTGTGGTAATATTTACAAAGTAAAAGCTAATTGGACAAAATGATAACACAATTTGCTGTACGGACAAGTAACTTCTATAGCAGCACCTAATTAGTATTCAATGAGGTTGCCTAACACAATGACTAGTCAGACGTATATATGTAAGAACTCTTAGTTATACAGACAATTTACTACCAATATAAAAAGGTAAAAACTACGAATTTATTAGCAAAATTTCATAAAATTCATTGACACTAATCACTTACTTTCACGTGTACCAGGTGTGTAGTAAGTTCTGGAATACTTAGGAGTACGCTCAACAGGCGCGTAACCATTTCTTCAGAATTCAAAAGTTCATTCCTAAATTTTAGAAACAGAAATGATTATATTTCTTACGAGCAAATATTGTTTATACGACACTGCACGTAAGCTAAAGATCAAAAATTGTGAATGAAATGAATAGATTGGAGCAAAATTAAAGGTCGTATGTAAGTACATGAACCACACTGTAGTTTAACACTTTTAAGACTCTGTTATTTTAACATTAATTGAAACTATAAACGACATATGAAGTATATGCAACGAGAATTATAGAAATTATGAAACATTTGAGACTAATTGCGATCTCTTAACATCATGCGAATGTTAGTGTAATTATGAGGAACTTCTAAAGTTACATCTCAAATCACAGTGCAATACTTATAAGCAATGGGTCGGAAGCAGTAAATGATACAAATTATCTCCATTTTAAAAGCGCAGAAGAATTTCATCTCAGGTCTACTTATTTGCATTCTTCTATTTTCTTACCTTTACACTCCTTTAGTGAACCTTAAGCTTTCGATTTGTATTTGAAGAACTTTAACAGATGTACTTTGACATAAATTCACATATTATAATTCTCTCAAAATAAATTTAATACACTTTAAAACTAAGCATTGCATACCCTATCGACGCAAACTTGAAATTCCGAGAGCTTCTGACATAACTACGTTAGGACTTCAAAAGTTATTGGCATACAAAATAGAAGGCCATCAATAACCTCAAATTGGGTTGTGGTGTGATTACACACACTTGTGACTTGAACTATAAATATTCTTAACGTCAAAAACAACAGTGAGATTAACGTTGGAAACCAGTCCCAGAAAAACTCAAGTTGATGTGATAACACTATGATCAAAATAAGAACTCAAAACAATTCGGCCAATAATATTAAAATACAATCGCACTGCTATAGAGGTATTCCTAAACTTGACTGAATAGTTTTGGCTAAAATAAATGTATACTCACAGAGCTTTGGAGTCTTCTTCACTGGTATTCAACTGATTTTTATCTAAAAAAAAAACAAGTAAAACGGCGATGTTTAGGATTACATAATTACAGAAAAGTTGAAATCTTGGCATCACCTGACTGTACTAAGTGTAATAATTTGCCTATATTTCAGCCAAATCTCCTTGAAAGTACGAGAGCATTTGAAGAGAGACTTCGCATGTTTATTCTTTTATATCATACACGTTATTGTTATCCTGGGTATATCTCTTGCTATGAATTATTTTCCACTAAAGCCCTAAAACTTACATTTCATTTGCAGTCTTCGTGGAAAATACCCATATCCAAATATTAGGGTTAGCTTACAAAATCGAATAGCCAGTCGTCACTGGTCTACCCGAAATATAAATCTTTGTATTTTAGCGACTCAACTAAGTCAACAGTTTATATAAAACGAATTCTCGCGACGCTTGGGCAGTTTAAAAATTACCAGTGAGTCATAAACCAGGAATTTTTTTCTTTTGGAAAACGGATTTCCACTAGCTGGACAAACACTTACATCCAATAACTATTAATACAGTTAGTGAGAATGATAACTATAGTTAGATCAGTTGAGAACAAGATATATAGAAGAACCCAAGATGGCACAGAGTAAATAACAAACGCATAACTTTACCTAATAATTCTAGCAAAAAGATAACGATATGAACGATAACAATCGGACTTACTGGCTATGATGAAATCGTTGACCAACTTAACATCCGAGCAATCCTGAGGACTGCTCAACTGGATACATTTCAGGTGAAGCTGCTCACACAAATGATATGTTATAAATTGTCTGGTCGTACAATAATAAAAATTATAACGATTACTTTGAAGTTTTGTAGTTTAGAATGTTGGGATGCAGTGGGTAGAATATAGGAATAAGGCAGCGCTCTCCATCATGCTACAAAAAAGTTTATTTTTCGATATATTTGTACCTTAGTGATAATAAAAAATTTTTCATCTTCAGGGATATTTAATCGAGTACATACATAACGTAAGTCTTCAGGCTCATGTATTAGTACCTGCAAAATAGTGAATTTAAGTACTAAGACCTTACTTTTCGACCACAGTCAAAAATACTCCCACTAGGCAGACGTATAGATTTTGGTGACAAATGACTTGAGTTTTTAGACTTGAAAACCCCCATCCCCGAAAATATTTCATAACCAGCTCAAAATCTATAAGCATAGACACAAGGTTGAACCAATGCATTCAAACAAAAAAAGTACTTTGAAGACAGCGTGCAAATAGAACTCTCAAACTTATATTACACTTCATTTTGTCTGAAATTACACCTTTATACTGAGAATTCTTGTCAAATGATGGGGGGGAAACGTACATGGAGTCCTAAAGATGAGAATAAATAAATAAATAAATTTATTCTCATAGTACAGTACAAGAGGGACGCCAGTTTACAGGCATCATCAAATTGTTACAGAAATAGAACAATATAATTCAATCACAATTTACAAGCAGTAGCAAGATATTCCTTACATGTTCGCTGGAGATTATACATACACTTGATAAATGTTAATCCCAGTAGTATAAAACAGCCTTTTCACTTATATACAATCATTTCTGTGCACAGTTGAAAAAATCTGCTAGATTTTCAGTGAGTGCAACACATCAGGAAATACAGAAATATTGTCTTCACATTAACAAAAAAAGCCCAGGTCTTTGGTGGATGGATTATAAGTGCCTGGGAAAAAAATAAAGCTTGAAGTAAATATTCATACATAACTTTGTTGTGTGCAGAATCCTTCAATTATAGTTCACTGATGTGTTATTTTGAAATCAGTGATATGTTTATCTCATTTGATCTGCAATGTCATTGTTGGGAGTAAATATACATAAGCTTCAGACGCATTAATTAATGGATTTCTACTGCTTGTGGGTATTTTCTTAGCGTTGGGAAGGTTTATGAGTTTCAGCTGTTCCGACAGGAGTTGAGAATATTAACTGCTCAGCAACATTATGGGTATAAGTTCATCACATTATCTAAGGAAAGGTGCGTTGCAGTTGGTGAGGGATATATGGTACCCAACGAGCGTTCATCTGTCCTTGTGATGATGTGGTGAGTCATACCTTTAACATGTTGTCGGTTTATGTCCATTTTATTCCACTTATTGTGTTGGATAGTAGTTTTACAAACGAGATTTCTTGTCTGTTTGAGGATACGTATGTTAACCGTTAATGTTTTATCTAGAATTATAAATATAGGCAAAAACAACAGGTGTAGTATTTAAGCTTTTACATTAAATGGACCTATAATTTCGGAGGCTCTCAGATAGGAACTAGAACAACTATCGTTTGCAAACTCTTGTAGTTTGTCATTAAGCACCTTTTCGAAGGAGGCCAATGTACTTGCTTGACGCATTTCCATTGGCAGTTAATTCCATATCCGTGCATACCTAATCAAGTAAAACTTTTGCCTGGTGGCTGTTTTACATTGTACGATAGCTACTGTACCCTTAGTGTGTCTTATTTTGTAGCCATTGTCATCTGAAAGTTGAGTGCCATTAGTAGAGGTAAAAACTAAGTGGTTTAGAAGCTTATAGTAAAGTGTCAAGTTTAGTCTCAGGCGTCTTAGCCATAGTGTTTCTAGTCCTAGGGTATCACATCTAGTGGAGTAGTTCGCACAATTTTCGGTCCCGAGTAATTTTAACGTGAAGTACCTCTGCACTCCCTCGACTTTCAATTTGTCCTCTATGCGTATGCTACTATACATGAATGAACAGTTATCCAATAAAGGACGCACACAAACCTTGTACAACAGAATTCTAGACTCATTTCTGTAGAAGTTCCTGAGTAGAAGGCCGATAAGTCTGCGTGACTTTGACACTTGTTTGGAGATGTGTTCAGAAAATGATAAGTTATGTGAATATTTCAGCCCTAGGTCCAGTACAGATTCCAGTCGTTGAAGTGCATGGCCTTGAATTGTTGGGTCAAGTTCTAAATTGTTGCAACCTATGCAGAGCCAGCCACATTTTTCGACATTAAATTGGAGTTGCCAGGTGTCAAACCATCTATCCATTTTTTCTAATTCTTGCTGTATGGCGGTTACTGTTATTCCAAGATCTGTGTTCCTGCGTTTATACGTCACTTTTAAGTCATGTGTATATAGTATTGGTTTACCTACACTAAAGCATTCACAGATACTATTTATATATATTATGAATAAGAGTGGGCCTAATACACTTCCCTGGATCACACCACTACTTACTGGTTTAGGCCTTGAGATTATGGAGCCAACTTTCGTTGTCTGACTTCGACCACAGAGAAATGATTTCATCCAGCTCAGGAGAGGGTCACATATCCCTAGTGAGCATAACCTGCTGACTAGCAGATTATGGGGAACTCTGTCGAATGCTTTTGCTATATCGAAATATAGTACAATTACTAGTTCCCTGTTGTCCCTACTTCGTGTAACTTCGTTGAAAAAGTCTATGTGACAGGTCACACATTATCTCTTTTTGAGAAATCCGTGTTGTGATGGATTGATAAGTCCATGTTCTAGTAAGTTGTCTGACACTTGGTCTTTAACCACTTTCTCCATTATTTGGGATATTACCGGTGTTATATTGATAGGTCTGTAGTTGCATACACTGGTTTAGCACACCTACAACAGAACCAAAATAAACCCGTAGTCCAAATTAGTCGTCAAAATTGGGTCAACTTAGAATTAACCGAATCAAATTCTGGTTCACCAACGGATGTCTTTGATTTTTCAAGCTTTGTTTTAAGGAGGAACATCTGGACTGGCCCACAAGTCATTTTGTGCTTCTTCCTCAAGATACTAATACCTACTGACACTTAGTTCATAGTTCAGCCATACTCTGCAGGCAAGTTTAAAAATCTTCCCCAAGCGAATTGAACTTTTCGCTTCATTTACATATGTATTTATTATCGAGGTAGGGTACCGACCGGTCAGGTGATAAGGCATACTAGGTTCACCCGTGTTTATTTTTGAACTTCACCTTCTTATGTCTGTCGAAGTGATGAACTTTTTGGACATGGCCATTTCACAGAATAGTATGAGTGGAACGCTTCTAACGATTGTTAATTTTGGAAATGTCAGTGGTAGCCGTGTTAAATTTAGGCTACAGCCACCACATGCTGAGAATTTCACAGTTGTACGAAAGACTGTATGGATTCAAGCTATAGTAAAAAATGATTACAAAATACATAGGAGTTTCAGCGTATCGTACTACATAATACCTACGTTCCATCTACGACCTTTAAGTGAGATCGCAATCTGAAGTACATCTAAAGAAATGCCATTCAGTCTGAAGAATAAAAAAGACCCTTATGGAATCATTATTTTTTACCGATAAATAAGCAGTAGAAGGTTGAAAGTCAGTTGAGAATTGTGTGAGTACGTTTGACAATCGACAGGTCTAAGTCAATGGTTAAAACAGAGATGGGTGGCTGAGTGACTCAAGCAAGCCGCCGCCACAGGGGAAGTAGAGTGGGCACTAAGATGCCGAATGAAAAGGGTTCCAGGGTTTAACTCAACCATATTAGGTTTAGACAAACCACTTTAGGCTTAGTGTTGCAACTAACGTTGATGAGGCTTTCTTCATTTAAAGCAATTAGTTCCCTTTATGAATTTCGACAACACAATAAGAAGACGTAGTTTATCTGAAACGTGTAACGTATTGGCGCAACACATTTCGGACATTCTCATCACACACGTACTTGTCATACACAGTTTTTATATAATGCAAGAAGGAATGAATAATTACAATACAGGTCAGATTGTATACAGGTCAAGGTCACAAATAATGGGTAGGGAGACACAAAAGGTGTGGGTAAGAAAGGTAAAAGGAGAAAAAAACAAGGCAGAGAAGGGGTTGAAAATATTAGGAAGTAAACTAGTCCTTGGTTCTAAATTGAATTACCAATGCAGGTTTAAGGTGATAACAAAAAATTTTGGACACATAAGACAGGTTAAAGTCTTTTTATGGCTAAGGCTTCAATGAATTTAAGTATGTGGCCCAACCTCGTTTTATATATCGGCTTAAAGGCACTGTTGAAATCAACCTTATGACCCGTCTCTATAGTATGCTTGGCTTTAGATGATGTTGGACATCTATTTCCGGGTTCAATTGTGTCTGGTGATTTCATTTGTTGCTGCAGCCACTTTGGAATGTGTATTGTATTGTAATTATTCATGCCTTCTTGCATTATATAAAAACTGTGTATGACAAGTACGTGTGTGATGAGAATGTCCGAAATGTGTTGCGCCAATACATTACACGTTTCAGATAAACTACGGCTTCCTTTATTATTATACTGCTTTAATTCTCAACGAAGAGCAAAGAGGCAAGAAGACAGATTGTTTATCGCTACACGTCAAGCGCTTAATTGTTGCCTATCCCGTACTTTTTTGTTGTCCTCGTGTCAGTCACAAAAAATGTGACACCTCCTAAATTTTTAATGGTTGTCTATTTATGCAGGTGCCTGGCAGTCTATATCCCATGAGTTTTAATTACATTCCATAAATCCCAGTTGATATAGCAGACACCGGCGAGGGAAGTCACCCAGGGCCTTATCTGATCAGGTGGATAGATCTTCAGTTGTTACATTAATACAATCACGTTTACCAAGCAATCCATATCTCTCCATATTTAGGTCTTAGAAACCCCACAGTTTACTTTTCTCTGACTTATTTGCTCACCTGTATTATAGAGAAAATCCCCGAGCTAGAAGTCAGAGGATCCTTGGGGCCTTACAGTTTTCACAAATCTAAGGACCAAGTGTCAGACAACTTACTAGAACATGGGCTTATCAATCCATCACAACACGGATTTCCCAAAAAGAGATCATGTGTGACCTGTCACATAGACTTTTTCAACGAAGTTACACGAAGTAGGGACAACAGGGAACTAGTAATTGTACTATATTTCGATATAGCAAAAGCATTCGACAGAGTTCCCCATAATCTGCTAGTCAGCAGGTTATGCTCACTAGGGATATGTGACCCTCTCCTGAGCTGGATGAAATCATTTCTCTGTGGTCGAAGTCAGACAACGAAAGTTGGCTCCATAATCTCAAGGCCTAAACCAGTAAGTAGTGGTGTGATCCAGGGAAGTGTATTAGGCCCACTCTTATTCATAATATATATAAATAGTATCTGTGAATGCTTTAGTGTAGGTAAACCAATACTATATACACATGACTTAAAAGTGACGTATAAACGCAGGAACACAGATCTTGGAATAACAGTAACCGCCATACAGCAAGAATTAGAAAAAATGGATAGATGGTTTGACACCTGGCAACTCCAATTTAATGTCGAAAAATGTGGCTGGCTCTGCATAGGTTGCAACAATTTAGAACTTGACCCAACAATTCAAGGCCATGCACTTCAACGACTGGAATCTGTACTGGACCTAGGGCTGAAATATTCACATAACTTATCATTTTCTGAACACATCTCCAAACAAGTGTCAAAGTCACGCAGACTTATCGGCCTTCTACTCAGGAACTTCTACAGAAATGAGTCTAGAATTCTGTTGTACAAGGTTTGTGTGCGTCCTTTATTGGATAACTGTTCATTCATGTATAGTAGCATACGCATAGAGGACAAATTGAAAGTCGAGGGAGTGCAGAGGTACTTCACGTTAAAATTACTCGGGACCGAAAATTGTGCGAACTACTCCACTAGATGTGATACCCTAGGACTAGAAACACTATGGCTAAGACGCCTGAGACTAAACTTGACACTTTACTATAAGCTTCTAAACCACTTAGTTTTTACCTCTACTAATGGCACTCAACTTTCAGATGACAATGGCTACAAAATAAGACACACTAAGGGTACAGTAGCTATCGTACAATGTAAAACAGCCACCAGGCAAAAGTTTTACTTGATTAGGTATGCACGGATATGGAATTAACTGCCAATGGAAATGCGTCAAGCAAGTACATTGGCCTCCTTCGAAAAGGTGCTTAATGACAAACTACAAGAGTTTGCAAACGATAGTTGTTCTAGTTCCTATCTGAGAGCCTCCGAAATTATAGGTCCATTTAATGTAAAAGCTTAAATACTACACCTGTTGTTTTTGCCTATATTTATAATTCTAGATAAAACATTAACGGTTAACATACGTATCCTCAAACAGACAAGAAATCTCGTTTGTAAAACTACTATCCAACACAATAAGTGGAATAAAATGGACATAAACCGACAACATGTTAAAGGTATGACTCACCACATCATCACAAGGACAGATGAACGCTCGTTGGGTACCATATATCCCTCACCAACTGCAACGCACCTTTCCTTAGATAATGTGATGAACTTATACCCATAATGTTGCTGAGCAGTTAATATTCTCAACTCCTGTCGGAACAGCTGAAACTCATAAACCTTCCCAACGCTAAGAAAATACCCACAAGCAGTAGAAATCCATTAATTAATGCGTCTGAAGCTTATGTATATTTACTCCCAACAATGACATTGCAGATCAAATGAGATAAACATATCACTGATTTCAAAATAACACATCAGTGAACTATAATTGAAGGATTCTGCACACAACAAAGTTATGTATGAATATTTACTTCAAGCTTTATTTTTTTCCCAGGCACTTATAATCCATCCACCAAAGACCTGGGCTTTTTTTGTTAATGTGAAGACAATATTTCTGTATTTCCTGATGTGTTGCACTCACTGAAAATCTAGCAGATTTTTTCAACTGTGCACAGAAATGATTGTATATAAGTGAAAAGGCTGTTTTATACTACTGGGATTAACATTTATCAAGTGTATGTATAATCTCCAGCGAACATGTAAGGAATATCTTGCTACTGCTTGTAAATTGTGATTGAATTATATTGTTCTATTTCTGTAACAATTTGATGATGCCTGTAAACTGGCGTCCCTCTTGTACTGTACTATGAGAATAAATTTATTTATATATTTGTTTATTTATAGGAGTTGAATTTCGTCGCACAAACGAGGCGTTCCCTTCTCCTCATATCTTCTCTTCCGTTAACTTTTTATATGCATTTTATGAACAAAATTGCCGTCCTCATTTGTCATGTTCTGTTCCATTTCACAGTGTATTTTCCCCATCATTGTGTTCCTGGTTGATAACAACAGCCATCCTGCTAGAAAAAATGTGGAAATCCTTAAGTGGTCGTAAATAAAATGACTGCCAGCAACTGTCAAACTCCGAAATGTGATAACTAGGAGAAGAACCTGGCAACTTTTTCCAGCATTTTCACGAAAAGTATCATGTCAACCATTCTTAAACTCTCTAGAGTCCTTCTATTGCTCACCTGGTACTACCGATTCCCCCCTAGTTGTTAGGATCAAAGCTACTCGTACACACGTCATTTAAACACTTAAGGCACTTTAGCAGCCGAATTCGGGATCGAAATAATTGCCAAATTTGCTGACTGCTTTGCGCATAATAAGAGAAGGCAGTTGATTTGGAACGCCTATTTCTTTAGTACACTAATGGATAATTTAGGTGAGACCTAGTCAAACAAACGGATGTGCATTCATAATACAATGCCCTTCAGTTGAGTAATGGAAACTCACAAACAATGAGGAGGTTATGGTTTTCACGAATACTCATCTCTCCCTTCTGAATTTCTCAGTCACTTACTCCCTCTAAGTGACCACAGTGCTTTTCTTATGCTCTGTGTTATACAGACTCTACGCTATAATTTCACCGACACTACCGTTGATCACCTGCTTTCCATTCTGGATGTCGACATAACATACTATACATTCTTCTGAAGCAGACATCTTAGTCAATCCCGGAAAGTTTCTTGAGCGACATGCATATTTATCAAATACAGACTACTTGTAATGATACAGCCAGGTGGTGAATCGCGGGAAATTGTAACTTTAAAATAAAAAATTAAATTTATAAAAATCCTGCGAAATATCTTTTTCACATTTATAGGTACTCCTAATTTAACAACACTATGGTATTGATGATAAAGTAGCGTGTGGTGAAATAGGAAAACTCCAGGGGAGTTGCTGGAGCAAGCAAGCTTTCTGAGTTGGTGTGCGTCGGTGGCCCAGTGGTTAGGACTCTCGCCGACCATGCATATGGTCCGGGGTTCGACCCCCTGCCGGCGAACACCTGATATCTGTGGTCGGCCTGCAAAATTTGGGCTACCGATATCAATGTTGAAAATTTCATGCCTGTACCTAAAAATACGGTGTGGCATCAGGCTGTAATCAAAATATATAAAAAAACTAGCGTAACCATACCAAGTTTACTTGTATTCTGTGTTATCCGCAAAATAAGAACAGGTAAATTAACCGTCAGAGAAATCTTTTCAACTGCATTCTATCATTGGCGGGGTCTCAAGTATTTGAGCCGAACCCTACAAGCGATCCAAAGACTTGATAATAATTTTCAAGTGTTGGCCTGTGGGGGTTTGATTATTTGGTCACAAACTGATATCACCTGGAGAACTGCTGTAAAGCGAGGGACCATTGAACGACTGTTTCATTCATGGCTAGGACTCCTCAGCGAATCTCACCCACTGTGGCTCGAATGAGTGACTGACTGGTCGGAGACGATTAGATGACTGCCCTTATTCTCACTGGTTCTCAGATCGATGCAAAGTCATGTTTAAACATGTAACGAGTCAAATCCTTGCAGGTCAAAATCTGAAAGTTAATCCGATGGTCAGCGAATACTGACCGTGCGCTTGAAGTAACCCGGAGTTCTAGGAAGAAGTCGTAACCAGAGGGGTCCATCGATTCTTGCAGAAGGATTATTACGCGTCAGTGACACTGGTTAGTTGTTTTACCCCGTTTGTGGCAAACTAGCAGAAGCTGGAATTCACGGGCCATTAGACTAGTTATCAGTTGCTGAGTAGTTCGCCCGCTTGCCTTGTAACTAGAAGGTACTGAGCTGGAATCCCACTGGCTGTGTACTGCCCGACAGCTCCTAACTATGGTGAAATAGCCGTCCAGAACCGCTAGGTCCCTCAGTAGCTCTCTAAGTGTTGTCAGCTCATGATCAAACTTGGTATTGCAGGAAGACCGTTAAAGCTATCCCCTATTTTCTACCCTTTTGGGCCAAAGCGAAATGGCATTTCTTGATAAGGTATCAACAAAATTGAGTATTGAAGTGACAGAGGTATTGATGAAAGCCTCTCAGTCAATATTTTGTGGAAATTTTCTCTGGTTCAATATAACAGTCAGAGAATCAATTAAAATGTTCGTTATGCAAGATAACTACGACCTGTTTTCAAAGAGCCCTATTGCTGATAAAAGCCTCTGGCAGGCAATCACGGGGAGGAATCATAAAGTGACTGCTCAGAAAATCCATAATTTTGGTAAGATGGGTAGTACAAGAACTCATTTTCAGTGAAAGCCGGCAAAATACAAACTGAAGATAGTGTACGTAGATAAATATTGATCAGAGGAAAGGGAAATACCTTAACCTTAAGTAAAAAAAGAATAATAAGTATCAGAAATGGGCTAACATTTCCACGTAGAAAACTATGGAGGAAAAATCTCAGAAGTCAATACATCACATCTCTGTATCCGATTTCTCTTTATCTCTCTAATTTATACACGTGGAATGATTTTTATGTCTACTTGGATTGTCGCTCGAATGATCACTTTAGTTTTTACAAACAGTAATGGTACACATCAGAGACGGTTGGGAATCAAAAAGTTTTGCAAGAATTCCAAAAGTGCCTTGTGTTCTGCATTTCAGTGATGACGGAAAAACACTTTCCCATTGATTTTCAGGCATTCTAGGAGTGTCACATTGCACCAAACGTTCGAAACTTTTCAATGCCTTTGGAGAGCTTTCTGCCAATTTATATGACTAAGAATGGCATGGGGTTTGTGAAGTTGGCTTGAGCTATCACCTTCATCAGTATATATACTGTTACAGGCACCGCACAAATGACCTTCGATGATTACGGACTCTGACTCTTCGACTAAAATCAAAAGCCAAAAACCAAAATGGTTCGAATTGAATTATATTGAAAATAGACTGTTGAAAAACTTAGATTGTTCTGCTAGACAAAACGTATGAGATAAACAATGTACAAGTCCTCAAACGTGAGGTTTTCCCGTAATCAAACACCATGAGGACAACAGTTTAACCCAAAAATGTCTCATTACTAACACAAATGGGAATTCTGGCAAAAATATGCAACAGTCCAATGAAGCACAAACTGTCTAATTAACACAAAATGCAAAATAATACATAAAATACAACTTCAGCGTTTAAAGTTGCAGTATTAGATATAACATATGCATTGGAGTGTTTGCGTACATCATTTCACGTTAGCTGCCGAATATGCTTCCTACAGTATGAGTTTAAGAGAGCAACAGGAAACTAGTAGTCTGAGTGATAACTTCCTTGTTATAAGAAAAGATGAAAGTCAGACAACTGTGACCACAAACCTCCATCATCTAAACTAATTTAGGTGTGAAAACGATACATTACTGAAACATCTTATGGATCTATCATGAAAGTACTCCTGGATATCAAGTGGATTTAACTTTTACTTTAAGCAGTGCTCGTCCGAATAAGCCTAGAGGTAATTTCATCCTTCTTACACACCGGTTTATACACCTAGCGATTTTGTTTCAACTGATTTTGAGCAGATATATCACTGGTCCACTCAAAATACTGGTTCGGTCACAATTGGTTTGTAGTCACTGGCGCCTAAAGTTTAACGTGGCAATAAATCCATGTATATTTCGTGTGATTGGTGTGCTCAAGGTTATTTATGCGTTGTTGAGTTTTGGTGCTTGAAGTTTAATTTCATTAAAGATATGCGCTTATTTAAGTGTAATTTTATTTAATATAATATATGGTAAGTTCTAAGTTAGGTTTAGACTATGGGAAGGCTAGGGTTAGATTGACCTAATTAGGGAGATATTAAGGTTAGGTTTAGGTAAGACGTAGATTATGGTTACGCTAAGGAAAGATCAAGGTCAAGATCAGGGTTAGAAGACCGAATCCAACTATCCCCACTGACTGTTTCCAAAGTCGTTGGTGCTCCCATGACTCTTCACTGTTTAAACAATGTTTCAACTCAAGGATAGTTTTCACCTTCAATTAACGTAGATTTTCATTAGGCTCCAACTACCTACCAGCCTTTGATCACTTCTGTGTAGAAATGACTGAAAATCATCTGCATTGCCAATAACTTTTCTTGCAAGAGTCTGGATACTTGATGCCCTCTAATGGATTCTATTATACGGCAAGCCTTAAATTGCTTATGTTTTACAGAATTTCTTTGGTGTTTTAAGTTCTTGCTTACTATTTCCAGGGGATGCACAAGATCTACAATGCTCCTGCCTGTGGAAAAAGTTCTAGGAAATCTGTTAGTTATGCTGCTTGGATGACTTCAAGCTCGTTCGCGATAGGCTTCAACTAAAAATAAGTGTCACAATTATTGTGCGGTCATCTGTACTGTTAAACCTGAGCATTAGCCACATTTCCTGTCGACTCTTTAACCTGACTCATCTAATTTGGTGGCCAGTTTGTTCTTAACACCTCAACAGCTAGCAAAGGGAAGATATTGTCATCACGGCTGCTCGAAGTTGTATTTATTAGCGATGATAAGAATAGATTACACATAAACAAGATCACACCATAACATCGCCGCTGAGCTCTTGTCTTTTGAAAATTATCTTGATCACCATGTGTTTCAATCCATGCAGATAAGCAAATTGATAGCTGACGGTGAAACGGCTGAGGTTCAACTGGCTTGATGAACTGCTTCAATTCCCTACACAGTACAGAATACATATCAGAGCCAAATGAATTTAAACTAACCAATCACATTCATCAGAGAAAAAGTGTCATTTGTAGTATCGCGACAAGATATATATAGTAAAATGAATTAAAATAGGGTATATATCTGTAATATGCTGCAAACATAAGTACCAATTTTTCATAAAAGTGGTTATAGATGCATAACGTTCTCTTGCGTTTGTTTAGATATGAACGAAATCCTTCAATAGAATTTTTTATGAGTGATTGACTTAATTTTGAATGTAACCTGATGAAAATATTCACATCGCTCACCATTTCAGATGGACGGTTGTCATGATCTCTGTTGCAAACTTCACCCTAAACCTAATCCTGCCATAACTTTAGCCTTAAATCATGGTGAAATTTGCAACCAAGTTTATGAACAGCATTCATTTCTAATATTTAGTAATCTGATTGGCTGGTTCAAGATCATTTACTCGTGGTATCAATTCCTTACTCTTACCAGATTTTGTCTTACGAGGTTGTCCATTCTTATCTACTTCCACCTCCTAATTACGTCTTATAGCACTGGGTGGTTTTTGGCGCCTCGGTTTTTCTACTTATTTTTCTTTCTTTTTAGAATTACCACCTAGTGTCCTAATTTTCTTTCAACTAGTCTGTAGTGAAACAGCCCCCTTCGTAGTAGGATATATCCTGACCAATTCCACATTTAGTCTTTTCTTCATCACATTCGCAACTTAAGTGAATGAAAATCAGCTACTTATTTACCATGCTATACTCACGCTTTTTACATAACTATCCTAAGTATGTGTCCGACCTATTTTAGAATACTGTTCGTTTATTCTTAGCGGACTCAGACAAAATGACAAGCTTAAGTTAAAAGGAGTGCAACGGCAATTCACCTTAAGAATTCTTGGTTTAGAAAGTGGTCTCCAATACTATGAACGTTGCGACAGACTAAGTTTAGAACCACTCTGGAAAAGACGTCTTAAGCTAAACCCGATTTTTTACTACAAGCTAACTAATCTGCTCGTGCACTCCTCCAAGCCAATAATTAAACCTACCGCTGTCATCAATTACAATCTTAGAAATCATCACAACCTAGTTGCAATAGAGCATTGTCAGACTTCCATGCGGTATAATTTCTTCTTAAATAAGTTTTCAGTCATTTGGAATAGACTACCAGCTGATGTGCGCGATGCAAACACACTCGCAGCGTTCATCTCCTCAGTCACCAGACTGCTCAAAGATGACAGTGCACTTCTGAGTCTGAATCCTACACCCACTTTTTCGCCCAACATTAAACGTGTAGTTACAACAAACTACAATTATAAATTTTTATATTATTGGAAGTACATGATAGACATTTTTACACAGGACAATAATATTAGTTCACACAATATAAAAGTTAGCATCACGGGAATAGTTAGTTAGTGCACCAAAATAACTATAATTACTAAACAGAATATAAATGTATATATACATATTAATCACCCCCTAAGTACTTCACTTGCTTTCTTTTGCGTTGTTGTTGTTTGTCTTCTTTTGTCTCTCACCATTTCAGCTTCCATTTGACTTTTTCAATGACAATAAAGATTGTGGATATTTGCCCATTTACAATGACAAATGATCTGCAAACATTATTGGTCCCATATCTTACAATTCCCTCGTGAATTGTGCATTGCCTTCACCAACGACGCAACCTGGATTACAGTTGTGAAATATACCTTTATACCAATAAAAAAGTATTGATTTATAATACTTCATGATTGTAACTTACAACATAACTGATCTTGTCTGCAAAATAGCTTGCATTTCTTGAAAACGCCCGTTTATAAGAAAATATAAACTGTCATTATTATTAGTCTACCTTGAGTACTGGCGTCGGTGGCGTAGCGGTTAGGACGCTCGCCGACCATGCACATGGTCCGGGGTTCGATCCCCGGCCGACGCACTTCTTTACCTCGCTAAGCCAGAAATAATGCTGGTAAAGAGGAAAGGTTGGGATGGGGCTAGCAACCCCATCCTGTAAAATAAACACTGCTACAGAAACTTTAAGCCACTAGCTTGAAGCCCTATGTTCCACTGGGGAACGTGAAGGAAGAAAAAAAACCTTGAGTACTATTCACTTGTGATGTTACGAAGAAAATGCTGACAAAAGTATACAAGTGTATTACCTATTTTAAATTATTATCAAATTTGGATATAAATCAAGAATAAGACTCGATGCCGTACACACCAAATTTATATGGGGGAATTACTTCAAGCTTTATTTTTTTCCCAAGTATTTGTAATCCATCCAAAACATACTTGGGTTTTTTTTGTTAATGCGAAGACAATATTTCTATATTTCTTGATGTGCTTCATTGAATGACTAGTTATCATATTGTTCCCATAGACAAAATGACTGCAACCTTATAATTTAACCATGAACCAAATTTATGTAATTTAAATAATACTTATCCATGCCTGTACAATTTGTGTGTCCTACACAGGTAGGAAAAAATGTATTTTATTAGATTACTATTATTAAATATGTTTACCAATCGTATATGTAATTTATCATATTGATGATGCCTGTAAACTGGCGTCCCTCATGTAAAAAATGAGAATATACTATTATTTATTTATTTGATGTTTTATTTTTACCATTAACAGGTTTGGATAATTGACAAACGTGATTTTAACTGCCAATAAGTGACTGTACCTGCTGAATGTCACAGAAATCCAGAATAACGTTACCACTTTTGATGACTGAAATTTATCCACGAAGTTTGTAATATATTCCCAAGCACATTACTATTAGATAACCTTGGGAAACCTGATAGCACTCTGAAAGGTTCACTACTTAACTGTACAAAGCTTAAAGTACAGTTCGTATTACTTGAGATATGTGAGACAACTTAATTGAAAATGAAGTCAAACAACCTATGTCTAGGTTATCAGTCTGCCACGCAGACAAACGGAATGCAAATTCAATGGTTATTGACAACTTTTCCTAAGAATTTCCTAAGAAATATTTATTTCCTGTTTTATGTCATGAAATCAAAAGTTACAAAAAATATGCTACAGAATTATGGAGAGACTAGTTAAAGACAACCTAATCAGGCATATGCTTAGCTGCAACATTATAAGTCCGAACCAACATGGATTCCTAAATCCAGATCTTGTTTAACATGCCACTTAGACTTCTTTAACTTTGTGACCAGCAGTCGTGACAGACGACAACTAGTACTTGTCATCTACGTTGACATCTCAAAGGCATTTGACCGTGTCGACCATTTACTACTAATGCACAAGCGGAAATCCTTAGGAATACGTGACCCACTATTAGGATGCCCTAAATCATTCCTTAACAATAGGTCCCAAATAGTTAAACTCGGATCTATAACTTCAAAACCTAGCCCAGTCACCTCTGGTGTAGTACAAGGTAGTGTCATTGGACCCCTTCTATTTACCCTATATATTAACGACATATGCGCTTGCTTTACTCACGGTAAACCATTCATCTTTGCAGATGACCTCAAAGTAGCTTATACATTCCAATCTGATGACCTAGGGTACTTCCAGGATGTTGTACAAAAGGAACTAGGTAAAGTGACTTCTTGGTCGTCTTTATGGAACCTACAATTTAACCTTAAAAAATGTGGCTGGATCTGCTTCGGTGCACCCTCGATTGACATGAAGTTAACGCTTCAATCGCCTAACCTAACCAAACTCCAAAGTGTCGTTGACCTAGGTCTGAGGTACTCGAGTAACCTAACATTCTCTGAGGAAGTGGCATCACAGACTCAAAAGTCGAGGATGCTCTTGGGATGCATACTCAGGAACTTTCACGACAGTGAAGCAAAGCTCATTCTGTACAAAACCTGTGTGAGGCCACTACTATAATACTGTCCATTTATTATTAGCAGCACTCACACACGTGAAAAGCTAAGAATAGAAAGTATCCAACGATATTTTACCTCGAAACTACTTGGCTACGAATGTAAGAAAGACTACATCTCACGGTGCATGATTCTACAACTTGACCCACTCTGGACAAGACGACTAATTATAAACCTAGTATTCTTCTATAAGGTCCTGCACAAAATATCATTCTCAGATAGTAAGGACATACAATTCGCACAAGAAAGCTCTTACGATCTGCGTAACCAAAATTGCACAGTGACAATAAAAGCCTTTAAGTCAACACTCCGCGAAAAATTCTTCACAGTCATGTATTCTAAAATATGGAACGATCTGCCCCTAGATGTCAGGAACTGCAATACAATTTTAAGTTTCAAACGCTCTCTGTACAGACTATTTCACTCTACTGACTATATAAATAAACTATTTATTCCTAGAACGAATCAACTATTAGTCTACTACAGTACCTAAACGCGCTTAAATACCCTTACTTCTCTAAAGACTATAAATAAACTAGTAGCATAAATGCATAAAAAGACATAGTAGAAACAAGTTTTTGTTCATCAAATTACAATGTACAACGAATATAAACAAATATGTTCGACTCCACATACTTTTTCTTTGCCCTCTGGTACATTTCTGTTGTATTTACTTTGTAGTACAAGTTGCATTGATCTACATTCCGACTGAAGCTGAGAAACAATTGAAGTCACTTACTCATATATCATCCCTCAAGGTTTGGCTAGTAATGGCTCAGCATCCTTGATGAAATCCACTGTCACCATAACAAGACGCTGTACAGCATCTTATACAAGCACTGTCAACGATCTAAAATGGTTTTTATATAGCTTTCTACGTGTTTATCAACTTACTCGTACGGAGGGCGAGGGTATAGGCTATGACGGTTTAATTTCTCCGCGCCTCAGGTTTTCTCGTCTTTCATTGGCTGGAACAGTGGTGGCTAATTTGATATTTAATTTGTCCTTGTTAGGTGATGTCGTTGCAGGTTTGTGTGCTTGAGGTATGCGTTGTTTACAAGCATATTTGATGAAAATAAATGTAAAATTTGAGTATTCTAACGTTTTCTTTTACTTATTTGTGCATGTACAAGGCTTGGCTTATCATACACTCGGTTTGTTGGCCTATCGGTTGCTGGCGATGTCAAGGAACCCGTGAGTTCTTTGGCTTTTCTCGATTTTAGGTTATACGTGTAGCATTTTATCGGTGGATATTGCTCAGTGATGTATTTCAATGTTGCTTTTTCTACGGAATTATATTGAAACAGTCGTGAGACAGATGGATACTAATTGACAAAGCCTTTTTAGTTTATTGCAGGTAGCCAATGCGAGTGAGAGCATTATTTATCCTGTAATATTGTGTGCATAATTCTATTTTTGTTTACTCTTCCACCTTTTGTAGTTAATAATGTGCTGCATAAGTGTCAACGATGGACATGGTCTCGCAACTCGTGCGCATCTGAAAGCGGGAGAAGTAATCGCACAAATGGACCATTTTCTTAATATGTAAACAAACTAATGTTGTATTATAATAAATATGAACTTTTCATGTAAATCTTGTTGTCTTTCAATTCATGTATTCGCTTTGTGAGCACGGCATGCTAGACCGGTGCTCCCTAGGACTTGAACTCGTTACTATACTTAAGTGTAATTCTGTAGGAACACTATCGACCGATATGCGTGGTGAATTATAAGTAGTTTAGTGGCCCTTAAGTCTCTGTCTACAGTTACGTGAAAACGTCTCATAGTCATACGCAAGTCTGTAGGGAACAATGACAACAATAGGTAGAACTTAGGCACTGCATTGCAGTTCCAGTTCGTATACGGTTAGGTGTATTCCAAATCAGTGTATTACTAATATTTAAATTAAAGCGTTATGGCAGTCCCTATGATAACGGGTGTTAACGTATACTGTAAAATTAAGTTTACACATAACGAATAAATAAGTAGGTTGAGCTGTAGCAGTCGTAGTAACATTCCGCTTACGTTTAATTATGCAGTCAAATAAATCATCAAGTATCATTGATAAGTCTGACATCTGCATCTTTTCATGCAAAAAAACTTAGTTTCACTCAGATAGAATAAGAAAAGTATTGTAAGCAGGATGTTAAATCTATTTAATGAAAAAAATAAGCAAATGTCTTTACACAATTGTTTTTCGTAATTATTTCGCCCATGTTGAATTGCTGTGACCAAGTTGACTGACATTACCGGATATCTGTAAATAAGTGAACAAAGTGTATGTTTTTAAATCGCTGAAGTAAGGAAGAAGTAATGTTAAAGTTAAACGCTTTAAATTTCCATACCTTTGCTGAAAAAGGTTCATTTTCCTTTTTCATTCTTTGGTGATGACAGCATTCTTCTGTATTTTTTAATGTCACACAGAGATTGTTCGTCTAATACAGTATAGCAGCAAGCAAATAATAAGTGTTAACTAGTAAACCATTCACAATGAACACTGTACAGAAAACTTCATCACATCTTCATTTTAACCAACTTTTCCTTCACGCACAGAAGCATGCAGTCACTACATACACTCAAGCATTGTAACCTGAACATCACAAAATCCCTATAGATAACTTCTTTCATAATAAATGATTTAAACATATGAGCCATAAGTGCATCTTCCATATCCTTCATAGCCAGAAGTAATTCATTAAGGATCTCAGAATATCTTAGTGATCTGAACACGAACGATTGTTAAGACTGGGATAACTTATGTAACAGGTGCAGTAGTTGTAGGACACACCTGCTAGCTACTAATCGACAGAAAATTGATACTAATTTTAAGTAGTCTGACATTTCAGGAGGACCATCTGCAGTATTCTTCGTAACCCCATGCACACTGATATACACATAATCTGATGCCATTTTTGACAATGAACAATTAAAGCCTTCTGACATTCCAAGTGCAAATGTCAATTAAACTAGTATCATGTCTTCGCCTAAGCAATTTTAAATGGGAACTTCATCAAAGTAGATATAATCACCAGGAAATGCAGCAGCCTGTCTCATTCATTGCATGATCTCTTCCATGTGCTATGGAATATTTCAGTCATCACAGATGATAAAAGAAGTGTCTGACATCCTCAAAACACACATCAAACTTATGTCTCTAGGCTATTTCTCTTTCAAATGCACGATTCTCATAGAATAACTGGGATGACAACAGCCATTGCCTGCAGTCAATTTACAACCTTAAGATCTGAAACAACTCACAAAAAACAATGCCTAAATGCTCTAAAACCCTAATAATGGACTTTTTATGCGATATTTCTTCAAAATGATGACTTTTTTATTAGTAATTCGTCTAGGCTGTCATGACAATTTTACGCATTACTACGAACACAATACACAAAAATATTGCATTTTTCGGCTACAGAAGCCTAAAACTAGTCAAATAGAATCTATTTTCACAATACTGAGCGGTTAGAACGTCTCTATAGGCGTGAACGCGATAACCCATGCAATGCGCGAAAACACCTTATCATAGAACATAGCCTCACTCCGTACGGAACAACCATGCTGTGACAAATGGCGGGCTATGGGTGACTTGAGTGCAGTAAAACAAATCTGCTTGACAATGACCAATATTAATCTGCATTCAGTTGAACTCACATCTGGTATTACTTGCAATAAAAATGATGTCAAAATCATAAAAATTAATCACTCATTTTAAATTAATACCCAATTTGAACATAAAACAAGATACGATGCCGCACACAACAAAGTTATATGGAGGAATTGACTTCAAGCTTTATTTTTTCCCAAATATTTGTAATTTATCCGACACATACTTGGGTTTTTTTTGTTAATGCGAAGACAATATTTCTATATTTCTTGATGTGCTCCATTGAACGACTAACTATCAGAATGTGCTCACTAACTGATATCAGAGAGGACAGCAAGCATGTAATTTCACTATAAATCAAATTCATGTAATTTAAATAATACTTATCCATGCCTGTACAACTGGTGTGTCCTACATTGATAGGAAAAATATATATTATAATCCGTTAGTATAATATTCTGTTTTTGTCTGAATGCAGCCTGAATTATTAAGTTGGTGACTAATCTATGACCTTTAGCAAACAGGGATTAATAGATACGTTACACAAAAGACAACTAACCAAGATTCACCACCTAACGCGCTACTTGAATACGACGTACTTTTTCCTCTCCAACCGGAAAATACCTATTTTGTGAATAATCCGTTTGGAAAACCTGATCTTCCAGCCGGTGAATTAAATTCAACCATTACTTACATATCAAACCTCTGTGTGGAAAGTACGGCTGTCTTGAACTACTGCCAAAGCTTCAGGTGCTACTTCTGTAGCTGCATCTTCTCCACTCGTTCAGATAAACAAGATTTGTTGGTCTACCACGTGATTGTTGTGAAGCCGATAAACTACAAAGTACTAGGTAAATTCAAAAACCTTTTCTTTTCCTCATCTTGTACTTCATCAGTCTTATTCTTGTTCTATTGGGCAGATACTATTGTTGTCAAAATCTTATATAGCATAAGTTATATTGATTGTTAGTATAGCTGTTGAAAGTAACCTTAGTAAAAGCACTAAAATGCCACACTCTCTAGTCGCAAGGGCCTCAGCCTGAGGAAGCAATGGCCCAGTGACATTAAACCCCATCTCGCATACCGATCATAAAGACTCGTGTACATCCCGCTTGTTCTGATACTACGCCGGCATTGCCACAATCTTGCACTGAAACAGCACAGGCAATACCAGGTGGAAGGGATACTACACATGCATCCATTGGAAGCCAGTGCGTGAAACACGGCAAAACAGAAAAGAAGCGCTCAAGATGCCATAAGACCTCGAAAGCGTCATGATGGAAGGGGGACGTATATCAGGCGTGGAGTGTAATCGTTTCTAGAACTTACTCAGCATTTGAATGCAACTTTTGCAAGCGACGAAGAGGTGCCGAAATCACACTTTGATTTTACGCGAAATGACCCATTCTCATGGTTGTGGTATATCTGCCCACTTTGTCGCCCTGGCACAGTCCCACACAGCGTGTCTGCGGATTTCAGGAGCAGCACGCCACTCTTGTGCCTCGACACAGTCTCATGCAGCTCCTCACCTTCTAACCGAAACTTGGTAAAGACGGTGAGAATGATACTCCAGTCCAACTGACTTGTAATGCCAATCTTCATGAAGTAAAGAGTTCCAAGGCTGCACCTAAAACATGAGGGAAAGATGGAGTTGCCGGAGGACCGCTTGCATCCACTAGCAGGCTTGGCAACAAAGGAAAGGCTAGTCAAAACCTGATGAAGCCTAAAGTTAGTGACCCTGCAAAGGAATACAAGCAGCCGAAGGAAAAACCTATATCTGAGGTCAGTCGTCCTAATTCTCTTATCCTTTTTAATGTAGCTCGCTTGAACAACGGGTCTTGTTTGATCAAGAACAATGGTCCAGTTTGTTCAAGACAATAGGTCTGAACATTAGTTCAGCGAAATTGCGCAGGCTGTACAGGGGTGTCCACACGCCTCAGGGTAAGCCACCCCCAATAATGGTTACACTGGACTCTGCCGAAGAGGCCGAAAGAATACTGTTACTGACTTAGGTACTAGCTATCGACAGGAGTTCTAGCATAAGAGTGAGACGTGATAGACCATGGGCTAACAGATAAATAGTGAGGGAGTCACCAGAACTGATACTTTCTACCTCTATGGTCGTACACGGTGTACCGTAGCCGGAATCTAGCAGTACTCGTGATAAACTCATGCATGACGTACAGCAATGGAGATGGCTGTCATCTCAGATGGCCCTTGGTCCTTTTGGAGCAATCTCCATTTTCCGATTATCTCGCCCCGCCTATCTCACACTGATTAGTTCACCAAGGCTGCTAAGTGTCAAATTCAACTCACAGGAACAGTTGGCCCTAGTACTTTAACGGTGGTATGAGACCAAGGGGAAAATGGCAGGATACACCCGATGCTGCGAAAGCAGACCTCTCACCATAAGGAGACAGTAAACTGATACCTTAATACATCCCAAGCCTCAGTGAGAATAGAGCGATGCCGTACTGACAATAGCAGCCCTTGTCACCAAAATGTCCTACTCGAATTCAAGGAAAAATACGATAACGGTCCACCACAATCGGCCAACTAGTCCCAATATTAAGTCCCCTACCAGCAGGCAACGAAACGTCAACTACCCCACGACACTCTGAGGTTGTGAGACTCACTGTCAGCTGCCTACATGGCAATGTGAGGGGCTGAGAGGAAAAGTAGGAGAACTCAGAAATCTCCAGTCACACGTAGACCTTAAAATAATAATCCTCACTGAAATTTGACTAACCACACTATCGCTGACGACGAACTCAGTATTAGTGATATGGTTCTATTCAGGAGAGACAGGGATAATATGGAAAGGGGGAGTTGCTATATACTCTGACAGGCAACTTAACTGTGTATGTGCAACGGACCCACCACCATATGGTGCCATTTCACCAAACACTTACTGGATGGTATCTACTGATCACCCACTTGTGGGACACAGCATAACCAGTTACTGCTCAGCACCATCACAGAGATACGGGACTTAGGCTATGACCAAATCACCATAGCTGGAAATTTCAATACCCCATCACTGAACCTTGGCTCGGGGTATACTTAGGGAAAATTCGGCCGAAATCTACTGCAAATCATTCGAAATGCAGGACTGGATGAGAATGTTGGAGACGACTCTAGGTGGGGCCCAAATGGAAAGTCATCGAAACTAGATTATATTCTAACTAGTGACCAACTACTCGTCGAAAATGTTCAGATCACGACCCTTCTAGGAAGTAGTAATCAATCAGTTATGATAATCGATCTTGTTCTCCATGAGCACTTGCAGTGAGACGTTACGCGGCCATGTCTGTGCTATAACAAGGCGGACTACACTGAAATGCAGAGGCTTTTTCCTGACGCTGAATGGCTCCTAGCGTGGGATGAGTTATCCGTCAATGAACACTGAGAAGTGTTAAAAGAGAAAGGTCAATAACTCACTAGTCTGAAAATGGCTGAAACATGCAGTTCTGAGAATAACAGTCTGTGCCACCCAAGTGTCCTGCCTAAATCCAAGGGAAAAAACCACAATGGGCCGGTTCCATCGGAACTGGCCAATTAGTCCCAACACTAAGTTCCCTACCAGCAGACAGCTTCACGTCAACTACCCCACAACACGCTGAGGTTGTAAGACTCACTGTCAGCTGCCTGTATAGCAATGTGAGGGGGCTGAGAGTAAAAATAGGTGAACTCCGAAATCTCCAAGCACACCTACAACTGAAAATAATCATTCTCACCGAAACATGGCTAACCTCCACTATCGCCGATAATGAAATCAGTATAGGTGATATGGTTTTGGTCAGGAGAGACAGGGATAATAAGGAAGGAGGGGGAGTTGCCATATACTTTGATAGGCAACTTAAATGTGTTCGCGCAACGGACCCACCACTTATTGAACTCCCAGACTCCATATGGTGTCATTTCACCGTAGGCCACACCAAGCATTTACTTGGTGGCATCTACCGATCTCCCACCTGTGGGGCAGAGCACAATCAGCTACTGCTCAGCACTATCACAGGGATACGAGATTTGGGCTATGACCAAATCACCATTGCTGGAGATTTCAATGCCCCATCACTGAACCTTGGCTCGGGGTATGCTAAGGGAAAATTCGGCCGAAATCTACTGCAAGCTATTTGGGACACGGGACTGACTGAGAATGTTGGAGACGACACTAGGTGGGGCCCTAGTGGAAAGTCATCAAAACTAGACTACATTCTAACTAGTGACCAACTACTCGTCGAAAAGGTCCAGGTCATGACTCCTCTAGGAAGTAGTGACCATGCAGTCATAGGTTTCGACCTCGTTCTCCGTGAGCACTTGCAGTGGGAGGCTACGCAACCATGTCTGTGTTACAGCAAGGCTGACTACGCTAAAATGCGGAGGCTCTTGTCCGATGCAGACTGGCCCTTAGCATGGGATGAGCTGTCTGTGGATGAACACTGGGAAGCGGTAAAAAAGATTATTCATACAGCGATCTCGGATACCGTCCCTTTAGTCACAGCACAGCCAAAAAGAAAATCATCATGGTTAAAGAGAGGCACGCAGCGTATTCTGCAAGCAAAGAGGAAGGCTTGGTTTACGTGGCGCGTATCTAGAAGCCAGATCGACCATGATGCATACCTGGAACTCAGGAACCGGTGCAATGCAAGAGTCAGGAAGGACAGAAGGTCATTCCAGGCTAACCTTGCTAAAAAACTCCTGGCAAACCCGAAGAATTTGTACCGATTCATGTCGGAAAGGAAACCAACCAACCAAGGGGCTTGCGCCTTAGTAGGCCAAAACGGTCAATATCTCACTAGTCTGGAGATGGCTGAAACATTCAGTTTAGCCTTCGCCAAACAGCTAAACAGCAATGTGGGTATTACCGTTACGAACCAAAATGGTGGCATGACTATTTCACAGGAGGAAGACCAAATAGCCACCCCTCAAATAAACCCTGCAATAGTACTGAGAAAGCTGCAGCGACTCATACCTGGGAAGTCCCCAGGTTGTGATGACATCAGGCCATCTGTTCTGAAACAGTGCGCCGAAGCTCTCTGTAGGCCTTTATGCGACTTGTTCCAACACTCCATGGAATCGGGTAAACTGCCAAAGGAATGGAAAAGAAGCATCCTTTCTCCGATCTTCAAGGGTGGGGATAGGCAAAATCCCACCAGTTATAGACCAGTAGCTCTACTCCCAGTGGTATCGAAAGTACTGGAAAGTATTATTGATGATCACATCAGGGAATATCTGGATAGGTCTAAAATACTCCATGAAGCCCAACACGGTTTCAGGAAAGGAAGATCCTGCGTCACTAACTTATTATCAGCTTGGGACGATTGGACATCATGCTGGGATATGAATGTTCCTGTCCATGTGATCTTTCTAGACTTTGAGAAGGCATTTGACACTGTTCACCATGACCTTCTCCTACACAAAATAAGCCAGGTAGGTCTAGGTAAACCACCTCTGTCATGGTTGAAGGACTACCTAACTGAAAGGCAATTTTGCACCAAGGTCAATCGAGTCCGATTATCTTCGCACAGCTCGTCATCGGGAATGTCGCAGGGTTCTATCCTGGGACCACTGATGTTCTTGATTTTTATCAATGATCTACCATGCCGTCTAAACTGCCCGACTCTTCTATACGCTGACGACGTGAAGATATGGAGGGCGATAAAGTGTCCGGAGGACTCAGATAGACTGCAGGCAGATCTAAGGCTTCAGGAAGACTGAGCGGTGGCCAATGGCATGACTTTCGACCTGAAAAATTGAAAAGTGGTGAAATTACGCATCTTTAGACTGCAGAATGCAAGTTACACTCTGTGCGAAGAACGCTTGTCCTCCATAACTTTGGAGCATGACTTAGGTCTAGTTCTAACGGAAAAATGGACTCGAGCGTAAATTACACAGGCAATGTAGCGAGGGCATATGCGGTGGTGCACTTTACACGCAGACGGTTAGGTGCACTCACTCCTGAGCTCTTTCTAAGGTTGTATAAAACATACGTCAGACCGCATCTTGAAGTGCATAACATCATTGCACCCCCACTGCTTAAAAGAGACGCCAACCTCTTGGAAAGAGCCCAACGACGGGCAACAAAAGGAGTGGTTGGTCTCCGAAATAAACTATATGGCGAAAGGCTGAAGAAATTAGGCCTATTCACACTCAGTTACCGTCGCCTGAGGGGGGATTTAATTACTGCCTACAAAATAACAAATGATCAGAATCACCCGAACAAAGGTGTTCTGCCATTGAGTAGGTATAGGCTCCCTCGTGGAAATCCCAGAAGGATAGCTCATCAGAGGGCAAGGACCCGGGTGCGCTCCCACTTCTTTTCCCTGCGGGTTTGCCGTCCCTGGAATTCCTTACCGGCAGATGTAGCTATGGCACCATCTGTGGACGCCTTTAAGCGAAGGCTGGACAACCTTGCAGCGACACAAGGACTGTATCCAAATGGCCTATCCCCTTAAAATCGCATATACCATTCAAAGGTAGACAATTAAACTGGTCGTTTTACTTCTTCACATTCCCTTCAGTCTTACTCTCCTGACAGCTTTAACTACACTTATTATTATTATCATTATTATTATTATCATTATTACTGGTATATATATATGTATATATATATATGTATACCGGTTGACTGACTGTTGTTACGTTTTCTTATTTTTTCTCTGTCTGTTAGTCTGAATACCTTTACTAATTATATCTATTATTATTATCTCTTTTCCATTGACGACGATACCGAAAGACTAACTGGTGAAAGGATCAACTCCATTCACAGTAGTAACAGTCTTAACACACTTCATACTACAGACGCCATATAATTAATCCCAGCACTACTCCTGTTGGAGTCAACCAAAGCTACGACAGTCGAGTGGCGGGACGAGCTACACAGACGTTTACCAAAGATCAGGAACCTCTACCTCACAATCAAGAGGCGAGCGCAAAGAAATCAAATTGGTTTATACTAGCTCGTAAAAACGATATTGGATATTGGATTCAGTTCAGCCTTCACAAACAGTTGAACAGCAATGTGGGCATTACTGGTGCGGACCAAAATGGCAGCACTTCTGTTTCAACGGAGGAAAACCTAGTGGCTACTCCCTAAGTAAACCCAACAATAGTACTAGGTCGGTCGGTCGGTTTTCGACATAGAACTTTGCACATACTTGCGGCAGTTCAAGTCGCCACACACACACACAAAGCAAGAGAGGAAAGTAGGAGAAATGCATAATATAGACAGTAAACAGAGTTGTGAGACAAAGGAATAGTAATAACGGAGAACAAAACAGTTTAATTGGAAATCATGAGTCACAAGGAGTGGATGCATCTGCGCCATTGAGAACGATTTTGAGCCATGTCACCGATTGTTTCCAACCATTGGTTTTTACCATCCCGAGGACCCCAACCAGCCAGGAAGTCTACACCTTCCTACGTGGCTTAGACTAACTGTTGTGGATTTCATTGACCGGTGCCATGTTTTCGTTTGACCGCCGCTAGCTCTTTTCCAGCCTGACCCTATATCAGCTAACATTGCCCACTGTCGAGGAAGGCGATGACTAGGCATACGTAACACATGTGCTAACCAACTCAGTCGATGTAATTTCACAGTCTCGTCGACCGATTTCCCCTCCTTACCTAGCACTCGACGCCTAACCTCAATATTTCTCACCTTATTATACCACTTCACGCGGGAGATAGGACGCAGACACCTATGATCGAACACAGATAATCTTTTCATGTCTTCTGCTCTCAATGGCCATGTCTCACAGCCATAAAGGAGGACGGAGCAGACTGTTGAGCAGTACACAGGCCTTTTGGTCGATAGTCGGATATCACGTCTACGCCAGGGACGGCGTAAACTGGCATTTGCGAACCTAGCCCTCTGTATTCGTGCTGAGATTTGGTCGGAGATCAACCCGTTAGGGCTGATGGTACTTCTCAATTAAATGAAGCGGTCAGCGTGTTCTACCACTTCACTTCCTATTTGCAATCTCGGAGTCGGTGTAGTCCAATCCTGTAACATCATCTTGCATTTGGCTGGAGCGAATCGCATGCCAAACATTCTTAGATGGCAGCTCAAGGTGTTCAGAAGACTCTGCATTTTGTCAGCGTCCTCGCCTAGAAGGACTATATCGTCTGCATATTCTAAGTGGGCGAGATTATTCACTGGTAGCAAGTCAATCCCTGAGTCGCTGAAGTGTGTTAGGGTTAAGTCCGTTAATACGTCTATGATGAAGTTGAATAGGAATGGGGATAATGGGCATCCTTGACGGACGCCATTAGTCGTCAACACTTCAGATAGTACTAGGAAAGCTAGAGAGACTCACATTTAGAAAGTCTCCAGCTTATGACAACACCAGGCCATCTGTTCTGAAACAGTGCACCGAAGCTCTCCGTTAGCCCTTATGCAACTTGTTCCAACACTGGATGGATTCGGGGAAACTGTCAAGGGAGTGGAAAAGAGCCATCTTTTCTCCGATCTTCAAGGGTGGGGATAGGCAAAATGCCACTGGTTACAGACCAGTAGCTCTACTCCCAGTGATATCAAAGCACTGGTAAGTATTATTGACGATCACATCAGAGATTACCTCGATAGGTCTCATATACTCCTTGAAGCCGAACACGGTTTCAGGAAAGGTAGATCCTGTGTAGCGAACCTACTATCAGCTTGGGACTATTGGACTTCATGCTGGGATATTAATGTCCCAGTCCATGTGGTCTTCCTAGATTTTAAGAAGGCATTTTACACAGTTCATTATGACCTCCTACACAAAATAAGTCAGGGAGGTAAGCTACTTCTGTCATGGTTAAAGGACGACCCAACTGAAAGGCAATTTTGCACTAAGGTCAATCGAGTCCGATTATCTTCGCACAGCTCGTCATCAGGAGTGTCGCAGGGTTCTATCCTGGGACCACTGATGTTCTTGATTTTTATCAATGATCTACCATGCCGTCTAAACTGCCCGACTCTTCTATACGCTGACGACGTGAAGATATGGAGGGCGATAAAGTGTCCGGAGGACTCAGATAGACTGCAGGCAGATCTAAGGCTTCAGGAAGACTGAGCGGTGGCCAATGGCATGACTTTCGACCTGAAAAATTGAAAAGTGGTGAAATTACGCATCTTTAGACTGCAGAATGCAAGTTACACTCTGTGCGAAGAACGCTTGTCCTCCATAACTTTGGAGCATGACTTAGGTCTAGTTCTAACGGAAAAATGGACTCGAGCGTAAATTACACAGGCAATGTAGCGAGGGCATATGCGGTGGTGCACTTTACACGCAGACGGTTAGGTGCACTCACTCCTGAGCTCTTTCTAAGGTTGTATAAAACATACGTCAGACCACACCTTGAAGTGCATAATATCGTTGCACCCCCACTGCATAGAAGAGACGCCAACCTTTTCGAAAGATTCTAAAGAGGGCTGACAAATGGAATGGTTGGTCTCCAGAATAAAAAATATGATGAAAGTCTAAAGAAATTAGGCCTAATCACAATTAGCTACCGTCGGTTTAGGGGGATGTGATTACTGCCAACAAGATAACAAATGACCAGAATCACCCAAACAAAGGTGTTCTGCCATTGAGTAGGTATAGGCTCCCTCGTGCAAATCCTAGGAGGATAGCTCACCAGAGGGCAAGGATTAGGGTGAAATCCCATCTCTTTTCACTGCTGGTTTGCTGTCCCTGGAATTCCTTACCGGCATATGTAGCTGTGGCACCGTCAGTGGTCACCTTCAAGCGAAGGCTGGACAGCCATGCAGCGACACACGGACTGCGTCCAAATGGCCTATCCGTTTAAAATCCCATACACCATTCAGTGTAGATAACCAAATTCATCGTTTTACTTCTTTATACTCTATCCCGTCTTACTCTCGTGACAACTCCAACTACTACACTTACACTTATTATTATTACTGATATTTTTTACATATATATATATTTATATGCCTATGTACATATATCAACTTCAAATTCAGTTGGCTGTCTGTTTTTACATTTTCCATATTTATTTTTCTGCCTTTTAGTCTGAATAACCTATACTTATTATATCTGTTGTTATTATTATTATCTCTTTGCTTATTACGACGATACCGGAGGACTAACTCGTGAAAGGATCAACTTCATTCACAGTAGTAACAGTCATAACACACCGCATGCTACAAACAACATATAATTAGTCCCAGCACTACTCCTTTAGAAGTCAAGCAAAGCTACGACAGTTGAGTGGCGGGACGAGCTACGCAGAAGTTTACTAAAGATCAGGAACCTATAACTCACAATCAAGAGGCGAGCACAAACAAATCAAGTTGGTTTATACTCGCTCATAAAAGCGATATTGGATATTGGATAACCCCATATGGTTCACTCAAAAATATGCAAACACGCATTCGGAAAAAGAGGAATACTTTCTGAAAAGGTTGAAATAAATTTAAACAGTTGTATTAAACCTGTATATTCTAAATTCATAATTAAACCAGATAAGTGATTATAAGTGACAAATATTTTCAAAATAGTCCATAAAGATTCGAAATTGAAGAGGAAAATAAAAGCTGTACATGAATTAAGGGATGTTAACATTGAGGATTGCGATAATAGCATATTATTCAGCGCTAAGCCACTTCTTTTTAACACACCAGTTGGACTGTATTATCTTAACGAATTCATCTTCGGCAAACTAATGTCCCTGGTTATCAACTGAATCAGCAAACACTTAGAAAACAACCGATAAAGTGAAAGTAGATATCTGCCACATGTTATACATTAAAATCCTGTGGAGTGTTATTTGATGTATGTATCCAATAAAATGCTATACATGAACCTTAAATTCTAAATGTGACATAGCTGGGGATGTCCTTAAAAGAGGTTTCTTACAGTTCCTGACAAAGACATTAGCTGCAGTATCGTTGAGAATGGTGTTTCCTTGCTGACCATTACTGTTCAATAACCTGAATGAAAAGATCTCATAGTCAAGCAATTCCATTAGTATTTATAAATTCACCTGTTCCTGTGGAGCTAAATACATACGTTGTTCGACGTGAATTTCATCCAAAAGAGTGGAAGAACACTATCGTGCGTGGTTATGAACAGGTGGAAGTGGGTAGCGCTTCATCAAGAAAAAATGAATAGTTAGATTAAGTAGTGCTAGACTGTAAGGAAAGTAGGTGAACTATTGTAAAAGATTATATTGGTAAAATCAATCGGCACCCATTTATTTTGGAACTATTCGATCAAATCTTGATCACAGTTCATATGAAGTAGATAAACTATGCTTTAATGAATATGCAATAAAACTGAGGATTAATAAAAAAGAGGTCAAAACATATATATATATATATATATGGGGTGGTAGTATAATCAGCTGGTCTGGACCTAAATGTTCAAGACAAAGATAATGGCTGTACGAACCGCTTCATAACGCTTCATGTTTGAGTACCGTTATAATTAAGAATATTTTATCGCATTTCATATTGTTGTTTTTAGAAAGACCATGTATATATATAAACGATTGTGCAGTTTGATAGAAAATTTGTGCCTGTCACAAGTCCGACAGGGCGAAACCAGATAACAGCTCAATTTATACAACATATACGTATATACAGATAATACACCTAGTATCGTGATCCATGCCTCGACGTACTACCTTTGATGAACTTCAGGACTTACAGCAGTACGCCTGCAATCCCTCTCAGGTTGACGATTCTAATTTGGAAAGTCATCGTAGAGTCCACTCACTGACCCCCTACCATTATCTCTATCTTTAACTCTCAGTGGTGCCACGCCCATGACATCGAATCGTGGAATATAGATAACTACCAAGCATACGACATATCTGACCAACCAAGCGACGATGCAGATTGACTTACATCAAGAATAATAACATTCAAATGGTAGGTCGAAACCTGGAACCATTTTATTTGTGCAAGTCAGTTTAACAATCACCTTTAATTCTAAGATACTTCTGCACTCATTTGGCTCATCGTCACTCGACTCACCACTGACTTTCATCCATTCGAACAGACAGATACTGGCATAATCTTGGCCCAAGACACGTGTGTTCATGGATGGGCATTTCACTGTTGATGACGGCGACGACGACGATGACTAAGTGAATCAAGTCGGGGAAGTTTTTGGGGCAGCACTTGTTGTTGTTCGATCTGTAAAAGATTGTTTAATCGTAGGATTACCACCACTACTACCTTTCATGATTATCTCCAGTTAAGGATTAACGTCTGTTGATAAATGGGCTGTACGGGGATAACTTAAATCGGTTATCTCAATAACCTGAATGACAAGGTCCCATAGTCAAGCAACTCTATGCGTCTTGTATCCATATTTTCTACAGCAGCACCAACTTCTGATTCTACTTCACGTTCAACTTGTACAGACCCTTTGTTTAACTCAGTAATAGTAGGTATTCTATTCGTCTCATCATGATCAGCTGAGGACAAATGTTCATCATCATGATCAAAAATACCCAGTTTTTCGTTGAATGTAGGATCGAGTTCATGATTTTCAACCTCTTTAATAATAGTAATAGGTGACTTCGACATTTCTCTGGCAGACATTTCTATGAAGCCACTGCAGTCACCTATTTGGTGAGTATCACCACAAATGATACAGCACTTTGTGTTCTCATCACAATGGGTTTCCATTTATTCAAAATCTTCTCAGTTTCAGCGTTAGAATGCAAAATACTCGGAAAACTGTACGTCGTCTGGTTAGCGCTGTCTGTAGCTAGTCTCAAAGTGTCATGGAATCCCAGCTCCAAACCTTTCTCCTCTTTACGAGCACCAACCGTTATGCACTTCCTTTGTAATTGTGTGTGCAGTCTTTTGGCAGTTATTTCGAGAACGGAAATCGAACTCAATTCATCCATACAGTCGAAAGAAGTTAAGATATTTCTGTACGTTATTAAACTATCCAAGAACTCAGTAAGTTCTTTGGAGTTATCATTCAGATGAGTACCATCATCCTTGAAAGATTCGAATACACCTCTCGAGATTATAAATAGCTTCCCAAATCTTTGTCGTAATATACGCGTCGCTTCGGCGTATCCTTCCTTCGGGGGCAAGAACCTACAGAATTGTATTGCCCTTTCAGCGGTATCACTGCAACACCTCAGTAGGCATATCAACTTCATATCATCACTAAGTTCAAAATACTTAGCATAATTTCAATCTCCTTCAAAAATGAAGATAGTCTGCCTGATTTTCATCAAAACACTGCAGCTCAAACTTCAGGCATTTACTCTCCTTGGGTGCAGCTATATGATTATTAGTCTTATCAGAAATAATGTCAAACAACTTGTCACAAACATGAAGCATATCATCGTTACTTGCTTTTTTGTTCGCGTCACGTCCTTTCTTTTGTCCACGCATTAGTGAACGTCACCAAAAACCGAATTTGTGTTCCAATAATATCTGCCCAATGACATAGAGAACCAGTATTTATATCCACTTCATAAGGAGAGAACAACTTCCAAAAGAGATCTATCGGGAACAGCGAGAGGAGAATATCAGAAGCTGTCTTTATCTGGCTTACTACAGGTTAGGCGAGATTTAAGTGTGCATCTGTTGGGAATCGAACCTATATCACGTGAGTGATAAGCGAGCATTCTACCATTAAATCACTGACCAGTAGTCAAGAGATAATGTACTCGACTGGTTTGCATGTATGAAATATTTCGAACTACTCAGGAAAATTACTGTGTTCTTTGATATCATTGTTTCATACAGTTGATCGGGAACCAGCCATCTCTGTAGAAAGATGACCTGAATTAATTTTTAGCCGTTTTAAGGGACATGTATCAATAGTTTATCTTTCGGCTTTCATATCAAAAATAAAAAACATGCATTACGTGGAACATGAAATACTTGTTAAAATCATTTTTATTCTGTTATTACTGTTATGAGATTTTTACATGACTTGTTATGACTTGTTTTTATTTATTTGCATGAATGGCATTTCGTTTTCAATGTGTTCTCATAAAATGAAGGGAAAATTAATCATCCTGATATTTTCCCATTTCCTTACCGTCCATATCTGAAATTAAAAATATAGAAAAATATAAAACAGGTAATGTAAAATACTGTAGGGTTATGAGGGTAAAACTGTCTGGTAAAACCTTTCAACTGGTAGACTACTATTTATGTGAGATAAAAAAAATTCGGTAGCGGTAGAATTAGAAAATAACCGCCTCCGGAAAACCTGTCTAGTGTCCTTCTAGGTGTGCTATAAGATCCAATTGCTCACCAAGTAGTCATATAATTGATAGCATGTGTTGGGTGCAACTTTATTTACTAACATTGCAACCAAATAACTATAGCATAAACTTCGATATTCAGACAACTGACTATTTTTCGAAGTGTTCACCTTGCATGGTATTTAAAATTGCGAAGTAAGCTCAGCGATTCATTTGTCTAGACTGGAAAACACTAGATAAGTGGAAGCATCTTGTTCTAAAGTTCATTTAAAATACATACAAAAAAGATGGGTGGTTCACAATTCAGTATACCAACAACTGAAATAATCGAAAATTCAATTGATAAACTAGCACCTCCTGAATAGTTTATCTTTATCATTGCTCACTAGTCTAGAAAGGAGCACTTTACTTTTCGAAATCATTATTATTATTTATTGTTTCCTTTAATTCCAAGAGGAACATAGGGCTTCCGCCGTGCGTCTTCATTGCGTTCGGTTCTCTGCTAGAGTCTTCACCTGGCTCCAAGTCACCCTTGCACTGATGACCAACTCGCCACTTCCCTTTCGGGTCCCACTTGAGGGCTTGTCTAGTGATATCACTTGATGGTTTCCTCAGAGTATGGTCAATCCATCTCCATTTCTTCCTGCCTATTTGTTTCACAGTTTGTTCCTGGTTGGTTCGCTCCCAGAGATCCCTGTTGCTGATCTTTTCTGGCCGGCCATCTGATCTTGAGTGAAGCATTGAGCGAAGACAACTGTTAATGAAGGTCTGTAGTTTATTTGAGAATCATTTTATGACGCGCCAAGTCTCTGATCCGTATCGTAGCACTGACTTCACATTGGACTTGAAAATCCGGATCTTATTTTTGATGCTGAGTGCTGTTGACATTCACACAGACTTGAGAGTAGTGAAAGCTTGTCTTGCTTTTCCGATTCTTGCATTGATATCCTCGTCAGTTCCGCCTGTAGTTGAAACGATGCTTCCCAGGTAGGCAAAAGAGGTTGTTTCTTTCAGGTTCCTCCCATTTATGCTGACTGTTGTCAGTTGTTGTTGTTGTTGCTGGTGGTGGTGTTGCCCAGGAATTTTCATCACCTCTGTTTTATCTATGTTCACCTGAAGTCCTATCTTTGATGCTTCTTCTGCTAACTTGTTGCTTCTCGCTTGCATATCTTCCAGTTTGTGGGAAATCAGACATATATCATCGGCGAAGTCCAGATCCTCCAAGTTTTTTGTGTGAGTCCATTTTATGCCTGTTTCCTCATTGCCCACTGCTTGTCGCATTATCCAGTCTACCGTAATCAGGAAAATCATTGGCAATAGTAGGCAGCCAGCTTGTCTTACTCCTGTCCTCACTTCGAAGGATTCCGTAATTTTCCCGTTGTGGATAACTTGGCATGCAGCATTGTCGTACAGCTGTTGGATGAGATGAATAATTAGTAAAAACCAGCTATAAATGATTATGGAACACTGAAGGATTTCATCTATTTTGTATTATTCACCTATTTACTTAAGCCGCTCCGATGTCATAAGCAAGATGAGAAAACATTTTGTTGGCTCCCGATGGGGTCCAGGAGGTGCATCAGTGAGCATACGTTCATTCCAGTAAAGTTTTTTCCCTATGCAGACTAAAATATACGACTTTCAGTTTTTCGTCAACATTGAAAATGCTAATTAAAAAATCATGGTAAATTATAACCAACATAATACCTTTAATGACAAAACTTTGGAGTATAAATAAACATTTTTTTATTTGAAGGATCTTGGAGAGTAGCAACTTCATTATAAATATCATAGTAGTCTGTAGTCTGTTTACTGTGAACGTAAAAAGTAACTGAAAAACGTGGACAATAAGTGTACTGTTTTGAAAATAATCTGCTTATAAACTTAAGTATGCTTTTCTTTTGACCATCGTTGTATCTTACCTACAAGAATAGGACTAAAAGTAACATTCAAATTTTCATCCTAACGCTGCTTAAACTATTTATGTCGTACAACATGTCTTCATTAGTGGGCATATTATATCTCATTCTAAAACGATTTATCAAACATCAAATGACAGGATTAACAAGGAATGAATATTCATAAGACCAATACTCACCTTACTCTTTGACTAAGGTTATCCCATTCTCTTAAAACTTGCATAAATCGACGTAAGTTTTTAGGGGATAAAAATATTAAGCGTTGAAATATATCAGAAGTTTGATCTGGATCGTTCAACTGTTCTTCAGTGATATTCGCATCTTCAATCATTTGTCTGAGTTCATCATCGTCGACGTCTTTTAACCAGTGTTTCTGTAGCATGCCAGCAGATTTGCTTGTACTGACCGTATTGACAAAATTATTTGAAAATATACACCAAAAAATGAGGCTGAGCAGATTTATACTCATCTGATATGTTCGAGTGTATCTTGACCTAAAGAAAAAGTTAAATATGTTTTCTGATGATGAAAATAGTACAGGAATAAAATTTCAGTTATTGGAAGATGAAATAATGATGTTACAGAAAGTGCTCATAATTTGAGGTTAAAATATCTTAACGGATACTTGCTGATTGAACTTCAGTTTTCATCCTCACAGCCTTGCACGAATACTTAATTTTCATTTTCGGTGAGTATTAGGCGGAAATTGAAAAGTAAAGTCTTTTTGTCCAGAAAAATACAATGAATGTAGGCTGAAATACTCAGAATTTTGTCGACAATTTATTCAGGAAGAAAAATTACTCTTTTTCCTTCATGCAACTGACTTCCATGAGTACTCATAAATTCCAATCAAGGTCCTACGCAAATGATTATGATAATTGGTTGAAAGCTACTTTGGTAAACACACAGTGAAAGTTCAAGGTGTCTGAAAAGAAGACAACAATCTCAAGTTCATTAGTAGTGTACTCAGACTGATTCAGCTGAGAAGGTCAGTTAGCCTAGGACCCCCGGGACCTACCTAGTCTGTTTTCTCAATACCGTTTATTTTTCCATTCAGCTTGTGTGTTGTGTCATGAAGATTCCAGGATTCATAATGATACTGATGTGAAATTTCTGTGTTTTGACGCTTTTTACACTTACTGACAGAGTGCAGCTTCAGTAGTGTAGAGGCTTATCGTTCATCAGAAATGTAAACTAAATTACAAGTTATCATAGAATAAAATGACTTATTAGATGACTCATTTGACAGTCTGCATGCTCCTACTACAGGAAATTAATTTATAAGAGTTAATTTTCAGGGATCTGATTTGTTTCAGGTCTGATCACCGACTGATGTCAGTCAAGGAACCATTGAAAACCAGAGAGTACTTGGTAGTTGTTTCGTCCTAGTCTGACACTCTTCATCAGCACGCACATGGGGGGTTCGAAATGGTAGGATTTGGGAGTCATAGGTCATTAGATTTAAGTCCTAGCGGTCTGTGTGCTCTCCTTGAGATAATAAGATACTGGGTTCAAACCTCTGAGGGTGTATGATGCTAAAGAGTTCTGAACTAGGACGAAACAGCTGTCCAGTACTCCATGGTTTTCAGTAGTTCTGTAACTGACACTGATCCGTGATCAGACCTGAAATAAAATTATTTCACTTAATAGGTGAATCAGCTTCATGTAACATTTCACTGCATTTTTCCCTGGAAATGCGCGTCGCGGGTGTGGGTCGTTGGGTGAATAGTTTTGATGGTTGAATAAATTTTTGTCGGACAACTCGTTACCGCTTCTTTTTTAAATAGTGATCATTTTGTAAATGAAGCGTAAGCTTTTGTTAAGTGACCTCTTCAGTATCTTACTTTCATACGCTAAATATTTTAGTATGCATTTTCCCATTTTATTATTATCATTACTATTCATTCCTAGCTTTCCGAACGAAGTATGCGGCTTTAATAGTCCATCTCTATGGCCCCTGATTCTCCGCGGTCAGTTTAAACTTGCTTTCGGACTACTCACAGGCTCTTATTTCCTCTTCACTTGAACGCCTTCCTATCAGGTCTAAATCCGCGCCCAACTTGTTGTGTCCCATTCATGTTCTACTCGAGGGTATGACTGGTCTGTAATGTCACTTGAAGCTTTCCTCGGAATATGTTCAGGCCGCCGAAATTTCTTTCTACACATATGTTGGGGAGTATGTTTTAATCTGGTGTGCTTTCAGAGTTTCTTGTTGTTTATCCTTTCTAACCTTTCATATGATCTTCAGTATGGAGTGAAGAGAGCTTTGAAATCTGCATCCATGCTGCGTGTAGTTTGAAAGATGCAGTCCAGTTCAGTTACATGCAAGAAGTACCTTTTTTTCAAAAAGTTCAATATGAATTATTTCAGTAAAATTAGTTTACAAAACCGGGTGTCGAAAGTGACTTTTGAGAAAAATACGATTTTGATCACTATAAACGTTTTAAATGCTATCAGTTGGGTTAATAAATGAGCCCATTGTGATATTCCGCCTATCTACTAGATAATTTTTATGCAATCCTACTGCTGTCTTACATTTATAATCGATTCGCGATCATATGAAAAGAATGTCATTTATTTTATTATGATTTCTATACATAGCTCAGACAAAGTCATACAAGGATTCTAAATACAAAATATAGTCTCCCACTTATATATACCTTTCACTAACATGTTGGCCAAGCTGTCTAGTAGTACGCCCAACTTAACTGTCACTGCAAATGCAGCTGAATTGATAAATGCGCATAGATGTGGCAAAACTATCTAGCTTAGTATTATGTCGATGATACGTCTATCTTAGCTAATAGCAATGTAAATATAAACGAATTGTTTTTGAAATTAAACAATGTCCACCCTGAGCTTACTTTTACGTGTGAAGGGGAGCAGGATAGTAAACTACATTTACTGGATATCTTGGTAGTTAGGTGAGAAGATAGGTCACTTGGGAGAAGCGTGCATAGAAAAAGCACATTCACAGGGCATTACACACACTTCCTTAGTTACGTGCCCATTAAATATGAAAGAAATGTTGTTAAATGTCTTACGGGTAGAACAAGAAAGATATGTACGGATGACCTCTTACAAAAGGGATTTGAATATATTCAAGATTCCTTGATAGAGATGGGCTATCCAAGTAGTTTCATGAAGAGTTTCATGAAGAAACATGAAAATTTCAGAGAGAAAACCTGAGACTGCGAATGCACATAAAAAACCTCTATAAATTAAGTCACAATTTAATGGTGACTTATCAAATGAGATTTTATTCCAGAGACTTTCCAGGATTGTACGGAGAACGTTTTAACGCAGCGTACCTATTTTTATCATTCTCTAGCTAACAAATGATTGGGACGCAAACGAAGTATAAGGCAGATAGTTTTGCCACATCTATGTGCATTTATCAATTCAGCTGCATTTGCAGTGACAGTTATGTTGGGCGTACTACTAGACAGCTTAGCCAATGTGTTAGTGAACATCTCCCATCGTGGTTTGACAAAGGATAGACAAAAATAATTTGTAGCTCAATTTCGTCCCATTCAGTTGATAAGGGTCACGTAGTGGAGAAAACGAGAGCTTTCAAAGTAATTCATCGAATCCCAGAGAATCTTTCCAATAGACTTCATATTCGTCTACTGCACACAGCTGAGGCGATTGGCATTCGAACTATTAAACCTAAAATACAAAATGTAATTTCTAGTTCTTTTTCTAAAAAGGTTCGAATCAGTTCGCCAAACAAATAATTTATTCCATTATCGCTGGGATTTATTCGCATATAACATAACACTAAGTCTTAGGTGGATTAGAAACATCTCAGCTCAAATAAATAGTGAATATTTTATGCTTATCTTGATCAGGTTTCAAATATTATCTCTTTTTATCAGTATTATAGCTACTGAAATAGGAAGAAGCCTTTCTGTTTTGGATACAACAGCCATAAAGTTTTGAAGATGAGTAAAGCAACGCCAGTCAAATACCTAATCTTGTGACATATTATTACTGTCGACAAACATACGTAAAATGAATTTCTATTCCCTTATTTGTTACAATTTTGTAGGAACAAAAGGGTAAGTGAAATGACGACATCATCAAAAGGAATAAAAATGCAAAATGTGTGGGATGATAGAGAGAAAAAACAACGCACACACTAATGAAATAAGTAATTATTATTTTTTAATAACTTCAACAAATTCGTTGCTTAGCAATAGGGGATCAACTTCATCATCTTGTGTTCTGCTCAGTTTGATGTTTCATTAATAAAATTCTAGACTGATTTCTCTTATTTACTTATTTATATGTATTTGGAGGTCTACGCATCCAGTTTTGATATAAATGCTACAAATGACATTTTGTATTTGAAATGTTACAGTAAGAATTTATTTAATTCAACATGAGTAGTAAGGTTAATATCAAATTTATTCCGTCAGGATGTAAGGCAGATTTGACCACTGAGTATGATAGCAAAGAGGTTTTTAATATTTATCCATCTGAAATAATAGTGTAGGTTGGTTTGCTTTCAAAAGCGATTTCTTTGACGGCTTTCTTTACCAGTTGATAATATTCTACATTGACAACAGGCTTGAATGTTTTCAAAACTCCAAATGATTGTCAACAAACTAGCTAATAGGAAAGGGTAATGTGTTCATTGTCGGCAAATGATTAAATTAGAGGAATACATGTGTGTGGGTATTTTATTGGTAGAATGTTTGCCAACTTTGCTGACGGTTTAGGTTAAACTCCTGGCTGCTGCACTCTGAAACCTCACCTAACCAGCAGTAAGACTGGAAAGGAGTGGAGATTGTGTGTATATGAGAAGCTAGCGACCACTACAGTACTGATATTTAAAAGCTTAGGGCCTTATGTTCCACTCGGAACACAAGGGTTGGAAAAAACAGCATGAAATATATTCTTAAAGAGGTATAAGTATCGTAAACTAGAGAACACGTATTAATTAATAATATTTATAAAGTCATATGCAGTGTGTCATCAGTAAAGTCATTTAGTTATATGCGATTAACTACAAGTTACATGTATTTTTCAGCAGTATGTTGTATAAATAAAAATTAATAATGTTAATGATCACTTTATTCCAAACAGTAATAATTATGCGGAATGGGGCTTTCAGAATATGTATATATATCGTAACAATTTAGCTTCTTTTATAAATATTTATATCCATTGCCGAAGCCTCTGCTATACAAAGCAAATGCACCTGTGCCCCTTTCGGCAAACTTTCGGGGACTTTGTGAAGAATATGAAACGATGAGTCAGATGCTGCATGGTCACTACCTACAATATGTTGCAATATCGATGAATTATTACCTCTACGTTCTCCTTTGCTCAGCCGAACTGGCAGATGCTCTCAAACGCGGCGGGATATGTTTCTCAACGAACGTCCTATGTACCTAGCTCGACAAGGGCAGGTGAACATATAGATACATATAGAATTAGACAGTCGAGGTAACATTTCCTTGACATTAAGGACGGTTAGAGCAGGTTATTCGTAAAGTGTCAGCAAAGAACGTTTTTCCCAATGATCTCGTCAGACGATTTTTAAGTATTTCACTCTCAGTATCACCCGTAATTTATAAGTTTAGGTGCAACACTTTTTAGCTACCCCATCAGTCTCTGTATTTCTTCCACGTTCTTTTCTATTGGCCTGTATGAAGCGTAGTGGATACCCACTCTCTATGAAGGTTTCTCTGAGTTGTTTGAGTTCATTATCAACACTATCTTTACTTCAAATTCTTCACAACTGTGTCTGAGAGAGAACGGATTATGTTCCTTTTTCTGTCTATGGGGACAAAACCACATAAATTGATCAGCTGTCCCGTACACGTCGATTTTCTGTGTACAAATGTTTTCAAAGACCCGTCAGCTCTTCTTGTGAGTAGCACCTCAAGGAAAGATATTTTTCCTACAGTTTCTTTTTCTAAGGTGAACTGGATAGCAAGATGTCTATCATTGAATACTTTTAGGATGTCATGCAAGTTGCAGTTCTCGTCACATTTAATGAACGTGTCATCCACGTTTCTTTTATAGAAGCTAAGCCCCTTTGTAGTAGGTGTGAGAGAACTGCTCTCCATACTAGCCAAAATGAAATCTGCTAACAACAGACCAAGTGGCTAGCCCATAGCTAACCTATCTTTCTATCTATAGATTTCATAACAACTTTGTTATCCTTCTTTATTCCGTGTTCCAATTTTGTTTTTGTTTTATTTCATTTTACTTTATGTTATCATATTCTAACATTTTATCTAGTCTACTACTTTAACAGCATTTCACTATGTTCCTATGTTCCCATCATATTATATTCACATTTCCAAATGTACTTTATTTTCCGATCATCAATTTCAGGCATGTTTATTGAACTTTAGGTTGACCTCCATTTATTTGGTTATTCATCCATCATCAATTGTGACTCATAATCCTATGCACCAATATTATTATTATAGCACTTTAGTATTTCCACTCACTTTTAGACTTTAACACACACATATATCCAAGAAAAATGGTTGTTAATATGTACATACATAAAATTTAAAATAGTAATAATAGTATTAATAATGAAACCACTATAAACAGAATGACTGTGGAAACAACCAATTGTGAATAGATAATAACAAGGATAATGCTTGTGATAGTAGCCTTTGCTTCTACTCTGCATATTAGTTACTGATTTAGAAAGTTTATAAGTTCCTATCTGACATCCGACTCTTCACACAAGGCTCATACTAAATATAATATCGTAAATTTTTTATATTTATATGTGCAAGTGTAAATCCTCATGAATTTTCTTCTGGTTTTACCCGAAGAGATACAGGGAGAAAGTTGAGAATAAAGAGGATGTCCGGTGGAATCAGACAAGATAACTTCAGCCAAATGCCTGAAAGAACTGAAGTGCCTACTGACAATAATATCAGTTAGTTGAGTCAAAGACTCACCAGTAACCATACATACAGCCTTCAGTGTTTTACGTAATATGACATAGTCTTTTTTGAGAAGTTCAGGAAGGAATAAGGACGAACAATAAAAGAAGAATAGACGGAATACATGAATTAATAAACTGTAATGGAAGAGGCTGAATTATGCCACAAGAAAGTCACAACTTCTTTTTGCAATACATCAAACGGAAAATTTTCTCATAAATCAACAGGACATGAGAAAACCCAAAGAGGTTCGAAGAGAAACTGATGCCGAGATAAGAGGGATTCGATTCACTGCCTATCACAGTGTCGTCAATATTACAGGAGCCACGGGAACGAATCAGTCCGCACAAGTCTTTTTCACCATTGAAACTAAAATCAGTAATATAACATTTAGATGGATTCAGTTTAAGACCATTTAAGTGATAACATCTGTTAACTTCAGATAAGCAACTATTCATAAAAGAACAATCCGAAGAAGGAACTACTGTGACAGAAGCTGCTAGATCATCGGCATATTCATTGAAGTTAGCTTTGGAAGAATATGGAAGGTCATGCAGAAAGAAGAAAAAAAGGAATGAAGAGAGTACGGCACCTTGAGGCACACCGGTTTCCCTTAGCAAAGAAGTGGAGCGCTTTCATTAAAAATACCATGTTGTCTTCAGCCCAAAAAATAGGAAGACAATCACCTCGTGACCAAGGAATCAGTGTTTACTGAAATCAGTTTAGTTATTAAAAGTGCCCTATGAATAGGGTCAAAGGCAGCAGTGTAGTTTAAAAAGGAGGCTCAAACAAACTTTGCGCCTTTATTAAAACTTTAAAAAATATTGTAATGGAGTACAACGACAGTATCTAAAGTGTTTCTGTTGCATTTGTAAGTAAACTGCTTTGGGTCAGTAAAAGATTTCAAAGAAGGTTTAAGAACTTGCAAGAGAAGTTCCTCCATAGTATTCAAATATGGAGACTTGGTGGCGATTGGCCTAAAATTTATACTTGATTCAGAAAAGGTTTCTATTACCTGCACCACCTTTATTTCTTTCCAGATAACAAGTTCTATATCCCTTTGAAATAATGCATTAAAGATTTGCGTAAGAGGATAATCCAATATATCAGCACACTTGTGAAGGAAAATGCTTGGTACACCATCTGGGCCTAGGCTGTGTGATCAATTTAGGCTTTTGAAACATTACAATACGCCCTTTTCATAAAAACCAAAGAAATTATCATTTATGTAAATAGAAACACCAGGCCCAGTCATATTAGCTTGTTGCATTATTAAAGATTGTTGTAAGGCATTTACATTAAAATAATCATCAACTGAAATTTTCATTTTGCCTGTAAGTTGATTAAAAATTTTCATATGTTAGAAGCATTCTTATATGTTAGAACTTTTACATTAGATATCCCATTTAGTCTTTATATTTTAGACTTTATCAAAGAGTTTATTTTTTGAACACCAGCATTGACATGTGATTTTTACAGAGTCTCTTGCTTTTTTCTAAACTCTTTTAGTTGTGGAGAAAATATCCTATCGAGTCTCGTAAAAAGTGTTTCTGCGTGACAGTAAATGTCCAAACAGAACTTGAAATAGCACGTGATATTAGAGATAGTAACTTTTGACATTTCCTCAAAGAATAACCTCAGTCAGTATCATGCAACATGCATCTTAGTGCAACAAGATCGTCATATGAAAAGGATCAATCTTGGATTTTCTTTGTTAGGTGAACATAAGCCCTTCTGTGTAAATTGCCATACACTTTTGGCAAAATACGAATAATGCATAGTCAGAGTTCAGAGATGGAGCTCTCCTTCGCACTTCGTATACGCCATAATCTTTTATGAAAACCACATCTAGGGTTTCATCCAAACAAGTATTGAATTTGACAAGGTTCTCACGACCAAGTCATATGAGAAAGCTGTGATCGCCAGAATTAAAGACCCCGGAGACTATAGACAAGAAATTTCCAAACGTAGGAGCAGCAAATTCAGTATACTTGTCTGCGAAGGTAGATATATCAGAGGAACTGCATTTTGGAGTCATATAAACATTTGTTATGTGTATATAGGAATATTTACTTAGGAATACTTACTAGTTTTTGTTATATCTGAAGGGGATAATTTTGATCTTGATTGAGTGTAGTTAGATGAACCGTAAAGGTGTTTCAAAAGTTTAATTTCTTCACATGTATTTAACCAGAAGGTTGCGTACACCACTGAAAAGTGTTGTTAAGGTGGTAAACTACTGAGATCATATACTGGTTAACTGTAAAATACAACATTTATGTTTTTTCTAGCACACTAAATTTCTGAGATCTTCCACTTAAAACACTACTGTTATGAAAGAACTATTGAATAAGTCTTAATGTCTGTTTGAAGTCGTTTCATTAAAAACATAAACCAATAGTGAATGATGTTATTAGGTTAATTTCTGGTTTCTTAACACAGTGCGATATCTTATGAGTCATCAGCGAATCTTAGCAAAAAAACATCAGTACTGTTAGTTTCCGTACGAAAGTCCACATTTACGCGCACACAGTATTAACTGTATGTCGCTGGTTGTGAAAATATTGAAAAGAAACAGATAAACACATCTATTCGACGAAATATAAAAACGTTTTAGGGCGAAGAATGTATTATCGGCTTCAAGAGCTGGGGGAAGAGTTGAAAAATCAAAATTTGTAGCTCAAGTGGATGATTTTGACTTGGTTGTATTCTATGAGCTGGGTGTTTTAAATGATTAAAACCGAAAATACTAGAGAATTTTTGGAATTTGAATAGGCAATTAACTGACATATGAATATAGAAAAGATTTTGAATGGACACTAGTAACTAGTTTGATGTGTCTAGTCCTTTGTTTGGTGCAAACTGAATTCTATCAGTCAGGTTTGCAATATGGCCACCATCCTAGGTAGCTCGCCATCACGGTGCACATTGATTTGATGATATTAGATGGTTGGAGGAAATTGGGAGGAAGCCTTGGACCTAGGTTTCGTGCTAGTTGGCACTTACCAGTCAGCAAGGAGTATCTGCTACCTTGAAAGAACTTATATCCCTTCTGAGATTCATCACCCAGTGCTGCAGTCAGAGACGTTACCACTGAACTATTCGGGCTCTCGATTGACCTCGTGTAGTACTGTAGTGGATACTTTGATTGGACACTGTCTGATATCGTCAAACTGATGTACACCGTGATGGTTTGCTACCTAGAGTGGTGGCCACATTGCAAACCTGACTGATAGAATTCAGTCTTTACCAAAGAAAAGACTAGATACATCACACTAGTTACTAGTGTCAAATCAAAATATCCACTACAGTTCAACGGGAGGTCTATCGCGAGTCCGAACAGCTCAGTGGTAACGTCTTTGGCTCTAGTACTGGGTGACGAACCTCAGAAGGGACATGATTTCCTTCGAGGTTGCAGAAACGCCTTGCTGACTGGTGAGTGCCAACTAGCACGAAACCTAGGTCCAAGGCTTTCTGCCGATTGCCTCTAACCATCTAACAGAAAAGATTTACCAATCCATGACGAGGAAATCTCACGCACATAAAGTTAAACTTCAAGTCAAGGAATTATTCATTACTGATACAAGTAGACCAGATGGCGTGAAAACACATAAAAGATCAAACAAGTTCAAGGTTATCGGGAGAGATGACTGATAAACTCGTGGAGAAATTTAAAAGTTCATTTCAAATTGAAATATGCGCTGAAGATGTTGCCTAGTAAGGCAGTAGAAGCTCCTCAAGCAAACCATCCAGCAAACAGAACACAGCTACTCCAAGTGATGCAATTTTTTGTCAAGTTCCGTGTTAGAAATTCAGTCATTCAATTAAAGGAAACTTAAGAGCCCCCTTAAGAAAGTCTTAAACTGGATATTTTCAACTTTGTTAAGTATTATAGATGAAAAAATGAAGTTGATTTGCGTGTGAGCACTAATTTTAATACTTTATTCTAATAAAACATCTTTTTATTTTAAAAAATCAACACTTTAGGCTTACTCGATCACAGTTATGCATGACTCTTGTAACATGCAACAAAAATGACACATAAATGAAAAACGTACTCCATTAAAAATGATTCAGTGTTTACAAAAGATAAATTATACCTAACCGACCTATTAATGGCTAACCTCAATCCATTTAGCCGTTTATATTTGTTAATTCAGCCGAAATGAATATTCACTACGATAAATAAAAACAAACAAACAAAAAAGGAATAAAGAACACAACATTAGTGCATCACTTATCGCATAGCTTGATTTTTAAGGTAGAGAAATAACACATAGTGTAAATGGAAAATAGTTGTTTATAAAAAATAATTAAATTTCCTGCCTTATTTTCCATTCAGAAAGTTTATTATAATAATTTCGGCAAATAATAGTTAAAAATCACGTCATTTGACCATCGACTGATGTCAGTTAGAGGACCACTGAGAACTAGGGAGTACTGGACAGCTGTTTCACCCTGGTTTAAAACTCTTCAACAGCACGCACCTCGCAGGGTTTGAACCCAGAGTCTTTCAGTTACATGTCAAGCTCGCAGACCATTCGGTCACTGTGAACGGAATCCAGAGACCCATAAATTCCAGCTTCTACCAACCGGCCATTTTAGTGCGACTAGGAGCCAATGTCTTTGACGGAAATTTGTCCTCCCGCCAAACTTAGTGGACCCAACTTTACACGACTTCTCATTAGAACTTCAAGCGACTTATTCCAGCAGCTAGTCAGTAGTGAGCATTAGATTAGTTTTCAAAGGTTAGTTTGTTAGCGGCAATTTTGAAACAAATCAAATTCCTACAAACTAGTTCTTGAAAGTCAAGTCGTTTCCATCTTTTAATGGGTTTTTTCAAGTGTTGGTTGGCAGAGTCTTGATTGGTTACAGGATCTTATCATGAGCTGACGTCGATTAGAGAACCACTGAAAAACCTGGGAGTACTAGACATCCGTCTCTTCCTGGTTTGGGACTCTTCATCAGCAAACACGCAATATGAAGTGATGGTATACTCTGGCTAGAATTGACCGGAAAGAGCTTCTTCCTTGAACTAGTTCTTGTTTTGTTTAACATTATCTCTTGGATAAGGATTATATATGAATACAATTTTATTGTCTATGAACAGCTTGAATACTTTCAAACAACAGTTTTGGAGGTCATCGTTTTGCAGAAGGTGAAGAGTTTTAAGAACTACAAAATTAATGAGTAAAAATTTCACTGGTAATATTTGATGCAAATTAGGAACATAGAATGTTCTGTCTTCATTTCGTTTCAGTAAATATACTTAATTCAGTACGTTATACGATTTTAATATATAGCTGTACAGTTCTTGTGAGTGACTGATTGTGTGGGCAAACAGTCTCTCTTATTTCTTCATTCTGTGCGTGTCTACCTACATGTCACGTAATTAAAAGATCATTCATAATAACAGCAAATCACTTGCTGGAGGCTTAAAAACACTCTGAATGCCTACTCATGGGAGAATAGAATAAAGTTTCGCATCAGTGCAAATCAGTGCTGTTAAGTGACCTGTATTAAGTGTATTGTTAAATAATGTTAACGAACACTGATCACAGCAGTCAAGCGTAGGAGAATAGGAATCAAAGATTTATTTTTTTAAAGTCATGTAGGAGTGAAATTATTCATTTAGTCAGTGTGAAAGCATTATGCTCAATTATCCATCAGGTTGGTTATAAAGCGATAACTCTCTGATGTTTAACCTTGTTCCCCTTTCGCCTAAGTAGAACACAAGTTATCAGAAGTATAAATCAAGAGCTATATGAAAAAAACAAACATTTGGATGATCACGTTTTTCCTGACTCTTATATGACGCAATTATTTGCCTACATATATAAAAATCTTTTTTCTAACACTCATTTATTTATCTGTGAGAAATAATAACGTCTGTTTAGTTTGTATGCATAATTTGTTTGGAACAAAGTGTCAAGATAAAGACACTTTTTTTTCTGAACAAATATATAACAAACTACAGATGTAATAGCATCAAACAGATCCACTTTCACTATAATATACAATCAAAATTAATAGTTTTTATTATAGTTTTAATATACTTTAGTTCACTAGAGAAAAAAAGTGTTGAACAATAAGTAAAAGTGATCCTGAGATATATATGTGAATTTTATCCAGAAATTTCTTGAGTTGTCAGCAACATTATCATTCTTAAACTTTAGGTGAATGAATGCAGGCTTTTTATTTATTTGGGTGCTTTTTACGCTTCCAATTTCAGTTGTTTCAAACTTTTAGATAAGTCTATGTGGACGGATGGATGTCTGTTATTTCATACGCATTGTCCGGATCTCCTGGAGCAGTATCAGTCAAAGGTTGATGGACACCATTTCTGTGTTATATATAACGTATACATATTTATAAATTTACGTCTAGATCCCAAGGCGGACTGGCCGAAAGAAGAGCTAGAGGGGCTACTCACAGATTTTCTGAACACATATCGAAAAGTATGCAATTAGTGGAAACTAAATCTTTGAGCATTGCAGTCACTCATCAAATCTTTTACACAAGACACCAGGTAGGCACTTTGATTTCATTCAGAATAATAAACAAACAATCAAGCTCAAATCCCTTGAAATTCGTAGAGTTTATCTCTATAACTCATGACTTATATATTCAAAAAGAGGCCATAGTAAGTCTCTCCTTTGCTTGATAATTTGAGTCTTCGTCCTTAGTTAGTTATCAAATGTCTTATTAAATATAAATGTCGATCTTTTCCCACTCTTGCCTAGCTAGTCACATCATCGCTTATAATAAACTGCGCTTTATGTGTCTGATAACTTAGTAAATGGGCTTTAGTTATGGTATTTGTCTGCGTACTTCCTTTTGTTTATTTTCAATTCTCTAATCAATCACCTAAGCTTATTAATTATGCCGATCAATATCTTTTCGTTACTATTGTTTTTTTCCTGACTGTATCACACATATAATTACATCGTCTCATCACACTTTAGTAGGTTAACATTTGGATTCATCTGTATATCATGATCATGCTTATTGATTCCTCCGCTAATATTTCTTTCATTTACCGTATTTAGGTTTCAAGTGGTTTACAAGATACCAGCGAAATGGAAACAGATAATTTCTGTTGATTTCTGCATACTGTTAATGCCTTTTCTCAAATTCATCAAAAATGAATTCATGTTAGAAATTTACTTTTCATCCTAACTTTATTTTTACTGTCAAATTCGAAATGAAATTGTTTTATGAATTTATAAGTTTTGATAAGACGCGTAAACGGGTCACGTAATTATAAAAAGATCACAAGAATGTGGTGATAATTTAAAATTATGTTAACTTAGATTTCATTACTAACTTATGATGGAGAAATAGTCATAAGGTGCCTCTCAGTTTTTACCGACTCTCTAACTGATGCCAGTCCGTGATGCGATCTACAGCAAAGAAGGTCTTTACAAATCTTGCTCTTCGAAAAAGGTTCCAACTGAAATCTACAATTTAGTTCGTGGTGAAAATCCACCATAGTTTCATTAATGAACCCAAAATATTCAGATCGCAATATATAATCCGCTTAATATAGTAAATGGCTATCAAGCAAGCAAGCGCTACTGATTGACGTAAGCAGTGTTCCCGACTGGTATATTGCATTATCAAATTATTTTTGCTTTTTTGATTGCTATTTATCGTGTTAGGTGAAGAGCATATTGTGAACTGAATGCTTTGGTTTCTCAAATGAAAATGTGATGAGCTCTCACTTCTAACTCTATATTTTGATAATGATGAATTTTATTCCATGTATTACCAGTTTGTCCAGTCACCTAGTCAGAACTAGGCTGTTTTGAACTGAAGTCAGTCATTTTGGGTACAACAATGATCAGCTCTGTTCAGAATGAGAAAAATCACTGTTCAGTGTGTGGAATAATTCTTTCTAGCTAGCAAGAGTTTCCGACAGATATGACTGGCTTCTAAACACTGGTACCAACCACTAGTATATGCTATCACGTAATTTGTAAGTTGATCAAGCACCCGGAACTTTAGGTGAACCTATTATTATTATCGTTTCCTTTAATTCCTAGAGGAACATAGGGCTTCAGCCCTGTGTCTCTTCTTTTCAGAAGACTTTATGCACCTACGTCTAAGTATAAAAATTCCACTATACCATATTTGGCACGTACTTTATGTGATGAAAATAGTGTCAGAAATGAACTAACTAAACTTCTTAGTACCACTAAATAGACCATTTCCTTCAACCTTAAAGCATCATACTTTATTGTTATCGTATTTCTTATATTTAAAATCCTCTCAATTTTTTCGTTTTGTTTATTTTATTTTTCATAAGTGTGGACATAATTTTAAGCTGTATTATGACTGTTAACTTTGTATTTCACCTCACTATACCATATCAACAGAACATTAGACCCAATTATCCATAACATGCTCAAGTTTCCAAACTGAATCGACAATACCGTTTGAAACAAACTCACTGTTATTATTATTTATTATTATTATATCTAATAATTATGTCGTAAATGTGGACAAATTGCTCCGATTAATTTTTGTTTTAATTTTTAATTTTATATACATTTTGAGTAAATCAGATGCAATATTGTGACAAATACTGAGAATTCCATTCTGTATTATAAGTACTGTTTTTGGAATAAAGTAAATTATTATTATTATTGAAATGCTAAGGAATTGTTACGCTAGGTTTAACATATATTTGTAACTTTCAAAACACGATAAAATTCGTGTTAGTAAATATCAGGAAAATAGTGAGATTAACAAAAAACATGTAAATATCGAATCTAAAATAACATACTGATGCAAACAGACATAGATGAAGCAAATAATCCTCTACGTAATATGATGTTGCTCATAGAACTACAGTTTCCTCTGAATGGTGAAACAGTCAGATAATTTTAAACACATGTTTCACTTTGTAAAGCCTACTTTCATCTCCTACACCTAACATTTCAGCATAAGTAACTTATTTCCACGTGGAACCGGTGTTGTTAGTTGTTGCACCTGCAAATTATACTAGACAAGAGAGTTCCACTCAACTTATTAATGACCGTCCATTTTAGATGTTTAAGACGTTTACTTAAATCGAAAGTAACGCCAATTGTGTCAGTCATGATTTCTTTCTCATTTTTATCTCACGAAAATACTTGACTTTCCTTAACAAATTTTTTCATTTCATTTTAGACGTCATCTTGAGTTATATTTAACAAGCAAGCTTTAGTTACTATATTGGTTCTAGAATTTAAGATTTAATGGGATTATTTTTCCAGTGCTGTCATACTTTACTGGAACATTATTCATTTGAGTGTTGCAATAAATACAACTCCTCGATTGTATAGTGGTGAGTATCTCCGCCTGTCACGTGGAAGGCCCTGGTTCGATCCCCAACCGATGCACTCCTTTACCTCGCTGAGCCAGAAATAATGCTGGTGAAGAGGAAAGGTTGGGTATGAGGCTTGCAACCTCATCCTGTAAAATAAACACTGCTACCGAAACTTTAAGCCACTAGCTTGAAGCCCTATGTTCCACTGGGGAACGTGAAGGAAAAAATCCTAAAAAAATAAACACAACACATAACTTCATATGTGGAGTAATGACACACATGTAAATTCTCAGTAATATATCTGTGGGGGCTGAGGCGTTGTGTTGTTACCTTATGACTCCATTCGTAAGTTAATATTTCACACTGATGGGGAAATATTTATTTGCCGGATGACGTTTTGAACACAACATATTGTTCGGAACTATCGTTTCGAAGTTGTGTGGTTATACCTAATATGACCGTGAACAATAAATTTTGTTCGAAACATCACTGTGTGATATGTCTTATAAACAAATTAATATGGAATTACATAGTACCACAGAGGCCAAGTCTTATGAATATATTATTAAGATTCTATATTCTGAAATGCGAAAATACTTCAAAATATAACTTAATTTACATTATTTGTAAACTACAGAGAACTTGGTCTAAGTTTTCTGCATATTCTTGTCATAAAATGCATTCATAATCTTCTATAAAATACTGAGTAGTTATGTCACTTCAACTATTTTCACATCATCAGATTAACATTTTTGTAACAACTTGTAAATTTCGTGTAGTAACTCCGAAATCAAAGTATCACTATCGGCTGGATTATCGGAGATGAACAGTTAATATTTAGCTCTGCGCTAATACACTTTCTAGATACTTCGAATAAAGTTAATGTGAATAATGCATTTCTTACTTCTTTGTGTCACAGAAGCTCTTGCCATATTGCATCGAAAAGCTGGAGCTATGTGTTCAAAATAAACTTATCAAACCTCTACATTTACCATGCACCTAGTTAGGTGTGACATCTTAGTTTTAGTTTTTTTGTCATTCCCTTCATGTTCTTCACCTTCAGCCCTAGAGCCTATCACTTCAATTTGTTTCCATGCTCATTCCCTTCACACCTGTATTCGTTATAAAAGCTACTTTCTACTGCTGTGTATTTTTGTTCCTACGTCCCTCGTAATCTATATCAACAGCTTCCAACTCCCATTATTATTATTATATATTATATTATTATTATTATCATCACCTTCAGTCACCTTAGTTATTATGTGAAATTAAATAACAATTTTACCTATATGAACTGATGTGTGTCAATAAAATTGTACAGCTTTTGAGAATGAAATCACCAAAAAGATATCTTTGCTGAACTTCTCGTTCTTCTCTCTCTAATAAATATATTAGAGTAGAGCCACGAATACCAATCACACTGAGAAGTGAATATTTCTTCGTCCAATTTGTTTTGTTTGAGTGTCTAAATTGTGACCTTTTTATTTATACTTAATTGAATCTGAAATTGGGAGACTAAAGATTTGCAATTGACACAGTTTCTTTTGAGGTTCAGAATTACTTACGACTGATGGTGTGAATGATTTCCACTTATCAAGGTGATGTGGAACACTTTTAAAGAATTAGCAAACCAAAACAATTTTTAAATCTTTAAATTCTGTTAATTTCTTTTCATCTGTGTAAAATGTGTAATTAATGAACCATGAGATTACAAGTTGTAGTGTGTGTGAATAATAAGTTTCTGGATGAATAATATCTCAAGGAGGCTGTTTTATTGTTCCCGAGAAGCAACCATTTAATTTTTTTGGGCCGTTTAGAAAATAGGTTGTCGTAATAGTGAATGAGGTTTATTACTCTAGTTTTCGTTTTTTAGTAGCAATGTTAGACTACCTTTTTTTCAACAAAATACAGACACTAGTCAGTCTGTAAGGTAGGAAACGAGTAACAATTTATCATGCAGTTTCATACAAAGCTTTTGCAACATCAGAATATGACAGAAAACAATTTCCAACGAAATCTTGCTACATTTACTTCTCAAGTAGTATTTCGCAGGGATTAAATTGATTTCATGATTGATTACGAACCTGTAAGTCCCTGTATCTAAATATTCAAGTAGCTTACATTGTAACCTAAACATACTGGGTACAATCCCTGGTCGTCTCATGGACTTGTGCTACTGGAGAGTTTCGATCAAGGAAGAATAAACTGTCCAGTACTCCCTGGTTTCCAATGGTTCTCTTACTGAAGTCATTCATTCTGTATTCAGTTTAGAAAATCTCAAAAACTGAACGAAATTAACCGATTTCATATCCTGGAATTTCGCCTACATATATCTGCGCTAGCGAATTGAAACTATTTTGATTTTCATATTATTCGGTTGACTAGTCATCCTTTTCTCAAAATCTCATTGAATTTAGCTTAAGTTATTAGGCACATTTTATTAAACGAGACAGGTTTTATTGCAGGAGTCGCAGGGATAAAAAAAAAGAATTGTAGTTGTATGGATAAGCATGAATACCCGAAAGCATTCTGGAAAAATCTGAGACGAAACCATATATCCCCCAATTCACGCACGCTCAGAAGACACACCCAGAATCACATTTATGCCGTTCGATCCAGATTAGCTGAACTGGAACAAAACGTCTCAATGAGCTCCCACGTTCTTTATGATTTAACTGTTGATGAACGGGCGTCATTCGAACACTACGCCAATACAGTCTCAGAGAAGAGGAAGGAAAATATCATCATGAAACTTAAACGAAGCCTAAAATCAGTCACCAAGGAAACAGCTTTCCCATCTTGTCCCGAGAAATATGTATTCAATTTTTCTGATGTCTCACTTTCACCGATTCAAATGCAACTGTTGTCGCTCGGACCAAAATTTTGTGATGCATCATCAAAAGTAAATGAATTGAACACCAAAGTACAATTCGAGAATTTGATTAGTCAGACGAATGATCTAGTCCCAATTTCATGTGAAAGTGCAGAACACTTCAAATCAACTGTTTTGAATTGCTGCCTCGACTACATCAACAAAAAACCTAGACTTCGCAATATGCTTTCACTTGTAGTTACATTACTGAAATAACAAACACTCATCCCCAACTTCTGAAATGACAATTTTAGTCTGTTGCGCCAACAGTTTTTCTGTACTGCCTCCAAATGTTTACTTTTTAGTACACTTTTTGATTGTTATCATAAATTTCCTACTTTCTCATTACTGACACTACGCAATTTATAAACAAATGGCATTAGGTGACGTAACTGTCTGAGATGATCTTGGATAGACGGATTCATAATGATGCACTACCGCTTCCGAATTACTAGTTGAGAGCATAAAAAGGCATAAAATAGAATAGAATAATAACAGAAATAATAGAATCAGATTGCTAAAATTTTGCAGTATTCGGGTTCAAATGTTTCATCATAAAAAATGCACTATTTGTATTAATACTGATCAACAATAAAAGAAAGAATATATATATATTTACGACATGCTTATTTTCTAAATGGTATGAAATTGATCATGACAGCCATTCATTTATAAATAGAAAATACTCCATAAAGCAGTCTATCACAAGCCGCTTTTCAATCATTTCAACCGTAGGCTGAAGTGTTAATGATCCATTTTGTATTGCCTTTGATCAACTTTATCTCTGTGCCGTTTTGCAGGAATGATTCAGCTTATAGTGGGCAGCTAAGATATGTGAAGTTACGCTATTAGCAACCTCCTTTACCTACCTAGGAAGCATCGTCTCAACTACAGGCGGAACTGATGAGGATAGTAAAGCATGGAGGATCGGGAAAGCAAGACAAGCTTTCGCTACTCTCAAGTCTGTGTGGAGGTCAACAGCACTCAGCATCAAAAATAAGATCCGGATCTTCAACTCCAATGTGAAGTCACTGCTACTATACGGATCAGAGAATTGGCCAGCGCGTCTTAAAGAGCATATCAAACAAACTACAGTCCTTCATTATCAGCTGCCTTCGCTCAATACTCAAGATCAGATGGCCAGAAAAGAACAGCAATAGTGAGGGATCTCTGGGAGCGAACCAACCAGGAACCGATTGTGAAACAAATAGGTAGGAAGAAATGGAGATGGATTGGCCATACCCTGAGGAAACCATCAAGTGACATCACTAGACAAGCCATTGCTCGAGTGGAACTCGAAAGGAAAGCGGCGAGTTGGTCGTCAGTGCAAGGGTGACTTGGAGGAGGTCATGTGAAGAGGAGATGAAAGCGTGTGGTCAGACTTGGGGCCAGGTGAAGACTCTAGCAGAGAACCGAACGCAGTGGAGACGCACGGCTGAATCCCTATGTTCCTCTAGGAATTAGAGGAAACAATAATAATACGCTATTATCAATACCTAAAATTAAGATTATTACAACCGCCTTGTGTGATATTGCTGGTTTTATCATTTAGTGTGACTGTTCTGACATGCTGTTATTAACCATGGTGTTCTATAAATAATCATAATAAAATAATTTAAATACTGCATCAATCCATAAATTAGAGTTATATGAGAAATTCGAAAGGCATGATATTCTTCTCATGTAGATTCTCTTAATTTTCATATGCATTTACCAACATTCTAAAGATATATTTAAAAATATAGTCAATTTCCTGTTTACTGTTTGAGCATTTCCAAAAGTTATTTTGCGTATTACAAGTATTTAGTTGATATTCCCAAAGTGAAGTACATTTACAGATATTCTCTAGTAGTGTTTGCTTGGGAAAAGTTGACAAAATTTTGAGATATACATTCAGTGTGGATCAGTGAAAAGCATTTATATTAGAAAGATATTCCCACTTGTTTCTCAGCCCTTCAATTCAATGAGTATTTATTTCACTCTAGACCGATGAGTCTCATAAAGTACCAAGCATTAGTTTACAAGCTGTGTTTGAAAAATGTTTTGTGATCATGAGAACATTATCATTATTATTACTACTTCCGGCAAAGGTAAACTTTAAGCATCAGTATTTACCAACGGACAAATGACCTTGAGCGCTTCAGCCACACGATAAGGACTATTTTTGCGTACAAAATACATGTACTGATGAAAATAATGAATTAAAAGGCATGGAACTGTGACACAGGATACCCTTCTGTGACGTGTGACAAATACATCTATTAGTTTTGGATTGTAGTATGAACAGAATAATTGAACCACACTCCAAGTATGTGACTATCTAACCCTAACGGTAGCCTCTATCTATCCTTAAGCTAACTCTAAAGTGGAAAGATCCCCAAACCAATCCTAATGTCACCCTCATTAAGTGAACCTGATTCTAACCTTTCCTTAGCCTAATCATTGACTTCATTTCTCCTAAACCTAACCTGAAACTTGTCAGATGCCCATTTAATAACATAACACGTCATTAAGCATATTTTATTCATGTCTACAGTATCATTTGCCAGGTTTCACTAATTTGTCCTCTGAGCGTCTCATGGTCACTGGTGAAGTCACACTTCATTTGGTTCTTACTGGTGCTTAACGTTCAACTTGCTCTTAACTCCTTGGATTCTGAGTGGAAGATACGCCTGCAACAGAACGTCGGCATTTCACCCCATCCCCTGCTGCATTCTCCAGCTGGCTGTATTATTACCCACAAGCTCCCATTTCCTCTTCACATTATCTCCACCATGTATCATCCTTGTACCCATGGTCAGGTCATCATTTCCCAGTGGGTTTCCACTAGAGAATTTGCCTTGCATGTGATGTCACTCAATGAGGAGGCAGTGATGACAACAAAACTCCCTAGTTTAAATACATATTTGCCGTTTTCTACAGATTAATTCATAAAAGTAAATATTTCAAGGTGGTTTTTCAGTCATGAATTTTCTCGATATATGAATGAGTTTGGAGTAGTCATCCGCGTGTTGACTAAATTGTTGAAAGATCTCTGCGAGTTTTGAAATATCTTTTTTTCTCTTCTTTTTTTCCATTACTTTTCATTCACTGCTACATGGTCTAATAATCAACAAGAAAAAATAATAGGCAGAATTCATGTAAACATGCATAAAGGAGTATTTCCTGTCAACTTGTCTGTCAAATAGAGTTTTTCTTCGAACAGTATGAATTAGTTATTAATGTGCATGGTATATAAATAAACATGCTTGAGAATACACCAAAAGTAATAAACTGCATGGAAAATATAAAGCTGATTTTTGTTCACTTATTAATTATTCATATTCGTCTATAAATTCCCCACAAAATAAAGTAGAAGCCCTTACCCTTTAGAAAGTACAAAAAAGAAAACAGACCGTAAATCTGTTTATTAAGATCAGTTTGTCTATAAATTCTTCTGTATTTGTCATAAAAGGAATTATCTGCATTAACAAAATGGCGTATAGTTTTATAGAACAATATGGGTGAAGTATTCTGATATATTCATTGACGAATGAAGGTATCATTAAAGTTTGGAGTGTGTCAGGACTAGGACCAGCAGCCTCAACACTGTCACTCTGGCTATCTGTCCTCTGAGCTGTAAGGCACCACTGCATACCATAGCATCATTTTGCTTTAACGACCACCTTTAATTCCAAGATATCACGTAAATAGATGAATTGAGTGAAAGCATTCAGTCTGCACCAAACAAAGGACTGGATGCATGACACTAGTTACTACCTAGTTTCCATTCAAAGTATTCATTACAGCCCTACAGGAGGTCAGTCGTGAACCCAAATAACTGAGTGGTAACATCTCTGGCTGCAGGACTGGGTGACCAGGGTTCAGATCACAGAAGGGGATTAGTTCCTTCAAGATTGAAAATACGCCTTACTGACGAGTGTCGACAAGCAAGAAACTTACATCTAAGTCTTCCTGGCGATCTTCTTCAATCATCTAATGACAACATTTCTGAATGTACCGTGATGGCGGACTACAAGCATGGTGGCCATATTGCAAACTTGACTTTTAGACTTCAGTCTGCACCAAAGAAAGGACTAGACACATCACACTAGTTACTGCTGAGTATTCAATCAAATGAATAGCAGCTTACATTCCGTTTGTCACTAAAATATTACTATTAGTTGGCTAAATATCCATAAACGAAATATGGTTTCTGTGTAGAGAAAGAGTTATTAAAAAGAGGGGAACTAAATTCACTAAATAAGGCTTATCACTTTGGTTGATAGCATCAGTTTGAATAACTTATGTCCTTTTGCAATTAATAGTGTTCTCTGAGCTGGTTGGTTTAGTTGCGGAGCTTTCGTTGTCCTTCTGGACAACAACATCAAATTCACAAGAGAAGAAGAACTAGATAACAAAGTCCCATTTTTAGATGTCTTAATCAGGAGAACAAACACAGGAGATTTAGAGACACAAGTTTATAGAAAATCAACACACACAGATCAAATACTCAACTATGCTAGCAATAATCCAGTTACTCACAAACAAAACTGTATGCAGATATTGTTTAAAAGAGTTCAAACACATTGTAGCACTCCAGAGTTGAAAAGACTGGAAGGAAAATACCCACTAACGGTATTCAAAAAGAATAGTTATCCACAAAATTTCATAAAAAAGTGTTTAAAGTCGAATCAAAACACCAACAAAGAACCATCATCAAAGACCACAAGAAAATTCATTCTACCATACATGAGAAATATCTCTGAAATAACAGCTGGAATACTGAAAACATTTGATATAGATATAGAACACAAGCCAGTCAAATCGCTTAATTCGATATTATGCAAACCGAAAGATCCAACAGAAAAAGGGGATAAAATTAATACCATTTGCAAAATAAATTGTATGAACTGCAACAAGCATTACATTGGCCAAAGTGGGCGTCCCCTTCGAATTAGAGTCCAAGAACACAAATCAGCTGTGAAAAGACACTATGTGTACTGTTTTGATTGGGATAATGTCAAAATCTTAGACAGAGGAAACACCAAAAGTGCCAGGGAATTCCTAGAAGCCTGGTACTCAAACGAAAATGCAATTGATAAACACTTTAATATAGACGAAATATACTAACTAATAAAAAGTAAATCAGGTGACCAGAAAGTTTAAAATCCAAGTCAACAGAAAATGGTCAATACATATGTAAAGATGGTTACTAGGAGACGAAATTATATCACTCGTGAAGAAATATAAATCATTTCACTTTATGCTAAATATTGCGCTGAAGATGCTGTCCAGAAGGACGATGAAAGCTCCGATACTAAACCAACCAGCTCAGGGAACACTATTAATTGCAAATCATCCACCTGAGCTACAAATCTCTATTATTCCAACTTATGTCCTTGGTTAAACCGTAATCATCATTTCAAGTAATCGACTGAGAGGGGACTGGTTTCACTTAAAACTTGTCTGTTATTGACGCAACATAAGGATGATTTGTGGTTAAATTTTTCCGTTTCATTAAAAATAGTCAGACAAACTTGTTACAATGAAACGAATAGTTTAGCGATGACAGCATAACGGCAGAATGTTAAAAACATCTTGAAGTGAATGAAGAAATAATCTGATGTTTAACACGGTGGTGTCAATCAGGGGCACTGAACAGTTGAAAAATATGTTCTACTTGTTTGATAGTGTCCTAAGTTATTAATATATGTGTAAAACTTTGGCACTGTGGTAGCAAGTAATTCCATATTAGTTTGTTAATTAGATGAATCACACAGTGAAACAGTATTATTCACTGGATGACGTTTCGGATACAATTTATTGTTGTTCGTAATCATATCACTTATAATCACGCGATTTCGGAACTTCAGTTTTATAGTCTTCTTTGATCCCTCTTATTTGTCGTAGGGGTAGTAGAATTTTCCAGATATCTGGCTGGACAGGTGTTGAATCCTTTCTATTATACGTATTTGCAGTTGATTTGACAAATAAAGCTTTCTGTTATCAATCTCTCCCTATACCCTGTGACATTAGATTTTAAAACTGTCACCTAACCCATCCTATTGTATGGTTGTGTAACTGCATGTAGTGCTATAGCTGAATTATTCTCTCGATATCTTATGCTATTCGGATAAACCAATCTAGATTATGCTAGGCTTTCATGTTCGGCTAGTCTGACTGCCCCTGTTCTACTAGTTTGACCTATGTATTTGACCTGAAAATCATTCCAGCAGGCAGGGTATTCGATAAACTAAATTGTTTTGTTTCAAAGGCTCCACATGATCCTTTAACCGACAAAGCTTGTTTCTAATTGAGTTTGTGGGTTTGAATGCCACTTTTATTCCTGCCTTGTTAAGAATTCTGCGTAAGTTTTCAGAGGTTCCCTCCTTGAATGAAATTACTACTCATGATTTAGATTCCTTATTGTTGGTGTTGTCTTGCGCATGTTTGACATGTATGTCGTCGTTAATATTACTATTATTATTATCATCACTATCACTACTATCATTATTCATTTTATTTTTGCATATGTCTACATACTTTCTGACTAATTTATCAGGGTAATTCTTAAGTTTCAAAGCTTCTCTTATATGCCTCATTTCCTGTCTTAGATTCTCCTTGGTATTACTTAGTTTTTGTGCTCTATTATTTAAACATTTCACCAATTCTATTTTCACAGATATAGGATGGGATGATCAGAAGTCCAAATATCTGTTTCAATGTGTAGGTTTCTTGCAAACACTAGTGTTTAACTTCCCGTCTTCTTTTCTTTTTACGCTACAATCTAACATTGGAAGTTCCCCTTCCTGACTTTTCAATTCATAAGTGAATTGAATTGCCTTCACCTTTGACTTAATGTGTTCAAAAAACCTGTCTATATCCTGAGTTCTAAGCACAGTGAATGTGTCATCTACATACCTCCGCCATACTTTTGAGGTGGGGCTGAAAGTTTCAATCGCTATCTTTTCCCACCTATCCATGAATATATCTGCCACAATCGGGGATATTGGTGACCCCATGACAACTCCTTCAGTTTGTTTGTATATTTTCCCCTGGAATTGTAATACTGTGCAAGTCAGGCATAGCTGCACTCCTAGCACTATGTTGTCAAGTGGCACTTTCGTCCTAAGTTCAAGTTCTTGGTCAGAAATGAGTTCGTTTTTGACTGCCTCTATAGTCATATTTCTTGGTATTTATTGGTTATTTTACTAAGTTATTAGAAACAATTTGACCTATTCAGGTGCTTCTGTATAATGGTTGAAATTCGGTATACTAGTCTGCTGTTAAATGATTTGTTATCTATTCTGATATGATTTTTTGTATTCCCTGAGTATGTGAGTTGTTTCAGTACTGGCATGATTTTCGTTTACGCGGTTTCACAAATGTTCTTTAAAAACATTTATGTTACGGGATTATAGCATATTTAATTCACACTCTTTAAGTGCTTGAACTATATAGTTAAGCAAACATGGATGATATAAGTGATGACAAGTATGAAAATTTCACTCTGTTAGAAAGTTTTGTCTTTGCCAATGCTATTCGACGTTTGATCTTCAGGAAGAAATTTTGGTTGGTATGTACTATATATGAATCCCAAACTAGGATGAAACAGCTATCCAGTACTCCCTAGACTTCAGTAGTTCTTTAACTGATATCCATCGGTGGTCAAGATTGAATTTAGTCAAAATTCTCGTCAAAACTATTCCACTCTTTTTTCACAAGATAATGGATTGCAAAACATGTTTTAAGTCAATAATGAATTATATCGAATGTGTTAGAGATTTTCCACTAAGGCCTTATGTTCCACTGGCAACATAAACAATGATTAATAATTATAATACTAGAGAGTAGAAGGGTGAACATTTGCCTGATAATAACAGTTCAATGGATTAGGTGTTTGTTTTCCTTCATTCAATAAAGCGTGTCACTAAGGCTAAATCTAAGGATTCTATTTTCAGATTATAGGGATAATAATGGTATTTGTACGAATAAAGATAACGTTCACAGTTTTATAGTGTTATCGATAACTACAACGGAAATACATCTTTTCTTAAAGGTCTTGATACTTTTCTGTGAATGGAAGTCTAATATATCTCAGTGTTCAGTGTAGTGAATATGTGCTATGGAGATTTCTGCAGAATTAAGGGCAACAGATTAGTCCCACATAAAAAGGATTGTTACTACAGAAAAAGATTTTTTTCCAAGGTAGAGAAAGTACTGTACAATGCAGATATTCACTCGCTTTTATATTTGCTACTCTTCCATATATATATATATATATATATATATATATAAAGTTCTGCGTTTCGATACTTTGTTCGACATCTTCATAGAACCTGAGACTAGGTTTGAAGTAGCACTTGTTACCGCATGTCTTACTTATTACTGTTTAGCGTACCACTTTCATCAGCAGCTGTTTTCTCTCCATAATGAAAATCACATGACCAGAAAGGATTAGCATCAAGAAACTCTGGCAGACGTTGAGCCAACCAAAAACCTATCATACAGAAGGAAATGACAATGGACTGTACACACACTAAGGAGGTCTGTTGAATGATATCACGCACCTAGCAGAACTTTTATTGGAATCCTAAAGGGAAAGAATGAGTTGGACATGGGCCTGAGGGTAAATGGATGGAGGATATCAGATGAGAAAGAAACGAAAGCCAATGGGTGGCTAAAATAGACTACAGAAAAACACAGAAAGGAGTGGTACTGTTCCACTTGGGACCCAAGGCAATAATAATAAATGATAATAGTAGTGAGATAAAAAACATTACTATACATCGAAGAAATATTCTACAGTGATAAGATACATAACAATCTCATAATGACTTACATAATGTTTTCACCTTCGAAAGCAATATATTTTTATGTCTTTGTTAATTCAGATATTGTCAGAAGTGATAAGAATAATTGAAGTAATCTATAGCGTACTGTTCTCCTTCTCTCCCTCTCTATGTATATATATATATACTTGCGGCTTTCAAATAAGTTTACAACAAAAGTTGGCGTATTTGTCAAAATATATATTATTAATATGTTTATATTAGATAGATTACAAAATATATATCTTTCTTTCTATCGGTTATATGCTATGCTGAATGCTGTAGAATAAATAAATACATACATGTCGGGATTTTTGTTTTGTTTTTAATATTATTTTTGTGTGTGTTCATTGAAGAAAAAAAGAACTAGTTAGTTTTGGCTAACTTTAACTGTCTCCTTATGAATATATACATATATATTTCTTCTTATGTTTCATCATTATCATTGTTGTTGTTGTTGTTGCTGTTAGGGTTGTCATTGTAATATGACTGTGTTTTTTTCTGTTTTTTTCCTTCTTGCATTACCTGACATCATAAAATCATTTTGATTGGATGTTGTTAGGTCTAATTATTTATACTATTCCTTTTTACTTTTCCATCTCCTCCTCCTGCTACCTGTAATTTCTTACCTACTCTTGTGTTGTTGTTTTTTTTGTTGCTTTCGTATTGTAGGTGGAAACAAAAGAGTAGAGATATGCAAGAAAAAAGAACAAGTGTAATAATACAAAATAAAAGGCTTAAGTTTACTTTTATGATAATAATATTAATCATAATAATAATGATAACGGTTATTCAGTACTTAAGGGAGGCGTAAGAAAAACATGTTTTACTGCAGAAAAAAAGGTTAAATGAAACGTGTCTCTGGTACTGCATATTTCAATTTTTCTGTAAACACCTGTTTTAATTGGCACGATATACTATTGAATGATTGGTGTGAGAAGTTGTAGTATATCACTAAAGTTAACTAGTAGTGCTTGCTAGTTAGAACACTGGACAGCAGTTTCGCACTTTAACGTGGTATCCAACTGCATATATCAGTCAGTTAGCAGTATATATGCGTCATGTATTTATGTATGATTTCTTCATTGTCATCTGTAGTAGCGAAAAGATTCCACGTAATGGGAACTGATTAATTTCGGTCTCCGAAGGAAAGTGTGAAGATGTTCCACCTCGAAGTGAGTAGATTGTAGCTGATGATGTGATCTTTTTTATTCCTTCACGTTCACATTGGAACATGAGGCTTCAAGCTAGAGGCAAGTCTCATGCCTAACCTTTCCTCTTTACCAGCTTTATTACTGACTTAACGAGGTAGAAGAGTGCGTCGGCCGGGGATCGAACTCCTGGCCTTATTTGTATTGTCGGCAAGCGTCCTAACCACTACGCCACTGACGCACAGATGACGTAATCGGGAATTGGGAATTTCGTTTAGCGTGTTTTTATTATCAATAAAATTCTCGGAGACAAAAGAGAGAATGGTATTTAGGAGAAAAAACTATGTATAATGATACATTTATAATGTATTCAGGTTCTTCATATACGTACGCTGAACAGAGTGTTAAGGAATATATTATTATTGTTCCCTTGGGTTCCTAGTGGAACATAGGGCTTCAACTGCACGTCTCCACTTGCTTCAGTCTTCTGCTGTTCTTTTCACTTGCGTCCATGTTATTCCATACTGTTTCATCTCCTCCTCACACGATCTCCTCCATGTCACCCTTGGACGTCCCACTCGCCGCTTCCCTTTCGGGTTCCACTCGAGCACTGGCCTGACGCGCGATGTCACTCAACGGCCTCCTCAGCGAGTGTCCAATCCATCTCCACTTCCTCCTGCATATTTGTTGGGCGATTGCTTCCTGTTTCGTTTGTTCCCATAGCTTCTTGTTTGTGATTCTTTCTGGCCATCTAATCTCCAGTATGGAGCGAAGACAGTTGTTGATAAAGGTCTGCAACCTGTTGAAAATATTCTTGGTGACCCGCCAAGTTTCTGATCCGTAAAGCAAAATTGACTTGACGTTTGTATTGAAAATCCGAATTTTGTTGTTGATGGTGAGTGACGAAGATTTCCAGATTAGTTTCAGGTTGATGAATGTGTTTCTCGCCTTCCCGATTCTTGATTTGACATCCTCGTCCGTTCCTCCTGTGGTTGAGACAATGCTCCCTAGATAAGTGAATGAAGTAACCTCTTTCAAATCCTTCCCGTTGATGGTGATTGGCACTGGATGTTGCTGATGCTGTTGTTGTTGTTGGTTGGTTATTTTCATAACCTCCGTCTTGTCTATGTTCACCTGGAGTTCTGTCTTTGCTGCTTCTTCGACCAGTTTGTCGGTTTTTGCTTGTAAGTCTTCGATTTTGTGTGACATCAAACATAAATCATCCATGCGCGAAATCCAGGTCTTCTAGGTTCTTCACGTCGGTCCAGGATATCCCTGTCTTCTCGTTTCCCACTGTCTGACGCATAATCCAGTCCACAACAATTAGGAATATCATTGGTGATAATAAGCACCCTTGTCTGACTCCTGTGTTTACTCCAAAAGCTTCGCTGAGTTTTCCGTTGTGGATCACTTGACATGTGCCGTTGTCGTACAGCTGTTGAATAAGGTTGATGAATATTTGTGGTACGCCGTAGTACTCGAGTAGTTTCCAAATTACTTCGCGGTCAACGCTGTCGAAGGCCTTCTCAAAGTCTATGAAGTTGAGGTAGAATAATTGTTTGGAAAATCTCTCTTGAACGATTTAATCACAAAATTTATACTTATTTGGACGTTTCAACTACCTGTGTAATTATTATCCGTTTTTATCTCAAACTGTAAATCATTGTTCTGAAATTAGCATATCATTTGTCGACTTTATCCCTATTATTTGTCTTTGTCCCTGCTTAATCTTTGATTTTAATGCTCCTCTTTGTGGTTGTGCAATATATTCATAATGCATTGTCTTACGATAGGATTTGTTCTGAGTGAACCGAGATCATTTTGACCTCGGACTGTCTGCGAGAACCGTCAGTGTGTGATTTCTGTGGACAGAGTTTTTGATTCCACCTTTTTCGGAATATTTCACTTGATTCTAATTGCTTGTTTTTGTATTTAGAAAATTATCTTGCCTGTATATCTGCTTAACGGCATTGTTGAGAACCACAGAGATTTAACAAAGAAGAGATATCTTTTCGCTGTATTTGGAGTGCTTTGTCACTCAAGGTAGTACAGTAGGATGGAGAGATCAATTTGTTGAGTTCAGACCACAATGAGTAGGTTCGGGTTGTGACATGGTGTAAGATCTGTATACCCTTTTTTAACCATAATCAGTAGCGAATACACAATCGAATCCATTGGCATTTCTTTCTGCATATTTTCCGGGCGACATTTTCTTAGATGGTTCATTGTCTGCCAGAGTTACTTTTGACTTCTGGTTTCTGGCTAGCCATCTGAACTTCATTATTGAAAGGAGGCAGCTATATGCAAATGTCTGCAGTAGCTTGTTGGAAATGCTTTTCATCACCTGATATTGGCTTTGAAGAACTAGATTTTGTTCTTTATGCTGAATACAGCAAATTTTAACACTGAATTCTAGGTGATGAAGGTCTATCGTACTTTTCAGATCCTGCCCTTGACATTTTCATTTATGCTGCCTTTAGTTGACATGATAACTGGTTAAGTGAAGGAGGTGGTCTCCCTCAAATTTCAGCTACTGATGGTGTCAAATGTTAAACAAAGGCAGTTAGGTGGATGTAAGCAGTTGGCAAAAGACCCCTAGATATAGGTTTTGTACTCCATATCAGAGTTCATCACTAAGTTTTACGTGAAGTTTCAGAATGAATGATTTTCCCGAAGATTCAACAGTGTTTCCCCCGATGCTGCAGTCAAAGACGCTACCACTGAGCTTCCTGACCTTATGTTTAACCACACGTAATTCTGTACTAGATACATTGATGAGCTACTGGGAAGTAGTCAGTATCATTTGTCTAGTCGTTATTGCCGTCAAATAATTATTTGAAAGTCAGTGTTTTCCGTATTCCAAAGAACACCAAGCAAAAAATACTCCAAGTTTGGTAAACAATTGAGTGAAATATAAATCTATGGGTAACAAGCATCTCAAATCACTGAAATTTGGCCTTTTTTCAATTCAAAATTACACAATGGAATGTTCAGCACTCCAATGAGTCAAATATATAAACTTTTAAAGTGGTAAAACGAATGAATTTCTATTAGTGGTCAATTGGCTGCTAAAAATTTGAAATAAGTTGGCATATCTAGCCTGAATAGTATGTTTCTGATAATATAAAGACCAACAGTTGATTGTGAGTAAAATTCATATACAGTGAAACACTGAAAAGCGACAAATGTTTAAATAAATTGTTGAAAACACTTTACTCGGATGTCATTTAAAGTCCTTAAGCCTACAAGAGTAATAAATTCAAAGGAACATTAGAAACAATAACCAATGAATCAAGTATTTCGTGATTTTTATTGATTCGAGCAGCTAAGATCTAGAAACGATAGTTTTGACGCATTATAAAACATTTGTTTAGCGTTCATCTATCCTTGTTCGCAATCAAACTACTTTATTGTTATTAAATCTATCTTATGATATTTTTTAAAAATTTTCAGCTTCATTCTTGCCAATATCAATCTGGAATCACCCAATCTCTACTTTCACAATTTGTCAACTCTTGTATCTTACCTATTCTACTTTACTGCTTTACTTTACCGCTACTGAAAAAAGGACTATACCATACTGAGAAGGATGTTGAAGGTAGTTAGTAGGACTAGTGGTGTAAAACTCAGTCAGCTCGTCACTACATAAGTTGAAAGGCATCTGAATACATGCGAAAAATGGTCTAAAACCATACTCTCCGACCCCAAACACCCCCTCTATTCCCAACTCTCGCCTTGTATCTCATCAAGTAGAACAAGAAATCAGTATAAAATAATCTATGCTCGTACAACCAATTACAGGAACTCAACGATACCATACTTGGCCCGTGTTCTAAGCGACAGAGACAATGTTAAGCGTGAAACCTATGACGCTTTGTTATTAATTTTAGGCTCTTTTATTTCTCTCTTATTCTGTATTGTATAGTGAACTCCTTCTTAAACATACTTAGCTACCTGAATTATTAACATTGGCTTACTTTTGTACTTTACTCTATTCCTTCTTTTGTGTATCCATTGGTTCCGACTATATTAGCACTAAGAGTAGTACAAAATTGTCCTGTCATTAACCATCATGTAATCATTTGTTTTGTGGTTGTTTTTTCTTATTTTTTATTTTTCTTCGGCAATATTAAACTGACAATCATTGGTTGTGAACGCCATTGTCACCACCTTAAAAATTTTGTACTATGCAGGATTACTCACACTGCTACTACAAACACCGCATTAGACCTGATAAAAAACAACAACACTGAAATGTTATTTTATGATTGTTTAGGGTTGTTCCAATCAAATTAACTGATCAACTTGGCGATAAACTTTCTTCAATATCATTTCATAACTTCTTGTATGACTATAGCTTTACTGTCACCATGCATAATCATATCATTGCTTCCACTACCCAATACTGAGATATTATTATATGATGTTTATTTTCCTTCCTACTTCTTGATATCTTTGCTTTTTTTTAAAATAATTATTTTGTGTTTTTCCTCTTTTTTTGCTGTTGGTGTCTTTATATTTATTGTTTTAAAATACTCCTTTTAAATGTTTGATAAAATTAGATGCAAATATTGTAGATATGTGCTGAAAATTTCACACTGTACCACTAGTACTGTTTCTGGAATAAAGCAAATTATTATTAATAAAATATTTCACCCTATCCATAATATACCAAGAGGTTAACTCCATCAGATTTCTGCTCAGTAAAATAAAAAAATGGAGAGTCCGTGGCACAGTGGCAGAATGCTTGGAGACCATGCATATGGTCCGAAGTTTTATCCCCGGCAACCGACGCACTCCTTTACCTCGCTGAACCAGTAGTAAGACTGGTAAAGAGGGAAGGTTTGGCATGACGTTAGCAACTCCATCCCGTAAAAGATAAACACCAGTTCTACAGAAACTTCAAGCTTCTAGCTCCACTGGGAATGTAAAGGTAGAAAAAAATTTAAAAAGCATGGTCAAAATTTTTCACTTAGCTATTCAACACAGGAGGGTACCGTCAGTCAAGTGAGGCCTTAACTATTACGCAAGTGAATTTTCGTAAACTTTTTCGCATTTTGGGATTCGAATAACGCAGAAACTGCGGTTCATGCAGAATTTGAATTTTAGTAGCTTCAGAAAAGAAGCTTACCATTATCACTTTATTCTGTCTGTAGTAGTGGAAAAGTTTGAGCTGTCTAACAAATGTTTCAGCATTAAAGCGATCAATTAAGGTAGCAACATGTTCAGGAAACGTTTAGCATGATTATTTGCTCTGCTAGGATGAATTTTAGTTAGACGCTCCTTGTTTGCCATACTATTTTGTCCACTTTAACTTCCTGAAGTTTCGCAAGGATATCTGTATCCGATTATCGAATTTTGTCCAAACAAAATGACTCTGTTGAGAAGTGTTTTCACTTGTGTATTATGCAGAAATATCATGGGGTTAAAAAACTTTTTGGTTATGTTTCTCCTTCACAATAGAACTTTACCTCAGTTATTCTTTAAAATTATTAAATTTTCCTACGTCAGAAGTGTACTACTTTCATTTAAAATAGTCTAATTCTGCGTCGACAGTTTTGGCTATTGGATGTGTGTTGCTGAAATGTCAAAGGATTCTACTTTCGGTGAGTAAACCAATTTTCATATTCTTGTTTAAACTACCCAGTATTTAGTGGCGCCTAGTAATACCGCTTATCCTCTCACAAATGGTGAAACTACCTGCTCAAATTGTGCATGCATGCAAGATGCTACTTTATAACAGCAGCAGGCAAGATACAGAAGCCAAGGTATATTTTCAGTTGATAAAACCGCCATTTGTATATTTACTGGGTTTGTGATTTTGGTTTACATTAAGTGACATAAAATAGAATGTTCAAATACATTTAGTATCCTGTTGCTAATGCAGTACTGAACTGCGGGAGTATGTGAGAATAATATTCCGTTGAAATACCTTGTCTGTATCACACCACCGCAACTCTAAACATTGCTTCATATTTTCCTCATCATTTCAGTGAATATAACTCTTGGAACTCCTCATGTTTAGGTTTCTCCTAATTGAAGTTGAAACGTCCATTTTTATGTCACTTTTAAGTTTTTTCTGAAATAAAGTCACATATATGTCTGTACGTTTAAAAAGAAAAATATAACTGATGGAAATAAGAAGTTTATTATTTACAAGTCAGATTGAGACGGTATAAACAGTAAGTTGCTGTTTCGATCCTTTTTTAGTAAGTTCATCAATGGTTTAGTCTAACTGATTTAACTGACAGGGCTTGAATTAAGCAAAGGTAATCTGTAATGGCAACCATCTAATGGTTCATTGTAACATTTCATCTTTTTCATATCTTGGTCTTGATCAAATTGCCAACGCATAAATATGACCTTCTTTTTCTTAATAAAAGTTTTTTTCCTAATGGTCACTGGCCAGTTTTTGTGTTTTGATATTTACGTGGCTCAGTGAAGCGTAAGGTACCACGGACGAATAGGCCTATTTAGCATACCCGTTGAGTTGTTAATTGAGGCAGTATTATTATACCCACGCATAAGTCCGCTCAGTTATATGATCTGTCGACGCAATCATGTCAGTTATCGAAAAGTCTATAACTATCTCGCACTTGATGAATGCTAAAAATTTATTAATGACTTTAGGTCTTCTGAACTAAAGGATTTGTATACGATATAGGATCAGTATTTGAGGTGGATGCACTTACAATAGAATCTTTTTAACTGGATTTATAATGCAAAAAGAAAGAAATTGGTTGGACGCTCCTTCATTTGACTGTTGTAAAACCTCTTATCGGACTGCTTCTACTTTTACATTTTCCCAGCTTGTCATGTGACCTTTTAAGGGAGTAATATTCATTGTACTCTCTTTAATTCATCTTTCCCCACTTTTCATCCCCTATACCTTCTAGTTAGTATTATATATAAGTTGACAACAGCTTGGTTTAGAAGACTTAAGTTTTCCTGTTTAGAAACTATAGGATATAGCTGCTTAGTTCACAATAAACTTGGTGCTAAAATTGTACCACCTAAGGTTTTTTATTTTTAGTCATTTATAACAATTTACAATTCAGGTAGTCTGCAGTTGATGAGATACTGTGAAATTAAGGGAAATCGTTTCTTCTTTTCCCTTTCCGATGATATTTTGTGTTTTTGAATTTCTACTGAACGTATTAGAAACTGGCTAACACAGTCGGTGCATATATAGACTGATTGTTCATCTGTTCTATTCACAACAACTTACACTACTTTATCTTTGAAGAAATTCACGAAAAAAGTGAATACACGGACACAATACAACGCTTTCATAGACTGATAATCATCAGTATTTTCAAAAGTACAAGCAGCCAATCATACCTGTTACAGTATACACTGGTGATGAAGCAGTATCCATCAGTATATAAACGTGGTAAACAGTTAGTATACTAAACTTCCAAAAAGTTGGTTTGTAGCGATTTGATTGGTTTCAAGTTCGACCGCGAACTGAAATGAGTTATAGAAGTACTGATAACCGAGAGGTGGGTTACCAGATAGTTGTGTCGTCGAAATTCTCGACTCTTCAACGGTACAAACCATAACTCTACCCAAAATAATAGTAGCCTCGAATAGGAAGCAGTTGCAGTATCATACTGCTGGTATCCCGCCCCCTATATCAGTTAATTCACTGAAGAAAACAATTTCTCCTTATGTTGTTGTCTCTCTTGCCTTTTCTTCCTCTTTATATTACAACGAGTGGTCTAAAGTGCAGTTCCATAGAAAACAAAATGCACATGACAGTGGAATCAACATAGTTTTATCATCCTGATGAATATGCAATTAAGTGTTTTTGTCTCAATTATTGAGTGAAGTATAAGAAAACACAAAAGTTTTAATTATTAATAAATATACACATATATCATGTATTATTTTGGTCGACTAACATACGTCATATTTATTGTGGTGAGCAGATATATTTGAGATACTTCTAGAATGACGAAACTAAGCTCAGCGATCTTATATATCATATTTTATGGAGTCAACTCTACGTACATAAATGCAAAATGTCACAATTCACAAATTAATTCGCCATCTGAAATTTGCACAGTTCAAGGTGAAGTTTCATCACATTTTTCACTAGAAACCGAAATTATTGAGATCACAATGGGTTACCTGGTTCATTCCATATATAGACATTAATGCAGCAAGCAAAAATGCATGATGCATATACTACTGATTGAGTGAAATGAGCGGTTAGTTGCCACTCTGCCTAGAAAGCACCACTGGGCCTGTGTGAGTGGTATTCAGCTACTTATACCGATTAACTAGTAGTAGACAGCAAGTGCAAACATGATTTCTGTTATTGATTTTTTTTTAATTAAGTTGAATAAATTACTTGGGAATTCAGGAAATCTATGAAATATTAATCACCAAGCTAAAAACATAGTTATGCATGGGATCGGACTCACAAATGGCCTTGTAACGCCCAGTCAGAAGAAAGTAGTGAAATCAGGCGAAAAAACACCTTATTCGCAAATAATTACTGAAAGAAGGCGTGTATTGTGAGGAGTTGGCTGTTTGAAGGTAATTGATGCATTGGTTCTTCTTGGATCACTATTTTTTAACTTGTCATACTACCTGTGGGGTGCTGAGTACGTCTCATCAAAATGGTTTCATATTTCTGGTCGTAAGATTCAGTGGTACCTCCATGGTACCAGTTCGAGCTCATGATAAGGCACTCCAAATCTATCTGGTAGAAAGCCCGGGAAAGAGAGAAGGCTGATTATCAAACCAGCAAACCCACCCCCTATTTATACATCACTGCCACTACTGAAACCACAAAACTTGAAGACCAATATTTTTCCAGGAACGCTAAAGAATGAAGAAAAGAGAACTGAAAGATTTTTACGAGTCTATATTAGTAGAAAAATCACCAGAGAAATATCGGTAATGATAACTATTTTCTCCAACTTTCAATTCAGACAAAAACTTGTCCAATACGTATTTGTAGCCATGTCGTGATGAGAAATGGTGCTTTGAATAAAGAATTCCTTTCCAAATTTTTCAAAGCTAAATTTAGTGGAATCAATTGAGTACAAAATTTTTATTTCTGATAAACTGGACACTTGTTCAACTTTGGGTTTAATCAGATTAAAAAATGCAGTTCAAATCCTAAGCTCTCTTTCATGACTACTCTCATAACTTTTACTGCAATATTATTAAGTTTCATTCTATGCTCTGTTTTGCAGGACAGTGTAAACATTATAAGGTCAAGGCGTTTCTTCGTTTTATGATCCTCAATGTGCTAATCATTCCCACCTAATTAAACTTGCCTAAAATCCACAAGATATTATGAGCAGCATTACTGATTTACCTCACTGGAACCATAGGAATGAATAAGTGGCTTAAGTAATTTAGTTTGTTGAACATTATTTAGTTTAGTCATGACTGAAACTAAAGTAAGAGTTGGTCTGAAGTATGACTGCACTGAATTTACACTTCGTTATACACGCATTGATGAGATTATTGTTTGGATATGCAGTGGGAGAGAGGGTTGTTTAGGAAACTATTCATAGATAAATTATTGTTTTGATGGAATGCAAATTTCAGTGAAGTACTAATCAAGTCCACTGAAATTCTGACAAATAGTCACAATATCATAGTGCAACTGAAATATTCGTTGTACATCATTTGTAACTGATGAATTCTTGAGAAGTATTGCTATTTATACTCTTGTATAAAATTTCGTTATTTTTATTTATTTATTTTTGATTTATAGCTTGATTCCACACCGTATTTTCGGTACAGGTATGGAATTTTCAGCACGTGATATCGGTAGCTTAAATTTTGCAGGCAAACCACTGATATCAGGTGTGCGCCGGTAGGGGATCGAACCCCGGTCAGCGTGCATGGTTAGTGCGAGTCCTAATTGCTGTGCCACCAACGCCACAGTTTACGTTAACAACATTTGTAGATGTTAAGTGTTATGTGTTCACATTACATTCATGATCAACCAAGGCTGTAAATTGAATAAAATACTTAGTGCATCATTTATTGTATATACAAGCCCTTAAAAGTAGTCTGCAAAGACTTATAATCATTTTCAAAATTTAAAAATCTAGTAATACTTTTTCTTCACTATCTTAGTTTTCATTTTAAGTAACTGGTTCAGTAAATGGTTTAAATTTTCAATCTCACTTAGTTCTTTATAATTGTTTCTTAAACAAAATACAACATTCCACCTTCTTTTCACATGTTTTATGGTGGTTTATTTTTGAATCGGCTCGCAGACGTAAACTTCACCTCAGTTCAACCTTTATTAAATAGCCTATGTCTAGTCACTGATAATTACTCCTAATGGGGAAACATCAAAGACGTTTTGAATCCTCTCTTAGTTGTGTTTTGATGATTGCTTTTTGTTATTTGTCTTATACATTTTATAATTTTATAATCAAATGCCTTCCCTGCCTGCTGAAAGTTAAACGACCAGAAAGGATTGGCATCAAGGAACTCTGGCAGACAGCCAACCAAGAACCTATCGATCAACAAATATGCAGAAACAAAATGTAGGCAGATTGAATATACACTCTGGAGAAAGTCGACTGACATCACACATAAGGCTGTCTGCTGGAACCTGACTGGTGTGCAAAGAGATGGGCTTCCGAGGTTGGCGTGGAGAAGGTCGTTTGAAGAGGAAGTGAAAGTGTATTGGTATTCGCGTAGCCTACGCTAAAGGACTGTAGATAAGGAAGTGAAATGAAAATGAGCTACTGAAGCCCTATGTTCTTCTCAGAACTCACAAAGAATAATAATAATACTAATCATATAGAGTTCTTCTTCTTTTTGCTATTATATGTATTCATTATTTATAACTCTATATTTCATGTAACAGAACATTCCTAAATGACCTCAAATGGCTTTTACTGTGGAAAATGTATTATTTTTTTAACAGTCGACATGGAGTTATTTTTCATTGAACAAACTTTATTGATGTCGTTAAGTTGCTAGGTATTTTACAGCAATTACATTGTTTTTTTTAAATTTTAACCAAAGCAAACTCATGCTTAAACAAACCTCCAAATTTTGTGTTCTCTGTTTCTATAGTTACTGAACAAAATTTATGACTGCAGGCAAATCAAATAACTGGAATGACATCAAAAATTTTAATTTTCTGAATACTTCTCTTGACTTACCTTAAAATGTGTTTAGTGTTTACTTGCAATTTTAACTACTCGATACCGCGAAGAGGACAGGAGCCAGAAATTCATATTTGGCAGAATCGTTTGTATTGCGCACTTACAGTAAATAGAAACAAATAACGACGAACATTTAATTAATGCAGCAATGTCGATAGTCAATCACCACGTCCACTGCAAGTTTATAATGATATTTGAAATCGGTTGCAAGAATCTCAAGTTTTGTAATTGATTCCTGTATCAATGTTTTCATCGAAATCATTCTTATCTATTTCTAAATTATTTATAATATGAAGATTAGAAACCGAAACATTAAAATTTCCACTGGAACTACCTAATTCAATTATTTTCTTCCGATACATGCATCTGTTGTTAATGGAAGAGTTTTTGATGTCTGAAGTCTCTACCATTCGATTTCTCATAGAGGGTCAATATTAATTTTCTGTATAATATTGCACATCAGTCGAAGTTGTTGTGTAACTTCCAGTGTTATGATTGACACACATATGGACTGGCTCGAACGCCATCTTTTTGTTCTTCATCCTTCTGCTCTTAACACGTACATTCTCTAAGTTAGATAAGTTCTGTTAACTTTTCTTCTGAATAATCTTAACTTTTTGTTTTATTCAGATGTACTGCTTATCGGAGCACAATGCTGACTAAGTCTTTTCGATTCGCTCTTTGTTGTCGATACTTACAAGTCAGAGACATTGCCAACTTATTGAGTAACTGGGCAAACTACGTTTGGTAAGAGCATGTTATAGTGTAGCTAAGCAGTAGCAGTACCAGCAGTTCACAATGTCATAGTCATTAGATCTGCCGGAAGAAATTCATAATGGAAGAGTCCGGCAGAAACTTCATGAATATTTATGTACTTCATATCACAATGCTGAAGTAAAAAATTATTTATGCATTTCTCCCGTTTTTCAGGATTTTTAGAATTCATTGATGCTATGAATTCAGTCAATGTTCACACAGATTTTTCTGCCAACCCATTTGACCAAGGGCGACTCAGGACTGTGCTTAGATGATACCAACTAATACTTTTAAGTCAGCTGTAGAAATTTTTCCCAATGAAATGAGTACCATTGGCAGCACCCAAGACACTGAGTACTTATTTTCAGCTGAAGGTCTTCCTCATAGCTCTCTCTATGTGTGTGAATTTTGCATTAAGGCAATTTGTACTTATCACTTCTATCCGTTGAGGACAGGAATCCAAAATAAATAGAGTGTGATTTGAAGAAATGATCACAGTAATCTGCATGAATACGCTGCCATGTTTCACAAGACACAGGCCGTTTACCTTATAGTGACTTTCCATCAGATTTTTTATGCAAATGTCAGCAACAGACCTCTGGTCTCCTAATGATACCAAACTGATCGTATGTTCAAAATAAAGTTCGTTTGTGCAGATAGAATGCTTTCTGATTATTCACAATACGGAGTACTGGTAAGAGAAAGGACGTTATTGTCTTCAAAAGAACAATTGGAATTCATAAGGCATTCCTTAAATTAATCGTTATATTTACTGAATTTCAAATTATCCCATAATTTGTGACGAGGTAAAAAATTTGAAGCAAATCACTGCTATGGTCAAATGTTTGGTTTTGAGCTGCAGGCATTTGATTATGCATGATACTAAGGTGATAACCTTCATACTCAGTCTTGTTGAATGTACCTGGTCAAGCATTCTCGCTGCTTGTCACTCTGTGTTGTTACGTTCGGTTGTACTTGCACGATCCTTGTCCAGTTGAAGAATCGTCATCGCTGTACATTCCTGATCTTGAAACACATGTCGTATTTGTGACAATCATTATGTTTTTTTTTATTTGTCCCTGGTCTAAGAAGAACAACTACTTTGGGAGTTGGAAGATAAACACTTACACTAGCAAATAGCGTATCTTGCGTAACTATCGACATTCCTTACCCCTTCATACATGTTCACTGCTGAAGAAAGTGATCCCTTTGAAACGATCAAAGCAGCCATTCTAAAGAGAAATAATTACTGAGATAGCCAAAGTTCTGCCGAACTCTTACACATTTTCAGTTTGTGAAATGGCTTAGCTACGTACATGGCTTCATGAAGTCACTGAATAACGAAAATTTGATGAGGGTCTAGTTTAAATGTTTTTTGTCTAAGCTGCCAAAGGTATGTGCACACTATGCTTGTAGCACTTCAAGGAGTCGTAATCCATGGCTTAGCTGCTTTGGCTGACAGAATGCTGGAAGTACTGCTGCGACCAGTTACTGGAGCTTTCTCGATCAGTAAATGGTCATCGCGTATTTACTGAACCGATACAGTTGCGTAACTTTCCTAGACAACTTAAGTTGGTAAACCTCACATTTCCGTCAACTACTGGAGTAAATCATATCAATACAGCAACCCACGTTAGGACCCGTAATCCAAATCACGTACATTCAAGTAGCCAGAGGAGTGTTGGTATCATAACACGTATGCCCAGTAAAGTCGAGACAGTTTTAAACTTTATACAGCCAGGAACTTTGAAACCTCTCCTCAGTTTTAATGGTCTCGTAAGTTATTACTGACGGCTCACTCACAACTGTGGTACTTTAATCCAGCAACTGACAGGCCTGGCTAGGAGGAATAACAAGTGCTTAGACCTCAAGGCTGGATCCAACGGCGCTGTCAGTGTTGCTAATATTGAATGAATGACCAATGACCTGGCATATTCAAACTGGTTTCGTTTCCGTTGGAGGCTACAATCCCCACTGTGGTCTAGTTGCTTTTTATCCAGTAGAAGACAAGAGCGATACCATCAGAAGTATTATTATGCATTATACTTATTACGTCTAATTTTCAACTTGAAACACTAATTTTGTACTTTATATACCATTTTACATTTTGTGTTAATTAGACCGTTTGTGCTTCATTGGAGAGTTGAATATTTTTGCTCGAATTCACAGTCCTGTAAATTTGTTAAACATTTTTGGGTTCAACTATTGTGTTTATGGTGTTTGGATGCCAGATAACGTCATATTTGTACCATGTTTATCTGATACATTTTGTTTAATAGAACAATAGATCGATAATCTCGTAGTTCCCTAACAGTCTATTATCAATATAATTATGTTTAGAACCATTTGGTTTTTGCTTTAGATTTTGGTGAAAGAGTGCGAGTCTGTTTCTTCAGAGAGTTACTCGTGCAGTGGCTGTGACAATACTGACGTCTATTTGTAGACTTTCAGGCTGTAATATCTGAAACTTTAACCGTTTAAAACCACTGAATTTTTGAAGCTGTAGCTTTTGTTACTACAACCATTTGTGCTTCAGTTTCATTGACGTGCTGATTTATTGTCAGCAGAACAATAAAAAATCTCTGAATTGCCAGTTCGTCTTCTGATATTTTCGAGTTGGTTGCAGTTCATAGTATTCTGCGTTGCACCTACTGGTCTTCTGTTAACAGCACCACTTTCAGTATACATGCTCTGAGTGCATTTGAAGCTGTTGGATTTACAATCGCTTTCATTAAGGTAAAGATGCCTTCGCTGATACCACCTTCAGAGTGTATCACAATTCAACGGTACCACTAATTATCACACTACAACAGTCCGAAAATGCAGTCAATGCAATTCAGTGAAAACCCGTAAAAAAGAATTGGGAACCACCTGCAGCTTCCACAAGGCAGCTGCAAACGACACAAACAAAACGGTAAAGTGTAGTGTAATTACCAATATTTTAAGACTTTGTTTCAATGTGTACATATAAAAATTGGTTCCAACAACATTTTATGCGAATCTTCTGAGCAGGTGCCAGTTATGCTGAAACTCCCTACCTTTTGGATGAATCGACTATCTTCATGGTCATTACATGTTGAAGCCCAGTTTGTTTGGAGGCATATTCATTTTTTAGAAACTAATGCCGACCCAGCAGTTGTCAGTCTTCCGATAATGTCATGGAAGACATTCCAGAAAACCTTGGCGACCCCTCTACAGACCTCTACGTTCCACAATGGGTAAAATTTATTTTGACCCAGCCCTATACATGTCTAATTCCACCTACCATGGAGTGGCAAAGTGGCTAGGTGAACTCCTCCAACCGTTACACAAGATGGTAGTAAATCATAGTGTTAAAGACGTTTTTGAATTCATTGCTAACATAGATGATATCAATGTAAATTGGAAGCAAATGCTATCCTTAGATGTCGCATCACTGTTCACTAATGTACCACTTATGGAGACTGTGGAATTCATATGCCAACAGATACTAGAAAAACAGTTCGACATCGGAATTCCAGTTATTAATCTGAAAGAGTTGCTTTTAAGATGTACTATGAATGTACACTTCACATTCAACAGCCTTTATTACAGACAAATTGACGGTTTTGCCATGGGTTCTCCACTGGGTCCAATTTCGGCAGATTTCTTTCTTGCTAAGCTTGAAAATGGTCCGTTGAAACAAGTAATCAATAAAACTGATTCTTATTTTCGTTATGTTGATGATGCGTTTATTATTCTTGATGTGAAAGCTGACAAGAATGAGCTGTTAATAAAATTTAATGATGCACATCTACCGCTCATCTTCACTTGTGAAGAAGAACATGATGGTGGACTACATTTCCTTGGCGTCCAATTGAGCAGAAGAGAGGATGATTCACTCAAAAGAGATCTCTATAGAAAACCTACATCTGTAGGACAATATACACACTTCCTCAGTTTTGTACCAATCCGATACAAAGTCAATTTGGTCAGATGCTTCACGAATAGAGCAACATGGATCTGTAGAGATGACTCCCTAGAAAATGAGTTAGGATACATCCAAAATACTCTGGTCCAAATGGGTTATCCTAGTAGATTTGTTAGGAGACACATGAACACCAGGTAAAATAAATAGAAACCGAAAACAGTTAAAAAGACACAACTCTTCATGAAATTGCAATTTAATGGGGACGTGGCTAGCGAAGTCCTACATCTGAGATTATCGAGAGCGATAAAACGGACTTATATTGCCACCACCCTTTGTTTGTCATTTTCCAGCCGACCAATTGTGATTGCTCAAGTGAAAGACAAGCTACCTAGCTGTGCCACTTCTCTGTGTATCTATAAATTTAGCTGCTCCTGTGGAGAGAGCTACATAGGGCGAACAACTGGACAGCTTAACAAACGCATTAATGAGCATCGTCCTTCATGGTTCGGAAAAGGTCAAATAAAATTCTTAAGAAGCTCTGTTTTGGCTCATTTGATTGATTGTGGTCAGCAAGTGGACAAAAATAGTGCCTTCAAAGTTATCTATCGCATTCCACCGAGCCTTTTGAACGGAATTCAAATCCGCCTTTTACACATAGCCGAAGCTATGGGAATTCGAGAGAACAATCCTAGTCTTTACATACAAAAGAAGTTTGTTCCACCTTTGTATCTCCCTTGGCCTAGGTGAATTCTATTCAAAACCGTCCCACCCTTTCTTATTTTCCATCTCCTTCGTATTTTTATGTTATTTATTTAAAATCTGATTATCTGTCCACTACACCATTAGTATTACGTAACTTTTAAGATTTGACCTAATTTATTTTTTGAATTGTCTACATATACATATATTACTACCTTTGTTATTCCTATCGCCACCTACATAAACCTTATTATCAATATTTTGTTATCATTATAATCATCGTTATTAACTAAGTTCAAAACATTTACCCCATCATTATTATTATTTCATGCATTTGGTTCCCTTGATAAATTTCGATAAAGAAAGGAAGACGAAATTTGCAGTATAAAATGATATCATTCTATTTCACAGGTTCTCATCAGCTGCAGACTACCTGAAAATACAAAGGTTACATAGATGATAAAAACATACTTTAATGTTTTAGTGGTGGTAGAGAAGAGATACCATAAAAGTGACGCATCCAAAATGAAAGCAGTACAATTTTTAGTTTAAGTTTTCATCATCAATTTATACGCTTTCAAAGTTGAAAAGACGGGGGGGGGGGAGGTAGGAGTAAGACAGAAAACAGAAAAAATTAATCAACAGAACAGTGTTAGCTTGTAGGTTCACATAGTAACTCAGAAAACAAAAGCGGTTACAGTTTATGAGATTAAGATTTGTTCAGTGAGTTGAGATCACTGAATTAGGTGACTAATTAATGTAATACAAATCAAAATTCAGTTACCAAGGGAGTGAGAGGTTAATCACACTCTCTTTCTGTATGCTTTTGTCTTCTGAGTTACTATGTGAACCTACAAGCTAACACTGTTCTGTTGATTAATTTTTTCTGTTTTCTGTCTTACTCCTACCTCCCCCCCCCCGTCTTTTCAACTTTGAAAGCGTATAAATTGATGATGAAAACTTAAACTAAAAATTGTACTGCTTTCATTTTGGATGCGTCACTTTTATGGTATCTCTTCTCTACCACCACTAAAACATTAAAGTATGTTTTTATCATCTATGTAACCTTTGTATTTTCAGGTAGTCTGCAGCTGATGAGAACCTGTGAAATAGAATGATATCATTTTATACTGCAAATTTCGTCTTCCTTTCTTTGTCGAAAATTATTATTATTATTTGATCCACAAAATTACCGTCATTGGTTAAAATTTTTTATATCAATCTATGTAAATTGGAGTAAAGCCTGAAGATCTAATTGAAAACAGTATTGTTCGCTTATGTGTCTTGTTGTAAAATTTGTTTTGCTAAAGTCTCACAGTGTTATACAATAATATTATTATTATATTATATATATATATTAGAATATCATGTAATATGGAGTAAAATGATATCGGTAAATATTACTGTATACCACTGTGAGACTTAATCAAAATAAATTTTATCCATAATGGAATTATACTCTACCACAGCGCACAAGTTTTATTCTTATATCAAAGACCTCTACTTTCGTTTGAATGTGGCTGTAATCAAGACAGTAGCCCGTACTGACCAAAAATGGTGCAACAACACATAAGAGACTGATAACTTCGGGTTTGTAAGCGCTCACAAATGCTCTTACTGAGGCAACGGCCAGCTGCTGACTGAGGAAAACTTCCTAAAACAGTTGCAAGGGCTACTTCACACAGTGCATGGAATTCTTGCACCTTTTTACGAGTTACCCTTGACGGAATTAGCAGAGACAGCTGACTGAGCCGTTGAGGCTACCATACCACTGAAGAGCATTTCCACAGCCTTATCCACTTATTCTCCGTGTCAGAATGGCCTCCATTCAACGAGTGACTCATCCAGTTTTCACATCATAGAGATGTATTAGCGGTTAAGTAGTCTTAAGAGGGAGCTTAGAGGTAGAAGTCCTGCAAAAAATAGTACGTTCTGCTTTCGCAGCGAATTTCCCTCATGTAACAGGAACCAACGGTCGAAATAAAAAAACTGACGACGTTGCATTTGTTGGTATCATAGACATTATGGTACCAATACACAAAGGTGTACTCGTTCCTGCACCTTCGAAAGTAGCCAGTCGGGAAACGTGCGAGCCAGCACGTAATGGAGATTAACGTCGCTGGCAAACCACTGACTTGTCACCTCTTCTATGTCACTGATCGTACCTCTAAAATAAGCCTCCTAGTTGATAGTGGGGGAGAAACTGACGTCATCGCACCTATAAGTATAAAACTTGGGCACTGTGGTAGAGTATAACTCCATTATGGATACGATTTTATTTTGATAAATCATACAGTTTTATACAGTAACATTAACTGACGACATTTCGAGCACAAACTATTGCTCATAATCATATCAAGTAACTCACACAACTTTTTTACTTCATTATTATAAAAGTGTGTCGAATCGATTAGATATTGGAATTAAAATCAATATAGGATAATGTACATTCAGAATTATTCCAATTATTTATTCCAAATCTAATCGATTCCACACATGTATATAAATGAAGTAAAAAAGTTGTGTGAGTAACTTGATATGATTATGAGCAACAGTTCATGCCCGAAACGTCATCAGTCAATATTACTGTATAACACTGTGTGATTTATCAAAATAAAATCTTATCCATAATGGAGTCATTGCACCTACACCAGAGGGGCGACTGCTGTTGACATCTCTGCAGCTGCGCTCCGCAAACGGTTCGCCTATCACAAATTGAGTTAGGAGGCTCTAGAATCTTAATGTCGAACTTCGCCATCCTTTGGGTTTCCATCGTGGCCGACGTGACTAATAGCATTATTAGTACGAATTTCTTGCCGTCCTGTCAGTTGCTGGTAGATGCTGGCAAGCGTAAGTTAGCTGATTCCACCACACAACCCTCTGTCTCTGGTGCAATCACTCATAAACCCTCTCTCAGTCTGGTGTATTCAACCCCTGACACTTCAATTCTAAACTCTGCCATAATCAAATCTTTTGCCAACACCTTCAAACCAAATCATGGTATTCTTTAATCAAATTCAAATGTTTCTCTTCCCATTATGACTGCTATCCTACCTGTTTTCGCCAAACCACGCCAGTTACCTCCAGAAGAACTCTAAGTGGTTAAAGTTGAGTTTGAACATATGCTCCAACAGCCTCTGATCTTCACTTCTAAATGTCCCGACTGATAGCTGCTACCTTGACGTGGTGGTCGGGCTTGCATATCGCAGTGACCCAACAAGCTTCACTGGCTGGAACTTATGTTCCTGCAGGCCCTGCCATGCCAGGAAGGTTGTTTGGATAGCGGTCAGACGAAAGGCAGCTACTCAATCCAATACTATTATTCAAAGAAATTCACAAAATATCATGCCGGATCGGTCGGGCCCCGGATTAACAACGACCGCGCTTCCTGCTGCCGTATCACAGGGCAGAAGTGATAAATATGCTACTGAGACACACCAAACAAAAAAGAACGAACGAAAACAGGCAGCGTGTGACTGGCCTCAAGCAGTTGTCCCCTGGGCTCTGCGGTCACGCAACACTCTTTCTGTTTCAGGTTACTGTAGAATCAATCAACTTCCATGGTGTGGGCAGCCGGGAAGTAACAACCGCCCACACACTTCCATAAGCACACGAAGCCTTCCTGACCATCTCTCTCCCTTACTCACATCACCTTTCTCATCTTGCTTCTCTACTACAGTTAGTACTATTCTGCAGGCTAGTGAGTCATCTTCACTTCACTCTATGCCCACAAACAAAGGTGAGAGCCATAGAAACACCCCAGATAACCTTTTAAAGCCACGTCGCCAACTTCATATAAGAGCTTTAAACATCAGGGCCCCCTGCCGAATCGGAAAACAGGCATCACTCGCAAGAACTCTGGAATCTAGAGCCATGGATGTATGTTGTGTTTCGGAGACACGCATACAAGACCCGAGTGTGGTCATTCACTTGACCTCACCCGGTCAACAAGGTGAATCTGCAAAATTCACTTTAAGGCTGTCACCCCTCAGCTAGCTCGCGAGGACTCGCAGGTGTAGGGCGGAAAAATCACTTCTTGACTGAATCCCAGTAGATAATCGTATGTGTGCGGTCCGTCTGAATGGGTCCGTTAAAAGAAGGAAAGACGGCGCTACCCGTCGTTGCCTTTTCGTAGTCTCCGCTTACGCCCCAATAGACTGCAGCTCGGATGAACTAAAAGATGACTTCTACCTGAAACTGTCTAATTTGCTGCAAAAAGCAAAACGTTCAGACATAGTTGTTTTAGCAGGCGATTTCAATGCCCAATTAGGGAAGTTGTGCCAGACAGAGAAGTATGTAGGTGGCACGTATGGAGTTCCCTGCCGACGAACCGACAACGGTGATCGCCTCCTTCAGTTTTGTTCAGATAATCATCTGTTCCTAGTCAGCACTAACTTTAGGCACAAAGAGAGACATTGTGTAACCTGGCGACCTCCATCACCAAATCAACGCTGGACTCAGACAGACCACATAGCCATAGGGTATCGTTGGCGAGGATCAGTAGAAGATTGTCGCTCCTTCTGGAACACGTGCATAGGCTCTGATCACGCTCTGGTTCGCACACGTTTATGCTTACGACTAGATGGACATAAGAAATTGACGGCAGCGAAACAGTTACATCCCCAACTAGATCGTGACACTGAGTCCTTATTTAAGGAAGAAATTGCGAAACGCGTTTCTGAGGTGGACAGCAGGACTTCCCCCGAGGTAGCCTGGTACAATATACAGTTAGCTGTAGACACATCTGTGAAAGCCGTTAATAAGCTAAAACCTAAAGTTAGTAAAAGTCACTGAATCTCTACCGCCTCATCCGAAATGATTGATGCAAGAAGACTGATTCCAGCGAGCTCCGATTATGATGAGGAGCGAAAGGTACTTAAACGAAACCTAACAAAAGGTCTTCGCAACGACCGTTAACAGTGGTGGGCGACAAAAGCGAAAGAGATGGTAAAGGCATCGGCGATCGGCATCACCAGACAACTATTTAGGCTTATCAGGGAAACAGGTGGCAAAAGGCATATGATAAGTGAAACAATCTCTGGGGAAAATGGCACCATAATTAGCTCCCAGGATAGAGGACTGGAACACTGGAAAGAGCAATGTGAGGAGCAGTTTCATTGACCTACGGTCACGCTTAACCTGCCGAACATCTAACACCTCCCTGAATGGGAAATAGACACAGGTCCTCCGTCCTTAACTGAGGTTAGCAAAGCTGTCACTAGTTTGAAACGAGGTAAAGTAGCAGGACCTGATGGAGTGACTCCAGAGGTATTTAAGTACGGTGGAGACAGTTTACTGTCTGAGTTAACTGAGGTACTAGGCAGCGTCTGGGAATCAGGGGAAATCCCGTCGGGTTGGTGTAATTCACTGATTATCCCGATATACAAGAAGGGAGACAAGTCTTCTTGTGATAATCGCAGAGGGATCAGCTTGAATAATATAGCATCTAAAGTCATAGGCTCAATAGTATTGCGTAGACTACGTTGTGCTCGGGACGCATAAACACGAGAAAGCCGGGCAGGCTCTAGGCCAGGAATGGGTGTATTGATAATATCTTCACCCTTTGACATATTCCAGAACATAGGTATACTTACCGGAGTCCAAAAATCGTCATATTTCTTGACCTGAAAGCGGCATTCGATTCTGTCGACTGAGAGGTTCTCTGGCGATGCTTAGCTGTAAAGGGAATGCGAGAAAATACATTGCACTAATTAAGGCACTCTACTCGTACTCATGCAGCCAGGTGAGGGCTTACGGCGAGTTGTCATCTGAAGTGGTGACGACTAGTGGCGTCCGTCAAGGATGCCCATTGTCCCCATTTCTATTCAACTTCATCATAGATGTGCTAATGGACTTAACCTTAACTCATTTCAGAGACTCAGGGATTGACTTGCTACCAAGGAATAATCTCGTCGACTTAGAATATGCAGACGATATAGTCCTTCTACGTGGAGACACTGACAAAATGCAGAGTCTTCTGAACACCTTGAGCTGCCATCTAAGAATGTCTGGTATGTGATTCGCTCCCGAAAAATGCAAGATGATGTTACAGGATTGGACTACACCGACTCCTAGATTGTAAATAGGAAGTGAAATGGTAGAACACGATGACCGCTTCATTTAATTGAGAAGTACCATCAGCCCCAACGGGTTGATCTCTGACGAAATCTCAGCACGGATACAGAGGGCTAGTTTTGCATATGCCAGTTTACGCCGTCTCTGGCGTAGACGTGATATCCGACTATCGACGAAAGGGCGTGTGTACTGCTCATCAGTCTGCCCCGTCCTCCTTTATGGCTGTGAGACCTGGCCATCGAGAGTGGAAGACATGAAAACACTAGCTGTCTTCGGTCATAAGTGCCTGCGTTCCATCTCCCGTGTGAAGTGGTATAATAAGGTGAGCAATATTGAGATTAGGCATCGAGTGCTATTTTAAGAGGGGAAATCAGTCGACGAGGCTGTGAAATTACATCGACTGAGATGGTTAGGACATGTGTTACGTATACCTAGTCATCGCCTTCCTCGACGGGCAATGTTACCTGATATAGGGTCAGACTGGGAAAGAGCTAGTGGCGGTCAAACGAAAACATGGCACCAGTCAATGAAATCTACAACAGTTAGTCTAAGCCACGTAGGAAGATGCAGACTTCCTGGTTCGGGTCCTTGGGACGGTAAAATCCAATGGTTGGAAACAATTGGTGACACGGCTAAAAATCGTTCTGAATGGTGCAGATGCATCCACTCCTTGTGACTTATGATTTCCAGTTAAACTTTTGTTCTTCGTTATCACTACTCCTTTGTCCCACACCTCCGTTTTCTGTCTCTAACATGCATTTCTTCTACTTTCTTCTCTTGCTTTGTGTGCTGCATGGAGTGTGGTGACTTGAACTGCTGCACATATGTGCAAAGTTCTATGTCGAAAACAGACAGATTTCTACAGGTGGTGCCCAAAAGTACTGCCATGGACTGGAGACCTTATGGTGATTATCAAGGGCTTTATTCCCAAACAGTCCTATGTTGCTGTCCAGTCCAGCACATATACGACATATAAATTACTACTATAGGCACTCGCGCTCCTTGAATACGACGTGCTTTTACTCTCCAGCCGGAAAGTACCTATTTGTGAATTATCCGCTTGGGAAACCTGACCCTCCCAGCCGGTGGATTAAATTCAACCATTACTTACATATCAAATCTCTGTGTGGTAAGTCCAACTAACTCGAAATACTGCCAAAGCTTCAGGTGCTACTTCTGTAGCAGCATCTTCACCACTCGTTCAGATAAACAAGACTTGTTGGTCTACCACGTGATTGTTGTGAAGCCGATCAACTAGAAAGTACTGAGAAAAGCCAAAAAATTTTCTTTTCCTTATCCTGTACTTTATCAGTCTTGTTCTTGTGAGTAGATACTATTGCTCTCTTATTCGTATATAGCATGAGCTATAGTGATTGTTATTATGGCTGTTGAAAGTAACCTTAGAAGAAGCACTAAACCGCCATATTCTGTAGTCACAAGGGCTTCAGCCAGAGGAAGCAATGACCCAGGGACATCAGCCCCATCTCGCATACCGATCCTAAAGACTCGCGTAGGTCTCGCCAGTTCTGATACTATGCCGGCATTGCCACAGTCTTGCACTAAAACAGCACAGGTAATACCAGGTGGACAGGATACTACACATGCATCCATTGGGAGCCAGTAAGTGACATACGGCAAAACAACAAGGAAACTCCTAAGACGTCATAAGACCTCGAAAGAGTCATCTAGAAAAGGAGACGAATGCCAGGCCTGTGGTATTATCGTTTCTAAAACTGATTCAGCATTTGAACGCAATTTTCGCAAACAATGGGTACACTGCTTTTGTGACAAAGGAGTGCCAAACCAAATAGTGAGTTTATGCAAAATAACCCTTGCCCGTGGTTGTGGTATATCTGCCCTCTTTGTCTCCCTGGGACAGTTTCATACAGTGGCTGCGGATAGCAGAAACAGCACGCCACCCTTGTGTCCCGACCCAGTCTGATGGAGCTCTCCACCTAATAATACCACACCACCAAAATTTGGTAAGAACAGTAAGAGGGATACTCCAGCCCAACCTTCAGGAAATACCAACCTTCATAAAATGAGGTCTCTCAATGTCACATACGAAACAGCAGGGAGAGACGGAGTTGCCAAAAGACCACTTGCATCCACTGGCAAGCTCAGCAACACAGGAAAGGTTAGTCAAATCCTTATGGAGCCTAAAGTTACTGACCCTGCAAAGGAACACAAACAGCCAAAATCCAAAACAAAGTCTGAGGCCAATTCGCCTAATAGCCTTATCCTGTTTAATGTACCCGTGTCCAGTGATGCCTTGCTTGAACAATGGCTCTTTTTGATCAGGTGCAGTGGTCTAATTTATGCAATAAATTAGGTCTGAACATCAGTTCAGCGAAATTTTGCAAACTGTACAGGGGTGTCAATGCAACTCAGAGCAAGCCACCCCCATAATTGGTTGCACTGAGGTCTGCCAAATAGGCTGAAAGGGTACTATTACTAGCTCAGGTACTAGCTATCGACAGGAGTTTCAAAATAAAAGTGAGACATGACACGACATGGGCAACCAGGCAAATAGTAAGGGAGTCGCAGGAACTTATCCTTTCTACCTCCATAGTCATATATTGTGTTCCGGAGCTAGGAACTGGTACTGCTTGTAAAAACCACATGCATGACGTACAGCAATGGAGATGGTTTTCATCTCAAATGCCCTTTGGTGCTTCTGGGGAAATCTCGATTTTACGACTACTTCGCCCCACTCATCTCAAACTGATTAGTGCCTCAGGCCTGCTAAGTGTCAGATTGAATTCCTGGGAACAGTTGGCCTTAGTACTTCAACGGTGGTGTGAGACCAAGAGGAAAATGGGAGGATATAGCCGATGCTGCGAAAGCAGACCTCCAGCCATAAGGAGCAAGCAAACTGAGGCCTTAAAACATCCCCAAGCCTCAATTACACTAGAGCAATGCGCTACTGAGAATAACAGTCTGTGTCAACCAAGTGTCGTATCCGAATTCAAGGAAAAGTGCGATAACGGTCCGGTTCCATTGCAATCGGCCAACTCTCTGAGGTTGTCAGACTCATTGTCAGCTGCCTATATGGCAATGTGAGGGGGCTAATAGGGAAAAAAGGTGAACTCAGAAACCTCCAGTAGCACCTACAACTTAAAATAATAATCCTTACTGAAACCTGAATAAACAAGCTATCGCCGACAACGAAATCAGTAGAGGTGATGTAGGCCTGGTGAGGAGAGACAAGGACGACAAGGGAGGGGGACTGTCAATGTTCAGGTCTAAATACACTGGACTTAACGCTGTCCTTAGAAGACCTTCAGCAACAATGTGCAATAACCAACGCAAAAAAACAGAACACAGATTGGTGACTAGAGAATGCTTTATTCTTGCACCAATACGGGGCCAACTATAAGGTTATTATGCACAAAGTCTAAGAATAAATGTCATTAAAATTAATCACAGTATTACTTCTGATAGTGTTTCCCCGTCTTCTAACGAAGAGCGCACGATGGAACCATGACTGCAGTATCGGTGACTCCCACCAAAATATGGAGTTGGTTTTGAGTAAACAACCATGAATTGATCATCAATTCTTCAGCTATATTAACAGGGAGTTGCCATAAACTTTGACATGCAACTTAAATATGCACGTTCAGTAGACCCACCACTTACTGATCCCCTAGACTTCTTTAGGTGTCATTTCACAGGAGGCCACACCAAGCACTTACTGGGTGACGATCACTCACCTGTGAGACAGTGCACCACCAACTACTGTTCAACACCATTACAGTGGTACGGGACTTGGGCTATGACCAAATCAAGATAGCTGTAAATTTCATTGCCCCGTCCTTGAACCTTGGAGGATTATGCTCAGAGAAAATTCGGTGGAAATCTATTACAAGCCATTCGAAATACGGGGGTGCCTGAGAATGTTGGAGGCGACGCTGGGTGGAGCCACATTGCAAAATCATCGAAACCAGGTTATATCCTGACTATTGACCAACTACTCGCCGAAAATGTCGATATCATGATTTCTCAGGAAGTAGTGACCCCATGGCCATGGGTAACAATCCTCTCTGTTAGCGCTTACAGTGGGATGCTACGCGACCATGTTTGTGCTATAACAAGTTGGACTAAGATGGAATGCAGAATGGCTCATAGAATGGGCTGAGTTATCTGTGAATGAACAGTGAGAAGTCGTAAAACGGACTATTCATGCAGCAATCTCAGATACCTCCCCTCTAGTCACAACACAGCCAAAGAAAAGGTCCTCATGGCTAAAGGGAGTTACACAACATATTCTACAAGAAGGGTGGAAGGCTTCGAATACGTGGTGAACATGCAAGAGTCAGACTGATCACGATGCATACCTGAAACTGAAGAACTGGAGCAACAAAACAGTCAGGAGATACAGGAGGTAATTTCAGTCTAACCTAGCCAGTAAACTCAAGGAGAACTCAAAAGTCCCATACCGATTCGCGTCGGAGAGAAAGCCAACCAACCAGGAGCACGCATTGTAGTGGTTCAAAAAAGGTCAATACCTCACTAGTCTGGAAATGGCTGAACCATTCAGTTTGGCTTTCGCAAAACAGTTTAACAGCAATATATTTATTATTGGTATGGACCAAAATGGCGGCACTGCTGTTACACCGGAAGAAAACCTAGTGGCTACTCCCCAGGTTAAACCAACAATAGTACTAGGAAGGCTACAGAGGCTCACATCTGGAAAGTCCTCAGGTTGTGATGACATTCGGCCATGGCTGGCGGAACTGTCAAGATACAAATTCGCAACAAGGTATCTGTCACAGGGTGTTCTGCACTAGCAACATGTTGGATGTTCGATGTGGACTGTGAAATGTAATCCAAATGACGTAGCAGTCTAAGGGGCATAAATCAAAGGTATGCAGTCAGTGTAAATAGTAAGCTGAAGATCTCCAACAAGGTGACAAATGCGTCCGATGGGAGAAGAGATGAAAGGAGTTCGCGTGTCCGAAACTCCTATATTTCATTTCACATGCAGGCGGCTTCTAGTAGAAGAAAGCTAGAGGTGTCCAGGTAATATTCGTAAGCTGTTATGGGACAGCTCCTATAGCCATGTTAGATGCATCCACAGATATGCTGAGGGGAAGCAAATATCCAGATGCATTAATATGGTTACGTCTACAATGGCAATAACCTCACCTAGTTAACTAGCCGGTCCCAAGTCCGGGTGAAGAGGAACAGTTGGCTGGCAACTCCACATCACCAAATCTTTCAAACCCCTAGAGAAAATTCAGCACAGCAAATATATTAAAAATACAAAAACTTCAAGGAACGATCTTACCCTTCGCTGGAATCGGAGAGGCAAAATGACACAGCTGGCGGTGAAAGCCTTCGGGGATCCAGTCAGCCGATGTGTCCTCTCTCGATGAAAGCAAGAGTAAGAATAGATACGTAAAATATCCATACAATGAACGAGACTGGGAAGGCTGCCCAGGTTGCCAAAGAAATGAGAAGATATATTATAGAAGTGCTGGGAATCTGTGAGAGCAGATGGAATGTCTCTGGACTGTCAGAATTGTTAGCTAGAGAGTCTATAATCTACTCCGGTCTGGTCGCCTAGATGACAACAACGAGCACACTGAGGTAGTGAGTGGCTATTATCATGTCACTAGTGGGAGCCAAAGCCCTATTGCAGGGGGAACCAATCTCCTCTCGCAGGATCATGACAGGAAGATTCAACTAAAAATGGAGGCAGCGCGGTTACAATCGTCCAATGCTATGCATAGTGCTGCAAACAACGCGGAACGAGAAAAGAAGGAGGATTTTTACAGGCAACTACAAGTAATAATGGACAGCATCCTAAATGGTGACATCAAAATCGTCATGGGCAATATGAATGCAGAACTGGGACCTGATGATACAGCAAAAAAACTAATTATGGGTCGAGAGGCTCTCGGAGAGGAGAATTAGAACAGAGAACTATTCTTAGACTTCTGCGCTTTTAATTATTTGGTGATTGGAGTCAGCGTGTACAAGCACAAGGATATACACAAAGCAACATGGATTTCGCCTGTCAGACACACTACGAACCAGATAGGTTTCATCTCAATGCTGCTCAAGGAAGTGGAGACGCAGCCTGCTGAATACAAAGACGGGAAAGGGAGTAGATGCGGGCCCAGACCATCATCTAGTTCAAGGAACCTTCAAGGTGAAACTGAAATCCATGAAAACAAATGGAGACAGACGACAATTCAAGTTCAACATTCAGAAATTGAAAGACAAAACTACAATAAATGCCTTCACTAGAGATCAGATGAGAGCGAATTCGGACCCACTACGTGGCATCACTGAGGAAATCTGTGTGGAAGAGTGGTGGAACTATATTAAAGCGATATTTAAGGAAACGTGTACAACTGTTCTAGGAAAAAGGGAGAGACAAAACAAGGAATGACTGTCAAGGGATAAATGGAAGCTAATCGAGGAGAGGAAGATAGTGAAAGAGAAGATGTCGCAATGCAAAGATGGACAGCAGAAGGAGAAGCTGAGTTCAGTGTACACTGCACTGAATAAAGAATTGAAGAAGAGTACTAGAAAAGACAAACGACAATTCTACGACACACTGACAACTGAAACAGACCAGATCGCGGGCAAAAGAGACATCAAGACACTATGAAGTGGACCTAGCAACTAAGTATGTTTATGTACGTAACTAAAAAGGACAGAACAAATACTAACAAGCATGTATATATAAGATTTTCATTTTTTTAAGTTAGTATACACAAAAAACTGAAGTTATTTGAAAAAAACTATAATAGTCACAAAATACTCAAAATATAGCCGTACGAAATAATAGGGATGAAATTGTCCTTTTGTTGGTTATGGAAATCCTCAACTACACCTCAGAGATGTCAACCGTCAGAGAGATTCTGCGTAGAGAAAAGCAGATTGCAGCAAAATATCTTATGTGGATATGTCAGTCAGTGAGAGACAGAGCTGGTAAGCAGATGTGATGAGCGAGAGAAAAACAGATTCGTTCATTGCGCGCGGTCCAAGGTTAATTCCTTTTCAATCTCACATAACAACCACGATTTTCATTGGATTCGTTATTTTTCGGCGAACATATAATCTGATATGTTTTTCGGCCGCCACATCTATATCAAATAACCAAGTATCTATCCGACAGGAGATCAACCCAGATGATGAAACCAATAAAAGATGCTCAAGGAAAAATGATCACTAAGGAAGGGGAACAAATCAAACATTGGGCTGGTCACTTCAAAGGGCTCTTGAATCGACAGTCACCGACAACTCGCCCAGAAATATCACCAACAGCACGCGCACAACTGCCTGACAATGGAAACCACTCCTCCAACGAAAGACAAAATCTTGAATGCGATCAAGCTATTGAAGTCTGGCCTGGAAGGCAGCAGGGCAAGATGGAATTCCCCCATAAACACTGAATATGGCCCCAGGGATTACGACAGATGTTCTCACTCCATTATATGCAAAAGGTTTGGAAGGAAGGAAAGCTGCCCACTGGATGGAGGAAGGGCGACTTAGGCCCCTGCAAGAACTGGGGTGGAATAATGCTCTTGTCCACGCCAAGTAAAATACTAATTTGCATCATCCTGGAGAGAATAAAGAATACACTAGATACACAACTCCGCCAGCCGGAACAATGTGGATTCATGGAAGGCAAATCACGGGCTGACCAAATTGCATCTCCACGCATCGTCAACGAATGAAACATAGAATGACAGTCGAATCTCTACCTCACCTTCATGGACTTCGACAGGGCCTTGGATAGAGCACAGTTGGTTGACAAGTAATTTGGAAACTGCTTCAGCACTACGGCATGCAGTGTCTGAAGTCTGTGTAAACATCATTCAACAGCTATATGACAATTCTGTGTGTCAAGTGATCCACAGCGGAAATTTCAGCCAGGCGTCTGAAGTGAATGCAAGAGTAAGACAAAGCTGGTAGACTATTATCACTGATGATATTCTTAAATGTGGTGGACTGGATCGTGCGTCAGACTGTTGGAGTCGAGGAGACAGGAATACGCTGGACGAGCGATAAGAAGACTCTAGAAGATCTGGATTTTGCAGATGATATATGTCTAATGCCACGCAAACTCGAAGACCTGCAGGCGGAAACCAAAATCTGGCTGAAGAGGCAGAGAAGACAGGACTCAAGGTGAACATAGCCAAGACGGAGGTGATGAAGATAACCAACCAACAACAACACCATCCAGCAACAATCAGCACCAACGTGAGAGATTTAACAGAGGTTACCTTCTTCACTTATTTGGGACGCATCGTTTCAACTACAGGTGGAACGGAAGAAGATCTTAGAGTAAGCTTCGGAAAGGCGAGATACGCCTTCATCAACCTGAAACCAGTTTGGAAATATTTCGTACTCAGCATAATGGATAAGATTCGCATTTTCAACGCCAATGTGAAGTCAGAAACTTAGGGTGACATGGAGGAGATTGTGTGAGGAAGAGATGAGAGAGTTTGGTAAATCGTGGATGCAGCTGAAGAGGACAGCAGAAAATAGAAGAAAGTTAGTATTTTACTTGGCGTGGACAAGAGCATTATTCCACCCCAGTTCTTGCAGGGGCCTAAGTCGCCCTTCCTCCATCCAGTGGGCAGCTTTCCTTCCTTCCAAACCTTTTGCATATAATGGAGTGAGAACATCTGTCGTAATCCCTGGGGCCATATTCAGTGTTTATGGGGGAATTCCATCTTGCCCTGCTGCCTTCCAGGCCAGACTTCAATAGCTTGATCGCATTCAAGATTTTGTCTTTCGTTGGAGGAGTGGTTTCCATTGTCAGGCAGTTGTGCGCGTGCTGTTGGTGATATTTCTGGGCGAGTTGTCGGTGACTGTCGATTCAAGAGCCCTTTGAAGTGACCAGCCCAATGTTTGATTTGTTCCCCTTCCTTAGTGATCATTTTTCCTTGAGCATCTTTTATTGGTTTCATCATCTGGGTTGATCTCCTGTCGGATAGATACTTGGTTATTTGATATAGATGTGGCGGCCGAAAAACATATCAGATTATATGTTCGCCGAAAAATAACGAATCCAATGAAAATCGTGGTTGTTATGTGAGATTGAAAAGGAATTAACCTTGGACCGCGCGCAATGAACGAATCTGTTTTTCTCTCGCTCATCACATCTGCTTACCAGCTCTGTCTCTCACTGACTGACATATCCACATAAGATATTTTGCTGCAATCTGCTTTTCTCTACGCAGAATCTCTCTGACGGTTGACATCTCTGAGGTGTAGTTGAGGATTTCCATAACCAACAAAAGGACAATTTCATCCCTATTATTTCGTACGGCTATATTTTGAGTATTTTGTGACTATTATAGTTTTTTTCAAATAACTTCAGTTTTTTGTGTATACTAACTTAAAAAATGAAAATCTTATATATACATGCTTGTTAGTATTTGTTCTGTCCTTTTTAGTTACGTACATAAACATACTTAGTTGCTAGGTCCACTTCATAGTGTCTTGATGTCTCTTTTGCCCGCGATCTGGTCTGTTTCAGTTGTCAGTGTGTCGTAGAATTGTCGTTTGTCTTTTCTAGTACTCTTCTTCAATTCTTTATTCAGTGCAGTGTACACTGAACTCAGCTTCTCCTTCTGCTGTCCATCTTTGCATTGCGACATCTTCTCTTTCACTATCTTCCTCTCCTCGATTAGCTTCCATTTATCCCTTGACAGTCATTCCTTGTTTTGTCTCTCCCTTTTTCCTAGAACAGTTGTACACGTTTCCTTAAATATCGCTTTAATATAGTTCCACCACTCTTCCACACAGATTTCCTCAGTGATGCCACGTAGTGGGTCCGAATTCGCTCTCATCTGATCTCTAGTGAAGGCATTTATTGTAGTTTTGTCTTTCAATTTCTGAATGTTGAACTTGAATTGTGGTCTGTCTCCATTTGTTTTCATGGATTTCAGTTTCACCTTGAAGGTTCCTTGAACTAGATGATGGTCTGGGCCCGCATCTACTCCCTTTCCCGTCTTTGTATTCAGCAGGCTGCGTCTCCACTTCCTTGAGCAGCATTGAGATGAAACCTATCTGGTTCGTAGTGTGTCTGACAGGCGAAATCCATGTTGCTTTGTGTATATCCTTGTGCTTGTACACGCTGACTCCAATCACCAAATAATTAAAAGCGCAGAAGTCTAAGAATAGTTCTCTGTTCTAATTCTCCTCTCCGAGAGCCTCTCGACCCATAATTAGTTTTTTTGCTGTATCATCAGGTCCCAGTTCTGCATTCATATTGCCCATGACGATTTTGATGTCACCATTTAGGATGCTGTCCATTATTACTTGTAGTTGCCTGTAAAAATCCTCCTTCTTTTCTCGTTCCGCGTTGTTTGCAGCACTATGCATAGCATTGGACGATTGTAACCGCGCTGCCTCCATTTTTAGTTGAATCTTCCTGTCATGATCCTGCGAGAGGAGATTGGTTCCCCCTGCAATAGGGCTTTGGCTCCCACTAGTGACATGATAATAGCCACTCACTACCTCAGTGTGCTCGTTGTTGTCATCTAGGCGACCAGACCGGAGTAGATTATAGACTCTCTAGCTAACAATTCTGACAGTCCAGAGACATTCCATCTGCTCTCACAGATTCCCAGCACTTCTATAATATATCTTCTCATTTCTTTGGCAACCTGGGCAGCCTTCCCAGTCTCGTTCATTGTATGGATATTTTACGTATCTATTCTTACTCTTGCTTTCATCGAGAGAGGACACATCGGCTGACTGGATCCCCGAAGGCTTTCACCGCCAGCTGTGTCATTTTGCCTCTCCGATTCCAGCGAAGGGTAAGATCGTTCCTTGAAGTTTTTGTATTTTTAATATATTTGCTGTGCTGAATTTTCTCTAGGGGTTTGAAAGATTTGGTGATGTGGAGTTGCCAGCCAACTGTTCCTCTTCACCCGGACTTGGGACCGGCTAGTTAACTAGGTGAGGTTATTGCCATTGTAGACGTAACCATATTAATGCATCTGGATATTTGCTTCCCCTCAGCATATCTGTGGATGCATCTAACATGGCTATAGGAGCTGTCCCATAACAGCTTACGAATATTACCTGGACACCTCTAGCTTTCTTCTACTAGAAGCCGCCTGCATGTGAAATGAAATATAGGAGTTTCGGACACGCGAACTCCTTTCATCTCTTCTCCCATCGGACGCATTTGTCACCTTGTTGGAGATCTTCAGCTTACTATTTACACTGACTGCATACCTTTGATTTATGCCCCTTAGACTGCTACGTCATTTGGATTACATTTCACAGTCCACATCGAACATCCAACATGTTGCTAGTGCAGAACACCCCGTGACAGATACCTTGTTGCGAATTTGTATCTTGACAGTTCCGCCAGCCATGGCCGAATGTCATCACAACCTGAGGACTTTCCAGATGTGAGCCTCTGTAGCCTTCCTAGTACTATTGTTGGTTTAACCTGGGGAGTAGCCACTAGGTTTTCTTCCGGTGTAACAGCAGTGCCGCCATTTTGGTCCATACCAATAATAAATATATTGCTGTTAAACTGTTTTGCGAAAGCCAAACTGAATGGTTCAGCCATTTCCAGACTAGTGAGGTATTGACCTTTTTTGAACCACTACAATGCGTGCTCCTGGTTGGTTGGCTTTCTCTCCGACGCGAATCGGTATGGGACTTTTGAGTTCTCCTTGAGTTTACTGGCTAGGTTAGACTGAAATTACCTCCTGTATCTCCTGACTGTTTTGTTGCTCCAGTTCTTCAGTTTCAGGTATGCATCGTGATCAGTCTGGCTCTTGGATGTTCACCACGTATTCGAAGCCTTCCACCCTTCTTGTAGAATATGTTGTGTAACTCCCTTTAGCCATGAGGACCTTTTCTTTGGCTGTGTTGTGACTAGAGGGGAGGTATCTGAGATTGCTGCATGAATAGTCCGTTTTACGACTTCTCACTGTTCATTCACAGATAACTCAGCCCATTCTATGAGCCATTCTGCATTCCATCTTAGTCCAACTTGTTATAGCACAAACATGGTCGCGTAGCATCCCACTGTAAGCGCTAACAGAGAGGATTGTTACCCATGGCCATGGGGTCACTACTTCCTGAGAAATCATGATATCGACATTTTCGGCGAGTAGTTGGTCAATAGTCAGGATATAACCTGGTTTCGATGATTTTGCAATGTGGCTCCACCCAGCGTCGCCTCCAACATTCTCAGGCACCCCCGTATTTCGAATGGCTTGTAATAGATTTCCACCGAATTTTCTCTGAGCATAATCCTCCAAGGTTCAAGGACGGGGCAATGAAATTTACAGCTATCTTGATTTGGTCATAGCCCAAGTCCCGTACCACTGTAATGGTGTTGAACAGTAGTTGGTGGTGCACTGTCTCACAGGTGAGTGATCGTCACCCAGTAAGTGCTTGGTGTGGCCTCCTGTGAAATGACACCTAAAGAAGTCTAGGGGATCAGTAAGTGGTGGGTCTACTGAACGTGCATATTTAAGTTGCATGTCAAAGTTTATGGCAACTCCCTGTTAATATAGCTGAAGAATTGATGATCAATTCATGGTTGTTTACTCAAAACCAACTCCATATTTTGGTGGGAGTCACCGATACTGCAGTCATGGTTCCATCGTGCGCTCTTCGTTAGAAGACGGGGAAACACTATCAGAAGTAATACTGTGATTAATTTTAATGACATTTATTCTTAGACTTTGTGCATAATAACCTTATAGTTGGCCCCGTATTGGTGCAAGAATAAAGCATTCTCTAGTCACCAATCTGTGTTCTGTTTTTTTGCGTTGGTTATTGCACATTGTTGCTGAAGGTCTTCTAAGGACAGCGTTAAGTCCAGTGTATTTAGACCTGAACATTGACAGTCCCCCTCCCTTGTCGTCCTTGTCTCTCCTCACCAGGCCTACATCACCTCTACTGATTTCGTTGTCGGCGATAGCTTGTTTATTCAGGTTTCAGTAAGGATTATTATTTTAAGTTGTAGGTGCTACTGGAGGTTTCTGAGTTCACCTTTTTTCCCTATTAGCCCCCTCACATTGCCATATAGGCAGCTGACAATGAGTCTGACAACCTCAGAGAGTTGGCCGATTGCAATGGAACCGGACCGTTATCGCACTTTTCCTTGAATTCGGATACGACACTTGGTTGACACAGACTGTTATTCTCAGTAGCGCATTGCTCTAGTGTAATTGAGGCTTGGGGATGTTTTAAGGCCTCAGTTTGCTTGCTCCTTATGGCTGGAGGTCTGCTTTCGCAGCATCGGCTATATCCTCCCATTTTCCTCTTGGTCTCACACCACCGTTGAAGTACTAAGGCCAACTGTTCCCAGGAATTCAATCTGACACTTAGCAGGCCTGAGGCACTAATCAGTTTGAGATGAGTGGGGCGAAGTAGTCGTAAAATCGAGATTTCCCCAGAAGCACCAAAGGGCATTTGAGATGAAAACCATCTCCATTGCTGTACGTCATGCATGTGGTTTTTACAAGCAGTACCAGTTCCTAGCTCCGGAACACAATATATGACTATGGAGGTAGAAAGGATAAGTTCCTGCGACTCCCTTACTATTTGCCTGGTTGCCCATGTCGTGTCATGTCTCACTTTTATTTTGAAACTCCTGTCGATAGCTAGTACCTGAGCTAGTAATAGTACCCTTTCAGCCTATTTGGCAGACCTCAGTGCAACCAATTATGGGGGTGGCTTGCTCTGAGTTGCATTGACACCCCTGTACAGTTTGCAAAATTTCGCTGAACTGATGTTCAGACCTAATTTATTGCATAAATTAGACCACTGCACCTGATCAAAAAGAGCCATTGTTCAAGCAAGGCATCACTGGACACGGGTACATTAAACAGGATAAGGCTATTAGGCGAATTGGCCTCAGACTTTGTTTTGGATTTTGGCTGTTTGTGTTCCTTTGCAGGGTCAGTAACTTTAGGCTCCATAAGGATTTGACTAACCTTTCCTGTGTTGCTGAGCTTGCCAGTGGATGCAAGTGGTCTTTTGGCAACTCCGTCTCTCCCTGCTGTTTCGTATGTGACATTGAGAGACCTCATTTTATGAAGGTTGGTATTTCCTGAAGGTTGGGCTGGAGTATCCCTCTTACTGTTCTTACCAAATTTTGGTGGTGTGGTATTATTAGGTGGAGAGCTCCATCAGACTGGGTCGGGACACAAGGGTGGCGTGCTGTTTCTGCTATCCGCAGCCACTGTATGAAACTGTCCCAGGGAGACAAAGAGGGCAGATATACCACAACCACGGGCAAGGGTTATTTTGCATAAACTCACTATTTGGTTTGGCACTCCTTTGTCACAAAAGCAGTGTACCCATTGTTTGCGAAAATTGCGTTCAAATGCTGAATCAGTTTTAGAAACGATAATACCACAGGCCTGGCATTCGTCTCCTTTTCTAGATGACTCTTTCGAGGTCTTATGACGTCTTAGGAGTTTCCTTGTTGTTTTGCCGTATGTCACTTACTGGCTCCCAATGGATGCATGTGTAGTATCCTGTCCACCTGGTATTACCTGTGCTGTTTTAGTGCAAGACTGTGGCAATGCCGGCATAGTATCAGAACTGGCGAGACCTACGCGAGTCTTTAGGATCGGTATGCGAGATGGGGCTGATGTCCCTGGGTCATTGCTTCCTCTGGCTGAAGCCCTTGTGACTACAGAATATGGCGGTTTAGTGCTTCTTCTAAGGTTACTTTCAACAGCCATAATAACAATCACTATAGCTCATGCTATATACGAATAAGAGAGCAATAGTATCCACTCACAAGAACAAGACTGATAAAGTACAGGATAAGGAAAAGAAAATTTTTTGGCTTTTCTCAGTACTTTCTAGTTGATCGGCTTCACAACAATCACGTGGTAGACCAACAAGTCTTGTTTATCTGAACGAGTGGTGAAGATGCTGCTACAGAAGTAGCACCTGAAGCTTTGGCAGTATTTCGAGTTAGTTGGACTTACCACACAGAGATTTGATATGTAAGTAATGGTTGAATTTAATCCACCGGCTGGGAGGGTCAGGTTTCCCAAGCGGATAATTCACAAATAGGTACTTTCCGGCTGGAGAGTAAAAGCACGTCGTATTCAAGGAGCGCGAGTGCCTATAGTAGTAATTTATATGTCGTATAAACTGTTGTTTACAGAAAATGCACGCCATTTTACAGGAACGATCAGTTATGTTATAAATTACAATCATAAAGTATCAAAATTAATACTTTTTCAAAAGTTTAAATTGTTCTATTATTGTACAAGCAGTCAGAACAGGTCCATATAAATGTTAAGTTGTAAACCCTTCACTAATGTCACCATAGGGAATGCGCGCCAACCCAAACTTCGTTCCGTTTTCTAATGGGGTGAGGATAAACGTTATCGTAATATATTTTCGCGCACTGTGTGGGTTATCGTGTTCACGCCTATAGAGGCGTTATAACCGTTCAGTTTTGCAAAAATAGATTATATTTGACTAGTTTTAGTCTTCTGTAGCCGAAAAATCAATATTTGCCTGTATTGTGTTCGTATTAATGGGTAAAATTGTCTTGATATCCCAGACGATTTATTACTAAAAACGTCATCCTTTATAGGAAATTTCGCATAGAAAGACTATTATTTGCGTTTTAGAGACTTAAGACTTTGTTTTTGCGAGTTGTTTTAGATCTTAAGGCTGTAAATAGACTACAGGCAATGGTTGTTGTCATAGCGGTTATTCTACGAGAATCGGGCATTTGAAAGAGAAGTAGCCCACTGACATAAGTTAGATGTACGTTTGGAGGATGTTAAACACTTTTGTTATCATCCCTGATGGTTGAAATATTCCACAGAGCATCAAAGAGATCACGCGATGAACGAGATAAACTGCTGAATTTCTTGGTGATTACACCCATTTCGATGAAGCTCCTAGTTAAAATTGCCCAGGCGAATGTGGGATACTGATTTAATTTACATTGTCACCTAGAATTTTGGGAGACCGTAATTGCTCAGTGAATATGGCATCAGAGTATGTTGATATCAATGTGCACTGGGGCAAGATAGTTACAGTCAATCGGTGAACATCTTATATTTGGGTAAGTGCTATGCCGCCACTTGATTAAAAGCTATTTCAGGAAGAGGAGAACATCCTGGGAAACTCAAAAATAGTTTAAAATAAAATTTCAGATAATACACTTACAAGGTATATACAAGAAGGAGTTGGAGACTCCTTGGGACGACAGTTTACATCTGCAATGTGTAATGCTAACCACACTGGTCCAAGCATGAAAACTTTGACGTTTTCAGTGAAAATGTAACTTTGTTCAAACATCGGTGTTGTTGTGTTTCTAATCAAAGCAACCAGAATTTAAGGAAGCACCAAATATGAACAAAGAATAAGTTTAAGCTTTATTAAAGGCTTAGGTAGTTAAGGTAAAATGGACTATAGTGGTGCGTAAATAAAAAGATTATCGTGACGTGCATGAGTGATATTTCAGGGGGAGGTAATCAAAAGATCTGGAAGATTAAAACCCGTAGGACAAGCTGACCTGTAAGGACTGGGCCCATGGGCTAGTATCTTGACAAGAAGCTGAACAGGCTTCCAGATGGTAGCAGCAAAGGCACTTTCTATAATTTAGGTTTGCACAAACCTTGTTTATCTTTTATTTGTCAAGGATCCAGTCTAATGTCTAATTCTCCAGCCGTCAAAAAATGCATGTTGCTGTCCTAAAGATCGGAGCGATCCACATTTGTTACCACTACCATATCTGCTGATCAGCGTGCGCCACCCTTGTAGGGAACCATCTATCGAGCTCAATAACATAACAAGTATGCGAATAAGAATCCAAGTTAAAGAGATGATGGTGTAACAATATCTTATCAAAAATACAGTAATGGGTTGTATAAATTAAACGGTTACTTGGATATACAGCTAAAGTCCACAGCTAAAATTTATCAGTATAATCCACAGAAGCGTTCACTGATGGAGTAGTCTACCGGTAGGAGCTGTGTACCGGTTGTGGAATTGTCTTCGGATGAGGATAAAAGGTTCTTGCAGAAATCCAAAGTATGCAACACGGCTGAGTCAAGCAAGTAGACAGCATGGACCGGTGAGAGGACGAAGCGACCAACAGTAGACTGCATTTTAGATTGTACTCGGAGGTTAGCTGTATTTCAACATGAATCTTTTAAAAAAGTCATGTGCAATGTTTCTGATTTCAACATCTAAGAAAAAGGTGTACACTCATATTGTTACGTACTCCACACTCTCCCTCCTTTTCGATGTTAAGCTCTGAGATATTTTTTGTCAATGACTGTAGTTGCGGCTTTACATTGCTTTGAGCCCGTCTTAATCATGCAGAATGCTGCGCGTTCACAACAAGTGCTTCTCATTAGGTCACCAGATACATCGATACCTGAGTATATTCTTGGCAGTATCACTTTTATACATGCATACATGCATACAAGTATTTGTTACGAAGGACTGGGAAATTAATTTTCCCTTAAAAATGTATAATGTATAGAAGTAGTTAATAATGCAGCAACTGAGTTATAGTCTGTTTAGCAGAGTTAAATGGATAGTGGAAGAATCAGTGATAAAATTATGTAGAGTGATCCTGAAGAAAACAGCTGTTTAACAGAACTGGTAATGCTACATTTTCATGACCGATTTTCATGTGGTATACGTAAGACATTGCAAAGTAACCCATTAACTTGTGTTAAAAATACTGCGAAATGTTACACAATTATACATTTTCAAAAAGTATATGAGGAAAGGTGGTTATTGACCAAGTAGTCATTTCGTTGCAAATAATAGCAGTGTATTGTTAACTGTATATATTTGTAAAATATTAAAAGGTGTGGTTGCTAATGTAATTCTTTCTAGAGTTACTCATATTAACACAACTTACTGAAGATTATAGAGAATAGAAAATCACTAAGTAAGTTAGATGTTCGCTGGGTATGTAGTAGAGCCAAGTTATGTGTAACTGACTACAATGAAGACTGGACTGGCTTTCATTTACCATTCTACCAGCAGTTTTGGTCTTTTAGAGGAGCTAGGGTGGACATGTTAATGTGTTTTTCTAGGCTCCGTTTGAACCCATCGGGGTTTTCATAACATCTAATTTCAGATGGCGGTTGGTTCCAAAGAGTGCAATATTTAATGGTGAAAAAGTTTGCCCTAATGGTTTTTCTGTGGGTAGCCATTTTAAGAAGGTAGTCGTGGTTTCGCAGCTGATATGATTTATTATTTGCCCAAGTTATGGATGAGATACTGCGACAATGTTTCTGGCGACTTCGAAGAGTAAAAACAAGTTGCATTTCACTCTCCTTAACCACAGGGGTTGTAATTTCAGTCGTATACGCCTGTCAGCATATTCCACTTGTTGGTCAAACCCTGTTATGCGTTTCATGAGGAATCTCTGGACACTTTCAACTTTTTTCTGTCTGCAGATCTTAGGTTACTGAATAGGAGAGCATAGTATAGGTTTTTCAAACACTGGGTTTCAAATCTGGTGGGGAAGTCTGCTTTTGTGTTCCAAATATCATTAGTATGAAGTATCTCTGCACTTCTTCAAACTTCAGTTTGTCTGCGATGCGTATACTTTTAAGTATATATGGATAGTAGTCAAATAGGGGGTTCTCAAACTTCCCATAAAAGAATTCTAAATTCATTTTTGTAAAAATTCCTGGTCAGGAAGCCAGCAAGCTTGCGGGATAATCGCTTAGAGATCTGTTCCTAAAATGATAGGTCACGTAAAAATTTCAATCGTAATTCTAGTATAGGTGTGAGTCTGTGAAGTGTATGGCCTTGTGTTACCAGGCTGATTACAGGTTTATAGCTACTCATGGAATGACAACCATATTTTTATACATTAAACTAAAGTGACCAGGTGTTACATCGCTTATCCAAATCGATCAGTTTTTCCTGTATGTAGTTTACAGCTGCACAGAGATCTTTATGCATTTGCAGCTCAATTTTTGGTTACTTTTGCTTGGGAGTAGTTTAATTTCGCTGAAGCACTCACAGACACTACTGTTACAAACCAAGAATAGGCGAGAGACCAATAAACTATTTGTGGGTCTAGACCTTCAACAGTCCAGTTAACTTTCGTTATTTTAATCCCATTACGGTAAAATGATCTATCCATTTCTGTAGATAGTCGCGAATCCCTAGTTGGCACAGCCTATTGACAAGCAAACAACGTGGGACTCTATCGGAGGCTTTCGTTGTATCGAAATACAGAACAACTGCTAGTTGTCTCCGCTCTCTTGGCTTGCTACAAACTGTAGGTGGCAAGTGGGATGTGATCTACTCTGTGATCCTTAGTGTAATGGGCTGATCAGGTTTCGTTCCATTAATTCATCTAGTATTTGGCCCTTAACGACTTTTCTCATGTAACTGGTGTAATGCCGACGAGTCTGAAATTACTTAAACTAATTTTAGCCCCTACTTTATGCTTTGGTGACATCTATCTATATACACGAAAGTTTATCCATGAATGAAGATGGGTGTCAGTACCTAGCGATGGGATGAATACTGTATATGACAATACTGTTTTGTGTATGCTTCCATAAATAAATTTTATAAATTTTTGAACCCTTATTAATTGATAAAATGATAATGATCGCAAGGACTGTATCCTGTATGTCTTACTCTAGCACCTGTTTATCACCTTTCTTCTTACCTTCCATTAACGCAACATTTCGTAATTCCCGCATGAATTTGACTGACTATAAGTATTTTATAGATTATAATTTAGACTTGAACCAATATGTTGTAATCTATTCAAACAAAGTTGCTAGAGGTTATTTTCCATTTTTCCAATTTTTAATGTCAAAAAACTGTGTTCTATTTCAAATTGCACTTGTCAAATATGATCATGCCTGTACAAACGGTATGTTAATCATGTAAATGCTTAATTTATGTGAAATATATATTGTATTATTATTGTATATGACAGACGTCATGTCGTATGCTTCTCAACTACCATTAGCTTCGATATCTTAATTGTATCAGTAGTATTTTGGATATTAAGGCAGTTGTTGCCCAACTTGCAGCTGTTTTCCTGGACAGTTGGGGAGTTTGGAGCATTGGATGAGTCAGTATCATTAGGAAACCCTTTCCTGAAGAGTCCACAAATGATCTGCGCATCATCCAGCATCATGCGTTTATTTTTAAAGCGGCTAACAGTGTAGGCCTTTCTGCTTTAGGGAGGATTTTAGAAGGGTATTGTTAAATTTCTGAGCCTTCAGAGCACCTCTTGCAGCCTTAACTTTTTCATGCTGAGAAATCATTTCATATCTTCCTTTACCCAGTGCGAGAGCTACGTGTATCTGATATAAAGCATTAAATTCTTTTCATGCATCAAATTTCTTTTAGAGTTTACCTAGTTTCAACAGGGATATCAGTGTGAAAATGCCGTTGTTGCCTTACAACAAGTCTTTGGGGTGCAGCGATGCCCTGTGCCCAACTAATTATCTTGTACATGTGATTACCACTAAATTTTTGTAAGTGAAGAATCCTCCTCGGTCAGAACAACCCAAAATCTAGGTACTTTCCATGAGTTCATTTAGTTGTTAGTCCGAAATGTAGAGTTCACATTTGTCAACGTAATTTTCCAAATCTGTGAAGAGTAGCGAGATGGTTGACTGACTCGGTTTCAACATAGGACTCTGCGCAGAAGTGAAGCAGCTGAAGTTGCCACACTGCATGTAGCAGATGTAGATAGACAAAAGTTAGAAATGGAAAGGAAACGGACGAAGTGACTTTTTCATTAATACCTGTTTTTCAGTTCAATTTTTCCATCACAATATCTGACTTAGCCAACATGCAATCAGTTTTGAGGATTCTACTACAGTGTGAGTGGATTCCAAGATGACCCCCAAAATAAGATTACCTGAACTTGATCCATATGATCCAGAACTGCGGTTCGCTTAACTGGAACATTAATTAGACCGGTGCAACATAAATTCTGAGGCCACTAGGCACAGGAACGTGTGTTCTCAGTTACCTTAGCAGACTAGCAGGGAGGTACGCGAAGTTACACTTCACAACCCACCAGAATATCCATAAAAACTGCCTAATTGTGAGGTGACAAAATGGATCCTTGCGTTTGCAAACATCGCCTGCATGGACTGATCCGAGTGAAGAGTGTAAGAAGCAGATCCCCAGCACAGTTCTTGCGCCTCTCCCAACGACTTGTGGGAGGGGATAGAGGAAACTCTTGAACTCATCTGGACATCGCACCTGAATGCAGCAACCACGATGCTGTCTCTTGAAAATCCACTCTGTTCATGGCAGGATTCCAACAGCAGAGAAAAGCGAGTCGGTCGTTGGAGGCAAAAGGACCGTCGTTCAATTGAATTCATCCCTAAAATTAAAGGAACGGAAGTAATCTATAATTTCCGCTCGTTATCGCATCTTAGAGCAAAAGTGCTGGCTAAAATAATTTGGTTGAACATTTAATTCCCGCTTACAAAACGTTAAGTCCTAGGCTAACTTTTCAACCTGAATTATAATTCATTTGAGATGCATCCGGTCATAATAAAATATCTTACTCATACAGACTGCTAATTAAACATTCATAGGTATATTTCTGTACCATATCTGGCAACGACGATTATCTTTCCTCCACCAACTTCCTGTGTTTGGTGGGGGCTAGAGTAACCTAGGTAGTGCTACAAACACCATTGCCTTAGAGCGACAGATGAATGCCATTTGGGATGAAACATTCATCTGAATATGTCACACTTTGAGCCCAAGTATTTTATTGAAACAGCGGATAAATAGGTAGTTGGAAACACAAAAGAAGCGATTGAGAGTTCGGCAAGGCTTGATTATCTGCGTGACTGCTAACAGGCACAAACTTTGGAGTGTGGTCTCCACAGCTGTTAAATTTTAACTTGTCGAAGTCTCACGGGTAAATTTCTTTGAGAATTCTTAGGTGAAAATGAGTTCTCAGTTAAATTATGATAATGAAAGTAATATATTCTTAGTTTTTGTTCATGAGGAATGCCATTACATAGGCATTATGAAATGATAAATAACATATACATGGAGTGAGCATAACTCCATTATGGATAGGATTTCATTTCGATAAATCACAGTGTTATACAGTAATATTAATTGATGACGTTTCGAGCACAAACTATTGCTCATAATCTTATCAAGTTGATATGAGTGCGCCCCCATTTCTTTTCACTGCGAATTTTCCGTCCGTGGAATTCCTTACAAGCAGATGTAGCCACGGTATCGACCGTGGACAGCTTTAAGCGAAGGCTGTAAAATCGTACAGCAACATGAGGACTGCGTCTTAGTGGTCTATGTCTTCAAGTCTCACACACTATTAATTGACATTAAACTAAACTCACTGTTTTACTTCTTTACATTCTCACTTGTCTTACTCTTCTGACTACTCTAAATATTATTTCTCTTACACTATTATTATTATTGAAATGTTTACATATACATATGTATTTATAAATCAAAATCAAATCTCATTAAATTTCTGTTTCCACGTTTTCTTCCTTTTTCCTTTATAAGTCAAAATAACCTACACTAATTATATCTTATTATTTATTTCTCTGTTTTTGACCACACTTGATGACTAACGGTTGAAAGGATCAACACTATTCACAGCAGCACATCTTGTACGGCAAACCATATATAGTCAATTCCAGAAGCACTACTTTCAAAGTCAACTAAAACTAAGATAGTCGAGCAACAAGAAGAAACCTTTCCCTAAGACCGAAAAATCCTTAGATTAAAGCCAAGAAGCAGGCTCATAAATATGAAATTAGATATTGGACAATAGAGACTTTGTTTAAATATACCAACTTGTAAGCACTTTAAAGTTTGCACAAATGGAATTAGTACTGATTTATCGGGAATAATTGTCTCATGTATATAATTTCCGAGGAATATGCATTGTTTTCAAGCTAGGCGGATAATTTTGTGTAAGTTCAGTTGCCTGTTTGGTTGTGTTGTGACTTTATAAGGTTAAAAAGTGAATACACTTGACACAGTAATAAATTTTCGTAAGCACTGACTAACATATCATATTATACTGGCGTAGTTTACAGATAAAGTCTCGCTTTATCGTATGTGTGGAAAAATTAAGTACTGAACTTCTCCGAATGTCAGGATATTAAGCTTCCGCAATTTTATTTTATGAAATGAATTTTAACTCTATATATTGTAAACTACATGCATATATATTTGTCTTGATTGCCACACATTGTGCAAGGTGACTAAAGATACATTTTTTGATTGTCCTCAGAGTTTCATTAAATGGACCTATGGAACACGGGGAGACATATTTTTTGTATACATGTCAAATAAATTTGAGAAACTCGCTCCACCGTAAACTATGAAATTACCGGTCCAACTTATAAATTTACTTCTACTCATATTTAGAAGAAAATTTTGTAGGATGGAGGTAACCTGATGAAGTTGGCCGTGCATACGTGTGATATTAATGAAGCATCATGAGGCTACGAGTATAAATTACAGCTATTAGGGTCACTATAAATTTACAGAAAAGAACGATAATATTTACAAGTTGCCAAGATGCTTTGGAAAATCAGTTAAATGCAAAGTGTTAGTGGATAGCTTGAAGTCTGAGCAACTTGCGTGACTTTTTTATCAAATTCATTCAAGTGTTTTCTTTTGCAGAGATAAACGACAGTGAGGTTAAAAAAATTGATTTGAGTCTTACATATACCTATTTATGAAAAATACAGGGATTTTCTGCTTGTGCAATGTGAATTTAGTCATAAGATTTCTCACGGGTGAACATTTGTCACAGAAATTCTCGTACTGAAGATGTCAAAGAATGCTTGTAAACGAAGCATTTGCATTAAATAATGTAGCATTTCATCGGGTAGATGGCTTAGTTTTAAGGGTTCAATATTCATTTCATACAACTTAAGTGGAAATGAAGATGAACCGTTTGAACTTCTGAGATGCTTTTCAATTTCTAAGACACTTTTAGTGATTTATTACTTTCGAAACACTTCGCCATCTCGTCACACTGTTTTGGTAATGAAACAGACGTTAAAACACTTTGTCTAGAGAGAGAGAGAGAGGAACATATGGTTATCTCCAAACGTTTTTTCTGTATTCCAGTGTTAATTTTAAAAAACGATGAACGAATTCTAACCACATGTTTTCGAAAATGTCAAAATTCGTAGTCTAATAGTAGTTTTGAATTAACGTAAGGCAGTGAATTCTGCCTAAAGTTAAAATATTTGACTTGAAATTAAACTTGAAATGCATCATGTTGAAGTGAATTCACTTATGAAAGCAAAAAACTAAATTATGCATTCAAATCAGTGAATGAATCTTTATTTTGCGGTGCATTTTGTATGCGTACCCTGAAACTTTCAAAATTGATAGGCAAACATTGGGTTATACGTCCAGAAATCTCTATTCAGCCAAGATCTGGGCAGTCAGTTGATATGACAGGCTGCTGCAGAGAAATTATGGTGCTCTGTCGAGTAAATGAGCATTTAAAAGCTTTTTAAGTTTCATTTTCCTGAAAAAATTAAATAGGCCATATTCCAAGTGTTTGTGTAGCATTTTACGGATATATATAACAAGCCAAATACTTTCGGTACAATATTATGTGTATTGTCAATTCTTTCTGGTAATAAACTCACACACTTTCAAAAACTTGCTATCCTCCTGAAAATCTATTTAAATTTTTTATGAACTTCTGGCATCTGATGCTGTTACTGAATCATGTAGAGGAACTAAGAGTAGTCATTGTTCGATTCTGTTGGTTTTTATGTTGACTGCTTCTACAGTAAAATTCACTATTGTATCTAGCGTATATTAGTGAAATATCAGTGAATTTTCTGATCACAGAGATCACCCACTGCAGTGTGGATAGGACGACAGGTTAAAGTTTACACTTTTAAGTTGCTGTCCTTCTTCTTACTAAAAAGTGTGGGTGCTGTTTTCACTCTAAGTAAAGCATTGGGTGCGTAATAGGTAGCTAAGAAATGCTGAGAATTTGCCAGTCGCTCATTGAGCACCATTATACGTTATCAGCTGAATGTCTCAGCATATTAATGTCAGCATATGTGAAACATGCCTCGCTAAATAAAAGATGTAGTGAAAGAAAGCTTCTACAGTCCCCTTTTTGAAAGAGGAGAACCGATTCTTGGTTCTCATACTTGAATGAATGCATTACACTTCCTATGATGTTCTCTTTCACGTTAAAAGATATACTAGAAATATAAAACGACTTGCATTTTTTCAGGAAGATCAACCAAGTACGTAATTTTCAATTCACCTCTAACCTGCCCACAAACATAATCAAATTTTTAAGCATTCAGTTAAGACTCATCAGTATAGTAACTGAAACGAGTGGAAGATAATTCGTGCTACTAACTGATATTGGTAGTTGAAATCCACTCTAATTAACCAGCATCTCTTGCTAACCAGAGTGGGGCATTCTAGGTTGTGTATGACCATTTCACTCCTTTTGATCGAGTTTATTTGCCCACAAAGCTAAAACAGTCCATGGAACTCACAGTCTGTCTGTCTATTTGTTCTTAAAGGTTATACAGAGGACGAAGTCGATCACTGGTAGACTGCAAAGTCCAGACGGAATTTATTTGTGACTTCTTCTGGAAGCTAAAAATAGGCATATCTGCCACTTATTGTATCAAAACTTCATACACTACCAAATCACTGTTTTGGGTTTCAGAACGAAACCCTACTGAAATCTCACTTCAAACCGCGTAATTTTCAAATGATGAATTTTACTCTAAAGTCCTTTGGATTTCATCGACATTCATTTTTTACCAAGCTATTTGTCACCACGTCCCTCTTTTGTTTCTGTCTCCTTTATCCTCGAGCGGAAGAGTTAATATTCTGTTAAGAGTAGCTGCATTTTGAGGCGAAAAATTCTGGACATACTGGAAGAGTTGCATGCTCGAGTGACATTTATAATTAAATAGAAGTGTCTCTGTGGAAGGGCATAAAACAATAATACTTCTATTACTTTATTATCATTATCTTGGGTTCCGGGTGAAATACAGGGCTTCAGAAATACATCACCATGTTCCCTGCAGTCTTCTCCAGATGGCTCCATGATCGCCCTTAAGCTTCTGCTCTCTTCTGGCACGATTTACTTTATGTCACCCTCGGAACACCACCAAATGCCTTCCTTCCCATTTAGCTTCCACTTATGGTTCTTGTGCGTGATGTCACTCAGCGGCCCTATCAGCATACATTCAGTTCAACTCTATTTCTTTCTGCATGTTCGTTAGGTGGTAGGTTTTTGAAAGGTTCCTTGTTGGTTATAACCTCTGATCATCTGATCTCCAATTTCGAACCACAGAAGGCAGTAATTGATGAACGTCTGCAGAAGCCTATTTGGCATGCTCTTGGTGACTGTCGGGGCAAGCCTCTGAACCATGCAGAAGCACTGACTTAACACTAGCATTGAGGATCCGGATTTTATTCCTTATGCTCCATGCAATATATTTAGAAACTGATTTCAAATTATTGATATGTCTTGGCTTTCTGATTCTGCTTTTGACATCCTTACCTGTGCCGCCTGTAGTTGAAACGAAGCTTTTGTCTTGACCAACTTTCGGTTTATTTGAATTGGTAAAATTTATCAAAAATATGTTGGAAAATATTCAACTATTTATTTTGCTTTTCATTACTCCAGACTTTGCTTTTCAGGTAAAATATTCGGCTAATAAAAAGTAATAGATAAAATCTCTTCGCTAATGGTTGAGGTGTTTTTTTGTTCCATCGTTATAGAACGATGAACAGAAAACTACGCCTGTAACTTAGCCTCACAAAAACAGATAAATGGTGATTTGTAGTTAATAACTCTGTAGTACCTGATAAATTTAGTTTCAGATCATGAGGTTTAAAGACGGATTGACTAGCATCCAGATACTTGATGAGGACCAAATGACATGTGCTGATTCACTTCTGCCCATTCTCGTAGCCCAGCATCTAATGATGAGGTTTCCATCACTAACAAAACACTTAGTAGTTAATGCTTATTAAAGTATAACAACAATATTACTGTTGTCTTTGTATTACTACCCTTGCTTTAAAGTATTTTACTGGTAATATTCTCATACCAATTTATGAATGCCTTTAAAGCTTTCGTATAATTACTGTAGCTGGCAGATTTCCATATGTTTCTGTTTCTTCTTTGTTACAACAATAACAAGAAAAGTCATTTTCCTACCAATGTATTCCTTATTCCTACCTTAATCAGTATGCCATCGTACACTTCATGAAGGGGCGAATCTAGTCTAGTCTGATGCAGTTCATTCTGACTGCTATTAGCATGAAGAATGTTACGATTGACTGATAGAGATTAGTTGAAAACCACTGAAAGAAAACAGCATTATCCAGTAGCCAAATCAAGATGTGATCAGTTTATAATTATTCACATGAATTAGTCGAATAGATGTTTCATACTTCATTATAATACACAACCTTTAATTCTATCATCTGACGAATAAATGCCATGTCTGTTTTTCCTTTGGGTTTGAGGAGTAATGGCGTCGTCGATGAGTTGCCTTTTGTCAAAAGATATAAGCTTCTCCCGAGGAATGTCTGAGTAAGGAATTATACATTTTCAGGATTTCGCATTTAACAGATTATCTTATTTTCTTGCGTTCTGAGTACAATGTAAGGCTGTAAACCTTAAGCTTTGAAATTTCAGGAGCACTTGTGTCGTTTTTACAGGGTGAGGTTGCTAGTCTCAAACCCCGAATTCCCTCTTCTCTGGGATTACTAAAGACATTAGCGAGCTTTAGGAGCGCGTCGCTAGGGATAGACATTTATATATATATAATTATGTTGACCTTGAAAATCAGCTAAATTCAAACTAAATTATGTTTGCCTTTATTGGATTGATAGACTATTATTACTGTAATAAGTGATGGTTGAAGATTCGGAAGGCTTCTGGGTCAAATCCCGAACAACACCGAGATAATCATTTCACTTTACTCATCGCTTATTTGAAGAATTCAAATTAATAATAGGCTTCTAAAAAACATGATTTATCATAATATTTGTTAAATGTTCAACAGAGTGCCGTGTAGGTGTTTCGTCCCAGCTTCGAACTGTTCAACAGTTCGCATAACTGATTGTGTATTTAAAACAATTTTTAAGTGTCGTGGGTAAATATTACTCAAATAAACATTGTGACAGAAATAATTAACAGTTATGACGAACTAGAATACAATTTTAGTAGAATGCAATTCCAAAATCTTGTATATTTCTGCTAACTGGAAAGTGAATAAATGGTCGCCTAATAAAAACAAGGAAATCATATAAACTTGTGATCATTCCGTTATTAATTTCTAACTTTACAGTTAAGCATAGCGGTGGCATAGCGGTTAGGACGCTCGCCGACCATGCACATGGTCCGGGGTTCGATTCCCGGCCGACGCACTCCTTTACCTCGCTAAGCCAGAAATAATGCTGGTGAAGAGGAAAGGTTGGGTATGAGGCTAGCAACCCCATCCTGTAAAAATAAACACTGCTACAGAAACTTCAAGCCACTAGCTTGAAGCTCTATGTTCCACTGGGGAATGTGAAGGAAATAAAACAGTTAAGCATAGTCTGAGGTGTAGTTTTAAAAGTGAATTATATATATTATGCATGTCAGGTTTGAGTTTCACCATAATCAGTGAGATTAGCGTAAATAAGAGTTATCACGCTTATAACAGTGGAACAATCTGCAACTTTTAGACCTGACTTTACGATCGTTTTCACTACAGCCTGTGTATATCATTACAAATATTCCTATCGTTATCTAATTGCAGGTGAAATACACAAAATTTACGACTATTCACAACTTCTCTTTGGCTAAAATATCTTATTTTTTCTAATTATAAATTGTAGTGCAAAAAGAAAACGAGATACATTCATCAGAAAATTACACAAGATTGAAACTCTTTCTCAAAACTGTATTTTGTAGACCAAAACATTATCGGTTTAAAAATATGCTTGTATTTAATCTCCCCATCGTAAATGCAAATGTGAAATTTAAGCAAAATTAGTGAGATGAAACAGTCTCTAAAAGCCTGGCACAAACGTTCACAAAAAGTGGTTCTTGGAAGAATTAAAAAATGCACATTATCCTATATATATATATATATATATATATATATATATATATATAAAATCATTAAGAATTAACAGAATTTTACTTTCTTCCTATCGACAGAAGTGAAGGTAATATCATTAAGCTTTTATTAGAAAGATTCATTTTAAGTCACATGTTACAGCTACTGAATGCCTCGTTTCGTCGTAATAGTCTGTTGTTTTTACAACGAAACTTATTGCAAAAGTATGCTGAATTAAGACTAATTATTAGATTACATGAAATGAGACAAATGACGTTTCTGTTTACTGCATAATATGCCTAATAGGTCTCTAATTAGTTTACATGACTGACTACATAACAGTTTATTGGAAACTGGTATATATATGTACATATATAATGAAATGAAAGAATAACAGGAATCATAAACGGCCAATTAGATTAGACAATCACTGATTTTGGTTATTCTCATCGAAGGCTTTTGTGTCTATGTATATTCCAGCCAGGGTGACACTGGTTGCGCAACAAAGAGTACTATTTGTAGCTAAGAGAATGAAGGCTTGGACGGTTTCACACCTCTCAATGAAGTTAGTTATTGCTGAAGTTTTAGTGACAACTAAATTATATTTATTGTAATTTTGAAAGGAAATGATTACTTTTAGCTACCAAGTAGAAGAAGAACTTGATGTTTATGTTTAGATAAAGTAGAGTGCTTGATAAGGCTTTACTTCTTACATGTTTATGTTCAATATTTCACTGAAATGCATTGAACTGGTAGCCTCTAGTGCTTTGTTTATATGCAGAAGTACTGAGTTGGAACTTAGTTTCTGATTTTATTTTGCGTAATCATTTCCTAGACAGCCTTCTCAAGTACTTTACAAAAAATGAATATACTGTGTAATATCTGTATACCAAATCAATGACTATTTTGTTTGTTGAAATCAGCATAATAGTTTGTGTATCAATGTTCAAGTCAAATTTATACTGCTCTTTAAATATTGTTCGATAGAAATTACGTAAGAGATTAAAAGTCCGAATACTTTATTTTCTATGATTGGTTTTGTAAAGGTTAGATTTGTTTCTACGAGTTTATCACGGATTGATATCAGTTAGAGAACCATTGAAACCAACAGGGAGTGCTGGACAGCTGCTGTTTCATCCTAGTTTGGGAATCATCGGCAGTACGCACCAACCGCAGGGGTTCGAACCCAGGATCTTCCTGTTACAAGGCGAGCTCGTATAGCATTCAACCACTGGGACCTGATTCAATGGCCATCCCATGAATTCTAACTTCTACCAGTTCGTGATTTAGTGCGACCCCCCAACTGCCGGTGATTCCCAAAATAGGATGAAACAGCTGTCCAGTACTCCAATGCTGGTTTTCAATGGTTCTCTAACTGATATCAATCCGTGATAAACTCGTAAAAACTAATACTTTATACTTAATTAAAAGAATTCTTTATGAAGACAGGGTTAAAGAACAAGTTGTTGATATTTTGGTTTCGTTCAATAAACTGCTGGGTATCGAATCCCACTTTAACCCTTTTTTGCTTTGCTTTCTCAGTTTGTCAACTCTTGTATTCTAACCATCCCTCTTTACTGCTCCCCATTAATCTTTCCTGGACTACTTAAGAAAGACTTTGCTTCGCTGCGTAGGGCACTAAAAGCTGTTAGTAGGGCAAGTGGGATTTCGTCAAACCAACTGGTTAACACCATTGTGGATAGACATATAATTTCATGTAAGAAACTAGCGAATTCTATATTGTCAGAACCCGAACACCCTCTCTATACGCAGCTCTCTCCTTGCATTTCATCTGGTAGAACTAGAAGCAACTATAGGAAGCTATATGCCAGGACTACCAAGTATAAAAACCCCACAATACCTTATCTGGCACAGCTGTTATGTGATGAGAAAACTGTTAGGCATGACACGATCACCTTACTGCGGCACTCTAACAAATAGTTCCCATTAGCTTTTGTTCTCCTTTCTTTGTTACTATTATATTGTTGCTCACATATTCTATTACACACTAATTTTATATTTCATATCCTGTGGTTCATTGTTTAAAATGTGAATGCAATGCTGTTCCTTTTTACTTCTTTTATTTATCTTTTTTTCTTTTTGTTGTTGTCGCTTTTTATTTTTAAAATCTTATAAAATTTATGAGGTAATTAGATGCAATATTGTAATGCACGCTGAAAATTCCATACCTGTACCACAAATACTGTTTGGAATAAAGCCATTATTATTATTATTATTAGATGAATTCTAAGGTAACAGTTGGAAATCACTGTTTTTGAAGTGGCTTGCACATTGTTAAGTCACTTATATTTGTATTTACAGAAAATGCCTAAATCCTTGACTTAAAAATGACTAATGATACAGATTATCATTCAGTGTTAACTCCATTCTTGATCTGAATACCAAATAATACAGGTGGTTTTGAATTCGGTATATTCATTCTTCCAAACTTTTGTTAACATTAGTACAGTCTGTCACAAGAACTAGCTGTACTTAACATTAATGTAAGTTCAGTATTTTATATAGGTGATTATGTCTAAATGTTAGGGAATTCATGTCACTGTAGAAAATAACAGATTATACAGTTAATGTCAAATATTTTCGAAATAAGGAAGAAAGGTTACACGTAACAAAACAATATCAAATAATTTTTACCAGGAACCACAGACTATACTTATTGGGAACCTACAGAAAACAAAAAAATCAGGTGGAATACTCTAATTCCTAAAAATACCAAAAATATCGGTAGATCTAAGCTATTGAAAAGTATCAACATTAACAAATCTAGGTTCGAAATTCTTATGGACCCACGTGAAAGCAAAAGGGTGCTTCAAAAGATGTTACAAGAGAGATATGAATAAAAGTGACCGAAAAAAGGAGTTTACTAAATTGAAGTACACTCTCTGTAAGTACCAGTATAGAAGAAGTCGTGGTAGGATGCTTACCAACGCTGAACGTGTTCCGGGGGTCGATCTCGGGCCGACACACTCGTAAATGTCTCCTAGCCGGTAGTAGACTCGGCAAAGAGGGAAAAATGGGTGTGAGGCTAACACCTCTATCTCATTAAGTAAACACCACCGCTAATTAAAATCTCGAAGTCCGAGTTTGAAGCCATATGTTCCATTCGGAAAGCAAAGAAATGAGAAAGGATCATAATCAGGACTGCAGAAAACAACTAAATAAGTGAAAGTGATTTAAAACTCTCTATGATACCTGTAGACAGCACGTTTCCTATTACACACGAAAGCAATGATAATAAAGTAGGATTTGGAAACTGAGGTATTGTCATTCAAAAAAGGATAATTTTATTCGATGAAACATATGGTAATACCGTATTATTTACAGCTTTTTATTCCTTCACGTTCCCAGTGGAACATATGGCTTCAAGCTAGAGGCCCGAAGTTTCTGCAGCAGTGCTTATTTTACAGGATGGGGTTGCTAGCCTCATGCCCAACCTTTCCTCTTTACCAACATTACTACTGGCTTAGAGAGGTAAAGGAGTGCGTCGGCCGGGGATTGAACCCCGGACCATGTGCATGGCCGCCGAGCGTGCTAACCGCTGTGCCACCGACGCGTGTATTATCTACACACTGTATCATTTTGTGCGTTTTATTAGATAAATTATCTCTGTTAAGGAATAACTGTGATGCACCTCTACTACAATCTAGGAGTTAGCCAATATGCTTTATTCCTTAAGAATTTCAAAAATAGGAGATACTTTGATGATTACACTACATGATATTTTCTCCTTAAAAGTTTACACTACATTCACAGGTTAATTTATGAAAAATTATTAGCATTTTCATCCATTAACTGATTAACGAGTTTCTTGGTGATGGTGGAATCAACTAACCCTTTACTTTATTCCTGAAAAATAACACTACTGTTGTTATGTTTGTGAGAAAACTTTCAGTCACACAAACTATGCAGTTACATAATAACAGGTGACTGAAGTTCGTAGATTTATACAACTGAAGAGGTGCTGGCGTTTGTCATCTGTATTATTGTATAAGCAGCTACTGTTCCAATGCAAGTATGTGATTTGGGCACAGTGGCAGAACCTAATCCCATGTTAGATAAGTTTATTTGTCATAATCCACAGTGATATAGTATTGATAACCGGGTGACATCTCAAGCACAATCTATTCCTAGAATTAGGGTGACATTAAAACGAACTAATTCACTCAGTAGGAAACTTTGTCAGGTTGAGGAACTGATAGATCCAGTTTAATAAAATAGCATGATTTACCCAGTAGCATGTCATGATTATGAGGTCAATTGAGTAAATCAAACTAGTGGATTAGAGTCACTTAGATTAATCAATCGATGGACAGAAATTTACCTAGACCTAAGATAATCAACCCTGCTAAGTTCAATAACCTCTGAAAACTCAACCATAGCAATGAATTCATTTTCATGTAATCATACAGTAAGGTGGGACAAGGTGACGGTATTAAAAACAAATATAGGCAGGTGGAGAAAAACGTCAGAAGATAACTCAAACATTCAAATGTTTCTCACGGTTCAAAGTTATTTTTTTTAGATGGACTTAATCATTACAAGCCTCCCTAAGTTGGTCTGAAATTATGAATTATCTCAAAATCATTCCCCTCCTAACGTCCATTTTTCTTCCCATTCTGACAGTCATAAATACCTATATAGAAAAAAAACCCACTTAATTGATCATGATCTTATCTGAAGTAATTTCTGTGCTTTTTTCCATTGTTGATAAAAATTTGAATTTCATAGTGGGGTATCAATCTAAAATCTCAACCAGCTTGTGATGATATTAGATGGTTGAAGGCAATCGGCAGGAAGCCTTGGACCTAGGTTTCGTGCTAGTTGGCACTCGTCAGCAAGGCGTATCTGCAACCTTGAAGGAACTCATGTCCCTTCTCAAATTCGAACCTGCGTCACCCAGTGCTGCAGTCAGAGACGTTACCACTGTGCTATTCGGGCTCGCGATTGACCTCCTGTAGGACTGTAGTGGATATTTTGATTTGACACTAGTAACTAGTGTGATGCGTCTAGTCCTCTCTTTGGTGCAGACTGAATTCTATCAGATTGCCTCCAACCATCTAATATCATCACAAACAATGTACACCGTGATGGCGAGCTACTTAGAATGGTGGCCACATTACAACCTGACTGATAGAATTCAGTCTGTACCAAAGAGAGGACTAGACGCATCACATTAGTTACTAGTGTCAAATCAAAAAATCTCAACCAGCTGTTACTTTAGAAAGAAAAGCTACTTTGTATTATTCTAAATAGACTGAGACATTGTAACTGTTCAGAATTTCGGTAGAGTTAACTTCCATGGTTAATTATTTTAATTGCTTAAAAATATATTTAAGTGTAAATGAATATTTTTAGACATAACACTGAAAATGTAACAGAGTTAATTGCTTGAATTTACCCTTTACCTTTTTTTAAAAAATATTTCAGCACATTTACTACTCACCTTCTACACAATGATGTTAATTAATTCAGGCCTATTTTTCACTTCAAGTGATTGTATCATACACAAAGATTTAAATTCATCTCAACTAACAATGAAATATTACCCATCGAAATTGTAAGTTTAGTTTAGTTATATTGTAACAAAAGTATTTATTTATTTATTTGTTTATTTCATTGTTTGTTTGTTTTTTTCTTCTTCAATTAATTTATAAAAGGTTTTGTTTTGTTTTCTATATATTTAATTGTTTTGTTTACTCATCATGATTTGTTAATTCTCCGTAGTTTGATTAATATCAGACTGGGGAACACTTTGTTACACTGAGTAGTTTCAGTTTTCTACAGATCTAATGCGTATAAAGTGGAGGTGAATATTTATTTCCAGCCTAAATTATGCGTGTTTCAATAGTCTCGTTTCTGACGGTGGTAGTGTTTTGTCTGAAGTGACCGCCCTTCAAAAAAATAATAAATAATATATAAATTTGTATATTTATTGGTGACTAGAGAGTAAGGAAACGTAGATATGCTGTCTAGTCTCTAGTGTTTACTGAAATTCTATCCGAGGTTATTTGTAGAGTTTCATATAAGACGGACAAAATCACTGATGAATACGCTACAATCTACAGCTAAAGCAATATGCCTAAGATTTTAAGTTTCGATAGTAGCAAATATACCAAAGAACTCTAATAAGTTTCATCTACAGAAGTGAAAAGTTTCTACGTTCTTTTTGAGGAAAAATCATAGAAATTATTTTATAATTTTAGATTTACTTTGAAAATTGCGGTGGAACACAGTGCCATAAATGTTTGAAATAAGATAAGATGATAGCTATGATTTAACAGTAAAGCCTGCTGTATTGATAGCTATAAAATTTTCGAAATAACTTTGAGTCCATGCTAAATACTTCTTGTCAGCCACCATGAGAAGTAGGGCATTAATAAAGCCATCTACGACATGGATTTTGTGGACATTTATTAATCTTTTATGGAATGTAAAATATCCATTACTTGAGTTGTGATTATGTTACCACTTAGATACAAACCAATTACCCGTAAGAAAAATCTATACAAGGAAGCGGTATTAGACGATGACCAGATATCAGTTAATTATCTGATGTACAGTGCATTGATACAGTATTAATACTCGAGTTTGAATACCAGTCTCAGTTTCCGTGCAATCAATTCCTCTTGATTACTACAAAATGTATAAGCTGAAGTCACTTTCTCTTCATATTCTCACTAAAATTCATCCGGAAGTCTTATGTCAGAAATCAGAAGAATCAAGTTATTTGACTGACATCTCCCTTTAAAAAGCATTGTGTTGGAAAAGTAAGTTTGGTCACGGAATGATATCAATTAAAGAACTATTGAAAACCTCAGAGTATAGGACAGCTACCTCATCCTATTAGTTTGTTTATTAGGTATATCACACAGTGAAACAGTATTATCTACTGGATGACGTTTCGAACAAAATTTATTGTTGATAATCACACATAAAAGAAGCCTTGAAACTTAATAATTACCCGGATAAATTAATCAAGAAATATGTAAGGAAATGTAAAAATAAAATAAATAATGATAGTAGCGATAGTGATAGTAACAATAATAATGATAATGATAATAGTGATAATAATAATAATATTAAGGACGACACCAACAATAAAAAATCTAAGTCATCAGTAGTAATTCCATACAAGGAAGGAACTTCGGAAGCCTTGCGTAGAATTCTTAACAAGGCAGGAATAAAAACGGTATTCAAACCCACAAACTCAATTAGAAACAAGCTTTGTCGGTTAAAGGATCCTGTAGAGCCTTTAAAACAAAACAATTTAGTTTATCTAATACCATGCAATGATTTTCAGGTCAAATACGTAGGTCAAAGTAGTGGAACAGGGGCAGTCAGACTAGCTGAACACAAAAACTTAGCAAAATCTAGATTGGTTGACCCGAATAAGATAAGAAATCTAGAGAATAGTTCAGCTACAGCACTACATGCAGTTACACACAATCATACAATATGATGGGATAGGATGACAGTTTTAAAATCTAATGTCACAGGGTGGGAGGTGAGATTGATAACAGAAGCTTTGTTTATCGAATCAACTACAAATACATGTAATAGGAATGATTCATCACCTGTCCCTGATATCTGGAAAATTCTACTACCCATACGACAAATAGGAGAGAACAAAGAAAACTAAAAAACTCAAGTGTCAAAGTCGTGTGATCACAATTGATATGATTAAGAAGAATACATTTTGTTCGGAACGTCATCCAGTAGATAATACTGTTTCACTGTGTGATATACCTAATAAACAAACTAATATGGAATTACTTACTACCACAGTGCCCAAGTTTTATACATATAATAATACCTCATCCTAGTTTGGGACTCTTTAGCTGTAAGAAACCATGATCCCACCGGGGATTGAACCCAGAACCTTCGAGATGTGCGGTGAGGTCGTCGACCATCCAGCCACTGTAATTAAATCGTTCATTAGTTCTTATTTCTATCACTTCACCATCTTCAGCCAGTTTCATCGCGGAATACTTTTCTTCGCATCCTACTTGGTGGATTCCATGGGTCACTACTTCTTACTAGGACTTCAGGTAGCTTCATCCTGTAGCCAGTCAATAGTGAGCATCAGATTGATTTTCAGGTGTCAGTGTGTAGGGGGTTGATCAGTTTCAAATATGAGCAACTTAAAAATCCATGGATGAATTCACCTGTCAAGAGAATTCACAGACTACTTGGACACACAGCAAAAGTTCCACAGTAGCGTACAGTATATTTTTAATGTTTAAATTAGGAGTCAAGTGTTATATCTTAAGAGTAAGGTATTTAAAGTGCACTGAAACTGAAATACTTTCCTACATTTATTTGGCTGCTGAACACTTCAGCGATATTTGTGAAGAGAGAGAAAGACATTTCGGAGAAGGAAAGCCTTTTTTGTCGAGGAAGTCATCTTCAATAGTATTTGCATTTACTGAAGCATGTTGCTGTTCAGTATTGAGCAACAAGGTGTTGTGACATGAATGATACATTTACTTAGAAGTAAGGTTTCTAAAGATACGAATAGATTATGTAGAAATCAACGACACAATTAAAGTAAGAGTTTGGAATTGGTCATGGTGGAAATTGTTATTGCGTAAGAAGCTAAGTGACTTAGCGTCAACTTGAAAAGCGTAAAGAACGTGAGAACAAAACACTGACTAGTAAAAGACACAAAAGGGACTTGTAAGAATGATGTTAGCGTTACACAAGTGGCAAAGAGTTTAAAATCTTTGTGGAATAAGAGGCCGGTCAAACCTTTCCTGCTCACAGAATTCAGGTATGAATTAAAGAACAGCCAGTGCCTCTATCATACATAATTGTCTGAAACTAACATCCCTTGATATATGTGAGTAAACTTTGGTGCTCATCATTTATGTTTGGAAATTAAAACTTTCAAAAAATTACTTTCCCCACAGATAATTACTTTATAAAAATAAGTAAGAATACTTCACAAACTAATGGACTGCAGTAATGCATAAAAATATCATTTTGGAATTTCTCATGAACATTTTAGAAGTGAGCAATCATTGGTGGTTCTCATAAAGCACATATAGTGTGTGGTGCATAATGGCTAAACTAATTGAACCATTTTGTCTAACTCTATTTACGGTTTGTCACTATTAGTAATACTGTGTTTACTAATAATTAAAACAAGCGACTAAAAAGCAAGATTATAATCAAAATGCGTTATAAATACGGTCAACCACTGAATATATATGTGGTTGTGTGAAGGTATCTGATTATCAATACAATCCCATTTCTTCCTATACTTCATTGAAATACTTCTGCTTCCAGATCGAGACATTATCTCGTCGGATTAAGGAGTTTTACTATCAGACAATTATGCTATGAATAAATGTTTAGTAGACATAAAGTATAGGCAAATAATTTTATTTTTCAAGAGTTGGTTTGTAAGGATTGAATTTGTTTTTACGAGTTAGACCACGGATTCATATCAGCTAGAGAAACACTGAAAAACAGGGAGTACTGGACAGCTGTTTCCTCCTAATTTGGGAATCATCGGCAGTACGCACCCACTAACTGAGGTTTGAACCAAGGACCTTATGGTTTCAAGGCAAGCTCGTATACCATTCCACCACTGGGAACCGATTCAGTGACAACTCCATGAATTCGAACTTCTACCAGTTCGTGATGCATTTAGCGCGACGACCAACCATTGTCATCGGTGGTACATCCATCCTCACACTTGACTGGATGGACCCCACTGGTCACGACTTCTCACTAGAATTCCAGGAGAATATGCCCTGTAGCGACCATCATATTAAGTCGTGAGCAGTGAGGTCCATCCAGTCAAGTGTGAGGATGGATGTACCACCGATGACATGGGTTGGTCATCGCGCTAAGTGTATCACGAACTGGTAGAAGTTCGAATTCATGTGCTAACCATTGAATTGGGTCCCATTGGCTGAATGGTATGCAAGCTTACCTTTTGACTGGAAGATCCTGGGTTCGAACACTGGGGGCGGGTGCGTACCGCCGATGATTCCATATCTAGGATGAAACAGCTGTCAAGTGCTCCCTAGTTTTCAGCGGTTCTCTAACTGATATCAATCCATGGTCAAGCCTGTAGAAATAATTTTATAAATTAAAGTAACTGGAATAACATCTAGTTAATTTGTAGAATCAAGATTTGAAAGCTGCCTACTGACAGTACAGTAAATGCTGCTGTTTCATTGTGTGCGTGTGTGAGACATAATTGTTGATAGCGCAGTATATGAAGACGCTAGTCACTTTTAACCATCTTAGCCTGCATCTAATTTCTAGTGTTATGTGATGAAATATCGTCAGTAATAATGAAGCTAAGTGCAGAGTATTAGGTAATGTGACAAAGTCGTTTGATGAGATTGTGAACCTGCATCAATTGCCATGACTAGGCATGTGTTAAACAAGCTGACCTCAAAACATGAAGTCCTCAACTTCACGTCTAAGCCTAGCCAAAAAAAAATGTAGACTGCCTGGATCAAATTCTGAAAGCCAATGACTAGGGAATATTAGTGCCATTGCTCGAAGTTCTGCTCAATGGTGAAGTTGTATTCAGTACTTGCAATCTTCCAGGTTCAGTAAGCCCTCACTATTCATTGTGTAATATCACATTATTATTCAGAGTGATAACGGTTCTCTGGAGCTCAGTGGTAAGGTCTAAAGCATGGTCACCACATTATATACCTGACTGATAGAATTCAGTCTACACCAAATAGAGGACTAGACGCATGACACTAGTTAGTGTACAAATAAAGTGTCCATTATAGTCCCACGGGAGGTTAGTCGCGAGCGCAAATAGCTTGGTGGTCACGTCTGTGACTGCAGTATTGGATGACGCGGGTTCGGATCTCCGAGGGAACATGAGTTCATTCAACGGTGCCAGAAGGCCTTGCCAATGAGCAAGAAAACTATGTCAAAGGCCTACAGACAATTTTTTCCAACGATCTTATATCAAAAATTCACAGTGATGCCTAAAAATATTAGTTAGGTGGTTTACTGACTGAGTAAATTTTAACGCAGAAGTCTACATTGAAACACAGCACTTCAATTTGTCATGTTTCATATAGCACACAAAGGTAGACAAAAGAGGGAAAAAGAGATTCAAAAGAGCCATATTAGGCAGAAATATGCAGAGGAGAGATTAGTAACTGAAAAAATGATGGTTCAGTGGGAATGGAAGATCACAAAAGGTGAATACATCTGAGCTACTGAGAGCGATTTTCAGAAATATCACATAAAGTGTCCATCAGTTGGTTTCAAGCATCCCATGAGCCTCAACTAGTCAGTCTACACCTCTTTACTTGGTTCGTTCGAACCATCTGTCAGAGACCTCACAGACTGATCTCAGGTTATGATATGACCATCCCTAGATCTTCTCCAACCTAATAGTGTGTCAATTAACATTGCTCGTCAAGGAAGGCGGCGGCTCATTATGCATAACACGCATCTTAGCTATCTCACTTGACTTAGCTTCACAACGTTATCCACTAACTTAATCTGTTGCCTAACACTCTACGCATAACCTAAATACTGCTGACCACATTGCACCACTTAACAGGGTAGATAAGACGCAAACATCTTTGGCTGAAGCAGTCAACCTCTTAGTATCTTCCACTTGCAGCGAGAGTAATAGTTTTTTGCCTAAGTCAAAACGACTTGAAAGTTATGTTACTCCTGCGATGCAAGAAATGGGACTGTCTGCTCATCTATATCCTAGTGTCAATTCGTTTTATAAGTAGAGTTTTAATAGCCTTTTGAGTTGGATGGCTGATTTCATCGTTGGAATTGGGGTCACTGCAAAGTGATGTAGATTTCTCCTACTAAACAATTCATTTGATTTTGCTAGTAAGTTCCTATGACTTATTTAAAGATTACTTGCCACTCCTCAGCACAATCCATAGGTTTCTAATTCTGTATGTAGGCATTTCTAAACGTCTTCTGAAATGAAATGCATGCATATCAAGTATTTGATCAGTATAATGACTGACCTTTTATATTATTTAATTCACGTTTGACATGAGTAGTGTTCAACAATAGAGTGTATATCATTTGAGTGTGACATGTTTAACGATATGGAGAAAATAAATAAACAGTTTCAGTAAGGTACACATTTTCGTCTCACAAGTTATTTATCTCGTGCAACAAAAGGGAACTGGATAAACATTTATGTGTGGTAAGAAACATAATTTTACTATAGTTACCTCATTATCAATAGATGACGAGTGCCAACAGACACAAAACCTAGGTACAACCAAGGCTTCCAGTTAATTGACCCCAACCATCTAATAACAACGATTCTGAGTGTACCGTGATGGTGAGACACTTTGAATGGTGGCCACATGGCAAACTCGACTGATAGGTTAAATCAGTAGGCATAGAAAAAAATGACTAGACGCTTGACGCTAGTTATTATGCAATCTAATTACTTCATTTTTCGTTGAATGATTGAAATTATTTCTTTACTGATAAGTTTCTAATAGCTTTTGCTTGTTATATGTAAGATGTGAACAAAAATGTACATTTTTATCAGGATTACTGGAATGGATACCCATAAAAGTTTGTGAAAAAAAACCCGTAGTTCAACGAAGAGTCTCTTTTCTACGAATAATTTACTTAGCTGTACAGTCGCAGTTATATATAGAGATTTTTATAAATGTTTTTACGTTAGGTTTGTCACACAAGAATTAAAATTAGTTAGGGTTACTGTTTACGTCATCAGTATATTTTAAAACTGTTGTGAATAATCATAGTGTAACCAGGGTGTGTGTGAAGATTATTAAGAGAGTATTAGTGATGAAATTGTCAATGCACAAGAGAAGTTGAGCAATAAAATAAATAATTTAAAGAACCACTTGTAATAAGGAGGTACTTAGAAATTTTACGGAAAATATGGAATTATGTAAGAAATCTAAATAAATACAAGAGTTATAAGGAGTTGGGAAAAACAAGCCAACAAAAATCAAGTCAGCAGAAATCAACAAAGTTAGTACCATGGTAGTGGGAGTGGTTGCATAATTTTCTCTTCTCCGGTTTTTCCAACTGAATGGCTAACGCTTAAGTAAAACAAAGCAGATAAAAACTTATTGTTTTTGTAGGATGTTCTTTGCTTTGTAGATTACTTAGAAGGAGGCGTTTGTTGAGATGGAATGACAAGTGTTGACAAAATGTCCGATTATCGCACTCTGTATAGAGCCACTACTATGCGGCGTAGTGTTCTTGAACCCTTTTAGAGAAGGTACGTATCGAACGACCAATATGCCTGGCATCACAACAGCATGTGAACTGATGTACATACACAGAACTGGACAGATGCCAGGTCTTAAAGCTTCTGAAGACAGAATGGACGACTAAAGAAAACTACTGCTGGCGTTGCTGAAAAGAATGTTAGTCTCAAACATGACGAAATTTTTCTCTTAAGGAGATTACAGGTTAAGTTTCCTTTGAAATCCAGGTTCATGTGAAGTTTCTCCTTCGGAACAAATGCTGCTAAACATTTCACTGTTCTAACTCTGTTAGCTTTTTAAGGGGATGGTAATTCCATGTATATGGATTATTTAAGACTGAGCAACAACACTACTCCATTGTTGTACAAGTGCGCGTTTTCTGTCTTGTTAAAAATTGGGACTAAGAACTGCTGTAGTAGTCATCGTGGCTCAGATATACTTTGAATTGTACGCATTTACGATTTTTATGACTGTGAGACAACGTCATTGAGAGCGGAAGACATGAAAAGACTAGCTGTCTTTTATCATAGGTGCCTGCGTTCTATCTCCCATGTGAAACGGTATAATAGGGTGAGCAATATTGAGGTTAGGAGTCAGTCGAGTGCTAGGTAAGGAGGGAAAATCAATAGACGAGACTGTGAAGTTACGTCGACTGAGATGGTTAGGACATGTGTTACGCATGCATGTCTAGCCATCGCCTCTCTCGACGGGCAGTGGTAGCTGACATAGTGACAGGTTGGAAAGGAGCCAGTGGTGGTCAAAACAAAACATGGCTTCATCGGTCAATGAAATCCACAACAGTTATTTTAAGCCAGCCACGTGGGAAGATGCAGACGTCCTGGTTGAGGTCCCCCGGGACGGTAAACACCAATGACTGGAGGCAATTGATGATTTGGCTCAAAATTGTTCTCAATGACTGGCGCAGATTCATCCACTCCTTGTGACTTATGATTTCCAATAAAACTATACTGTTCTCCAATATTACTATTCTTTTTGCCTCATTTCTCTGTTTACTGTTTGTATTTTGCGTTTCTTTTTACTTTCTTCTCTGGCTTTGTGTGCTGAGTGAATTGTGGCAACTCAAACTGCGGTACATCGGTGCAAAGTTCTATGTTGAAACGAGTCAGTCAGACTTATGGTGAATTTATCTGGTATAGTCTTCTGTTTGCGTACTTTTACTAACGGGATTGGTAGTGATCTAAACCAGTAGCCTCCAACTTACTATTCGAATATATACAGTAAATATTTATTAGTTCTCAATAAAATCAGTGAAAATTTCACCGACCCAGTTGGATTTGTCTAGTACCACGATTCTAGATTCTTTCTCCGACCTCATCTTCACAAAATTTTCCCGCTCAATTAATTCGTTTCACTTACGTATCTATTCTTTTGACAGCGAATTTTCACAGCTCAGTTTACTTTAGCTATGTAATCAAGGTGGCAGTCGATTCTGGAATAGTCTGCTTACTTTCCAATAATTTGTCTTGATCATTTAGTGTAGGGACTATTTACATTAATAGAATATTGTGGGAAAATAGTTTTTATAGACTATTTATTGTGCTGTACACAAAATACCTCTAAACAGAAGTAAAAATTAGGTTAGGAAGAAGATGCTTCTCCCTCTTTCTCTCTCTCACTCTTTTTCTCTATCTCTCGAAAAATTCCTACATACTCTTCGTACAAAAGTATATGGATGTAAAATTATACAGGAATGACAGGCTAAACACTCCAGTACATTTTGCTCCAGAAGAGTGGTATTTATCAAGTTTTGAGATAAACTGTGGGAAAAGATAAGATAAGGGAAATAAAAGATACAGCAAATCAGACTACAAGGCAAAATCAAAGACAATAACTATATACGATCGGAAATATTTTTTTTGTAATTCAAATAAACCTGTGTCAAAGTTCTGACTAACACAAAAATCCAGCAATAATAAATTATATTCTTACATAAATAATATCTCTTTTATTCAAAACTATGCGGATGTATGTTAACTGAATTCAATGATGATGAAAGCATTCATTATTTGTACAAAGTAATTCCTGATAGTTACCAATTACCGTCAGTGGAAGGAATCTAAAAGAACCTGTTTCATTCACTTGTCTGGGTGATACTGTTTCAAATGCAGTCGGCAAGGATGAGGATGTCAAAGTCAGCCGAAATTGAATGGGGAGGGCAAGATAGGCCTTGATTACTCTTAACTTGGTGTTAACATCCACACCACTTTGTTTAATGAACAAAATCCAAATTCTCTACGCTAGAATTAATCAGGGTTGCCGTTTGGTTCAAAGACTGTGCACTATCAAAACTATTTTCAACAAGTGGATGCAGACTTTCATCCACAGCTGTCTTCCTTCACTGCTGAATATTGTATGACAAGAAATAATTATCAACAGGCAGATCTGGCAGGCTCAGAACCAGCTAACGACCTACTGCTGTCCAACAAATGTGCAAACAGAAATGGAAGATGATTAGAAATATGTTGATGAGGTATTCGAGTGACATCACACGTCAAGCAGGTATCGGGCGGAAGCTCAAATGAAAGCGAAGAGTTGGGCTTGAGTTCGAGTGTGACATGGAATAGATCATGTGAAGTGAAAATAAAAGTTTGTAGGCAGTAGTAAAGCTGGCCGAAATTGTGACAACAAAGAAGCGAGTCATGTGATGATATGTGGATGAAATTGTGTGTTCATTTCGGAACGCGAAGAAGGAAATGGCAATAATAATTACCAATTATAAGTTATGTGAAATATCTTAAATGCTTATTGGCAAGAATACGTTTATTTTAGGTTCAAAAGTTTGTGATAGTGGTAGTCATGAAATAGGGCAAGGATAACTGGATTAAAGCCATAGGATGAGTTTATTTTAGCTCATTGGAAACCAGGAGAACTGGACAGTGATCCCCCTATATTTTGGAACATTGCAATCGTCCATAAATACGACACTAAGGAGGCTGAAATTTGGGTTACTTGGCTATCATATTATTTTACATTCACTGAACTGGAATCTATATCCTCCTAAAAATTGCCTTTCTTGATCTGGATTTAACAAGAAGAACTGATAGGACCTTAAGAAGATTGATCCATAGAAAAGCTACTTGGGATGGTCAACTATTAAGCTTCTTTAGCTGGGTACCCACTCAACGAAAGCGGAATTCAATTAAATTCCTTGTCACTCACATCCAACACATCTGTAGTCCCCATGTTCTAGAAATGGAATTGGATCTTTTGAGAGAAGTCTTCATCCAAAATGGATGCCCATCAAGACTCATTGACAAAAATATCAAACCAAGAATTTGGAGGAATGACACCTCACTTGCGCCGAAAAAGAAGCCCTACATGAACTTGGATTTCAAGGGAGATTTGGCAGGCGATATTTTTTAAGAGAAGGATAACATCATTTCTGAGAAGAACATTCTTTGCAGCAACGCTAAGAATAGTGTTCTCGAGTCGCTCACTGATCTGCAGAAGCCTTAAGGACAAGATCCCGCATTTGACCACTTCTGTGTGCAAATATCAGTTCCCCTGCTGCTGTGGAGCCAAGTTCGAGGCTCATCCTGTCCAAGAGGATTTAAGAACACTATCCAGCATGGTTGTGAAAGGGCGATAATGGTGCTATAGGTAGTGCGATAAATGAACTCCTGGTTAACACTGATCATTTCACCTCAACAAATGCCTCCTTCGAAGTAATCTACAGAGTCAAGAATAGCCTACCGAAGGCAGTACAGTTTCGTCTTCTTTGTATCGCTGAAGCTCTGGCCATTCAAATCGAAAATCCAGAGCTGTTCATACAAAAGAGAATTACTCAACCACTTCTATTATCATGGTACCAACTTTGCTGATTTCTGATGACTTAATGTTGTTTGCTTACCTGTTTCTTTAGTTGCTTATAATTCTTGTATTCATCTAGAATTCTTACGTAATTCCGTATTCTCTACTTTGTTCCTATGTATATCTTGAGTACAACTCAATCATCAAACTATTCATATTATTACGTAACTCCTTTTTAACAACTGTTTGTGACAACTCATCACCTCTGTTACTATCCTAGTTTCATTAAAACCTAATTTTCTTCACCATTTATGCGTTATGTAACTCTACCGAAAATAACCATAAACAAGTGTTGTTTTCTTTGACAAACTTAATGTACACGTACATATGAAATAACTTATATATATTTGCGATTGTACAGCTAAGAAAATGAATTAGCAGGAAAGAGACTCACCGCTGAACTACGTGTTTTGTTTCCATTAATGCCTGGGTGAAGGTTATTCATGAATTAAGATGTAATTCTCATCAACTCATGACACAATAGTATTGTAATAGGAGCATATATTTCACTGCCTGTTGTCATCAGGAATCTGGTAAATCATCTGCATACCAGTTTAGTTATTTGCAGAGGAGTGACTCTAGAATGCCATACTTTTAGAGATTTAATTGGGTCTTCTTACCAGCTGATATTAGAAAAGGTGTAGGAAATTATGAACAATTAATTTATTTCAACAATAAAGCTATAATAAGATAAGTATCTATAATCAATGTTGTCCCGAAAAAGCCAGAATCTGAGAATTCAATTTACTTCAGATTCCAATCTGTGTCAGTTGAATTTCAAATTACAGACTTCATTATTAGACAAATCTATCAGTGACGATTCTCGTGTCAGGCTCAATTATGCATGGAGATTCGGTGCAAAATAGTAACTATTTTACCTGTTCTGAGGTGAATTTCGATGGTTATTATACCACAGTTCTTTTAGATAAGTAAAACTAGTAAAATCAATTTTTTCTACATACCCAAATGTTTGCAATGATTTGAATTCTTAAAAAAATTCATCTGGCGATAGGACTGGAGTGTATTAAAGTTCTTATTCATGAGACTGCACCGATTACATCAGAACAATTGCCATTTGTGGTTTAAATCGATTTCGGTAACTGATAAGGAACTGTAAATGATGATTTCAGAGTCGCTTTGACTTCTCAGTAATACGAGATGAAGGATACGAAAGTCTGCGCAGTTTACCCTTTCTAGCTAAGAACTACTTTGAGGTGCCCCTGGGAAAAACTTCGTGTATGATACTGAATAATCCAAATCCCTGCAAAAAACCCCTAATCTGAATGTTAATCTCCAGTTGATTGGTGGCTACTAGATGGATATCTTCAAGTTGCACTTAGAAGAGTCCTGGCCACTGGGGCTCACCATATCTAGGTGAAATGAATGCTCTTCAAAGGCATCGTTTGATGGTAGTTCCATGTTACAAAACAGCAAAAGTAAGAATTTATTGGTTGGTGAACATCAGTCCAAATGTCTGAATGATCAGCGAGCTTGGCCTCATAACCTGAAGGTCCTGGGTAGAATCCTTAGGAGAGACGGAGTAGTCTTGATCGATGCAGAGCTGGAGAGTCTCAAACTAAGACGAAGCTTTCAGTGATCGCTAGCTGATGCCGGTTCATGACAAGAAGATATACGTTAAAATTAAATAATTGTTTTACTATATTTGGATTTAACAGAAGACGAAAACATTGTTCCATCCCTAAAAGGCGGTACACCACAGTTTTGTGTTCTAGGCTTTATAAGTCACGTTTTCATTCATAGGCCCATGTGAATTGACTTCAAAAAAATAAACGAAGTCAATTCGGGATTAAATGTTTATTTTATATTTACTCATAAGTAAATGATTATTGTAAATAATTTCACGTGAATACTTCCAAAGAAGAATGATGTTTCTTTAACACTAAATTGTAAATAAATAGATCAGTGTGTAAATATAATTAATTTTCTGAAATCTTTCATTATATAGTAAGTGTAATTTGAACAACATTCATATTTTCCCTTTGTATATAATAAGGTGATCTGCCTAGTTAATTTTCATTCCTTACATTCCCAAAATGGGACATGGGACCTCAAGATTTGAAGTTTTAGCGGCGCTGGTACTAACCATATGAACTCCCCTCCTTCCCCACATGTTTTGAGTCAGTCGACTAGGCGAAGTTCAGGAGTGAATTTGTCTGAAATCAAATTCAGATCTTCGACTTGGCTGACTAACATTTCATCATTGAACCACTGGCTCACTGATCTGCTTAAATGCTGAAGGTCCAATGAAATGAAACTGACTTAATTCCATCTTACAGACAGTTTGAGTCATTCCTTTTCGTCGTGAGGATAATGCAAAATATGTTAAGTAAAAAACAAAATAATAAACTCGAAAAGAATGCACCAAACAAAAGGTTTCTTAATATTTATCGGTGATAAATTGCAAAAAAAATCATCTTGGAAGAAGTATACCTCGAAGACATGTTGAGCTCCGAACTTTTATCAGCTTCCTACCATTTTTTACAATGAGTATGAACAAAGTAAATGTTGTTAGCCTTCTCTATCCGGCTGATCTTTGCGTTAAACTTGATGATGCATTTCACTGCCATTATGAATCAGTGTTAACTTTAGTTTTATTTATTTTTTTTCGTTTCATCTTTTGTTCAAAATAGAAATAATGCAGAGAATCCTAAGGATCTCACGAAAGATACGTGTCAAACAGTTCGATTCAGTGTTTACAATATTAGCCAAGGTAAGTGTACATTATTTTATAGATTACAATCATATTTTTTTTGGTAAACAATCAGTTTTCATAAATATTTTTATTTTATTTTTTATTCTCTTTGTTTGTTTTACTTCTAAATGAAACTCTACTCCCTTCTCGTTTACATCAGAAATGCTAAACTGAAATCTTTGCTGGTTTTTGATAGATCAGTTTACAGTGAAAGGGAAAAAGTGCCAAATAAAAACCAATGTGCTTTTGGTCAACGAATAACTATATATATATATATATGTGTATATTCAGGTTTACTAACTGATTCTCATATTCTAGTTTGTAGGCATTTGATTATTTTGAAGTTTGATCAGTGGACAAATAGCCAGAAGTAGGACTTTATGGGCCATTGGATTCTGTCCCATTAGCTAAATGGTAGACAGGATAACCTCGTAGTCTGAAGGTCCTGCCCTCCATCCCTAATAGGGGCACGGATGTGTACTACTGAAAAGTCACAATCTGGGACGAAATGGCTGGGCAGTACTTCTTTTTTTTCTATAACTGATATCAATCCGTGATCTAACTTGAAACCAATCAGATCCCTAAGGCCTAACACTTATTAAATTTGATTATCACTTTTAATTTTAAAGTGTACAGTTTTGAAAGAACGATTGGATATATTGTTGATATTACTTCGATTGATTTTGTACAAGATGCATTACAATAAATTATCTGTGAATTGTATTATCTATCCTTGTTGAGGGATATTCGCTGGAATAAATTTTTAAATTGTTTATAGTGTAGCTAGAAGTCTTCTGCATTTATATTCCTTTTAAAACTTCTTTGACATCAGTGATGGTAACTGTTTTTGGTGCAAACATTCTAGATGGTACTCACATTTACCATGTTAGAGCAGAGTTTTTCTGACACTCCTCTACGAGGAGTTCGCAAGTGAATTACATGATTTCACTGCTTTGTGAAGTTTCCAGAGTTTTACTGAATTTTAAGCCTTTTCTCGAGTTGAATACTACATAAATTTCTGAGACAGAGTAGTAGACGAACTCACCTTTGTGATGCACGCTTTTAGAAGACGATTTCAAAACCAGTTTCGTAACACAGTGTCTAGATATCTAGGCAATTATTGTTTTGCACTGTGCAATATTTGTGTAACATTTCCAATACATCAATTATTTCCAAGGATATTTTTGGTGAACCTAGATCTTCATGAAAGTAAATCATGCGATATGCAACAGAATAATACACCTGGAAATCCCTCACTGAACAATCTGTTTAATAGTGGTGACACACAGCAATATTTCAGCTAAAGTTGTAATTACTAAAACGTTTTTCCTCTAAACTATTTATGAGATTTCCATGGTTTTCATAACTGTTTTTGACTTAAACCTCATTATTTGTCTTTCTTTTCGGCTGATCTCTGATGTTTACGCTTTTCTTTTCTTTTTTATAATGGTGTTGATAATAATCCGTTAGTTTAAGACTGTGATTTTGTTTGAGTGAGGTTAAGTTCACTCTTGAAGTGACCGCTTGACTTTAAACTGTCTATGTGGGACATGTTTGTTCTGTTTGATACTTGCAGAGACTGAGAGAGAGTTTTGATCCCGTCTTGTTGAGGATATTCCTATTGGTTCTCAAGTTAATTTTAATTACCTTCGGTCAGTTAATTTTGTTGTACATTTCGTAATACTTTTGAAATGAATAGCTGCCAGACATCGTTGTTGGGTAGCTTTGTATTTTTTTATATCACTTATTATTCTTAAATAATACCACAAATTCTATGGAACGAAAACATCTCCTGATACTACTGGCATACAATTTTTGAACCGTACGTGACTTGCGACAGTTTGGTTATCTGTTCAGAAGAGTTCATAGATTGGTTGCATGTGGTCACACAGGAATACTAGGGTTTTATTGGTGAGCTTAATATATATATATATATATTCGTAAGCCTTATGAGAAGTATACAGGATACCATTCTCGAAAAGTGACACTTATAAAGATGAATATAGTGACACAGAGACATTTGTCATGAATGACATAGAGATCAGATGATATTTCCTCCTGAATGTTTACATCCTGAGTTAGCTACAGTATTTATTATTATTTCTAGTCTTCTGAATAACCATCAAGTTGTTACAAAGGTACAAATAAAATTATTCTTAGTTATCACGAATATACACATTGGATCATCAGAATTATAAAAAAGAAGATTGTATCAAAGAAGATTTTCTTTTCGACGAAGTCATCAACTAGGCTGTACATTCATGTATTTATATTGCATGTGTGAGAAAGTTCCAGAATTATCTCCGGTCAGAGATCAGACTAATGAGAATACTAAGTGTAATAAACAGTAGATGGATAATGGCACTATTCTAGAAATATTGCAGACCAAAGGTCAAACTAAAAAATTCCATTGTGTAATAATCATAAAAGATCAGGTAGAAAAGACAAAATAGAACTATAATTGCTGGAAAACTCGTCAGCTTGTATAATTACGGGTTAAGGACGTATTATTAACGAAATGGGTAGGAGGCTCGGACATGTAAAGATAATAATGCAGATAGGGGTTTAAAAAGGCAAATGTTACAAATAAACGGGAGGGTTGGACAAGAAAGGTGAGACTGACTTTTCATGATGGTCATGGTAGGGACAACTGTTGGACGTATTTCTTTCGGACACGTAGAATAAACTTGAGTTTTTGGATCACCAGCGCCTCAGCTATTCCTAGATGTTTTGATTTCACTCCCTTTGGTATATTGGTTTGGAGCTTATATATGGCTTTGAAGGACTTTGCATATGGGGCTGGATGTCCAGAATTCACCAGATGTTCTGTTATCGAACTGTATGCTCCTTCCCGTTCTCCCTTTTCTAGCCATGCTGGATGATGTTCCTGTGCGTGTTTTACAAGCGGACGCATGGTACGGCCAATGTACTCAGCTCCACACGAGCAAGTCAACTTGTATATGCATGCTGTAGTGGCTCAATGCTACAGCTTGTCTTTGACGTGTTGCGTGAGTAGTTTCCTGCAGGAGGATCTTATTCGTAGGCTGGCAGAGAAATATGTTTTACTGAGAGACTTTGACAGCCATCTGTGGAGAATTTCTATTTCGGTATCACTTTTAAACTCGAGGTTCAATATCAGCATCTTTTTAAGGGTGACTTGGACCTTTTCAGGTGTTTTCCTTGCTTTTAGATTCTTGTCTATAAATCTTAGTCTTAGTTATCACAAACACGTCTATGAAAAATTAACGATTTACACTCATATAGTAATTCCGATCAAATTTTCTTTGACTATTTCTCCTTCTTCTATAAATAACTTTTTTATAATGATGCCAGTTGTCCTTTGGACTATTGCTATTTCTCAATGGAACATAAGTAGAATGAATTTTTGAATAGAAAAACTATTTTCTTAAGCACTTTTTATTTTAAATCTCGACTTCATAACTGGAACCATTTTGTCATGTATAATTTTGACGTGGATTGTGACGCCATTCAATTTAAAATATGACAACAAGATACACTATTGTACTGTACTTACCTCTACCCTTCTTTTAATTTCCCATTTGAATAATTTTCATGCCGATTGCCTCCAACTATCCAGCATCAATTCACTAGGCTTAATATATATGTAGTGACGTCATTCACCTTTGCCTTTCTTCCCAATGTTCATCTTTCTTAATGAGAAAAAAATATTTGCCAGTTATAGTACTTTTTCTTAAAGACTATTTCCACTTAATGCATTGCATTCGTTTTTCATCTTTTATTGCTTTTTTTTATAATCGTTATTGTTTGCTAGCAAACAAGTTGTCTTGATTGTTAAATACCTTTTCTTTGTGATAAGTCGCGTCTTCCAGTCTTAAATTTAGTTTAATGTCGGAGATCCTACTTATGTAAAATGACGGCATGTCTTACTTTTTGACAGTTCCTCTTAGCTGTTTGTATACAGGTTGTATTACAAGGAAGAAAAGAAAAGAGGAATACAATCGTGAGAAATGGTAATATTTCTGGAAAAGATGAAAATATGCACACACACACACACACTAGAAGAATAAAGGTATTACAATAATCGTGTTGATGGTAATTGTTAGGAGACAGCGCGTCTATCTGAGCATATTTTTTCATTCCTTCACGTTCCCAGTGGAACATAGTGTTTATTTTTAGCAGTGTTTATTTTTACAGGATGAGGTTGCTAGCCTCATGCTCAACCTTTACCATTTACCAGCTTTATTTGTGGCTTAGCGAGGTAAGGGAGTGCGTCGGCCGGGGATCGAACCCCGGACCATGTGCATGGTCGGCGAACATCCTAACCGCTATGCCACTGACGCCCGATCTGATCATATAAATATCAAGTATTACAGGTACACAGTTGGAAAAAAGGTAACCCTAAGTAATGTAGAACCGTTGATGGTATGACTCCCAATAATAACCGGCTTTTAGAATAAATGATACAGTTCACAGTGTCAATATGATTATATTGAATTGGATAATTCACTCTAACAAAGCAGTTTAACTGCACTGTAGATTATGCTGTGAGATACACAAAGATGTCAGTATTCCTGATGGTTTTTAATTCAAATGAACCGAAAGTTCCTATGACTGTCTAATACAAAGGTTTTTATTTCTCGTGTTTGATTGACTTTTACCATTGGCATCTCTAATTTGGACATAACATTCTATAAGCTACAGAAAAAGTATACCTATGAAGCGGCTATAATAAGAGAAGTGAGTAGTTGACACACTACACATGTCCATTTGTAATTTTTAAGTAAAAGTAGTTTTAATTGGACTTCATTGTAACTTACCCAACTAGCCTCATTTCAGTTTTAAAACTAGGATTGAAAAAGACTCATTGTTAACAATAAATTGTTCACCCGTCAAATTACATGATGAACCAATATCAATAAGAGATAATAAAATGAAATACAGCAAATAATATTAATCCAAAATCCCACGAATCCCAAAATTTGATTAACAGTAAACATATTTTCTTATAACAAATCTATTGGTTTTCATGAACATTTGGAGATTAATTTATTCATCTCTATAAGCTTATTATAAACTAATGTTGTTGTGGGATTTACGTGTATTCAAATTTTTTTTAATAAATAAAATTATTAACAAGAAAAGGACCTGAAATCCATAAATCAGAATGAATTTCCTGATAATATATTGACAAATGGTAACTTTTCGTTGGGTTAACAATGAATTACTAAGTTGTGAAATTTAAAGTATCGCAGGTACTTCTTGTGCGTCGGTGGCACAGCGGTTATGACTCTCGCCGACCATGCACATGGTCCATGGTTCGATCCCCTGCCAACGCACACCTGATATCTATGGTCGGCCTGCAAAATTTGGGCTACCGATATCACATGCTGAAAATTCCATAACTGTACCGAAAAATACTTTGTGGAATCAAGCTGTAATCAAAAATCAAAAAAAAATTAAAATATACTTACAAGTATACTATCCGATTAGGTAAGGTGGCTAAGTTGCGAGGGTCTAGTACTTTATTAATGCATACAAACAAGATGTATGTCATTTCAGTCTTTGAGTAAGGTAGTTTAATTGCGGAGATTCTACTGTCATTCTGGAAAAAATCACCAACGCTGGCCTCAAGAAGAAATACTCTTTCAAACCTATTCATAAGTGTAATAACTGTCCTTTTGGATAAGTCTAAATGAAAATGGTCACCTCAAGTTCGAATACACTTTGATATCAGTTAGAAGACCATTGAAAACCAGAGAGTACTAGAAAGTTGTCACATCCTAGTTTCGGACTAATACTTAGTACACACCCGCTGGGGTTCGAACCTAGGATATCTTGGTCACAAGTCAAGCTCACAGACTATTCAGCCATTGGGACCCAACTCAAAGATCCATGAATTATAAATTCTACTAATTCTTGATTTTAGCACAACCATCAGCCAGAGTCATCAGTGAGTATTTTTCCTCAATCCTGGGTGATAATTCATGGGCCACTGAGTTTGTTTCCAGTGGTTGAATGGTCTGTGAGCTTGATTTGTAGCCGAAAGGTCATGGGTTCGAACCCTCGATGGTGATCAAATGAATGCTTTTTTAAATAATTAGTCTAAAGTGTACATGTACGCATGCGATTCTCATTACCAGGATCACCGAACGCAATGTCTAAATCTGTGAACACTTACAAGCATACAGAAGAAATTGAACGTATCAAATGTACTACAAAGTCCGTGGATGAACAAGTAAACAGGAGGAAATCAGTCTTACTTTACTTGAAGACTAATTATTAACTGACAGTCTAATCGAATGATATTATTCATCTTTAAATTGATGACACAGAATTGAAGAACAGAAAAGTGTACTTCCCAGTTGGCATATCTATTTCACGTTTCTTGTTTCCATGCACTAACGAATAGTTACACTGAACTCTCATAGTTTAATTCGCAAACTTGAATGTCTTAAACTTGATCTTACTAAACAAATTTGCCAGCTCATGTATTAAAATGATAACGGATCTCAGTGATCAACTGTTTTCTGAGAAGCTAAACACTATGCCTTTCATTTTGATGACTTGTTTGTCTTGCCGATTTCAGCAGCTTATAAAATAAAATAGCCATTACGTTTTTAGTGGCTACTTTTTTTTAAAATGAGTCACTATACAAATTTATTGTTTGCATGTAAGTGAGTAGGAGTAACTTCTCAAAGACGTACAGTTCAGTGGTCAGCATATATACATATATATATGTATGATTGTTTATGTGTGAAAAAAGAAGTGTAAACGGCAAAAAATAACATTTTTTAGAAAAGCGCTTTTTACGCTATTCCCTGACCAATTTTCCTCTTTCTCTAATCCAAGCCGAAACCCAACATATTAGTAACAAAAAATAGAGCTATATCAAATGCATAAAAGTAGACGAAGCATAATATATGTACATATGAATATGTATACCGATTTCTGGGGATAAGCCAAAACAAGACAAGTGGGAGCAGTAATCAGGAGAGTAAAATAAATAAATTAAAAAGAAAAATAAATTTTTCTGTACAGAAAGTCAGTTTTTTTTATTTTCAAGCCTTCTCCTCATATAATATATATATATATACGTATGCACATATATACCTATGTGAGTCATTTAGTGGGACAGGAGGAAGGTGTGAAGAATGGAAAATAATTTAAACAGAGCACAAATTAATTCTTTTTTTTTTCAGAAATTTTGAAAGTCTCCTGTTAAATATGGATGTATAACCACTTCGATTCACGTTTCAAATGTTCCCCTACACGACACTTCAGATGATGACTATGATGATGTTGATGATGGATAACACTTCTGCTTTATTCAAAAAACAAAAAAACAACAAAAAAGTATAAATAACACTGAAAATTAGTCAAACAAAATTTAATCGAGAAAGTGGAATGAGTTTAATCATTCCACTGAATCATTGTAAAGTTTGTTGGCTTAAATGTTACATTTGATCGTGGGTAGACAGTAAATGGTACTTGGAGTATTTATTTTTTTTCAATTGATAAAGTAATGCTAAATTTGATGGATGCTTGTTCTTTCGGTTTAAATTTCAAATGTTTAAATATTGAGGTTTTTTGGACAAAGCAGAAACAACGGTTTGTTCAGAATTAATCGTAACCATCATTTATTTTTTTAGCTCTTCATCAGCTGCATGTAGCTAGTAGGAATTAATTAAGCTTATGTGCAGAACAATTTTAATGTACACGCTAATGTGACATGATGTCAATTAACCGGTAACTCTAAAATTCACAAACAGAGCTCCAAAATTACACTTAAGTTTAAACAAAATTAAATCAGTAGAAAAGTCAGTCGCATAACAGTGTAGTGAGTTCATCTCAAATCCTAGAAACAAAGCACATACAGAATTACTTTATAGCAGCTAGAAGACAAGTGGTTAAAGCCAAAGATAACGTAATCAAGTTAAAGAGAGAATAAAGACACTGGGTTACTAGGGCAAGAAAAGACTGCAAACTGCTTATTTCAAGTAACTGATAGTTATTGCCTCAATATACTTGAAGAGGGTTGAATCTTCTACTGTCTACTGATAACCTAAAAGGATTTCATGACATCCAGTTATAAACGAGACGCCTGGCAGTAACATTACTGAAAGCGTTTCACTCCTTGAGAAGTAGGCTTTCTGAAAAACGTTCAGAAAATCGCCATGCTCTTCTTTTTGTTCTCCAAATATAACTGCTACTGCAGATAAGTGTACATTTATATACACAATAAGAGCTAACATCTCAAGAGTATCTGTCAACCCTCAATTGCTCCAGAGAGCATATTGACCGATAGGCCGGAACCAAATTACCTGCAGGACCGGTTTTGGGTTGTGAGGCATTCAATCTGCTGTTGACCCTTCCTGTAATAGTGTTACCTTTAAAATCTATTTGTATGAAAATAGGCTTCTTTTTCAACGTGATTTATTTTTCATTTAAACCTTCACGTCTTCTGTACTTCATAATGAATTTCTGATAGTGACCATTGCATTCTAATATCTTCTCAAGAATCAGAAATTATTCCTCAATTTTTCATTAGAGCATATTCTTTTGTCTTTGAAAAAAAGAGTTTTGGCCGATTTTCATTCATAGGTGGCTGGGCAAAAGCTATTGAAATTTAAATATTATCTATGCAATGTAGGATTTCGGAGAATTAGTCTCTAGAGACTGTCTTTCTGTATGGCAACATCAAGCAGGTGAAACTCCCGATTACTTTTATGTTACATAGTGTAGTCTATATTTTCAAATGCGTTACTGAATAATCTATGTAGGTAGGACAGGTGGCTTTCAGTGTTACATTCTACAGACTTGTCATGAATACGTAGAAAATGAGTTGTTTCATTGATTTCACGCTTCAGCTTTCTTCTTTCAAGTGAAAATATAAAATGATATTGGGCTCAGTGGGATTCCAATAGTTACAACATCTATTTGGAGGTGTAGAATATTGTCAAACTAGAACTGCACATCTATGATACACATCAATTTTAGGTGATTAAATTCTGGTAGTGGAAGAGGGGAAGATAAGAATGCTGGCAAATAATATTGTCAGTTTCATTAGTTAGGATCCTTGTGAACAAATACTTTACGCCAAATGACACTATGAACTTATTGGAAACATTCGTGTGGTCCAGGCTTTCAGAGAAATGAAATGAATCATTCGTATTGCACATAGGTATTAGTCGATGAATATGTTCCAACTTCCTTGGAAATTAGTAAGCAACTTGTACTGAGGCGAGCTGATCAAATAAAGCATAGCACTCACAGGAACATGTTGATTATGTGTTTACAGCCGACCATACATGAGGAGCAAAAAAGACGCTCTAGGTTTAAAATCATTGTAGGTATCGCTGTCAGTCAGTTTATTTTGAAGAGCTATCTCAATATGTTTGTGGGATAACTTTTCAATTGAAGTGGCCCTATCTTTTCTGCAGTTTTTCACTTTAAAAATCGACAGGTCGTCTAAAGTAGTTCTTATCTTTTTAGAATGTAGTGTTCTTTACCATTATGAATTTATGCTCTGAAATCAAACTTTATAACTCAGAAAACACCTCAACATCGAGAAACATTCACCTGAGTAAAAGTTTTATCAATCATCACTCAACCTGAGGTCAATTGATTGATGATGACTAGCAGTGGAATCCAGGATGCGCATTCCCTCCTATTTGGGGCTCGTCATCTGGATGTACCTGTATTTCCCAATGAGTGATGGTGTTTCCACCATCTCTCGAACCCAGTGTTCAACTCAACATTTTTTCTTTTTCACACAGGTTCTCATGCTTTTTGATTCAGTATTTGGCGTTCATATTTTTGTGTCGTTCATCCGGAGCCTATTACAGTTCTTGTAAAGGTAAAACTAGTTCAGGGAAGACCATCATCTTAGAAAATCCCTTAACGGTATATATAAAATTTCTTTGAAAAAAATAGAGAAGATTTGTAGCTCAGGTGGATGATTTGTAATTAGTTGTGTTCTCTGAGCTGGTTGGTTCAACTGCATTTAAACCAATCAGCTCAGAGAACACAACTAATTGCATAAAATATTTTTGCATACATGTGCAAACGGATTTTGGGTGGAATGTTTTAGATTCCAGAAAAGTCACAGATTAGATTTCACCATCAAATTTTGCCTTTTCTGGTAATGAATATCACAAAGTCAGGTGGATGGAATGAAGTTATCTTGAATTGTCCTTTCTTTTTATTAATATGCATGGTAATTTTATCCCATTATCGTTCAACGGAAGCCAAACCAGAGTTTAATTACGATTTATATTGGTATTATTACTTCTTTGGGTTACAAATGGAACATAGAGCTTCAGCAGCCTATCTCCATTTCACCTTGTTCTCTACAGTTGTTTTCAGTAGGCTCCAAGTCTGGTCGTAAGTCTTTATTTCCTTCCCATGCATTATCTTCTACGTCACTTTCGGAGGCAGGCACCTCCGCACTCGGCTGACGTAGATAGCGTAGCGCGTGATTTAACTCAATGATCTTCCTAGTGTATTTCAAATCCATCTCTATTTTCTTTTACATATTTGTTGGGTGATAGGTTCTAGACTGCTCCTCTGACGAAGTTTCCTACTACTTATAGTTTCCGAGTGGCTATCTGATATTCAGCAGGGAACATTACAGAACACTACAGAAAAATTTCAAAACATACTGTGCTAACGATTAAATAATTTACTTGGTTTCTGTCATTTTTTAAAGCAAGCCAAGTCAATTACAAAAATTAAGTTATTAATCGAGTTTATTGTCGACACGCTACACTTTACTGGTTGGTCTTTGTGTTTTAACAAACGCCAACACATTTGTACCACACTAATAATACAAAGACTGAAGAAATTACGTGAATTTTATAACTGAAAATGTCAAACATGTGTACAATATTTACTTATCCTTTACTAGTCGAGAAAAAGGAATAATAAATAATCATAACAACCACAGCAGTAATAATAATATTAATAATAACGATTTGAAGGCATAATTCACTTTTGTTTATATGATTTTTTGGTGTACATAATTTGTGCTAGGCGTCAGAGGAATGAAAATAGACTAATAATATTTGACATTTTATTGCACATTCTGTCTTTTGGTTAAAAATTTCCTCCCCCTACTCCCTTCCACATCTTATTATCACATTACTAGGCATTTAATCATTTCACATTGCTGTCTGTTTATCCCAGGATACTGGATAAAATTTTCTCCTGGTTTGTGCTATTCACTTCTAAAAGTTACTGGAGGAATGGATGATGAACATAACAACAAAAATAATATTTGAAGCCTTTGTTTATGTTTCTTCGACTTATGTTGTATACCAATGTGATCTAGAGACGATAATTATTAAATCAGTACATCTTAAAAAGAAACAGTCTGTAACATAAGTGAAGTAATTTTCTGAGATGAAATTAGAATACTGCTGCACTTATGTAGTATGTAAAATCATTAATTCTACTAATAATTACATAATTTTTAATGACACTGGGCATTACGCCGAGCTAGACATTCATTCATATCTGAATCACTCAGGCACTTGCGTGTGGTAAGTACACTTGACATTGAACATTGGTTAGAAGACTATTTTCCAATTTATCTTGTTTTAATAAAATTAACTATTGATCATTAAAAATGGCGATGAAGAAGTGTCTTTGTTTGTATTTGTTTAAATAATTTTCGGTATGATTTATGTCTAGGATAAAGAATAAATTGTGAATAGGCGAATAACGAGTGCTTTTCGTATGAGTTATTACTTAATCGCTTACACCTATTGTTGTTTTGTCTTTATCGAAAACTGTTTTTCTCCTTTTCTAACAAACAATTTCGTTTTTTTACTCTGTCCTTTATTGGTTTATATTTGTCTGGACTTTTCAGTGGAATACAAGAATGTCTGAGAGACTAAAATGTCATGAAATCATCCACTATTCTCTTTGATCAAAGTCTGTCAAATAGTTAGGGGGATAGTTTATACTAATCATTCATTTCATTTCGTAGTAGACAAAAAAAATTTGAAGGTGAGAATTTTTACCACTGTGAATTAACCTTTCACAATAGGAAAGAAATGTTTTTGATAGATGCGACTATTGTGAATCTTAATTCTTTGTAGATCTAATTATCATGATAAAAACTGGACTCGAATCTGTGTCTGAATCAACAGGAAACTGAAGCATTTTCACTTGATTTCAGCTATTCTGCTCTAAGAAAATATGTCAGAGTCAATATAGAAAGCAAATTTGTGAAACTATATAATTATTTAATCAAGTTAAAACAGTTGAATGAAGGAACGTAATGGTAATTATTAATCATTCCTGCTGTTCACCGTAGAACTTGTGGACTTCATAGGATTCCCTCTGTTGCTGTTGGATCTCTGCCATCACTTTCAAGTGGTTCTATAACTGCCCGCAGGCTTTCATTTACCCTCAAAATATTGTTCCCCATATTCTTATTAGATGTTCAGCATGATGTTTCCTGTCAAGGTTATACTTGGGTTGATATCTGGCTTTTGATGTTACTGATTAGTCTCCTCAGCGAACGTTTAATGCATTTCCATTTGCATAATTACTGGTTAGTAGATTCTCGGTTAGTTCTCTGGCAGAGCACCTTGTTGCTTGTCTTTTTTGGACTGGCTATCTGATCTTCACTATGGAGGAAAAATATAAGTTTGGCTTAAATTCTAGCTGGCAAATATTTTAAATCAGTACAGGATGTCATCGAAGAAAAGCAGTGTCTTTTCTGAAGAACATCATGATGTCACGATACGACAACAGTTGCAGAGTGGTTATAGAGAACACGGATGAATATGTTCATAAAGGCAAATAATTCTAAGTTATTTATCAAGATTAATACTGGACAGTTAGAACAAGCATATGATAAAAACCACAAAACAAGTGATCACAAAGAAACTACGTAAATGTTAAAATAAGAAACTAATGAAGTGAAACCAAAAGGTATTGCCTGCCATTCATGTTAAGTCTGGTATAGGTCCTAATGACACCCATATTATCTATAACAAACTAATCATTCCATAAACACATTTGCTGGTTGGGTAAACAGCCAGAAATGATTCGTAAGGAGATCGCAAGACAGCTTCTAACTCTCCAGAAGTCAGAAAATTTAACCATTTTTAACGAATTCAGGGTATATATCGATGCACCCTCATTATTTAAAAATACCTAACTGAAGAGAATTGCTAAAAGTATGTGTCAGCATAGCTAGTCTTTGGCTAAAGATGAACTCAAAATGCTTAGTTTACTGTATTTACTTAACTGTACTTGCTTGACAAGTGCTCAAATATTTGTGTGACTTTCCTTTTGTAAACAATGAGACTTAGATATTCAGAAGCAATACAAAATACGTCCTTAAAACGAGGTATATATAAAAAGAGTTAAGTGAAAGTCATTTGGCTGAGGGTGAAATTTGGCGCACTCATGGAACACTTAATTAACGCCAAAAGCAATTTGAGTATAAATTACACTAAGCTACAATTTATAGTGCTCTGCTTTGACTGTTTTTCATATCACTGTTTATTTAAAAACAAATACTTGGTTTCGGTGAATCCTCATCTTAGGCTTTACATTTACATAATAAAATATTAGTCATAGACATTTGAGTTAATATGGTTAGTAAAATATCGGATCAGAGTTCAGGGATGTGCATTGATGGATATGGTCAGAATACTAGTAATAATAACAAAGATAAATTCAATAAATTCAATTTTAGATTTTCCCGTCGATTGATCGGACCGAAGTTCTCGGTCTCAGGTTGACATGTAGGCTTCTTGTAGAGATGCTTCGACGGTGTCTGGGCATGTAATTAGAAGTTTATTGGTGGATGGTGACTAGCAGTGGAATCCAAGATGTGCATTTTGTCCTGTTTGGGACTGATCGTCTGGATGTACCTGCACTCCGCAGTGAGTGATGATGTTCTCACCAAGGACCGAACCCGATCTCCATAGTTTCAAACGACAAAGTGTTATCCACTAGACTACTTGGGCCACGACAGCCCCCTGTTGTGCAAAGGGTCATATTAATTATTTTATTCAATTTTGGGTTTTCGTGTCGATTGACTGGACCGAAGTGCTCGGTCTCAGGATAAATTCATTCAAGTATTTGTATAATCTAGGTAATAGTGAATGTATAGGTAGAGTATGTACACTAGTGGGGATAGAGGGGAAAATAACTATTGTCACAGTGATTAGATAATATAATAATAAATTGTGAAACAGAATAAAATGTGCAACTAGAATACAGCATGATATTGATAATACAATTAGCATTACAAATAAAAATTAAATAATATATATTTATGTGGTGTCAATGGCAGAAATAACTATTTTAAGTTTGGATTCAAGGGAGGTAGAGAGATTGAACAAACTTTTTCTGAACACAGAGATTGGATTGAAAAAAAATTTAAGCAGTTGTCTCATCTATGCTTATCTACTGAAGACAGTTGATGTGACACCTTGTATATTACTGTGAAAGCTAAATTTTTCTCAATCTTGTGCTTCGTATCCACTAGTTGTGCCAGTACGGAACTTCTGATTGACTTTATAACTCTTTTGCCAAACAACGTTGGACAATGCCTCAGAAGATGATGGTGGGCTTACGAAGTCGTTCTACCTATGTAACTGTCTCTACATAAACAGTTAAATTTAAATATTCACACTGAAGTGGCCAAACTTGGTAGCTAATTCTTCACCCCCGTTGGAATTATTCAACGACGGGCAAATTTTAAACACAATGCTGCAAAAATGAATGAATTTATCTTTGCTATTATTATTAATATTATTGTGATCACCTCGATTGTTGTCCATCAATGCACATCTCTGAACTTTGACCCTATATTTTACTAATTTTATTAATTCAAATGTTTATGACTAATATTTTATTATGTAAATGAGATGAGGATTTACTGAAAATTCGTATTTACTTAAATCGTGTTCTGTAATCATCATTATGACAATATTTAGATTATTTACTTATAACTTATTGAAGAATAATATCACACTCTGTCAACCAAACTGTATTCAGATTTCATCCCTTTGTAAAAGAACTGTGTTTATCAATAAATATTTATCATAAATCTTATGGAAACAAATATACTTCCAAACACACAGGGAAACAAAGAAGCCTGCGTGAAGTAACAGAGGTATTATACTGGTAAACTCCAAATTAAGTGTGATCCCTCACCTTCAAACTTTTTATTAATACTGTCATTCGTATTTATACAACACTGTCAGTTACTGCAGGCTAAAAATTACAATCCTCCTATCTCACACACCATAAGGATTAATAAATATAGATATACGTGTTTAATTTTTTACATTTAAGTATATATCAGCTAAGGGCATTACAGCTGGTTTGTTATCATCTTGTTTTCACCATCTGATTATGTCAGTATATGAGTAAATTAGGTAGGAAACAGGCAGGTATTTTTCTGTTTGTTTTTTTTCTTTTGATAAAAATAACGGAGAATAATCAAAAATTTGACTCTATGCCTAAATGTCACGAATAGTTGCACATAAAAAACAATGTCTTCTAGTTTACACTATATATTAAATACTAATTTTTATGTTAGACTGTTATTTCCTTTTGACAATATTGAGTCATTACTTTTGTCATTTTTGTGGGCAATAAATGGGATTATGCCTAATGTCACTTTCATACTAGTTAACATTGAATAAAATAAACAAATTACTGGTGGAAATACTTGTGTCTCAAATATGAGGCTGCCTTTGGTATCATTATTATTATTAATGTTAGTGTTATTTGATAAGTAGACATTTTACGATGTTGTTACACGTTGCGAATACGGTGAATCATCACTTATAAATGAATATTTTTTGCATTATAAAATTAATCAGATAATGCAGGGAAAATGCCTATTCAATAACTGTTATTTAATGGTATTGTTTTACAGAATTTATAATATTATTGTTTACTAATGCATGAATAACGTTCATTTGAAAGGCTTAGAGAATGAAAAGCTATGTTAATGTTCTCTTAACATAGGTATGATTGGCTGATGTGTGCGAGTGTGTGTGCATGTTTCTATAGTACCGAAATTTTGAAATATGACTGTGAATTCATTTAAAACAAATTACGAAATGATTATTTGTTCCTATAGTCACTTGATGTATCATTCATTAGAAGCATAAAGTCATTCATGTACAGCCTTTACTGTTTAATTTCGACATGACGACTACATTCGGAGTATTTTATCATACTAGTTGTCTTCTGAAACTAATTTTGTGAATTTATGATAGATAAATATATATAATAGGAGATTAAAACGAATGAGAGCTTATACCTTATACTTTTGATCTGATCTAATGAGCACATTTTCACTGGAGGAATTAAAATCTTCGCCTTATTATTCATAACTTTTTGGTGTGTAGTGTAATTCAATGTTGAATAATGTTGGAGGAAAACTTTAACACAGTGATAGAATACACTTGTCTACAGAACTGCCTTAAATGCATCATATATGCAGTATTAATTAGAGAATTCTTTTTGATTAGAATTCATTGCTGCCGATCGAATTAGAGTGCGCCGGTGGCACAGCGGTAGAGTGCTCGCCAACCACGCAGGTGCTCCGGTGCAGGTGCAAACATAAGGTTTGCATCCGAAACTCAAGGGAATAAGAATGGCAACCATTTACTAACGGTATATGTTATTCATCAAATGGCACAGTAATCTAAACGCAAATAAGAATAATATCGGCAGAATATACTGAAACTTTCTGGGTTCATTCAAGAATATGTAGATCCTCGGTTCCGTTTATTCTAATAATATGATTCAATGCATTAATCTAAAGAAAATAATGGACTTCGATGGTAAATTTATAATCTCATTCCAGGGATCCAACATCTAGCAAATGAGAGAGACACAAACAGTAATAAACCCTGTCTGGAGCACTAAAGCTTACAGTTTATTCAACATATAATTTACTAACAGATGCTTAATTCATTCTAACGAAACAAGTAATTACCTGGAATCATAAAGGTGAGACTTACAGATTTTTAACTTTAGACATTTACTTGGAGAAAGTAAAAAATTTGCAGATAAATGAAACTGAAATTTTACTACTACTACTACTTTTTTCTAGCGATTCTAAACTTATGTCAAAATTTTCGTTAAATACTTTGTACAACATTTTTTGGCATGCTTTGCGAAGATGTTTCTACTGAGACGAAAGAGATTAAAAACGTCTGATAGCAGATAATAAAACTTCTTAGTATACTTACAGAATTCAAAAAGTCAAACATCTCATTGAAACATAAACGTTAAAAATTCGCAAAAAATAAGTATGTGTATACATATTCACCAGACTCATAAAAGCCTGTGAGTTTTGATGGTACTGAAACATATTTGTCAGTTAGATGCAATTAGAAAAATAGAATTATAAGGCATTATAGATGTAGGAAGTAATTCTACCGTTCTCTAACAATACTGTAACAGACTATTATTACTGTATGCCTAATACACCCTAAGATTCCAATAACAAACATTGGGTTTCAGCAGCATATCTACATTTCACTTTGTTCCCTCCAATCCTCTCTAGCTTGCTCCATGATCCCCCATGAGCTCTCATCTCCACACCACAAGATCTCTCACACGTCACCCTCTGACATCCAACTCGCCACCGTCTCCCACTCAGGTGCAACTCGAAGATCTGACTGACAGGTAGTGTCATTCAACAGTCTCTTTAGCATGTGTCCAATCCACTCCAATTTTCTTCTACATATTTTTTCAGCAGTAGGTTCTTGACTGGTTCGTTTCCAGAGTACTTTGTTGCTGATTCTTCTCAGCCAGCTATCTGATATTCAGCATAGAGCCAGCGAAGACAGTTAATGATGAGAGCCTGCAGCCAGAGGTTACTTTACGTGACGTGGCAAGTTTTTGTAGCATATGGGAGAATTGACTTGACACTAGTGTTGAAAATCTGAATCTCATGCTGTATGTTGAGTGCAGAAGATTTCCAAACTGTTCTTTGAGTGATGGAGTTCTGCTCTGGCGTAATGATTCTGATTTTGATGTCTTCATTTGTGTCGTCTGTAGTAGAGGAGATGCCGTCGAGATGAGTGAAGGTGACTTCTTTGAAATTTCTTCTGAAGTGAGTGGCTGGTTTTTGTTGTTGTTAGCTGATTAACTTCACCACCTGTGCCTTGTGTATGTTGACTTGAGTCTCATGTTTATTGCTTCTCCTGCCATGTGTTTGGTTTTCTTTGGGACTTTTTGAAATTTACTTGCCATTTTACATCGATCGTCTGCTAAGCCTAGATACTCTACAGCATTCCTCTCGATCCAACTTTTCCCTGTCTTCTCTGCACACAGTATTTTGCATCGTCTTATTTACCTCACTCTTGAATAGCGTCATTGATATTAGGTAACGTTTTGTAATGTTTGTCTTCATTTCGAAAGCTTCGCTGAGTTTTCTGTTTTGGATCACTTGATATGTGACATTAGCTTTTAACTGCTGAATGAGACTGATAAGGATTTGGTGCACCCCACGGTGTTGAAGTAGTTTGCAAATAACTCTTAGGCCGTCGCTGTGGAAGTCTTTTAGAAAGTCGATGAAGTTATGGCAGAAATCTTTTTGATACTTTATGCTTTTATCGATGATAATGGATGTAATTAAACCTTCTTACATACTAGCTGATACTTTAACTTTCAGTCTTTTGAGAAAATCCGCGAGTACTTTTAATTTATTTCACATTTCTTTACTATCTATGACCAGTTTCACCATCCAATGAGTTCATAAACGCAAAATAGGTGTATATATTCTTCAACAAGGGTTGACGTTGGAATCTTCCAAGTGCCTGATCACTCAGTTCACATGTAGGTCCTAAAAATTTGATGAAAATAAGAAATAAACTGTGATTTTAACATATACGAATATCCATATCATCGATCGGAAGATTCTTCATTACATAAAGATTAGATACTTGAATACACCTGGGAGCTTAAACATAGTGATGTTAAATAAAATACTATTTTGAGGCATGTATGATACCGAAAATAACCTTGTTAATAATGATTATATTGCCATATTTCTTTATGTGTTTCTGAAAAGTCTTTAAGCCCAAATGACGAACAATAAAAATGATCTTACACTGTTTATTTGCTTGTTTCCTTCTCAAAATTACAAGGATATATAACTGATTAGTAAGAACATTTATTTCACTTTATAAACTTGGAAAATCAAGGGAACAGAAACATTTTTTTCATTGTGGCTTTTTATTTTTCATCGATTTGCTTGCACTTTTCTGTATCGCTAAATTAATGCTGTGAAAATTTGCTTCACCAAATTGGTTTGATTTTTTTTAAAAAGGAATCCGCAATTCACATCACCTTTTAAGTTTGTTTATTTGTGATGAGAGTGTAAGTTGGGTACTCTGAAAATGCCATTGAATTTATATTTGAGAAAAATTCATCTTTTGCAAAACAAGATAACATTTTTTTTCACTGTATTTCATTTGAAACACTTTTAACGCAGCCATTTTATTCAGTTTAACTTAAATGCTAATTATGCTGTCTTTGTACAGTGTCTAATGAGGTACTTATAAAAACATGTAGTACGGTTATCAAAACTTTATTTTACCTATTTCGTATTGCTTAAACTCTCATTAATTCCGTGTGCAACAAAAGCAATTACTGCATTTTTCCACTGGTCATCTTTATTTCTTCTCGTTGAATAATCATTGTAAAATATAGACTAAACAAAATTTCATTTTGGCATTTCTTTTCCACCTACAACAGTTTACATTATGATTAAAGTGTGTGCCTAGTATAACCCCCACCCCACCTTTGTTTGCAAAAATCCGTCAGTTTATCATAAAGCATAAAATCACTTATCTGCAAGCCATAGCCTAGTTAATTGCAACCTTCAGTAGATGACTGCCTAAAGTAAACATTATTAAAAGGTTAATCATTCAGAATGATCTTATTAAAGCATTTTAATCCCGTTATATGCATCAAAGATCCATAATATGACAAATATGATCTAAAACTGTGGAAACGCTTTAGTGTTTGAATCGACGAGTGACAGGTTAGAGTCCTGTTTACTGGAGATGCAGGCTGATGCATCTGATGAGCCTCAAATAGAGCAAAAAGCGCATCCTAGCTTCTACTCTAGCCAAAATCAGACAAATAATATCAGGTCAGTCTCATGAGGTCATCGAATTGTCCGTTCTAATAGCCAGTGTGACAATAGTTACGGACTATTAACTCGAAGAATAGAAATTTTAACAAATGGAGCTTTACATTAGTATTTTGTTGAACCCAAAGGTTGTCTTTCTGTCTCATTACTCTTATCGTTGTTATCGCATATTAGGAAAACTTGATTTTCATTAAGTGTTGAGATGAAATGAAGGAAGTGTGGACTATAAGATTCCGAGCTGGCTGGCTATTAAAAAAATATCAGTCATAAAAACTTACAGCTGTTGTTTATGTTGCACATAATATCCAAGCTTTCTATACTATCTTAGTGTCTTAAGTTTTTTGTCAAAATAAACAACATAAGACAACTTTGGTTAATGTATACATCTCAAAGTAAATCTAATCTCCCAGGTGCTTTTTTGTTTTGTCATACAGGAATGTTATTGAGAGATAGTCCAGCAGAGCTTGGCAGAACACCCATATAATGTTGTTTATTAAAAAATGTGGACATTTCTAGCCTTTATGTCTGAACCATTCCCCATTTCTATCATAGTATTTAGTTGGTCTTAATCATCGTTTAATTCATACAAGACCTGAGTGACAGTATTAAAACAGAGAAAGATAAAATACTCGAAAGGTATGTATTTTTGATCGACGTTTAGCTAGGCATGTTAACACCTACATTTACTATGGCTGTAGGTCACTTACACAGAGCGCTTATTACTTATTAAACAAGAAAAATCAAGTTATCTTAATTTCTGAAATGATTGACATTGACTTATAACCTATTATGAATCACAGTGAAGAAAGTAAACGGTTTTTCTGCATTCTAGATAAAATTCAGCACGTTATATGCATGCACACATATATAGGTATGTATAATCCACAGCTTTAGTTTGTGAATTTAAGGCGATGTGAAACAAATTCGTGCTGACATGAATTGAATAAGTGCTTCTGGGTGACTGAAGGCAATCGGCAGGAAGCCTCGGTCCTCACTAACACGGTGTAAATGTTGTCTTAATGGAATTCATATCCCCTCTGAGATTCGTACCCGAGTCAACCTGTGTGTGCTTCAGTCAGAGACGTTACTACTTAGCTATTCGGTCTCGCGATCCACCTCCTGTAGGATAATAATGGAGACTCTGATTGAACACTGGGCAGTGGCCATTGTCATGCGTCTAGTCCTGTGTTTGAAGCAGACTGAATTCTGTCAGTCAAGTTTCATAGAACTAATAAAATTAAGTTCGTATGAAACGAAGGACTAGACAGACAACACTAGCCACTACCTAGTTTCCAGTCAAAATAAGATTAAGTGCAGATAACTCATTTTTATGAAGTTTGAAAGATATTTTAATGCCTCAAAATAAACCAAACAGACAACCTATGTGTGTAGTCAATCAGAATATAGCACTAACTTCATTGAAACTCACTCAGACAAAGCAACTGATCATGGAGCAGATTTATCACATATGTCGTCTACTAGTAGTATGGCAGCACCCACTTACTAACTGTTTTGTTTTGGACGGAAGTAAACGTCTTGTTTTTAGGTGTCCAAAGAGAATTTCTAACATTGTGTCCCAGTCATAATCAAATCTACGGAAAAATTCATTGGAATTTCTCAGTAATGACGCAAAATTATCTATTTAAAAAATCTAAGTCATTTAGGCCACCAAAGTAGTGACAAATATTGACTGGGACAGGATTCACCAGTTAGCTGTTTACTTTTGTTATTATTTGTAGACTAGACAGATTAAAGTAATGAAAAATTAGTTAGTTTAGCCTAGGAAGACTGAAAATTTTGCAAACAGTTTGATTCTAAGGGAGTTTCTGACTTTTTAGTTGTTGTTGTTATTGTTGGAACTTCCATGTATCATTTTACTCTGAATGTCCACGCTACTTTATCATCATTATAAAACTTTGAAATGGCATGCATTTTCATGTAAATTTGTAAATTTATATGAAATACATTATTATTATATTTTCAGCCAAGTGCTAATTTCTACTGTTCTAGCTTTTTTGTAAGAATTTTAAATGACTGAATAAACGTGACTCTGATGTTCGGAAAAGGTCAAATAAAATCTATGAGGAGCTTTGTTTTGACTCATTTGATTGATAGTGGTCACCAAGTGGACAGAAGTAATGCCTTCAAAGTTATCTATCGCATTCCATCGAGCCTTTTGAACGGAATTCAAATACGCCTTTTACACATAGCCGAAGCTATGGGAATTCGAGAGAACAATCCTAGTCTTTGCATGCAACAAAGGAAGTTTGTTCTACCTTTGTCTCTCCCTTGGCCTAGGTGAATTCTATTCAAAACCCTCCCACCCTTTCTTATTTTCCATCTCCTTCGTACTTCTATGATATTTATTTAAACTCTGATTATCTGTCTACTTCACCTAAAGTATTACGCAACTTTTCAGATTTGACTGAATTTATTTACTGAATTGTCTAAGGATATCCATATTACTACCTTCGTTATTCTTATCGCCATCTGCATAAAATTTATTATCATTATTTTGTTATCATTATTATCATCATTTTTAATGACGTTCAAAACATTTATCACGTTATTATTATTGTTATTTGATCCACAAAATCCCTGTCATTGGTTAGAATATTTATATATAAATCCATGTAAATCAGAGTAAGGCCTGAAGAAGATCTAACTGAAAACAACGATATTGTTCGCTTATGTCTTACCCTATTATTAATAATGGGAATATTTAAAGGTTTCTACAAGTCTCTTAATCACTTCGTAATTTTAACTGGTTTCACTGAAATGATTGTTGAATGGAATCAGCACATTCCGATAAATTGTTTATCACTCTAAGTCCTCAATATTTCACAGCGCTGCATTGAAGTCGAAGATAAGACGAAGAATTTAAATTGAAGTCGGCATCAATATTTATTATCAATTACAGTACGCTAAGTTACTAAAGACAGAAAATGAATGTCATATGAAAGAAAAGAAGGCGTTTAGCGAAGAGACTCTTTTCGGCGAATTCATTCACTTAGCTGTACAATCGCATATTTATACAATTTTGTTTGTGTGTGCGTACATTAGGTTTATAAAGTTTAGATAATTATGTAATATAAGTAATTTTTGGCTTGGAAACAAACGTTAAGATGGAAAATAAAATAGAATTGATTAAGTGAGTAGAATTCAGATGAGGTCAGGTTGGAAACAGTGTTAATGAGTGGTGTTTAAAATCAAGTAAGGGTGGGGTTAGAGAATAATACAGTTGAAAATAAGTAAGTTAATCGGATGACGTAACTCAGTTGACTAGAAATTGGACGTGGGTCAAGTTAGTAACATTGTTAATGAGGGTAGAGATTACAAAAGGGTGGGGTAGAGAATAATATAAGTGAAGATGTGAAATAATAAAATGCAAGAGACAAAATAATACAATTAGTAAGACTGAAATTAAGAAAGATTACGTCCATTGTAGAATTAATGAATGAACGAATTTCTTTTGTATGCAAAGTTCAGGACTTAGCAGATGAATTGCCATTGCTTCTGCGATGTGGAGAAGTTTGATCCGTACACTTTTAGCAAGATTGCCTTGTATTCTGTAGATAACTTTGAAGTTTATTTCTGGTTTGACTTGGTGTCCAGAGTCGATCAAATGTTCAAGGATCGAGCTGCGGGGGCATCGGTTTTCTCCTTTATAAAACCATGAAGGTAAATGTTCGTTGACGCGTTTGGATAGCGAACGCTGAGTACGGCCGATATACCTGGCTCCACACGAGCAGGTGAATTGGTAGATGCACATAGATGAGGCCAACAGCGGTAGCTTATCCTTCACGGACATACGAATCATTGGTCTCGTGGAGAACGTCAGTCGTAATTCAGCTGCAACGAAGGTTTTCTTCAATGAGCGGGAGAGCCGATTTCTCAGTATTTCTGTAGATTGGTCTCCATTGAACTGTAGGTTCATATAGAGAAGTCTTTTTGGAGCACTGGGTGTGGACGGCTTCTCTGGTCTGGGTTTCATTGGTTTTGTGATAAATCTTTCTGGATAGCCATTTTCAAGGAGGATTTTCTTAAGAGTGTTCATTTCATCTTCTATGGCGTCCAGGCTGCAAATTCTACGTATTCTGTGGCTTAGTGAACGGATGAATGAATGAATAAATAAGATTGAATAAATAAATAAATAAGAATGAATGTATAAATAAGATTTTTGAAGATTAGGGTTAGGAGAACTCAGATCCTAAGAAAGCCTTTTTGCAGTCTTGACATTTTGGATCTGAAAGTATCAGTTCTATTTGATTAATTTACTGTCATCATGAAGTCATTATTTAATACATAGGGGCCTGCATTAGTTTGGTACTCAACATTAATAAGGTATTTTTTATATGGTATTAGATTCACTTTTGAGTCGGACACTAATTCGAGTTTGTAGACATTTATGATGCATGGTTTATTTTCAGTAGGTGGTAATGACTAATTGGTAAATCGTCTTCACATGGATCACACAGCCCTTTTAATGTGTGTATATGGCAGCCCGAAACGCAAAAGTGAAGACCGCTCTACTTAGGAGTATTTTCAGGTGGAAATATGATTGATTTATTCAAATATGCATTCATTATGTATGCTTGTTTAATAAATGATTAAATGCAACGTTCAAAACAGTCATTTCTTAAATTGTAATTGTTTGTTTCTTTTCAGCTGAGGTTATCAACTACGAATGGTTCACTTGTATCATCAAATTCACTGCTCCCTGTCAGCATATTCCTTCAGATATCAAAATACTGAGACAGTTAGATGAACTGTGCAGCAACAGAACATTCTACCGAATGATGTATCAGTTAAAGTAAGGTTATAATAAACTCAAGGTTTTTACATCTTTTTTCAATAATATTTCGTCTGACCTAGCTAATTCCTTTCTTGGATTTATCGATTAATTTAATAACCTAATGTCATTGTATTTGTTGAAATTTTCAATGCTTCCGGGCTTTTGACTACAAAGTTTTAGTGTACCGCAGATTATCTTACACACGCTGTTTGAGAATATCCTTTGATGTGTCAGTAGACATAAAATCAGAAGATAAAAATCCCTAAAATAATAATAATTTAAAGAATTACATATTTCCTTCTCATCTAACTAAAATATTTATTCAGATATGGGAATGAAGAAAATATTCCATTCAGAAATTATGATGACAAGAAATTTTTTAGCATCATTAGTGATTATAAATATAAAGAAGGTGGAACGAGATGCTGGGCCTGTCGCATGTGCAAAAGAAATCTTTCCCTGTGTATTGTTTTCATCAGAAGATTTTCGTCTGACGTGCACCGTATACACTCTCGGATTTATTGATTTCTCATTTTATTTAGGTTTATGTCGGCACAGCAGTGGAGATGAAAATGTTTACTCTTGAGCAACACAAGTGTTTGACATAGTTTCTAACTGATAAACTCATGCAAATGTAGAAAAGAAAATTAGTCATCGTTGATTTATTCAAAGGTTTTATTGATTAAATGGAAAAATACAGGGTTCGATTTTTGTCACTCAGTTGAAACCCAAACTAATCTAATTTTAAATAAAAGATTTGACGGTATAGGGATCTTGTAAAGGCACTGTAATTCATTCTAAGCTCTAACTAGCCATCAGGAGTAATGACGCAAATTTTGGAAAATATATGAACCGAATTTATTTATTCCTAACTGTTCAACCTATTTTAGAGTGTGAATAAAGCAAGAACGAAAGTGGTTTGTGCAGAATAATATGGTACCATCATTTATTTCGTAGGCTTCTCATCAGCTGCTTACAGCCTAAATACATAATGAGGTTTGCGTACAGAAAAGTTTTAACATACTTGCAAAAATTTTTTACATGTTGCCAGTTGACTAAAAGTTCCACAGTAAGTGAACAGTGCTCAGAAAATTGCGCTTATATAGTTTTTACACATGCAGTTCAAGTTTAAACAAAATAGATGTATGCATACAATGGTAAAGGAGTTACGTAATAAAGACGAAATATGAGTTAGATACAGAGTGACTAATAAATTAGGTAACAATGTACTGAGTTCAACTCACATCATAGAAACAAGAGACAAGCAAAATTACAGAATATAAAAGGGGGTGAGGTTAAAGACAAAGATTACGTAATCAGATGAGAGAATAAAGACATTCAGTTACCAGGGCAAAGAGAGATCAATAACTGCTTCTTTCTGAACACATAAGTCTGGTTTCAAGCGTTTGATAGAGATTGCTTCGGCAAACTTGAGGAGAATGGAACTCCTTTGTCTATTGATAATTTTAAAGGATTTCTCGATTTCTACCTCATGACCCGTGTCGAGAAGATGTCTAGTGATAGCGCTGCTATAAGAGTTTGTTCCCTTGAGACGTAGGCTTCTTGGCACATGTTCAGAAAATCGGAGGTGTGCCCTTCTTTCTGTTCTCCCAATGTAACTGCTCCCGCAGATACACGTAAATTTGTATACACAGTTGGAGTTAACATGAGAAGGGTATCTATCGACTTTTGACTGCACCAAAGAGCATGTTGTTCGATGGACGGGAACCAACTTGGCTGCAGGATAGGCTCTGGCTAGTGATGTTCTCAATCTTCTGTTGACCATTTCTGCAATGTTTTCACCTTTAAAATCTAGTTGAATGAAGACAGGCTTTTTTTCAACTGTGATTTGTTTGGTATTTGAGTCTTCACATCTTCCATATTTGTTTATGAATCTTTGAGGGTAACCGTTATTTTTCAGCACCTTTTCGAGGAACATAAATTCTTCCTCTAGTTTCTCTGTAGAGCATATTCTCCTTGCTCTATAGTACAGAGTCTTGACTAGTGCTCGTTTATAGCTATTTGGACAAAAGCTATTAAAATATAAGTATTGTCCATTCCATGTAGGTTTTCGGTAAATTGACCTCTGGAGATTACCATCTTCTAGGCGCTGCATGGCGATGTCAAGGAAATGGAACTTCCCGTCATTTTCATGTTCCATGGTAAATACAATATTTGTATGTGCTTTGTTGAATAGGCTGAGTAGGTAGGAGGCATGACTGTCGTTTTTGCATACTACAAATGTGTCATCGACATATCGACAATAGGAAGTTGTTTGATCGATTGCATGCTTCAACTTTGTTTTCTCAAGGTTTGACATGAAGATATCTGCTAGAACAGGGCTAAGTGGACTGCCCATGGCTACGCCATCTATTTGTCGGTAAAGAGTGTTATCAAACTGGAATTGTACATCCATGGTACACATTAGCAGTAGGCGTTTGAATTCTGACTCTGGTAGTGGAAGCAGATCAGACTGTTGACAAATGATTTCAATGGTTTCATTGATTGGGATAATTGTGAACAAGGAGGTTGCATCAAATGAGACCATGAACTTATTTGAAACGTTCATATGATTCACGCTTTCGGCGAATTGAAATGAGTCTTTCATGGTATGCACGGCTAGACGTCGGTGAATGGGTTCCAACTTCTCCGCAAGCCAACGGGCAACCTTATGTTGAGGAGAGTTGATCATCGAAAGTATTGGTCTTAGAGGGACTTCTTTCTTGTGTATCTTTGGAAGGCAATACATATATGGCAAGCGGGAACCTCTGGGTTTCAATTCATTGTACGTGTTGTTGTCAATCAAATTCTTCTTTAGAAGATCTCTCACTACATTTGTGATGCGTTTTTCAGTTGCATCTGTCTTGTTTTTCTGGCAGTCGTCGACTTTAAACCTCAATGGGTCATTCAGCACAGTTTTCATTCTTGCGATGTAGTCATCTTTATCCATCAGTACCACTCCTGAGCCTTTGTCAGGTTGCAGCATGACGATTTTGTCATTATTTCTGAGAGATTTCAATTCCTTTTGATGCCCTTCAGAGAGGAATTTGGAATATGATGTTGGTGAAATGAGGTATTGATTTGCAACGTCGACCAACTTAGATTTGAACCAGCTCTTCTTGTCCTCATCAGCTGGAGTAAGGTCATTCAGCTGATAGAATAGGTTTTCGAATTGAGCTGCGACATCGGTTCTGTTGATAAAGTTATTCGGGATATGGAAGTTAAATCCGAGGGAAAGTGCTTCCATTTCAATGCGGCTTAAATTCAAACTCGACAGATTATACACAAACTCCTCAGGATTTTCTGGGAAGACGTCACATAGTTTCTCCTTCGTCAGGGATTTCGACAGAGTTTTATAGAAATCTGCACATGTTTTCTGTTGCAGCTCTTGAATGAAATTGATGAATTTGATCCGGCATATTTTAGAGTGATTATACGGCATATTCTTCTTTTGGAAGTGGCGCCACTTTTATGCGGTGGGTATTAGGGCGTTTCAGTAAATAGGCCAGAATATACCAGCATGATTCCATGAAAATTCAATAACACAAGTTTAACGCTTGAATTTACTGCCTTCTTTAACCGATTACATTGCGTAGATTTCAGTATCAGGCAAGATTTTATGATGGGAGTGAACCAATATAATGCCACCGATAATATGTGCAACAGAAAAAGTTTTTGATTCGAAATTTCACTTAAAAAGCACACAGTATATGCAACTTGTCCTTATACCACCATAAATACGGACTACAATGCTACAAATAATGAGACTGTTCAATAAAGCCACTCCTTATGTCATTTACGCGAGACGAAGTGTACAAAACATCACTGAAAGAAATGTTTCTTCGAAATGACTAGGCTTAACATTTTAGTAGCATTGAAGTTAAGTAAACAAGTGAAGAGCCTCAGACAATTCGTGGAATATGAGCAGTAAAAAGCGCATACTCAAAATAATTAATCATTGCTAATGAGCATTTAATCAGTGATAAGTTAACTTAGCTCAAAGTCATTCAACGGAGTGACCCTGATTGCTATTTGTTTTGATCAGCGAGTTTACGAAATATGGTAAGAATGTAAACGATAAAATAATTTTTTTACGAGTTGGTCACGGATTGAAATCAGTTAGAGAACCATTGAAAACCAGGGAGTACTGGACAGCTGCTGTTTCATCCTAGTTTGGGAATCATCGGCAGTGAGGTCCAATTGGATGTCACGTGTGTGGATGGATGTCCCACCAACGACAATGGTTGGGGTAGCGCTAAATCACGTATTGGTAGCAGTTAGAATTCATGAGCTGGCCATTGAATCGGAACCCAGTGGCTGAATGGTATACGAGGTTGCCTTGTAACCGGAAGGTCCTGGGTTCGAATCCCAGTGGGTGCGTACTTCCGATGATTCCGAAACTAGGATGAAACAGCAGCTGTCCAGTACTCCCTGGTTTTCAATGGTTCTCTAACTGATTTCAATCCGTGATCAACTCGTAAGAACATAACAAACCCTTACAAACCAGACTATAGGAAATAAAATTATCAAGTTCAATTACCAGTCAAGGCGAACAGTTTCCCAGGAATATTCCGCAAGAGCTTGGTAGTTGACGAACTGACTGCGCATCATCTTGTCATGTATCTGATTCAATAATTGCTTTGAAGCATCTAGCTTCTCTTCTGTAGAATATCGCTAAGTTTTAAGTACTTAGATTTACAATGGTGGTGACTGATTGAAAAGGGTATTTGTATATTTATGGGATTTTCCACATTAATACATTTCTGTGAAATACATCAACTATAAAGTAGTTACTTACGTCAAATCTCTGTCCAGTTGTCAATCTTCATCTCTCAGCATTCCCAGGAAGTTAAGTGTCTGAACAGTCAACCGGATATAAATAGCCAGCGAGTGCTTTAATATTTTGTTAATCAATTTAGTTTGATTAGTATAAGTGCATGCTGTGAAAAAAAACATTAATGAGATATATGTAACATTCACTCATTCTTATGCCAAGCTAACAAATCTTCGTTTCCATGCCTTTATTAATCCAGTATCTAAGGTAGACATCACGTATTAGCAGACGAAAATAAAAGAAAAATAATTTTCAGTTTACCAATAATATTTAACATTAATCTGTAAAATATTGTAGGTTGAAAATCTTTATTTCAAACAATCACTTAACTGCACAAAATGAATTTTTGATGTGCAAAGTGGTTTCTACGTTGGTAACTAAATTAAGCAGCATATATATATATGTATAAAAAGTTTCTTCGCGTTGGTAGGCAACTAGTTGTTTTTTAGACACGATGAAATGCCTGTTTCTCCAAGAGATCTACATGATTGCTGAATTAGACCTGAACCTGTAGTTAATTGCTAGTTATTCTATAAAAGCTTAAATAGGATGCAGGAAGGATCATTAAATTGTCTCATTCAAAATCCAAAAATTGTTTTAGACAGGATTAGTAGACGATCTGTTTGTGTTTGTATGCAACCCACCATTATTGATAAGGAGAAGCCTATGGGGAGAAAAGTAAAAATGGATTAAACATTGTCACGATGCATTTGAGGCGTGTTTATATCTGTAAAAGAGTTAAGGTTATTTGACATAACAAAGAGTGATAAATTAATAAATTGGCTTTCTTTCAGCCAGTGTTCCTGCTACAATGCGGAATTTTCAGCATGTAGTACAATAGTATAGCGAATTTTTTCGTTACATAGTACAGGGGTAAATAATTAAACCGGGCATTATTATAATATTATTATTGTTTCTTTTAGTTCCTAGAGGAACATAGGGCTTCAGCCACACCTCTCCATTGCGTTCGGTTCTCTGCCAACGTTTTTACTTGACTCCCCATCTGCCTACATGCTTCCATCTTCTCTTCGCATGACCTCCTCCACGTCACCCTCGCACTGACGACCAACTCGTCGCTTCCCACTCGGGTTCCACTCGAAGGCCTGTCTAGTGATGTCACTTGATGGTTTCCACAGAAAATGGCCAATCCACCTCCATTTCTTCCTGCTGACTTGTTGTACAATCGATTTCTGCTGGATTGGTTCGCTTCCAGAGATCCCTGTTGCTAATCTTTTCCGGCCATCTGATCTTGAGTACTGAGCGAAGACAGCTAAACAGGGCATTAACAATGACAATATTTTTCAAAAGAATATGAACATGAAGCTAAAATTTAAGTGGAAATATTAAAAACAATAATATTAATGAAAGAAACAATAGAAAAGTGCTGATCACTTAATATTTTTCAGTAAATTAGTAGTGTCATGCCTTACGCTTTCCTCATAAGGTATTGTAGTTTTTATACTTAGTCTTCTGAGCATATAGCCTTTTATAGTTGCTTCTAGATCGAGATGCAGAGGGAGAGAGAGAGTTGTGTAAAGAAAGGATGCTCAGGTTTCGATAAGATAAAAGTCAATAATTTATTGCTTCAGTCGAGGTAGCTATTTACTACGGCACAGACAAGTTGGTTTAATGACATTCCACTCATCTTTCTGTTGGCTTTCATTGACCTTAGCAGGGTAGCGAATTCTTTCTTTGGCAGTCCAGAAAGGATTGAGAAGGGGTAATGGAGAAGGGTAGGTAGGATACAAGAATTGACAGACTGTAGAAGTAGAGACTGAGTGATACTAGATAGTTTTAACTTCCTTAGGTCAAATGTTAAATGATACACCTTTCCAGAAACTAAAATGATGTGGGAAAACCACGAAAGATTAAAGGGAAGACACAATCCAAGGTACTTAACATTCAGCTTAGTTTCGAATTCCATGACTTCTGTGACACAAGAATCATGGAAACGAACTAGTTTCTGTTAGGCGCACTTCGAGCAACACAATATACCCATAACCATATCGATTCATCCACATGGCTTCAAAATTTCATTTATGTATATTTTTTCTCACTTCCTTTTTGTTTTAATCAATGTATACTATATAAGTCTTGTGTCATTTTGATTGCATTTGTTCAGTACTCATTCGACGGACAAAGATTTGGTGATTAATCGCTCTCTTTCTCTCGAGTTAATTAGAGCAATTTTTAATACTTTCACCCTGTTCCACCCTGCTGTGTGATTTTGTGTAACCGAATGCATTTAAGTGGTCGATCTGTTTTCCGGACGACTAAATTTATCAAGGTTAATCGTTATAGGCCTAGTTAAATTTCTGCTATCCGGCAATGGAACTGACACCGATTTACTAGTTAGACCCATGTGGAATCAAGATGATACAATGCCTCCATCAAATCTATGGAGGATTACGATATACAAGAAAGAGGGGGTGGGAAACTTATATAAAGCAAATTATGAAGCTGTGTGAATAAATTGATATGAATACTAGCAACAAGGTGTGCTAAAAATGTCATCCACATATTGCTACTCTGTCACTGTTTGATTTATTAAATAAATCCATCTATGGAGTAATAATGTACCACAGTACCTAAATTCTACTCATACACTAACAGCTATTTCTGAAATGCTAGAAACCACCTTCCACTCTCGGATGGTTGATTTGTTTGACTTCTAATAGGGAGGTGTTTCTCTTGCTCATCTGATTAAAATTAGAACAGCAATATCTATTGTATTAACGGTGGATTTTAATTTATCTGTCCTTAATAAGCTCCCAAGCAACTTTCAGTAATGTCGCACTTTGGGAAAGTCATAGGCGACAAGGCATTCATCAAACATTCGTTAGTAGGAGCTGATATGTTACTATAGACCTGTTATTTCACTTCAACTAAAATTAACCACTGAGAACTACAAAATAACTTGAAAGAATAACAAATAATACCTTTGGCAGAAAAGGTGGGTGTTGTGACCGCCTCGTTATGCAGAGAATAATTTCACGTTTGAGACGATTTGGGGGTGGTGGCTTAGAATCTTGGTGAGAACAGCATCATTCACTGTTAATGTATGTATACCCACCCGACGAGTCCTGAACAACATGGGACATGAATGTTAAATTCCTCTGAGAGCCAACATCAACTAAATAACATTTCATCATTTATATTTAGACGTCAATAAGAGTATGGCATAGACCATCTCAATGATTGATGTATTTCCTTTACAACCGTGATCTAATTTATATATCCGAAATTCATACAAATTGTCGGTGTTGCAAGAAAATACTGGTACAATACATATAAGGAATCCGACCCTTTTGTTTACAATTAGACTGAATATGTGTATAAAAGAGAATGTTGACCTTAGATTCTGTATCTCTAATACTTTTTGACTGTAATGAGGTTAAGGTAGCAGCCTCTTAATTAATAATTTTATCTTTATCAGTAAGTATTGCGCATTTCTGAAAAGATTTCCTCCCTACTTACAGACTGTACGAACGTACATATGCCTGCTACCTATAGGAAACATTTTAATCGAAATTAATACTAGGCTGTGCTAATTGGGACGTGATAGTTACTGTTGGCAGGTTTTGGCCTGATTTCATATTAGCATTAGGGGTCAGATTGTTAAAGCATCAATCGTTCACAGTTGGTGGCCACCTTAACAGCATTTGCCTACTGTGAATAAATTTCGGAACATCGGAAGAGCAATAAACAGTTTTACAATGATTTTATTCTCTCTTTTTATTATCTTCAAATTAGAAGATTACTTCTTTCATGTAGATTAAAACGGAAAAATGTGCATGAATATACACATGCAGTTTTATTTCTTTGCTATCGTTCAAGAGATTGTACATATTTTCATTATACTCAAAATTAACGTCAGTGGGAAAACATTGGTAGAAAAAGACACAGAAGAAGTTGGCCTGTGCAGTGGAATATCTTAGTTAAGGGTCTCAGTATGTGCTTAAGTACGTTAACCTGAAACAATGAATGAAAGTTAGATGCTGATAATAATTTGAATAAGCGGCAGTGACTTATACAGAAAGAATGCACTAGAAGATTGGAGGCAATTGGCAGAAAGCCCTGGACCTAGGTTAAGTGCTTACTGATACTCTTTAGCGAGGCGTATCTGAATCCTTGCAAGAACTCATGTCCCTTCTGAAATTCGAACTCACATCACCCAGTCCTGAAGTCACATATATTACCAATGAACTATTCGTGCTCGTGATTGACCTCCTGTAGGACTGTATTGGGTAATTTTTATTGGAGATTTGTCGGTTCGAATCTCAGAAGGGACATGAGTTCCTTCAAAGTTGCAGATACGCCTTGTTGAAGAGTGCCAGCTTGCACAAAACCTAGGTCTTAGGCTTCCTGCCGATTGTCTCCAACCATCTAATGCCAACAATTTATAATAAACTGTGAAGGCAAGCTACCTAGCATGGTGGACACATTGCAAACTTCACTGATAGAATAAAGTCTACACCAAAGATATGACTGGACACATTACACCAGTTACTGACTAGTGTCCAATGAGAAAGAATACAACCCAGCAGCTAACTGTTTCAATGACCTTTCAAAACTTATCAGATGTGGCTGTAGCTTACCTTTGCATCACCACAACTTATTTTTATTTTATTTTGATTATAGCTTGATTCCACATCCTATTTTTACTACAGGTATGGAATTTTCAGCATGTGATATCGGTAGACCAAATTTTGCAGGCCGACCATTAATATCAGGTGTACGTCGGCAGGGAATCAAATTCCGGACGAAAGGCATGGCTGGCGAGAGTCCTAACCACTGTGCATTTAGTACTTTAATCCTACATTTTATGCCAACTATTTCTGCGTTAAACCTGACATAACTTTCTTCAAGAGTTTAATTTGTCATGGCACATTTGAGAGAACTGAAAGAGATGTTTGATAAACGTCCATTAACTTACCAATATTGTTACAGCAAGTATCTAACTATAATCTTGCCGTAAACTAACAGCATTACGGTTGATAGTAGTGCCCAGTCTGTTTTCTTCTTTTGAACTGGTACACTATTGACAATAGCAGCTTTAATGCAGGATCTTCAATTATACTTGTTATGAAAACATATTCTGAAGTGTCAGCTGTGTAATTTTATGTTTAGTTGTTGATTCTTCCTGAGAGAAAACTTGAAACAAGATGTGGCAGTGAAATGCTTCGATAATTAATTAGATTTTGCATCCACTTGAGTAACAGTGTTATATCACTGCTTGTCAGTATGTAAATATATCTTCTTTTTGCAAATATCTACATAATAACACGTTAAAGTTGATCATATACATAACACGTTGAAATGTTAAATAATATGCGGCCGTGGCATGACGTTTAAACTTTCAAAGATTTTCTTTGTGTAGTCACTTCTCTTCGTCTCAGCTACTAAATAGATGTTTATTTCATTAACGCAATACGTGGTTAGGATTTATAATAATCCTTCTTATTGAGATAGTATCAAAAGTTTTCTTTCTTCTGTAGCTTGTGACAACTGAACTCTTGTAATTTAGTTTAAATTGAACACTTTTGAGCACTTGCCACAATTCCTGCGGATGGACTGAGTTGCATTCTTATGGACAATAAATCGATCGTTTGTATTTCTTAATAATTTTATATTAGTATTGTTTCGTTCAATAGTTGAGGCTTTGTTATTATTTAGGTGTAATTAAGCTGTGGTATAAAAATTAAGTTCTGCGTCAATGTTCTAGTATATTAAGACACTATCTGTTCTCTTTATGTGAGATATTTTGTGTACATCTACTTTCATTCCTGTGATTAGTAATTTTTACCTAAGATAATTTACCAGAAATATGATAACATCCTCATGTTACTTGAATACGTCAAATAATTTTCAAAATGAGAGCAAAGCTTCGGTAAGCCGAATCTATATTGCTGATTCTCTTAGTGATTGTTGAAACAACTGCGAACGTCAGCCTGTAAAGTGAAAACAATGAGGAAAGGAAATCTTTCCGGATATGTTGTTTGTTCAGTATTAAAATTCTCTGCACTGATGCACGTCTTCCGGACTCGATTCTCGAATAACACACTTCTAAACCTTGCCTAGTTTATTAAGTGGTAGGAAGATCGGTTGAAAGGTAAAATTAAGAGCAAGATTAGCAACAGCAACATCAAAACTACCAAAACTTCCAAGCTAAAGCCTTAAATTCCACGTGGAATGCAGGGAAGGAAGAAAAGACGTCAAGAGCCAACTCATCACTTAACAATTATGGACAGTATTAAGAATAAGAATATTTGTTAAAACAACGCCAAATGAATCAGGTGAAGCCTTTGAAACAAGACTTTAAATTCACAGTTTTCCGGTGAAATTTAGATTAACAATATTTATTTGCCTTATAGATTGTAGCCTATTAACACCTTCCGAAAAATAGTCTCTGAAATGCCCCTGTTTTTTCTTCCTATTTTAGTGATACTGCAGTAGAAAAACTTAAAGTATGGTGCATTGGAAAATTGATGCCGCCAGATGATAAAACGTCTCAAAACTCTTCCATTTGTGATGTTATTCTAATGATGCCTATATTCTCTAGGGATTTGTCTGATCTTATTTCAGATTATCTGAATGAGGTAAGTTGTTATTGGTTATTGTAAAGACAGCTTTTTAAAAAATGCAATCATTGAACCTAAATGAGACGTATTCTCTATAACAGGTTTTAAAATGAAGTACTGTCCTTGTGCTACTTACCTCAAGCCAATCTTCTTCTGACGGAGGTGTACATATGGTCTAAAGTTGTAAAAGAAAAGTGTCATACTTGCATTGATATCAAAAACTGCAGGATATTGAGAAAACCAGACGACTTATTATAGTGCAGTAATCAGTTAAATCTGTCCTCTGCTGCATTTTCCCATCGATAAAAATTAAGATTTTTACTGAGATGAATGGGTAATTTTAATGGAATACCGTGTCTCAAGTTTTGCCACATACTTACTGAAATCCTTCTTGATTCTGATATGTATGGGTAGCAGCATAAGTTAGTGAGGAAAGTCAAACCTAATTTTTGTTTTTAACCTAGCGAAACTTTTATATGAATCAAGTCAGTTTGTTACTAAGTTTCAATGTTGGTATTCTGAAAAATATATCCAGTAATCCCGAATCGGTCGTGAGGACAAAGACTCGCCGACTCACGAACTGGTAGAAGTTCGAATTCATGGGCGATTAGGTAGGGTCCTGGTGGCTGAATGGTCTACCAGATTTCGTTATAACCGGAAGGTCACTAATGAAGAGACCTGAATTAGGACGAAACAGCTGTCCAGTATTCTCTGGTTTTCAGTTGTTCTCTAGCCAATGTCAGCTGGTGGTCAAACTTCAACACAAAAATTCGTCCAGAAAAGCTGTGCTGAGAAAATTCAAATAGAAACTTCATTGGGACCAACAGAAGGTATTGCTGACTTATCAGTAAATCATCCCTGATAGAATATGAAAGCATACAGAACACCAGAAAATTTCCAGCTTTGATGTCATTTGGACGATACGTAGGAATATAATGAAGGAGGTTCAGAGAGAATTAAGATAAACTGTAAAACTTATAACATTTATTATTTTCAGGTCTCAATTGCCCAGATTTGCATGAGAGATGGCGATCAGAACATTTTACATTTTATCTATGGAAATTGTTCGTTTGATTCTGCTTCCGTTAAATTACGTCACCTTTCTACCTAATCAAATGCAGATCTTTTGCTTTTTTTTAAGATTTTTATTCCCGAACTACTCTCAACTCTTTTACTAACATTCTGTCATCCAACTTATTTACATAATCAGCTCTTATTTCTAGTTCACATACTACATTATTTAGTCAGTTTCAGGTGACGAATATTTTATGTCTATTTCTTTCTGTCTCAGTACTATCATTCACATTTTTAATAATGCTGACAATCTAAGTGATTTGCCATCACATTTTACCCTGATGATAATTAGGGGAGAACAATAAGCAAGAATATTTTGACTTCGGCTTCGTGCTTTCTGACACTCGTCAGCAAGGCGAATCTGCAACGTTCAAAGGACTGATTTATCCCTCAGAGGTTCGAACTCATGTATCAAAAAAACAGAAAAAGAATGTTTTAGTTTTTTTCAGGTTAATTACCTTTCAATTAAAATATAAATTACTGAAAGTTTTTGTTAGTCGCAAATGAGACTGGTGTCTCTTTCAACAACATAAAGGTGTTGACTTTTTTGTGGCAGTTATCCTGACTGAAAAACCATTCAGATGTACATCACAACAGCATTTATTCTAATTCTACTTACAGAATACTCATATTCTAAATCAGTGTAGAAACAAACGTGCTTTGACTTATAGCGATACTGTCTTGAAAATTTTGTTTACCTAAATGATTTCCAGTGACATTCTTGCCTTCACATGAGAATAGTATTATCCTTTGGAACCATCTTTTAGATTTTGCGAAAAATTTTGTTATTTAATAAACACTTGTAAACTTGTTGTTTGTAACTGTTTGTAAAGTAATGCTATACAGGATGATAAAGTTCTCCACCAAGGATTTTCTTCAGTTACTAAATAAAGTAAGTTATCTTTGGAGCATTTTAATAAAAAAAACATTAACAGCTGTAAACCATTTTTTGACAATTAGTCCCAATGTAAAAGAAGGATTAATTTGAAGGAGTGAGACATAAATAAAATTTGTTTCTGAATGAGACTGCTAGAAATAATAGATCCACCTGTCTGCAGGAACTCAACGTAAGTTGAAGTGTTACTTAGTTTGGCTGTCTGAAACGAAAGCTGTGTAAATTTCTGTTCCTTCCAAACAAAGGACTGACTGCATTTCTAAAGTAGAATTCTGCTAACTTTAGGAACTGATCTTGGAGTGTGAGCAAAACTTAACATTACTTAATTGGTTCATTCGTTTTTACTAGCCTTTATCGACTACTTCCATCTGAACAGTTGTTTGTTTAATCATGCTGTTTTTCATTATTCGTGTTAGCACAGATTGCCTCACTTTTTCATCCTTATTATTGATAAGACCATTTTTATTATTACTATTATTATTATCATTACTACGATTATGACTAATTGCACAATTTATATTCACCATCGTATTATCCTATAGACAAAACATCATGATTGGTTTATATTTGAATTTTTATTTGTAAACTTACATACATTAGAGTTAAGCCTGATGAGATCTAATTGAAAACAATATTATTCGCCTAAATGTGTTGTTCTAAATTTTACTATGGGAATATTTAATATATTCAAAACTTAACTGATAGAATTTAGTCTGCACCAGACGAAAGACTGGACTCATGGCATTAGTCACTAACTAGTGTCCAGTTAGAGGAGGCTGAATAGCTTAGTGGTAAGGTCTCTGATTGTATAACTGGGTAATAAGAGTTCGAATCTCAGAAAAGACATGAGTCCCTACAAGAGTGAAGAAACGCTTTGCTGACTAGTGGCAACAAGCACGAAACCTGAGTCCAATGCTTCCTTTGGCTTGCCTACAAACATCTAACAAATTTCAACAGTGCGACAAACCAAACCAGATATCCTTAGAAGGCTTTCTTTTCCTTATATTATTTGTTAAACCTGTCTTGCAAGTATTCCAAAATTGCAGCCTGAGAGAACTTATTAAACGTTTAGTGATAAATTATAACTGTAATGATTCAAAACAAGTTCTTTGATCAAAGAAATACAATGGATTGATTTAACTAACTTCGGTGTCACTTTTTAATTGAATTAGGATGAAATGTGAGAGGATATTAGCATCATCAGTTAGATCATCTCAGACTTATCTGTAATAAATATACCTTCATAGATGGATATTAGATATAAACCGGCGATAGTGACTTGTCGTAAGTCTGATAATTTTGTGCATTTATTTATTTTTTACTCCTGTACGTTCCCCCAGTGGAACATAGGGCTTCAACCTGGAGCCCTGAAGTTTCGGTAGTACTGGTATTTATTTTTACGGGATGAGGTTACTAGCCTCATACCCAACCTTCCCTCTTTACCAGTCTTATTACTGTCTTAGTAAGGTAAAGGAGTGCGTCGGACGAAGATTGAACCCCGGACCACCTGCGTGATTGGTGAGCATCCTACCGCTGTGCCACCGACGCACGCATTCAGGTATAATAACTACTAATACTAATTACATGGATAGCTGATGAACAAATGGGAATTATATGAAGATATGGTTAAATACTATAACACTACCCATCTGCTATCAAACTACGCTTTCAGACAAGTCTTTGCCTGTCAACCTTAATTTTACTGAATTAGGAGGCGAATGGCAGGTTGTTAATTAATGGTTGGACTATGTGAGATAGACTTCGGAAGGTAGGCTGTCAATAATGTAAGGGGTGATGATGAAAGATGAAGTGAAAATGTAAGTAGCTGTAAGGTTTATTGAAGCTGTTTCCTAATTAGCAGTCTGGTAACCTGCAAGATGGGTCTCAGAACACAGATTTTATTTGGGTCATCATTTCACTGCAATCAGTCACGAATAATGCCTAGTCTTCATGTAAATAATTGACACACTATTCTCTGCCCGTGGTGATGGCCATGTTGGCTGTCTAAACTCGTTCTTAACTGTTGGAGTTCCAGACTACTTATTCAGTAGATGATGCGTTGGTGGCGCAGTGGTTAAGACTCTCACCAACCATGCACATGGTCCAGGGTTCGTTCCCCTGTCGATGCACATCTGATATCAATGATCGGCCTCCAAAATTTGGGCTACCTATATCACACGCTGAAAATTCCATACTTGTACCAAAAATACAATGTGCTTCTAAGCTTTAATAAAAAAACAGACTTTTATTTTACCTTCAATCTTTACCCCATACATGAGTAACAACTATGCTGAAAACGATATGGTTACTAAGAGGAAATTCCGAAAAGACATTGTAAATTCTTTCTTAGAAAGTAATTGGTAGGATTACATAATAATAAACTGAAATTGAAATACACTGGTCTCATTTAAAGGAATCCTTAGCAAGACTAACTGCTGACTGACAGAAATTTGTTAAGAAGAGAATCAGTTGAGTCTTTCCTAAACGACAGTGAGATAAGTATTTTAGTTTTTCCAAAGAACATAGTTCCGAATTAGTAGTCAGAGTGTCGCCTGAGAGGATTTGTTGCCAACTGATGAATCATTCTGAATAATAAGGAACAGTGTATATCTACAGCTGATTGATTTAGGCATACAACATTCAGTTAGTGAGGCATGGTATTTAAGCCTACTGCCTGTTCTGACATTGAGACGAGAAAGGCGTACATTATCAGACAATTAACTATAGTGTTATAATACCATACAGTATTTTTTGTTTCAATAGAAACTTAAATAAATTACGCTTTTATCTGTAAATAGAGAAGGTTTACGCAATTCTAACTCTGACAGCCTACCGATTGAAATATACGTCTGTATATATGTACATCTACATATATATATATATAAATATATATATAAATCCTTAGTATGTTTTTAATCTAAGTATTGATAAAGGAAAATCGCGGAGAAATTCCTTTACTTTCGTATTCTTTTATCCATTTAGTTTTGATAAGTTATTCTTACAGACTTTAGCAACAATACGTACGATTCTACATACATATATGAACGTATATATATATGGGAAATAAAAGACATTTTAATCTAAATTGCTTACTGGTTACGGACACGATATGTGTTAATTTGGCTTTGCCATAATCGGAAGAAAGCTACTTATTATGTAGAAAGAACAAATATACTGGGTAGATGGCAAATCTGGATAAATTAAAATGTCTAACTTTGAAGAAGTGATATGATTAATACTAATCAAAGCCAACTTGGTAACACTAAATATTTGCATTCTAAAAGAAGGACCCAGGTAAATAGAAAAAAATGACCTTGATAAACCAATCAGATGAGCCCATATTAAAAACGCAGAAGTATGGATTACTTTACAGATTCCATAAAACCGTAGTATTTCAGCACCGTGGGAATAATACGCTTATAAGAAGCTTATAGATGCGCAGGAGTAGATTATTTGCAGGCGTGTGCAACTGCTGTTGATACATATGTGTACAGATGTCCAATTTGTTCCAGAATATATGTCCGACAAGATATGCCGTTCATTTTTCGGGTTAGTGGGATCTGCAGAGTGGTGAATGGGCCAAGAAAAAGCATGATACATGAATCCATGTATGGAAATAGGTTTAAACTATCACTGAAGAGTCAAATAAGGAACCACTTTTGGATCATTCACTAAGGAATGCAGGTACATCCAGATGATAAGTTCCACATAGGATGAAATGGGCATCCTGGATGCCACTGCTAGTCACCATCCACCAAGTAACTTATAATTACATGCCCAGACATCGTCGAAGCATCTGCACAAGAAGCCGAAATGACAACCTGAGATCGAGCACTTCAATCAAGTCAATCGACGGGAAAATCTAAAATTGAATAAAATAGGTAATATGACCTGTTGCACAAGCGATGGCTCTCGTGGCCCAATTAGTCTAGTGGATAACGCTCTGACGTTGGAAATTATGGGCACTGGGTTCGAGCCTCAGTAGGAGCGTCATCACTAACTGCGGAGTGCAGGTACATCCAAATGATGAGCCCCAAATAGGACGAAATGCACATCCTGGATTCCACTGCTAGTCACCATCTACCAGTTAACTTCTGTTTATTGACTTTGGTGTTTTTAAGTTGTGTTTTAACCGCGGGCTCATTTGATTGGTTGATTAAGGTCATCACCTCCACTTATTTGGGTCATTCGTTTCAAAGGAATATGATCTTAACTCATCATACTATGTACAGTAACAAGTTCTTCATTATTAGTTCAGCAGTCAATGGAACTAAACGCTAGTGTTACACTAGAAGAAATATCTTCGCCTACATTTCCAGCAGTCATAGCAGTTGAGCTGGCTAAATAAGTTAAGTTATCATTTTGACTGAAATTAACCGACATTTGCTAGGCAATTTAGATAAATTAAAATAAATGTGTCTAAATACAAGTTCGCTCATAATCATCAATTTTTTGAATAGCTTGGCAACATGGCTTTTAAAGGTAATCTAGAATGTTCAATACCAAAACATAAAATCACCCATACCGTGATTAGAGAATTTTTAATAATCATTCGAAATAAAGTGTTAGCTTTTTCTAGTCTTCTCTACTTACTTACAATCATACTCAAATAATAGTTTAGTATATTATACAGCTTTGAATAACTGAGTAATTTAATTTTTGATATTAATCTGAAATTCAGAAGCTTTTAACCAAGACATAAAAGTTTGTCGTCGGTTATTCTCCCATGAATAGGTCGGTTTTAAGTCTGTTTATATCCTGTGCATACACAATCCAGTCTCTGGAGGCGTAAGACGGTTTAGGTCCTTTAATGTTTCACTTAAACCTTGCTAAATAACGCTAGCAGGCATGAAATCTAAGTCTAGAGCTTTCGACAGTTACCTGTAAATATCTAACATCAGCCCAAATTGTACTAAAGTGATAAATGTCTAAGCCTGGCTACAGGATTTATTTAGCACTAAAGGCCATTCAGGATGACTTTGGTTATTCCCGTGGTGGCCGTTTAGCATGTGATTTAATAGTTTCTGACATTTAATTATTTGACAAATGTACAGGAAATAACGCATACTTTAAGATATCACCACTTCTCAGTAACAACGACTGATATACTGACTTCAGTAATAACCTTAAATTGTAGAAATATTTAAAAACATATTATATATATATATATATGATGCTCTAGCTAGCAACATCTTGAATGACGATGGATTCGAAATATCTATAATAATGTTTCACTGGCTGCCATTAACATTTCCAGTCTACTAAATGGTTGGAGCTTTTTCTTTAGAATAATTTCTAAAATTCAAATGACAGTAATTACCTTACAAATTTTTACTGGCGACGTAATATACGTCACAAGCATTAAGAGTAGAATAATATAGCATGAAGAAAATTCATTTACTTTTGATCTCAAATGTCATTCTATTCTAGTTATATATTACATCACATGACGACTGCAGTTCTATCGTACGTCTAACAATGAGAAATACCATTGTATGATGTATAAATGCAAACATGACTTATTTATGCAAGATAAGTAAGTGTATGTAATTGAAGGACTCAATGGGAATCCGAAGTGAGTATTAAACGATCTAAAACGCTTCGCATAATTGATATAAGAATAAAACTTGTGCACTGTGGTAGAGTGTAATTCCATTATGGGTAAATTTCATTTTGATAAAGTCTCACAGTGTTATACAGTAATGTGAAAATCAAGTGAAAAACAATGGAACTATATAAGTGAATTTAGGAAGTCGTGTGATTACCTTGATATGATTATGAGCAATTGTGCTCGAAACGTCATCAGTAAACATTACTGTATAACACTGTGAGACTTTATCAAAATAAAATTTACCCATAATGGAATTACGTTTCGCATAAATCTTTAGAAATCTTCAAGTGATTTTATGAGATAATAATTGACTTTTTTCTAAGCTTCATTATTGATAGTGAACATTTCATCACCAAGCGTCATGGTTGTTTCAACACTAGCTTTGTAAAGATGTTAACTGTATGAATGTCAGTGAAGTCATCAGATGTGTCGTTGAGATGTCATTGATTGAGAATCAATTCTTCACTTTACAAAAGCAGTGACTGGTCTCTGTTGGAATGTCGGCTGTAATTATAGACACTTCGCCGATGTTTAAAGTTGGTGGTGTTTCGTAGTGGGATTCAGGACGCACATTTCGCCCCATTTTCAACTCACCATCTAGATGTACCTGCATTGCCGGCGGGTAGTGGTGTTCCTGCTAGAACGCGATCCTTGCACACACCATTTCGAAAGCCAAGCTAATAATCGTTGCAAAAGAGGTGGCTGATATCACCTTTGTGGCCTCAGAGTCTGAAACGATGATTGTGAGATTCGGGTGTCATTGGGAACACAACGACTCACTAAGAATGCAGGCACGTCCAGCTGGTAAATTTCAGATAGGAAGAAATGCGCGTCTGAGATTTCACTGCATACGATCACAGACTGATAAAGCCAGTTAAGTCTAATTAGAAAACAAAAATAGCATTTTGTTCAGTTTCACATTGTTCTATTAAGGTTTAATCTCTGTCCGCCATTGGAATAACAATACTTTTTTATTATTCATAATGCGTAAATAGTGATGTTATGTTCGTTATGGCTGTATAACATAAAAGATGAAAATTTAGATTAAAATAAATGTCGAAATTGTCTAAATTTTAGTTATTTTTTCTCAATATAATGCGAAATTCAACATCCAAAATATAATTCAGTTGACTAACAACAGAAACTATTCATAATTTTGATGTTCGTATTTCTAAATAATGTAGAAAAAGGGAAATGCACTGATCCCAGTGACATCCAGGTATTTACTGGCAATAGCTTTATCAGAGTGAAATTTCCTGTATCACAGTTTTTATATTATAACTCTCAATGAACGTTTTTCCTCACAAACACTACTGAGATATTAAGTATTTGAAAAGATAACAAACACATACAAATGTTGAGTAATATAAATTTGCAGAGTTGTAGCGTATCACATCAGTGGTTAATTTTAGTGATAAACGTGTTGGTCAAATTGGCTTATGGGGGATTAAAGTGAAGTCAGACAGAGTTTAATCTCCTCATATCTATGATAAATTCCGCTATGGAACACTTGAATGCTTTGTGTTGTAAAATTCGAGTTTATGATGCAATAATATGTGGTGTAGAACTACAGATATGGACTCTGTGAGTTTTCCTAGTTTTAGTAAATTTTTGGTAGGTTGTAAAAGCTCAATAAGGTGTGAGAATTACAGAATATATATCTATATATAGCCCTAGATGAGGTTGTAAACTGTTTGACATTTCTCAAGCATAGTCGCCCAATCGTCCTGATTGGTTAATAAAATGGTGTCCATGGAAACACTACCCGTCTTTACTATCTCGAAGTCCGTCTATTTTACGGAATAAACGCATATAGAATGAGTTTCTTGTGGAACCTTATCCTTCTACTGAACCAGTATTATATACAGCCTGACTGACGTTGTATAGAACATTCAAATACTGAAAGGAATTCATCCAGTACATTCCAGTCTGTATCAGAGCAAAGTTATCATCTCAAACCATCCGTGCTAATATTTATACCAACCTTTTACATTTGAAAATGTTTCATTCTCATGAATTCACAGTTACGGAACACGATATTATAAATTGTAAACTATTTAAAGGAATTTAGGCATTTTGCCTCACTATCTAGTCACAGTGGTGGTACTAATCTCTAGAAATGTTATTAAGGAACGAAAACAAATAAGACTAACTATTCCAAGATTAATATATTCCACGTTTACTTCTGCATTAATCACCTATTCGAAATCTAATAAATATTTCATCAAACCAGTACAAAACCCTGTGGTGAATTGAACAATCACCCAAACCCTTTTAGTTGCAGACATTTATACAGTGTTATTGTTAATCACCAGAACGAATTAACAACAACAAACTCTGGCAAAGAACCAACCAGAAACCTATTGCTCAACAAATGTTCAGAAGAAAATGGAGACGTGTTAGACTCATGCTGAGGAGGCCGTCGACTGACACCATGTGCCAGGCTGTAGCTTGAGTAGAGCCCAAATGGGAAACAGCGAGTTGGCCGCGCACCAAGGATAACATTGGGAGATCGTACGGGGGAGGGAGAGATCAGAGACTATGGGCGATTGTCGCATAAGCTAAAGAGGACAGAAGGGATTGGGACAAGGTAGAGATGTGCTGATGAAACCCTGTTCTCCACTTCGATCCTTAGTGAATAATGGTAGGGATTGTTTCCTAATGAAAACCTTTGCATCCTTTGTTCACTTTTGATACCGATATTTTGTACAAAGTCACAGATCAACGTTGTAATCAAATCTCCATGCCAACAGTCTATTCCATTTCAACTGTTTTGTGCTTTCAAGCTTTTAATGGAGAGTGATGATAAAGCGTGTCCCAAAATACATACGTTTGAATGAGCACGACTAGGATACAAATAAAAATCAAGTGAAAATAGTGAAAACTTGATTTTATAAGTCCACCTTTGAAGCCTGATACCTTGATATAGTTATCAAGTAACCTTTAATGCAAGAGACTAGCAAGACTGGCATGACTGGTTCATTCAAATGGATGTCACTGTTGGTTTACTTTATCCTCACTCGTAACAGAAAAGGACCTTTACTTTTCTAAGTCCCTGCTGTGGTATAACGTCACGTTTTTTAATTATAGCTAATATTACAATTATTTATTTTCCCTCCTAATTTTTCATCTTTTCTGCGGTGAACAAATGAATAAATTTACTGCTGGATATCTGTCATTTTTCTATGATCATTTACAGTGCTGAAAATGAAAAAAAAACAATTTAGTTGACACGAATACATGTTTATAATGCCTAAAAACGCAATTATTAGTCAGAAAGTTTCTAAACAATTAATCACTTTCTCCTGATTTTGTGTTTCATTTCCCCTTAGGATATAAACTGTATCAGCTTTCATTGTATTCAAAATGAGACCATTTATTGAACATTTTGACATGACAGGAAATATTACTCATTGGTTATAAAGTATCGGATAACGTGCGTCATTGAAACAGAAAGCTGTATATCTATTGAAAACACATTGTAGAATAAAAATAGCAGTGGAAATTTCTTTCAGAGTTTTCTGAGGCTTAAATTAATCACTATTTATTGGTATATTAGTGCGTCGGTGGCACAGTGGTTAGAACTCTCGCCGACCATGCACATGGTCCGGGGTTCGATCCCCTGCCGGCGCACACCCGATATCTATGGTCGGCCTGTAAATTTGGTCTACCGATATCCATGCTGAAATTCCATACTTGTACTGAAAATACGGTGTGGAATCAAGCTGTAATCAAAATAAAAAAATAAAAATATTAGCCAACTGTGCAGATATTTAAATATAAACATTGATCCTGGAGTTATCATTGATAAATTCAGTCTGGGATCTTCTATGAGAAGTAGATCTCAATTCAACTGGCTCATCAAATCTCAAAGTACAAACTGAAAACCAAATTTATAGATCAAAGGCATCTGATGAGTATTGAATTAGCAGTCGATAAGAATAACAGTAACCGTATAGGGGCGATAGCACAACGCTCACAGATACGAAGTTAACTGAGACGTGCCACTTTGAAAAAATGACGTTTGATCTGCTGAACTTATCGCTTACTGTTTTTTTCGGTTACTGGTGATATTGTTTGGTGTTAATATGCCATTGGGTATCATAGCAATACTCAGCAAAATTATGTGTGAACAGATTTGAAAGGAGACTTTATCACCTTCTTTTCAATTTACTTATGTCAGAAATTAACCAGTGTCGAATGAGATTATATCGCTGGAATTTTTCTTGGTAAAAGACCATGTTTTGTCTTATTTTAAGATTGTTTACAAACTTATTAAGTAGTATCTTTTTCGTTTGAGATTACATTTTGTCTGGGACGAACTGATAAAAGCACGAATATGCTATTTGCATGAATTAGAAACACATCTGTTTCGAAATTCTTGGTAAAAGTATACATGACACAGCTCGAAATTAATAATACTATAGCAAATGCACTCTTAACGGTCTTTTTATCCCGGGTGTAATATCGCACATTTCATTTGTCTAATGTTTCTACTACTGTCTGGAGACACTCTGTGACTTCTGATTGTATAATTCTTGCCTGTTTATCCTTTTTGCTTGTATTATTATTTCTACTTTGGCATCTTTAACCATTTAAAGTAGACGCAAATAGTCAAATGTTCACAGCATTTGTTGTACTACATTCCAGTTGCTTTTAATGCTGAGTAAGAATCTAGTTAATTGCGTCAGAGGAACAAACTATTATGGAAATGATATTAATTGAAATTATTAATAAAAATATTTTTCATTATTGGTTAATGAAAATCTACAAAGAGCATTGGCAATACTAAAATTTTCTAATGAACACATTTGTAGTTTGCAGAAGTAGTTGTAAGTCCTAGTGAATACAAGAAAAAGAAGTGAAATGGCTAAATACGTTACCGTTAAAATCTAAGTTTAGCAATGCGGAACTGATGTATGTGGATCAGTTTTCCTCAGTAGTAGGAATACACTTTAATTGGAGTATGTTATTCTACCGAAAGCCGGCACAGGTGTAAAGCTGTTGACATTCAATCAACAGTGTTATTGTCTCCAGAATGAACGATTATAACGAGAATATCTCAGTACAACAGAATTTATGCTCATAATAGAGCTGAACATGAAACGTAATAAACTTCCATATAAGAAGAATGCACACATCTAATAAAACTCATCTTGTTTCTGCTACTTGAATCGGCAGAGAAGACTTGTACATCCTTATTCAGTATTGCTAAACGTTAAGTGTAACTTTTAGTAAGCTAAAATACAGATTTTAATATATGTACATATTTACCGGCGGGAATACAATGTGTTATTGGTCTACGAGCTCGCCTTGTAACTAGAAGGTCCTGAGTTCGAACCCCGGTGGGTGCGTACTGATGAAGAGTCTCAAACTAGGACGAAACAGTTGTCCAGAACTCCCAGGTTTTCCAATGGTTCTCTAACCAATGCCAACTCATAATGAAATCCTGTAACCAATCAGTCAAATCCCTACAAACCAATACTTGAACAAATAAGGCTTCCAAAACAAGAACTTTTAGTTTAGAATTTTGTTTGATTTATGTCACAAACAGGCTTTTAAAAAACTTGTCTCTTATGTTTATGTTTTCTTATGTAATGGGAATTTCGACTACTTGTCATTAGTGTAAATAAAAGTGTAATTCTACCTTTTAGTTTTCAACTATTCATGTGAATATTGTGAAAAGAGATCAAATTTCTTCTTGTTGCCTTTCTGAAGAGTTTATATACTCGTTATCCTACTAGATCAACCAATAATGAGGTATTTCTGAAGTTATTGACCTAGGACTCCAGTTAAAATTTTGACTATTAGAAAGACTAGATTGTTGCCTGCTGATTCTGGATGAGAAAGTAATTAAGTTGACGTTGAGTTCAGTAACAGCGGTTCATATTATAATTTTGCTTATAAATGTAAGTATACCAAATAAAATATGGCAAAACTTATTACATTTTGAAAGTGATACATTGAAATTAGAAGTGTTGAGGCAGTTGGCTTCAAACAACATACACATAATCTTCTTGAGACATTTCAAAGAAGCAATGACGACTGGATTGACAGCATAATATGATGTTATTCTGTATCAGCTGCAGGCTACCCAAGAAGTACAGGGGTTATAAAATAATTAGAGTAACATATTTCAGTATTCGGAAGATGATAGTGAAAATGCAAGTATCACAATATTTTCTAGTTAAGATCATCAGTTTGTATGCATTTCAGTGCAGAAATAGCTTAATTTATAACATTTTCTTTGTCCCAATATTGATGTGTGTTATAACCATTGTAATTTCAAATAGTCTGCAGCTGATAATAATCCGCGAAATAAAATGACGGTGTTTTATAATGCAAATTTGATATTTCTTCTTGTCTTGAAAGTTTTACATGATTAGTGCACCATGTTTAGTACCCCCAAGTGTCATCAGTAGGGTAGTTAGACAATGCAAATTCTGCATTACTGGACAATCACTCAACATACCCTTGGACTGTATACTTGCCCATAAAGCTGAACAACATGTCTGGTTACGTTTTTTTTGGGAATAGTCGATTTCAACCGCCTAGACATATCGACGATAAGAAATTCCACTAAGAGAATAGTAATGATGTCTTTCAAAAGTATTTGAACACTTCGAGTTGGTTAAAGATTATAGATTTGCGCATAAAAAAGTGAAAACACTTCCTCACTGACTTTGGCTGTTGTCAGCATGATATCATAAACTGAAAGCATACTTTAACACTTTAATAAAAAATTTCTTTCTTTTTCATTCATTGGGAAACATAAAACTTTCAAAATGATGAATAATTTAACACTGTTCATACTTGTAATTTAGAGTTAGAAGTTATGGATACTAAGTTTGAATCTCAATGAGAATTACTATCACTCACTAAAGAGCTGGTACATCCAACTGGGAAATCCCAAGTAGGATAAAAGCACGTCGTGGTTCCCATCTCTAGGCAGAACCAGGGTCCTGTAATACTGTCTTTAAAAGAAGAGGTTTTTGGAATATTTAGTCAAAATAGTTGGAGAAACAAGTTTGATTTAAGTCAGAATACAGCATTTAATATGCAATGGGATGACATCATATATTATGCATAAATAAAATTTTAATGAAAAAAATGAATTAACTGGAATAAGTAATAACAAATCCACTCCGGTGAATAAAAATCAATAGATGTACTATAATAACATAAAAAATATCATGATATAAATCTAGTTGTCAGGGCAGATCAAAGGTTGCAGTAACTGAAAAAAGTGAGTTTTCTATTTGTAGAACAGGGACGACGACATAATGTGTAGAATGCAACTAAAGTTTTTCAGAAGAAGATAAAACCAGTCTACCTGCTGGCAAAGGTGTGGGCTAGACTTCAGTTTATGACAAATTCAGGATTATGCGGGCTGAAAAAAATGCCCTGTTCCAAAGTGATCATTTATCCTACAAATTCTCGTAGTTAGATTAATCAGAAGAACTTGATGCACGAAGTCAGCTGGCTATTTAACTGTACTGTGCAATCTTTAGCATAGGTGATATTCAAACGCATGTTTAAATGACACTTCGGAATTATTTGAACTAAGAGGAAAATTCTCTGTTAATTTGACTTCATATTTTAAAAGTGTTTCAGCTGTCATTGATGAATCGTCGTGCAATTTTTCACTCTTAACTTCATAATTCGTCAAAATAATAAAAACGAACACCAAGTGTTTATAGCACAGTAAAAGGAGTGATTGGGATGCAAACGAAGGATAAGCTTGATAGTTTTGCCACATCTATGTGCATTTATCAGTTCAACTGCACCTGCGGTGAAAGTTGTGTTGAGCGTACTACTAGATAGCTTAGCCAACGTGTTAGTGAACACTTCCCATCGTGGTTTGGCAAAGGACAGACAAAAACAATCCGTAGCTCGATTTTGTCACATTTAGTTGATAGTGGTCATGTAGTGAAGAAAACAAAAGCTTTCAAGGTAATTCATCTTATTCCACCGAACCTTTCTAATGGACTTCGTATTAGTCTACTGCACGTAACTGAGGCGATAAGCATTCGAACTATTAAACCTAAACTATGCATTCAAAAAAGTTCTTACAGCCATTATCCTTCCTTTGGCCTATTGAGGCATAACCAACTGATGGCTTTCCCACCACACTTTAATTATATTTTCAACCCTTCTCTTATCATCCCTTAATCTTATCACATCTTCATTAAAAACATATTTCATTTACTTTCCTTACAATCTATCGTTACGTAATCAGTTCATTCGTATTTCTTAGCCTTTATCGACTAATTCAACCTGAAGGTTTCTTTGTTTAATCATGCTGTTTTCCGTTATTGTTATTGGTAGAACCATTATTGTTATTACTGCTATTATGACTAATTACACAATTTATATATTCACCATCTTATTATCCTATAGACAAAACACCATGATTGGTTTATATTTCAATTTTTATTGGTAAATTTATGTATATTAGAGTTAAGCCTGGTGAGATTTAATTGAGAACAATATTGTTCGCTTAAATGTGTTGATCTAAATTTGACTATGGGAATATTAAATATATTGAAAAGGAAATAACTGAGAAGCTTTTTGAAACTCATTTTCAATATGTTAGGCTAGCGAATGCCCAAACTTTTCACCGGACGTCACTTTTTTTTCTGTTTAAAATTTTCGATCATTATCAACATCATAGGATGTATTTTAATGTATTACTAATTATTTAAGCATTTTAATTCTCATTCTTTGTTCTATATATGTGATAAGTACATCTGGAACTATCTACCTTACTCTTACACTGACCTCCATTTAATGACTAATTCGTGACATGAGTAGAAAAACTGACTTTAATAACAGGCCTTCAAACTGGAATTTCGCGACTAAGTATAATTTTCTGAAATTCACCTTACTGGATCTAGAACTCACTTACTAGAATATATAGAAATACACTGATGGAATATTCAAGTGACATTACACTGTAGACAGATCCTTGAGCCAAACCCTAAAAGGAAGTAACGAAGTGAGCATCAGTCTGGGGGTGATATGTAAGAGGTCATAGGATAAGGAAATGAAAGCCTGTGAACAGTTGTGCAGTTGTTTGAAATCGATGAAAGAGAAACGACTGCGATGGAAACGTGCTGACAGAGTTAAATTTTGCTCTGAACTGAAGGAATGAGTAGCTATAGATCTTCTCAGCTCCAGACAAGGACTTCAGTAAATGGTTTTGAAAAGGCTCAAAATATGATGTTTTTGTGGTACCCTGTTCGTTTGTAAAAGGATTCTGGATTTAAAAATATACTTGCGATGAACATGTTTATATTAAATGATTGATTTCTCTTTCAATAAATGTTTAAATGAATTCAGTTTATATTTGATTGATAAGCTTATGTAAAGGGATGTTATTTTATTCTATAGGTGTCATATTTCTTTTATCTATCATTCACTTAATTCGTCTGAATTTTAATTTTTAGGCTTTGAATACAGTGATCAAGCAAAAGTGCTCAAATACTTCAGATGCCTTTTATTATTGCCATCATTTTAATCATTCATATTGGCGACAACAGAAATGTCGACTGTCTAATAAACTACAATGTAAAAATAATGAAAGTGCTCTGTGTTTTTCTTGTTCTCATATGTCATATAATTGTGACAAATTAAATTTATCATCTGTCAGACAAAGAATGAATTCTACAATAACATTAGAAGGTGTAAATAAAAAGGAATATTCCTATCATTTACCTGATTTTGGAAATGCTATTCAACCTCTCAGTTATGTAACATCATCTATACAGAAAGGAGAAAACAGCATACTCAACCAGGAATTGTTATTGAATGTAACAGACCCGATTTATCTGTGCTCCTTATTAAATGACCTATTCAGAGAATATGAACATATAAGTGAGTTTTATTTTTTAATGTCAATATAAGTGTAACATTTATGTAAAATTTAGAAATATAGTGCTTCTATTAGGATGAATTACCACGCGAGCGATAAACCTGGTAGAGTTTTATTTTTGGATATCATTAGCTTCTTGGAAATTTGCTTGTTAGTATGAGTGTCCTGCTAAGTAGAAGTGGATATCCGAATAATTTTGTTCATAAAAGTCGAAGGTGCCGACTGTTCCCAAAAAGTCTGTCTTCCTAAGGTCACAATTCACTGGTGATGTTAATAGTGAGATCTTATCACAACGGCTGAGAAGGGTCTTCAAAAAGACTTTCAACTCAGCTGAGTTATACTGTATATTCACTAGCCGACCAATAATTAGTTCAAGAAATAAAGGCAAACTGCCCTTTTTCGCCTCTTCCATATGTATTTATCAGTTTAACTGCTCGTGTGGAGCCAGTTATATTGGGCGTACAATGAGGCAAGTTCATTGTCGGATTTCTGAACATCCTCCATCTTGGCCTGGCAAAGGTTCAAATAAAGCAATGCTTAGCTCAATACTAGCTCGTGTCGTAGATACTGGACATTAAGTCAACTTTTAAAGTTATTTGTGGTATACCACTCAACCTCTCGTATGGTCTGGGAGTGCGACTTTTACATTCAGTAGAGGCAATCAAATTTCCATTATAGGTAGCATTTATTTTTATAAAGTCTCACAGTGCTATACAGTAATATTTACTGATGACGTTTCATATCAAGGTGATGTGATTATGAGCAATAAATTATCTTTGAAATGTCATCAGTAAATATTACTGTATAACACTGTGAAACTTTATTAAAATAAATTTTACCCATTATGGAATCATACTCTACCACAGTGCACAAGTTTTTTTCTTATAGCAATCGGATATCATCTGAACAAGCCAAATCTGTGTGTTCAAAAGAAATTTGTACAGCCCCTTTCTTTGCCATGGTCAACTACATAACATGCATTAAGTTTTTAAAAACGAGTTTTCCCCTCCCCTTATAATTAATTACCTTTTGACTTTGTTAATTTCTACAATTTTCACAATTCCAGCTAATTCTATTAACTTGTTTGTGTTTTATGTAATTCTTCTGAGTCATCCCATTCTTCTTAATCATAATTATTTTACAGTTTTCTTGATTATTTAATATATTATTGCTAACACCTAGGAATCCCCTTATCTTGAGTTCCTTAATTAATTTTCACCCATCCTTCAAAACTTAGATATCTTGTTACTAACATCTACTAGTTAATTGTTTCATGACTTTTAACCTCTGATTTCCAGCCATGTATACCTAAAACTAATTAACTAAAATAACCACTTGATTAGTAAAAATGTTGATGTAAAACTATATATTCGTGTAGAGTCAACCGATGATGAGGAACTAATTGAAAAGGACTGCATATTGCTTCGCTCAATCTGTTTTTTTAAAATTTGCATGTTAATTCACGATATGCAGTTTACGCAGTTCGAGGTGAAATTTCACTGCAGTCTTCTTTGGAATTTGATCAAAACATGTGATCTCCTTGATACCATTAATAGCAATTAAGGAAGCATGTATTAAATATTTACTATCCTACCGGCAGCCTGCTTAAATCACTAGTCTACTAGAATTTCCATCCATCAAAGTGCTTACACTCTTCTACACTTCTTTTTGTTTTAATCGTGCAATTATATCAAATGACCGGTATATGAACTCTCGTACATATTTAATTAGTTTCCAACTATGCCCTATGGAATTTTCGAAGGAATTGAAGAGAAAATGTACGGAATTGGTTCTCCCCTCACAAATAGCAACACTACAACAAATGATGTACTTAAGATTATTCCTTTACATGTAGATTCTGTATAAAGAGCAGATATTTTGGAATGAATTAAGCTGAAAATTTCTGTAATACATGTTCACATATTTTCTGAAATAAAGCCTTACTATTATTTTTAGTTGCATGATGGTATATACTACTGGTTGAATAATGACAGTGGTATTAAACTACTCTTATAAATCAATCAGTAGTATATGCCGTCATCATACGCTTCAATTCAGTCTTCTTACATGTAAAATACATTTTATTCGTGCCAGAACTTGTTGTATGAAACAGGATTTAGGATATTACAACTATGATAAGTAGTAGTGCTGAAAGTTTCAGACAGAAAATGTTTCTCAGCAAAGAATATTGTTTTGCTCTACAGTTTCATACTAACTGCCGTGAAGGTTTATAATTTTTCGGAAAATTTAACGTCTAAGCATTAATTTGAACTTTGGTGTTCTATGTTTTGTACTATTCAGAGGAGTTCTAAATTGGGTTCATCACTCAGTGCACGTTACACTCAAACATATTTGTGTCGTCATACACAGCTATGTGGTACCCTTCAAATTACCCTTATCGCTATAGCACTTAGTCACATCTAGTAATTAGATGAATTGATCATTTACTGTGGGAGGATGAATATTTATTTCTTGTCAGTTAAATTTTTCACTTGCACAAGCAAGCGTCATTCAAGCCTAATTCATCCTTTCAATCCATGCATATATTATTGTTCTTTATTCACTCGTGAGTTCATTAATATTCACTGTATGAATTTTTATTAATTTCTGAAAAAAACAACAATAACAAATTCAATGATACACGTTCCCTGCTGTACTGCACACGTCGACAATAGATGGACACGAAGGTGGGTTAAAATAAAATAAAGCAAAAAATGAATACCACTATACTTTTTCCAATAAACAGCATATTTTATATTTAACCAACCCGTCTTTTACTAGACGTTTGAATAATTCTGTCTCTTATTTTCTCTATACATGTTAATAAATAAGAATAAAAAGTGGAATACCGGCGACATCTATTCATTTTCTCATAGTTATTTTTATACATTCATGTATATGCCAAAAAGCCATAAACAATCTCATACCATTGAGTCTACCTCTGACTGATTACCTTCTACGTTTCATATTCTCTGAGTTTGTTATTTTCATTTTTTGGTTAACAATGAAATATCGTTGTTAATCAGTCGGTTTTCATGTTTATGCCGACGTATAAAAAACAATAATGCAGAAATCAAATAATAGAGAGGAAAATAAAAGCAACATTATAAAAGAAAGACAATAACTACTCTTCAATAAGTCTTTAACAGAAAGTTTCACTGCATTCACAATGGGCTGCTTTACTTTGCTACTTTTTCAGATAAATAGTTCTAACTGTTTACTGATTGTTTGAATTAGTAATAGTGATTTATTTGTCCGTTACTATCATTAATATATATATCTACCGAATAGTGTTACTTAAGTTTTTGTACATTTTTATAGTATGGTAATTGTCGCCGACTGTGCCTATGAAAGGATTTCATTAATTGAGGTCATTTAGTCTATTCAACCTGTAGTCGGTGATTTATTATCGGTTTAATGGGCCGTTATTGTTTAGTAAACAAAACTGACTTTTATTTATTTGTTTATTTATCAGCTTTGAAACCTGATAACTAAAAAACAAATTTTGGGTTATTGTTTTAGGGATTTTGATTCACTTCAGTGTAGATTTCATCATGATCCGAGATCAGTTATAGATATATTTAGCTTCGATTAACTTTCTATCTTATACCGGTTCATGACAGAATTTACTGTGTAATTGTTTTAACCCCTATAAATCCTGAAAACCTGAGAATTAGTCTGTCATTCACCAGCGGTTACAGTATAATTATACTGAGATTCTAAGGTGAGGAATGGACCTGTCAGATCTATTAATATGACCTGTGGAGTAAGTGCTAATCTGTAAACTGGTGGCGGTAGCACTATCTGACTAAATGACAGAATTTACTATTCACAGGTTATTCAACTGGTTGACCTTTGAACCCGGATATCCTGAATTCTACTTCATGGCAGGCTTGTGCGCGTATACTGTTGAATAGTTTCAAACTAGGATGAAGCAATTATCCAGTACTCCTTGATTTCTAGTTGTCCCTTAACTGATGTCAATTAGTGATAAATCGTTATTCGCTGCTATCTTATTATATGTGGCTGATAAATCGTGGTTCTCTTGTAATTAACATAATTCCCTGGGTTGCTGCTGACAGGGTTTATATATATAACTGTCTGGATAAGCAAAATATTGTTTGTGCCCAAATTAAGAAATCTAAATTGTGAAAGTGATTGATTGACTTTAAGAATATAACGAATTTATACTGCCTCTGAAATTTTTATGAAATTGTACTGAAAGCATAAAATAACTTGACAATTATCCTAATATTTGCATTATTCCAAGACAATCAATCTCGAAATAAGACAGTTAAGTGCAATGTATGGCTCCTAGTGTCATTTCTTAACGTGTATTCACTATGAAGGTATTTGTTAGATGGTGACTAACAGTGGAATTCTTCCTATTCGGGACTTGCATTCCAAGTGAATGATGATATTCCCATTGAGACTCGAATCCAGTAGTCATCATTTCAAATACCACAGTGTTAGCCACTAGACCATTTAGGCCACCTTCTGTTCAATGGGCACCATTTGTTATTTGCTTTTAGTTTGGTCTTGATTTTACCGGTGACTGATTGAACTGACATGTTCGGCTTCTGTTGGCATGTCGGAATGCAAGTACATCCAGATGACGAGACTCAAATGGGATGAAATGCGCATCCTGGATTCCACCGCTAGTCACCATCCACCAATTACTACAGTATGTTAATTTTCAAACATCATTTAAGCGTCCATACAAGGAGCCGACATGTCAACAGAGGCCGAACATTTTGACACAGTCAGTCAAAGTGGAAATCAAAGTTGAACTTTTTGCACTATGTTTGACAGTAAGAGGTAGCAGAAGGCTGCAGTTTCTCATACTGGTATTTGAAATAGAGATCAAAACGGAAGTTTATTTCAAACTGAATTTATGGACTATTAGCTTAATATTTCCAGGTATGGCTGTGTTAAACATGTCGAAGTGATTTGGGACAAATCTTCATCTTGTTGTTATCTGACAACTAAGGGTATAGTTATTATTCGTGACAGAGAGGCACATAAACGTAGTGAAGTAGTTTCCATTTTGGTCACGGAGTGATGTCGTTTATAGAATCATTGGAAAACCAGGGAGTACTGGACAGCTATTTCGTCCGAATGCTTACGACTCTTCAGAAGTACTCACCCTTCGGGGCTCGAACTTAGGACCTAGCAGTTACAACGCAAGTCTGTTGGTCATCCAACCGCTGCGACCCAATCCAACAGCCTAAGAATCTCGACTTCTGAGAATACATGATTATAGCGCGACTACCAGCCACTATCATCGGTCAGCATTTGTCCTCACATAAAGTTGATAATAACAAAGTTTATAAAACTATGCTTCTTTTAACTGACAGTTATTAGCAGTGGAATCGAGGATGCATGTTCCATTCTAAGAGAGTTGCACTCCAATTAAATAAACAATAATAGTAGCTTTATTTTGAAAAGATTCACTTATACGTATTTAAGGATTTTCAGTTTATACTTTTGCAAATTAGTAATCACTAATGTGTCATTTAAAGTAATATTGCTCAATCGAAAGCACGCTCTAACAACCTATTATGATTCCTCTCCATTGTCTTTAAATAAAAACCATGGTGGTAGGCTGGAGCCTAATTGGAATTAAGCATTAGTACGAATTACTGTTGGAGGATAACATGGAATAGAGTGAATAAGATGCATTTCAATGGATTACAAATTAGGCGACTCAGTGATTCAATCGAATCACTAAATAGAAAATACGAAATAACCGGAACAAAGTTTGACTGTAATGTTGTCGAACTGGTGCTTTTTTCCATCGTAAGAATAATGTGGATTTTATCAAGAATGTAAATGTGGATTTGTTGACTTAAGAAGAAGAAGAAGAAGGGGAACAGATTTATTCTGTACAATCTCTTTGAACATAACTCAGGTTTCCCAGTGTATTGAAATTGCAAAATATTTATTCTTTGTACAGGATCTTGTAAAATAGTACTCAACAACACATGATGTGATGTTATATTCTTCCTTCTTAAATAAAATTCACTTTCCTACTACTCTATATCTTCAGGGACGTTGATAGCTAATTAAAAATGTGTGTCAGTCCAAGTAACTATCCAAATATATAATTGGAAGTTGAAGGGCTTAAACATTGAGATCGACGAAAATTTTGACAGCCTAGTGTGATTTTAACAGGCCACCGGAAAGTCTAAGCTTCAGTCGTTTCCTAGTTAATGTCGACTCGTTAGGAGAATTCAAATCAGAATAATTCATATACCCACCACACCAATTCAGCTAAATTACCTACATTTAAATGTGAAAATGATAAGTTAAGTGCATTAGATTCTATTTCATAAACCTGTTTACTTACCTGCTTATGACTGACATGTTATTATCTCGCTAGATGAAATGATATGCATTTAGACGGTAGACAGTAATTAGGATATTTATGGGATTATAACTTTTACACTTTTATTGAAAACAAATAGATTGCTTTCAAGTAATACTTGGGAGAATAAATAGACATTTGAAAGACAGTAAACAGAATAAGCTAGGGTACTTTTATAAGTGAATGCTGAAACAATAACTATTGGCAGTATTTGGCCTGGTCAACAATAATCATGCACTTCTAAACATTTTCAACCATTAACTATTGAATGTTTACCTCCAGACACTGTTTGGTGAACAGTGCTCAATATTTTCCATAACTTACACATCAGGTTCTACAGTTATATATCTATGTTAGTTAAAGAATAATTTATATTGACAGCATTAATTTTCTTATCCATATCCAATTATCAAGATCAGAAATCCATGAAGCATATATGGGTAACCTATCACTGGGCTACTAGCGCATCCACCACTGTTAATCTGTTATACTGTGGAATTTATAAATTCAAAATTTTCTCATTACGTCATAACTTTTAGACACAAACGTTGGTTTTCCAGTTTCGCCACGGATTGTTATCAGTTAGAGAATCATTGAAAACCATGGAGTACTGGACAGGTGTTTCTTCCCTCTAGTTTGAGAATCATCAGCGATACGCGCCCACTGGGTTTCGAACCTTCCGGTTACAAGGCAAGCTCGTAGATCATTCAATCACTGGGACTTGGTTCAGTGGCCCATGAATTCTAAACTATGGTTTCCTTGCATACCTCATATTTACTTTTCAGTAACATCAGCCTGATTCATTCACGTTTATGTATTTATGAGTATACGCATAAAACTTTTATTTTCCTAGTTTAACCTTGGTTATTCCACTATACACTAACACACAAACACATAAGCTTCTGTTCTTATTTCTCTCCTCACGTTTTGATTCTATCATTTATTCATACGAACCTTATAACGTCACGGAAAAACGTTCGATTTCAGCTCTAATCAAGTACATACCCTAGCATATATATCCACTGTTATTCCTGATCATATACTTTGATATTTTTAAAAATTAATTTTACTTTCAAGCTTGTACACTAAAGTTTCATCAGATGTAGTGTTTTTTTACGGTGTGAGGTTGCTAGGCTAGTGCGCATCTTTCCCTATTTATCACACTCACAACCGGATAGGCGACATTAAGGACTGTGTTGGTCAGGGTACGAACCCGTGGCTCTTTGCATGGTTGGTCAGTATTCTACCTCTGAACCACCAGCGCACATTTAGTTTGATTTCTGATATTCAATTTAGTTTTATATGTATGCATAATGTTGCATATACATGTTTTGCATTAGTAACAATTTTCTCGTACGCAACTCTGGAATTTATTATCCGAATAATTGACAGAAGAAGCGTCAAAGGCAGGATTTCAGGTAAACATAGAGATAACAAAGGTGATGAAGATTCCTGAACAGCGGCAACAGCAACAATGGGAGAAACCTGAAAGAAGCAACCTCTTTCACCTACTTAGTTGGGAAACATTGTCGTTTCAACTAAAGTCGGGCGGAACTGATGAGGATATCAAGGCGAGGATTGGAAAAGCAAGGCAAGCTTTCATTTCTCTCAAGTCTTTGTGGAGACCAGCAGCGTTCAGCATGAAAAATAAGATAAGGATTTTCAACTTCAGTGTGAGGTCAGCGCTATTTTATGGATCAGAGACTTGGCGCATCATAAACACAAACAAACTACAGACCTTCATCAACAGCTGTCTTCGCTCGGTACTCAAGATCAGATGGCCAGAAACAGATCAGTAACAAGGATGTCTGGGGACGAACCAACCAGGAACCGACTGTTCAACAAATATGCAGGAAGAAATAGAGGTGGACTAATCATACTCTGAGAAAACCATCGGGTGACATCACACGCCAGGATCTCGAATGGAACCGAAATAGGAAGCGGCAAGTTGGTAGTCCCAGGGTGACATGAAGGAGGTCATGGGTAGAGAAGATGATAGCATGTGGGCAGACGTGGAGTCAGGTGAAAACGTTGGCAGAGAACCGTACGCAATGGAGACATGCGGCTGAAGCCCTATGTTCCTCTAGGAACTAGAGGAAAAATATATATATATATAATTGGATGTTATGAAGAAACATTATTTTGTTGTCGACACAAATTGTTACTCAACAGACATACAATTATTATTGTAGAACTTGATGAGATATATATATATCGGAAGCAATAAACTTTGTTAACGAATGAATGTTTTGAAATTTACAATGTGTTTCTTCAGGTAATTATAGTGTTCATCTATTTAAAGTGAATAATCCGTATAATAAGTGCTTCAGATTATTTCTGTAATAACTCTATTAGAAAAGTACCACTTTACATTATGATGTTTTCTTTACATTTGGTAGATGGCTCCTTAAACACTGATAAAGAAGTATCCAGTGTGCAGCCAGTTCAAGAAGAATTGAAGTAAGTCCTAGAGAATTATCTATTTTCATAAAATATATCATCCGAAATCACTGAAAGTAACAGTTTTTATTTTCATATTAAACTTCAATTCAACTAACAAATATGCTTCATAAGTGCAGTTGAATTACACAGATGGCTTTTCTAGTATGTCAAAACTCTCTTCTGGTGACTACCAGAACACCAATCAGAAAACAGGACTACTGACTAGAGTTCAAGCATTTTGACTGTTGTGTCAAACACCTATAAAATCCAGAACGCAAAGTTTTAATGAAAGATATTCTTTCATGCATTATTTAGCATCACTTTACTTATTGTATTACCACATTTCAGCATAATATTTTAACATCATAGAAAGGTCATTAATTCGAAAGTCTTGATGAATAAGTAGAATCATGTATAAAGTGTTGTCTGTTGTCTCATAAATACGTTGAAATTTCTATGGTACACCAGTTTAAGTTTCATTTTGGTGAAGAATTCGCACATAGAACCACGCTGTGGATGCATAACTCTGACAGGAACAAGCTGGATTCAGAAAAAGGCAATGATGTACAGATGAATACGAAGAGTTATGCATCATCAGCAAACACAGCATGGAATGACAGCCAACTCTCTATCTCAGCTACATTCACTATGAAAAGCGCTTCTATAACGTCAACTAGGAAGTGATTCACAAACTACTTCAGTACTAAAAGGCACCCCAAACTTTTATCACCCTCATTCAACAGTTACATGTTTATGCTGCATGTCAAGTTATTTGTAGCTGAAAACTCAGTGAATTTTTTTGAAGCAGAGTGAGAAATAGGGAAAGGCGGCCTACTCTCATCAGTGATATCTCTGATTTCGATGCACTGGATTATACAGCAGATTGTGGGGCATACGTTGGATTGACAAGAATACTCTAGAAGATTCGAAGGTCGCGGATGATTTATATCTGATGTGGCATAAACCCAAATACCCACAGAAGAAAAATCAACAAGTTGGCGATGGAGGCAGACAGTGAAGAAAGGACTTCAAGTAAAAACAGAGAAGATGGATGTGATTAAGATACCTAACCAACAGTAGGAATCAGTTCCCACCAACGAGAGAGTTCTAAAAGAGGGAACCTCACCCACTCACATTACGAGGCAGCACTGTTTCAAATACAGGCAGCACATATGAGGATTTTGGAAATACAAGATAGACCTTCAATAATCTGAGACCGTTTTGGAAATGTGCTGCAAACAGAGTCAGGAATAAGATTCGAATTCCCACCAATAATGTCAAGTTACTTCTTCTGTATGGTCCAGAGAGTTGGCGTGTCACCAAAAGCATTTCCAACAGGCTTCAGACATCCATCAACAACCACCTTCTCTCGATACTTAAAGATCAGATGGCGGGCTAGAAAGGCTTAACAACAAACGAACCAACGTAGGAGATCTGACGCAAAAATCCTGTATTCCATTCAGAACGCAAGGGAATAATAACAATTAAAATAAGAAAGTCCTGTTAAGTAGCTTTATTCAGTTAGTATGATTTTTATCAGACAAATATTTATTCCACTGTGGGATTATATTCTCGAAATATACACATTAGATCGTAGGAATTATTGAAAAACGGTTGCAGCGAAGAAAATTTTCTTTTCGACGAAGTCATCAACTAGACTGTACGTTCGTTTATTTATAATAAATGGGTAGGAAAGTTCCAGAATAATTTCCGGTCAAGGGTCAAATTAATACAATTACAATAAGGAATTAAAATGCCATAATAGACAAGGGGACGGATAAAACTGAAATAAAGTATCATCATAATCACTGAGAAGATTGACATATTGTGCAACTGGGGTTTAGAAATGTGGAAACAACAAAAGTAGGCAGGATGTTTGGATAAAAAATCTAATGGGATCATGACTAATGTGACGAATAATTGTTTATGCAGAAATAATAAAATGACAAAATAGACAGGAAGTTGTGATATAAAAATATGGTAGTGTAAATAGGGATTAAGAAAAACCTAAAAATAATATGAATAAACAGGAAGTTTGTATAAGAAAGGCGATGGGATGGTCACTACTAAAAGAATTACCTGTTTATCATAACCATGGAAAGGATTTTTTGATTTTTGATTATAGCTTGGTACAAGTATGAAATTTTCAGCATATGATATCGGTAGCCCAAATTTGCAGGTTGACCATAGATATCAGGTGTGCGTCGGCAGTTGATCGAACCCCGGACCATGTGCATGGTCTGAGAGAGTCCTAACCACTGTGCTACCGATGCATACAAGTGGTGTCAAGAATGGGACGTATTTCTTTTGGATAAATAGCGTGGGTTTGAGGTTTTGGATAGCTAGTGCCTCGGCTATGCCCAGATGTTTTAATTTTATTCCCTTTGATAGGTTTGATCGAATCTTGTATATGACTTTGAAGGATTTCTCGAATGGTGCTGACTGTCCTGAATTGACTAGATGTTCTGTCACTAAACTGTAGACACGTTTTCATTCTCCTTTTACTAACCAGGCTGGATATTGTTCTTGAGTTCGTTTTTCAGGTTGGTGGATGGTACGGCCAATGTTCTCAGCCCTGCACGGGCAAGTAAACTGGTATGTGCACGTTGAAGCGGCCCAATGCGACGGCTTGTCTTTCGCGTTCTGGCTGAACAGTTTCTTGCAGGAAAACGTTAGTCGTAGGCTCGCGGCGAAGTATGTTTTCCTCAGAGCTTTTTAGAGGCGTTTACGAAGGATTTCTGCTTCAATGTCATCTTTGAATTTTAGATTAAGCTGAAGTATCTTCTTCGGGACGGAATGGGCTTTTTCGGAAGTCTTCTTTGATTTGAGATTCTTGTCTATGAGCCTATATTCTCAGTAAATAATTTATCCAAATTAACCTCTGAACATCATAAACTTGCTTACATATTGTTGAGTAAAGCTTTTTTGTACATTTGAATACATGAGGCAGAGTATTCGTTGAACCATTCGCTTGTTCCGTTAATATCTCAACTAGACGAGAGCACTTTCCATAATTCAATAAGTTTGACAATAATTGTTCGGTTTAAAAATCACTCATTTACAATGAAACCAAGTCAGGATTTATAAATTATACTTATAATTGACGTTAACATTGTGATCAACTTTTCAAAAGCATAAATGATTTATTTGTATAATGTATAGTCCATTCACTGGTTTGATGTATCACATAACTGGGTGGAAGTTCATAGTTTTGCAGAAAGTCATAAAGTTGTTGTATAAATAAAAGCAGTGTGCACCTACATTTATATGCGTGTTTGCGTGCATGTAACGTTTCACACCTTTTACTACTGAAATAAGTTCTCTCCGTTTTATTCTCAACCCCCCAAGACAGATGGTATATCTGTAAGGAATTTGTATGAATTACTAACAGCATGTGTTGACTGACAAAAGAAGGAAATTGTTTTCAACTATTTTATCATTCTTATGACTAACATTCATGTCGATCTACCAAATAATTATACTTCATAAGCATAATGATAATAATGATAATAAAATGTGTTAGATCGTAAACAGTGTTTACTTTTTAAGGTTTTATGTGTTTATTTAGTTTCATTGTTTGTTTGAAGAATTTTCATGGAAAATTTCCATGTTGGTGAGACTTTATGTTTTTACTGCAGCAGTATACCATTTTAGGCATCGAGTGTTGACGTGTTTGCAAGAATATTAAGTAGGACACTATTTACCGCTTATATTTTCTATAAATATATATATATATATATCAGTACTCTTGATTTTATCTTAACATGTTACAAGTTGAGATTTTCCACTTTATGGAAAGAATTTATGTGTGTAAAACTTGAATTCTGCTGTAAATTAAAAGGAACCATTAAGATTGTTTTCTGTGCACTTTAGAATTAGGTTGTTGGAAAAGATTGACGATTAATTATTATTACTCCCATGGGTTCCAAGTAGAACATAAGGCTTCAAAGTCGTCTTTTCATTTCACTCAGTTCTTTGCAGTCCTTTCTAGCTAGACGTGCGATTACGCATAAGGTTTCATCTCCTCGTCACATGAGCATGTATATGTCACTCTCAGACACCGAATCTCCGTCTGCCATTCGTATCTCACTCAAGAGTCTGACCTGTGATATCTCCCATTGGTTTCCTCAGTGTGCGCCTACTCCGTATCTGCTTCCTTCGGGATATTTGTAGAAAAATAGATTCTTGGTTGGTTCGTTCCCACAGTTTCATGTTGCATATCCTTGCTGGTTATATGATCGTCGACATGGAGCCAACGATGGCAGCCGTTGACGAAAGTCTGCAGTAGGCTGTTGGAAGTGTTTTTAGTGACTCTGAACCATATATAAGCACTGGTTTGATTATGGTGCTGAAAATGTGATTTATTAAAGGTTTAAATTATCTTAGCAGTATACACCTTCATGTTGCTTGCTAAAAGCACGGATACTCAGCGTTTAGTATGATGATTTAAGTGTCCAGCTTATATCAATCTAGGAAACTTTAAAAAAAACACAGAAATTCTTGGATTATTAGCTGTGTTTTGTTCTAAAGTGACTACATCAGCGAATATGTATAGAGGTAAATTCATTACTTCAATAAAGAATTAAATATTAATTTCCATTTTGTCTTTCTTGTTCAGAGTAGTAAAATACAGTCTAAAATAAATTCACTGCGTGCAAAGCAGTTAGCGATTTGCAATGTGCACATTTTGTGGGTTGCAATCTTCACCACAGTTTCCTCTGGAAAACGAATTATTGCAATCACGGTCTGTGAACTGCTTGATACCATAAATGATGATCAAGAAAACAAGCATATTCGTGTAAAATTATATACTACTGATTGAGTGTACACTACTCATATCAACCAGTAGTGTTTGCTGGCTAGATCGAGGTGATCTAAACACTGTGATCTAACTAATAATTTGCTTTTCAAAGAAAAATATGATGGAAATTTCATCTTCCTAACTTTATGCACTGCAAATCACTAATTAAATTGCAAATTGTAAAGTCGATTTATGGTGTCACCGGTTCGCTGAAGGAGATGGCCAGATATCGGGTGGTTTGGACAGATTCAGCCCTTTGATCTGAGTTGAAACTGGGTACACAAACTCCAAACGAGAAAAATAGCCACCCGATGTTTAAATCAAGTGCTACCAGTTGATCTAAATGGTATACAACTACTCAATTTAGTTGAACATTAGTTTGCAGTTTCGCGGTACAATCTTTCTCACTTAAACTTCAGCATAACACTTTTTTTATTCCTTCACGTTCCCAGTGGAATATAGGGCTCCAATATAGAGCCTTGGAGTTTCTGTAGCAATGTTTATTTTTACAGGATGGGGTTGCTAGCCTCATGCTCAACCAATCCTCTTCACCAGCTTTAGTTCTGGCTTAACGAAGTAAAGGAGTGCGTCGGTGGGCGGGGATCGAACCGCGGACCATGTGCATGGTCGGCTAGCGTCCTAGCCACTATGCCACTGACGCACAACACATAGTGATATAAAACTCAATATCGAATAGTCAGCTGTTAATAATCAGAATTGTGGCCAGTAGTTTATGAGATGTTCTTGGAGATGACTAGAAGTCTATTTTAATGCTGACAGTTGCAAAATCTTTCATCTGACCATACACCGATGCGATCTCTCTATCATTTGATACAGACATTGCTGTAAACATGGGCTTCTTGTTGTTGAGACCTTCTGTAATAGCCCTGGAGTAACTGTGTTCAACCCTACGAATTAATACACTTTCGCTGTACCGACTGAGCCATAACAGACAGCTGTTAGCCAAGTCATTACTTTACTGCATTTTTTAGCTTCACTGTAAACTGCTCAGATATTAAAGTTCTAAGGAAAGCTGAAGAATCAGATATTATGGTCATTTAACGACAGAATACATACATCACGTTGAGCAGCTCAAAAATTTCGATAGTTTGGTGATAGTCACAGTATCTTACACTGGCGATCAGATATATCAGTCGCTTTCGCTTTATTGTTTTTTCTTAAGTAACAACATTAATTAAATAGGCTTATCCAAACACTGAGGCACGTACATTATTATCCAAAAGAATAATTTACATTCTTCATTTTTGTTCAAGCCGTGAATTTCGGTGTGACCCAATGAAATTTATGATCAAAGATGTGGTTATTACCACAATACTCTTATTTTTCTTACAAGTGAAGAAATTTCAGCAAAAGCTGGGATTAAGGACACATTAATGTAATCTTTGAACTAATGTTACGCCTCGGTGAAGTTTAATAAACACAGTGTTACAAAATTCTGAGACAATAACCAAATACTAACGTTTAAAATGTACCGGACAAATGTATGCATACATGTAGATTCATAAAAAGAGTAGATACTTAACAAAATCCAGAAACGAAAGTACACTGAAGCACAGTGATTAGCATTTATTATAGTACCACATCATAGGGTGCGAAAACTACATGCATGTTAAATTCTAGGGGGCCGAAAAGACTACAAATGAATGTTTATGTTGTTTATTATTATTATTGTTTCTTTTAATTCCTAGAGGAACATAGGGCTTCAGCCACACGTCTCCATTGCGTTCGGTTCTCTGCTAAAGTCTTCACCTGGCTCCAAGTCTGCCCACACGCTTTCATCTCCTCTTCACATGACCTCCTCCAAGTCACCCTTGCACTGACGACCAACTCGCCGCTTCCCTTTCGGTTTCCACTCGAGCTATGGCTTGTCTAGTGATGTCACCTGATGGTTTCCTCAGAGTATGGCCAATCCATCTCCATTTCTTCCTGCCTATTTGTTTCACAATCGGCTCCTGGTTGGTTCGCTCATTGCCAGAGATCTCTGTTGCTGATCTTTTCTGGCCATCTTTATGTTGTTTGATAGAATCTAATTCGGCTTCTGTAGATCATATACTGTTATGGTATTTTACTGCTACTTTTTCTCCTTTGGAAACCAATAATATTTAAGTCATAACATGTTATTCATTTGATGTCAATGACAGCAGTCATGTAATAAAGTGAAATATTGTGATAACATATACTACTGACGTATATGAGTAGTTGTAGGAGACCATTCTTGGTAAACAGTATCGCTTGATAGCATGATAAGCTCGGCCACTAACGAGCCAAATGTCTTTTTGGTATTTAGGTCACCTTGGTCTGCTCATCAAGCACTACTGATAAGTGTGAGTAGGTGAAACTGTAACGACAGAAGGCAAGAGTCAGGCAACAGATCATTTATTAAGGAAATCAACGCATATTTATATATTTTCATGTACATTATTATGGATATTTAAGCAAACAAACACAGTCTTCCGATTGGTTGTTTCTCACGTAAAGTTAATCTTTCATCTATTTGTGACTGTTTCTTGAATGTCAAATCCTCTATATGTTAACTGCATCCGCCTACGCAAAGTCTGCTGTGGTCGGTTTTGAATCAATCTGTGTTCACATTTTCTCACGACAAATCTTGGGAACGTAAATATTGACGTAAATTACTGTCTACCAATTTGGCTGGTAGACAGCTCTCACCACAAAACTACTTATACTAATCAGTATGAAAGTCAGTTGTTTCCGCCATTAGTTTTTTATGGACTCTTCCACAATAATGGGTTTAACATTTCTAATGAATTATTTTTACAAACTATTCAACTTGATGAAGATTTGAAGTAATTTGTAGGATGATGATTAACAGCGGAATCCAGGATACGCATTTGGTCCTAGTTGGGACTGGCCATCTGGATGTACCTGCATTTGCACTGAGTAGTGGTGTTTCCACCGAGACTCAGAATGCACATCCTGGATTACTTTGCTAGTCACCATTCACCAAATTAATCCAAGTTAATCTCAAGACATCATCGAAGCATCCGTAATAGGAGGCGACATGTCAACAGAGGCGGAACATTTAAGTCCAGTTAATCAAGGGAGAAATCAAAATTGTTCTCGTATTTCCCATTAGTCACTTCTAAATAACTATTCATTTTTCATGAATACATTAGATTATTCACTCATTTTCACATATTACTACACCTCAGATACTTTGATCCATCCTTGTCACTAACTGACACTAATCACTCTGACCTCTTTGTCATTTAACAATATACATGTGTAAACCCTTAAATAAGTGTACATCTCTGAAGGGAAGTTATTAAGACACTATGGGTAAATTTTTTTTGATAAAGTCTCACAGTGTTATACAGTAATATTTACTGATGACGTTTCGAGCACAATTTATTGCTCATAATCATATCAAGATAATCACACGACTTCCTAAATTCATTTATATAGTTCCATTGTTTTTCACTTGATTTGATTGGTAGTAATATTTTCCATATTTCGGGTATGAGTGATGATTCATTCCTATTGCATGTGTTGGGTGTAGATTCGATGAACAAAGATTCAGTAATCAACCTCTCTCTCCACCTACCTAGATTACTTTTTAGAATTTTAACCCTCTCCTACCCACCCTCTTGTGTGGTTGTGCGTTAATGCATGCATTGCAATTGCCGAGCTTTTCTCTAAATTACTTATCTTCTCTGGGTCAACCATTCTTACCTTAGCTAAATTCTTATGTTCTGACAATCTGACTACCCCTGACCTACTAGTTTGACCTATGTAGTTGACCTCACAGTCATTGCAGGGTATTTTGTAAATTATATTATTTTGTCTAATTGGTTGAACTGGGTCCTTTAACCTACAGAGCTTGTCCCTGAGTTAGTTTGTAGGTTTAAATGCCACCCTAATTCCTGCTTTATTTAGAACCCTACGTAGGGTCTCAGATGTCCCCTCTTTATATGGTATAACTGTAGATGACTTATATTCTCTCTCTCAAAATGGTTTGATTTAATTCCTAAAACTAATAATGCTAGTAGAATGTATGGCACTATTAAAATACATAAACCAGGGTACCCCATACGACCAATAGTAGGTTTTAGGAATACTCCTACTTATGAATTATCAAAACACTTAGCTCTAATATTATGCCCCATTAGAAATCGCTCAAACTCTAGACTAGCTAATTCATTTGAAGTGAAAAATAAACTCAATGACATTCAACTAGAGAATGATGAAACAATGGTAAGTTTTGATATAACCAGTCTTTATACTAACATACCAAACAACAAGGCCTTAGAAGCAGTTAAAAAAGAATTAACTGCAGACCCTGAACTCACTTATAGGACAAAACCACCCATTGATGAAATTATTTTAGGAATTCAGTTGTGCCTCACATCTACTATCTTTAAATTCCAAGGCAAAATATATAGACAGACTGAAGGTGAAGCAATAGGATCACCAATATCCCCTACCGTAGCAGATATATTTATGGATAGCTGGGAAAATTTGGCTCTTAATACGTTTAATCCTACTCCAAAAATATGGTGGAGATATGTGGACGACACTTTCACAGTGTTAAAAACAGAACATATCTCTAGCTTCTTGACACACATAAACTCACTAGTGGAGAGAATAAAATTCACATTTGAAGCCGAAAATGAGCAAGGAGAATTAGCTATGTTAGATTGTAAACATTACTGTATAACACTGTGAGACTTTATCAAAACAAAATTTACCCATAATGGAATTACACTCTACCACAGTGCACAAGTTTTATTCTTATATCAGTGTTATTAAGACACCTCTTTTTCTCATTTGCATGTCCCGGTGTTTTATATTCAAGCATTTTAAAGTCATCTAAATTCACTAACAATATGTATTCATTCAAAATTACCAAGTGCTTAACAGTAGCCAAAAAGACACTGAAATCACATCAACTTGTTTCACATTGTGTGTGCACAATATTGCACGCAATATACTGCTTAGGTTTTAGAGGCACAAAAATTCACTTTTATATATAAACAGGCTAAGGTAGGACTCCTGTAGCGAAATATCTGATATTACCTGACTCATGTGCAACAAACAGAATACTAAAAGTTATTCAAATGTAACGAAAATCATTTGACCAGATGTTTATGATATGATACTCGATGTAAAAGAATTAAGTCTTGTAAAATTTATGCACGCTTCCAGAGACTTTTCCTGTTTTTGTTTCGCTGAGGGATTAGTACATTTTATGGACAGTGACTTGTCTTTCCTTAAAATTCCATTTTTTTCAAAAGAGAAATTTGTATTTTATAGTTTCATTCACTCTCAATGAGTGGAAAATAAGCGTAGGGGAGACAACCACTTCATACATCATGACGCATTCTTCACTAACTTGTAGAAATGACTTAACACATGTAAATTTTTGAAGGTTTTCCTCTATGAAGAATAAAGCATATTGCCAACATAAATGTATCATTTGTTAGGACGAAAGGAACAAATGAATAAATAAGTAAATTCATTTTCAATTATTGGTTTGTAGGGATTTGATTGATTGGTTACATGGTTTCATCATGAGTTGATATGGGTTAGAGAACCACTGGAAAACATGGGAGTACCGCACAGCTGTTTCGTCCCAGTGCTGTGGGACTCTTCATCAGTACGCACCCACCACCAGGGTTTGAACCCAGAACCTTCTGGTTACAAGGCCTGGTCCATGAGTTGGCCTTATAACCAGAAGGTCCTCAGTTTCAAGTCACTACTTCTATGTTGTAACCTGTTTAGTTAACAGCATTGTTACTGGCCTCAGTCACTAAAAATTAGAAATATATTTGATCTCCACACTTACTTGATTTTCCACTTCACTTGATCCCAAAGAAATAAAATAGTATAACTTTGAGATAGTTATTGAATTGAAATAATGCATGAATGAAACGGATATTTTAATTATATATTTTTAATTTTTATTCAAATGTTTTCTTTTCCAGTGCACCTAGAATTGAACCAGTTAACCGTGTTAGACATAAAAGAAATTCTGAAATGCAGACAACAGGTGAGAGAAGAAAAAAATGATACTTTGGTTTTATATTTAACTAATAACTATTTCACACAATATAAAAAGCATAACTGTTTTGGCTGTTTTTTTTTTCTAACCAGTTGACATAGTTACACAAGTGACGTCGTAACACAACTGAAGGAAACTTGATTGTGCGTGTTTTTTTTTTGTAAATGGGATTTATTTATTCCTAAATTATACACTAATGGGACGCATTCTAAAATCTCCGGCGCCTTGTAGTTTAGGAGTTCTACATTTGAAATTACGCATACGGCCTGGGACCATATCTTTGATGTCAGCAAATTATTTCCCTTTTACACTGAACTTTGCTATATTTGACGATTTATTTAGGACAAGCCTTTTAATGGTGCCCTACTCTACACAATTTTGGCTATGAGAAACATTTCATTCAACTAATAAATATTGCAAAATAAAGTTATTTTACATAAAGTTGATATTTATAAACCTGGAGATCTGTGAATAACAGTCACCATTACTGGTTCGAAAGTAGCTCTCCACACATCCTGTAGTCGTGCACAATCAAAACTTATCTCTTAGGTATATCAAAAATACGATTTATATCACAGAATCTGTAGCATTTTTAAGCATTAATAACTTGTTTCGACAGCACCGAATGGCAGCTTCGCAGCCCAAAAGTTTCTCAAGTGTAAAATGAGTACTACTCAACGCAACTGATTAACAAATCACAGCTGGGAAATTCCTGAAGACTAACCAGAAGATGCCCAATAAAATGAGATCAGATCTCTCTCTGCAAGAAACAAACAGAAAAGGACAGAATACGTTTCCCGCAGAGAGTTCAAGGGCATGTAGTCAGTGCACTGAAACAAAATCGCAAAAGTAATACAGCACATCTCTATCAACATCATCACACAGTAACAAACTGAAAAATTATGAATGAAAATCAGCCGAAAACAAACTAGGACTAGGTCAAACGTAGATAGGTAAGTGTTAGGACAATGACAAAGGTCAGGTGATAAAGGCAATTATTATTGAAAAATAAGTTGACGTATTCAAATAAGTATCAGTATTGTATATAAAGTGTTCAGGATGAATTTTCAGATGATTTATTCTGCTGAATTCAATGCTCTATGAAGCCAAGTAGATCGTTGCGGAACAAGTCAGTTGCCGATCAATAATTACTGTCAAATTCTCACTACTGATGAAATTGACTTAATTCTGTTTAGAAGACAATTGTCAGGCACACTGTTACTGTAAGAACGTTTACCAGTGTGTGAAAACTCAACTGTATCATAAGAAAATGGAAGATCGATCACGTAGCCGTTTTCGGTAAAACAGATCCACGATTTGAAATTGTTACGTGAAAATTTTACATGATGAGTAGTGAGATTGAGCAGACTGAGAGTGATACAAACTTAACGACTTGACGAGGTGTATATCAACCTCAACCACCACAACAATGATACCACAGGAATATCATAACACTAATAAAAGACAAATTGCTAATAGAGAGCCTCTACGGTCTCAGAAAAACAGTCAAAACAAAAGTAAGTGATAGTGAATACAGCTGTTTTAGAAGTCTGTGACAAAGAGGACATCCATCGGCGAATCTAAATATTTAGAAAGCAGTCAGCACTCAGGCTTCAGAAACAGTGGGAAATACACATGTGGCCGAGAGTGATTGAAAGCATAAGCTATAAGCAAACTTGAGGTGAAATTAGCTGAACATAACAAAACTTAATTTCAGCTTTGAGCATCAGCCTAGTTAAGGTTTTCATCATAATGCGAATCCAGTAAAACAACATCTATCTGAACTTAAAATCTCCCAGCTGTATCCGCTATCATTTATTCATCGATTTGTGCGTGACAAGGGTTCTTTTTCAAAACGTCTACAAATTTTTTGTCTCCTCTCTAATTACTTCTCCTGCTCCTCCTCCTTTTCAAAACTACATTGCGAAAAAACAATTCATCTTATCAACAGTGACAGTTAAAAAGGCAACCAATGTTAAAAGCAGAAAAATATTTTAAAAGTTGACATTATTACGCAACATAATAGCAAACCTAATCAGAAAATGACAAATTTTAACAACGGAGAAGAAAGTGTATTGTATAACGGTTATAACTGTTTGTCTGCTTTCTTTCAAATATGCATTATTGATGACAGTGGATATCGACGTATATTGATTTGTCATTTATGCATACACTTGTTTTTATCAATAATAATGGTGACTGCCACCTACAGAATTCTTTGTATTGTACTATTATTCTACAATAGTTGCAGTAACATAGGAGAATTAATGTACCTGGTTAACATTAGTAATCTGTAGTACTTTCCTGACCATTGGACCAAGCGACTCTAAGTGATTCATTAGGAAAAATAGTGAGACAAAAGTCGATTCATGCTAGCCTCTTCAGTTTTACTTTACGTTTATAGTTTAAAAGTAATCGCTGAAGGTAGAACTAAAGTGAAGCTTAGGTGGTTTATCTTCCTTGAGCATATTCAATAACTACTTTACAAAGGAAGTCTATCTTCGTATTATTAGTTTCTGCTTGTAAAGTTCTTATCAGATGATTGGTATTGTTCTAAGACAAGCAGTAGAATCTAGGGTGTACATTTTGTCCCATTACGGACTCATCAACTGGATGACCCTGCATTACTAGCGATTAGTGTTACTGCTAAAACTCGAACTCTGCAACCATCATTCCAGTCTCCAAGGCATTATCCTCTGGACGACGAGGGCTACAACAGTTACTGGATATCATCTTTAAAGGTTAATCTGCATTTCCCGTTGACTGAATATGTTGGGCAGAAAGCTCAGATTCCGCTGAAAGGTTGGCTTCTAGTGGGGAGGCTTTGACTATGTCTAAGGAACAGAATTTTAAATAGAAATCCTGTATTCCCCTGCTTGTCACCATCATCCAAAATTATTTCATGCTAATCCTTATTTATTGTCAAAGAGCAACTACTAGGAGCTGAGAACGAGGATTTCCGTCCAGTATAGTCAGTCGACGGGAAATACAAGTTAAGGTGAAAACTGAATGACACTAAGCATTAACATTGAAGAATTTTATACCAGTCTACCCTTCTTTTCATTGTTATCATTCCATTTGAAAAGTTGAGTCGTTGATATGTGAATGTGGATGGTGTGATTCCAGCAATTATGATCATCAAACAGACTTTATAACAAAGAAATTCATTTCGACAGAGTTCTCGGAAAAAAAGAATAAACTATTGTAATTTCGATAAGAATGTAAGGCTGCACCGAGTGGAATATCTAGGACATGTGTTACGTCCGCCAAATCTTAACTTCATTTGTCAAGAAATGTTAGCTGACATTGAATTTGGCTGGCGAGGAACTCACAGTAGTCAAACGAAACATAGCATCAGTCAATGATGTATTTGACTTTTAGTTTTAGCCACGTATGGAAGTGTAGGTTTATTAGCGGTGCCATCGAGACACTACAAAAAGACATCTGGAGACTTCTTTTAGTGTGTCAAAAAGCATTGCCAGTGATGTAAGGACAGTCACTTCTTAATAAATAAATTTAATAAATATTCATTATGCTCCATGTAATTATTCTTCCCGGTGCCAACTTATGTTGATAACAATGCTTTTTTTTCCCGTTTCCCTAAATTCATGTATGCTTTTACGAAGTGTGGTGACTTGAACTGCTGACCTTACATTCAAAATTCAGTTCAAATCAGTTAATGTTGAGAAAAAGAAGCGACAGATGTAAATGTGAATTCATCAAATTTCTGTAGAGCACATCAGCATAATGCTATACTTACTGTTTTTTTTAAATAAATGTCCAATATGCAAGGAAAATATGATAGACGCACAGGATTTAACTGAACAGGTTCGACCGACATTCGATATATGTATTCACCAAAGTGTTGCTTTGCTAACACTTGTTGCTTGTTTCAAATTCTTTTCTTTTTAGAGAGGTAATAAATGTGACAAAATAGGGTTTTATAGAAAGCGAGAATAAAGAAACTAGCGTTTGTATAATCTCTTTCTGTGCATCAAAAGCTACAAAATCTTGTTATCATTTAAATGACAATTTGGATTTCTAAGGTCTCTATAATTTTAATAAGGGAATATGTGTTAATAATAGAGGTATATCAAAAATTGCTACGCTTATATGGATATATATATGTATACTTATGTACATATATTAGACCATTTATTTCGACAGAAGTCACACTTCGCTGCTTTCCTCTCCGTTTCTCTCTACCGGTATATGATATGTGCCTATACAACAATTACAGATAGGTGCTCCGAAATTATGCATGCGCATATTTATACACACATATTTATGAACACTGAAACAAAAATCATTATTCACTGCTTATTTTAAGAATTTCTCAATTGTTCTATATTATATTTTTGGTATGGTAAATATTAATACAGGTTATAATGACATCAGTATCAATGTTATCATTATTATTATGATTGTTATTCTTCTAAAACACGTTAATTAATCATTAATCATCCTTATTGTCGTCATCAAGGCTGTCAACAATCCTTTTTGGTACAAAACGTATGAATTAGTAATTACTGATTTCAGTTGGAAATAATAATAATAGTAATACGAAGAGCAAGAGCTTAATATTACTTTTTTCTTTCTATACAGATATTTTATATTTAGATAAAACTGATTAGGATGCAAAAAAGGGTGTAGTTGAAATGTACTGAGGTTTTCCGGATTTGCGAATATTAAGCGTTTTTTTCTGCCTGATTTTCCGAGGAAATAATTTTCAATTAAAATGTGTATACAGCTTCCTAATACTTAATATTCTAAATCTGATTAAAGGTCGAAGTGTTCTCGTCATACTACTATAACTGACTTCGTCCGAAGTGGCTAGCGGTGAAATTAGCGACTCACTTTGAATCCTGTTTCGGGCTCATCAACTGGATGCACCTACATCTTTGATGAGTGATGTTTTCCTCTACCCGCAGCCTTAGATTTGAACACATTATGCATCATTTCAACAAGTACTTTCGAACACTTCTCTATATAGTGTTATCGGGTTCGCTGAGCTTATGCGTGAAATTATCACTCACTGTAATAACATATGAATTTTAACTTTGAGACCCATAATGAGCATTCCACTGCTATTCACCATCAACCAAATGACTTCAAGTTACGTGACCAGACATCGTCGAAGCATCTGCACAGGGAGCCGACGTTTCAACTTGAAACCGAGCACTTCAGTGCAACCAAACGATGGGAAAATCCAAATTGAATTTAATCTGAAACCCGTGGTTTGAAATTTAAGGATTTCCTTCTTACAGCATACTAAAACTCTTAGGATTTACAAATTATATCATCCATAGTTTTCGTAACTCATTCCTGTTGAAAATCTCTACCTTTGAACAAAGAAAAGAAATATAAGTTAGGTCCTCAAAATAGCCTCTCGATCTCAGTTTTCTGTCAGACAACAAAATATTTGTGAAAAAAATATTAGAAGAATAGTACAAGATGCTTTAGAATATTATCAATAAAGCTTTATTTTTTTCAACAGTTTCAATCTTGTAGTTTATTTTCAACATATAATAAGTTTATATTACTCATTAGCAAGAGACAGAGCGGCAGTTTCTTTTTTGAATTCTGTAAAATATCCCATTTAAATAGACTTCTGCTTTCATTTCTCAGCATTCAGCTCTTAATATTAGGTAGTAGGGTTGATTGAATTATCAAAGCAATTTTCGGTGATCATTCATGATTCATTCCTATCAGTTGGTTGGAGGCAATCGGCAGGAGGCCTTGAACCAAGGTTTCGTGCTAGCTGGCACTCATCAGCAGTGCATATCGGCGACCTTGAAGGAAATCATGTCCCTTCTGAGATTCGAACCCAGGTCACCAAGTGCTGCAGTTAGAGACTTTACCACTGAGTTATTCGAGCTTGCGATTGACCTCCTGTAGGAATGTACCGATTCATTCTGTTATTTAACTCATATGACGTTAAAGCTGAACTATCATCTCTGTGTAGCATAATAATTGAAATCTCTGGGCTACACAACGTAAAATAATGTGCAAGTGAACACCGTTTTCAACTCATTTTGACATACTCTTTAATGAAATCCTAAGCTTGAATACTACAACTTTTCTACACTATACAAACAGTTCGAGTGAAGATAGAGAGACTATTTTATGCCATGTTTAAGATTTAAAGCGTCTGTCTAAGGTCTAATTTAACTCAGGCATATTTATTTTGGTTTAAATTTTTCACTAATCTTTTATACTAGGTTTATACTCACCTATGAGTTCACAGCTTCTACCTCCAAGAAACTTACAAATAGTACCTCTCAACTTTGGCTCTTTAAACATATCATGGATGCCAGCTAGAAGAAATGAACGCTTTATAACGCACTATGAGTAAGGTTTCTTTTTTACTTGTAAATTATTATTGTTTGTTTTAAAATCCATTTGCTTAATTTTCGTGTTTCTTCCTGTCTGATTCTTCATTGATTTGCCTGAACAGTCTTTTGCGTTTATAAAGTTAACTGTCAGACAACATTTAACCATTTATTCTAAAACCACTGAAATATCTGCTGATGCCAACCTACGAATATCAAAACTGAAGATCCAGAATTCACCTTGGATTAAGAACCCGAAGTAAAATCTGACTAACTTGATCTAATTCTATTTTAGTTTTCCCGTTGATTGATTAGACCAAAATGTTCAGCCGCTGTTGATATATGGGCTCCTTGAGCGGATGCTACGACGATATCTTGGGATTAAACTGGAATAATTTAGTGAATGGTGACCAGCAATGAAATCCAGGATGCCCATGTCGTCCTATTTAGAAATCTTTGTCTGCGTGTACTTGTATTCCTTAGTGAGTGACTTTATTCCCGAACATGACAAAATGAACATCCCTGATTCCACTGCTGATCAGCATTCACCAAATTATTTCAGATAGAAAATCTAATGTTTGTAGGGAATAAATAATGTATCGTATGTCGACAATATATATGTATATATACATGTATATATTCCAAATGCTTTACTTGCTATGATATTAGGTATTTTATAAACGAAATATCTTAAAGGTCTTGCATTGACGTATTTATTTTTCTTAAGGTGCCATAATTATTTCTTGGCCTAATAATGACAGTATTCTGTTAGACTAATTAGTGCTACAAAACGAAAAAGAAGGGCCAGTGAAATGAAGCCATTTTTTAAACATATGAATATATAAATGTATATGTATATTTGTTTACATATCAACAGATGTATCAGTCTGACGAATGGATATTGTTACTTTACCCTTCTTTAGACAAAGACGTAACTCTGCTTAATTAGGAAACCACATGGCAGCATTGTCTGGATTGATGTTTCATTACTGTCAAGTACTCTTTACAAATACAGATATATAAATGTATTTATTTTGAATTCATAGGTTCAGTTTCTGGTAAAAGAATTAGTTCATATTTGAAGTATATGTGTGATGAATCATTCCTACTTAAAGAGTAATTCGGTTCTTTTTTCTGTAGCAAAGAAGGTGATCAGAAGCTGTAACATACCTTGGTGTGTATATAATAACAAGACACACATGGTTCATGTTTTATCTCGAAAGCTTCCACTGAAGTACTGTATGCAGTCATCACTAGGCATACTTTAAATTATTTTGTTGAAGTTTGGATCTCAAGAAACACTTTAAAAACTGATATGATTAGCTAATAAGGGAAGGTTTAAATTTATTTTGCATGATATCATCTGCAAATAATCATTTAGACTTTTATAAATGTTGATCTAGATATGATGGAGAAGATTTGTAGCTCAGGTGGATGATTTTGATGTGGTTTTGTTTATTGGTAAAAAATTCACCAACTGATAAGAAGAAAATCTTGCACACAAAGGGTCAAAGTTCAAGTCAAGGAAACAATCAGTTCCAATACAAGTGTGTGAAGACACAAACACAACTAATTATACTCAATGTCACCAGGAAAGATGACTAATAAACTCGTGGAGAAATCTAAAAGCTTACTTCAAATTGAAGTATGCGCTGAAGATGTCAGCTAGTAGGGTGATGAAAGCTTCGCAAATTAACTATCCAGCTCAGAGAACACAACCACATCAAAAACATCAGTCTAAACTCAGTTTCTCTTATCATTGTCTACTTCTGTACTGGTTCTCTACTCCTCTCTCCTATATTAGTTCCCACGTGTCTTGAAGCTTCCACTCCTTTTCTTGCCTCTTTCTCTCTTCTTTAGACCACCGGACACGTTTCCTATAGCATAACTTACAGATAGTTCCACTGTTCTTCGACACAGATGTCCACAGTGATACTGTATTATTATCTCCGACTTTTACCTGATGGTTGCAAAGAAGGTGCTCTTTGTGGTTTCTTCCTTTAGATACTACCTGTTGAGCTTAAATTGTCGTCTGTCTCCAGCTTCTCTGAAAGTTTTCAACTTGACCTCGAAGGTTCCTAGTTGCCTAGTAGGGCAATGAAAGCTTCGCAAATTGACTGTCCAGCTTAGAGAATACATCCACATCAAAATGTTGATCTTTTTAATAGCCAGATGTTGAGTTGAAAAATGGGATAATTTCGAGATGAGCGTTTTACTGTGAGGTGTCAGTGGCGTAGTGGTAGAATGCTTCCCAGTCACTCATTTGATCCAAGATTCGACCACCGGCTGACAAACACCACCTTTGCCTAGCTGGCGGTGAGGCTGGGAAAGTGGGATGTTTGGCGTCAGGTTAGCAACTATACTTCATAAAAATAAAGCTAGTGTTTTTGAAACTTGGGAGCTTAAGCTTGCAGTCGTATGTTTCACTTGAAACGCAAGGGGGCAAAATAAAACAATTTAATGTAAGGCTGTTTCCATTAACTCTTAGTTTACTTCATATTTTACCAACACTTATTTAAGGTGGTTATTTTACTTCTGAATTTTAACAAAACGATGAAAAGACGTGGCATTTTCTGGCACGTGTAAAATTTTTGCACATCTCATTTTGAACAATGTGATCACACACCTGTCATACATATATATGTAAAATGCAAAGGTCAGTATTTCATCAGTGTGTAGGCCGAAGTCACAGATAACAGGAAACAGTAAAATAAGAGAAATACCAATGTGTAGATAACTCTGGGTTTTGAAACTAGAGTGTCAAGGCAGGTTCATTGTAAGAGCAAATCATTTGCAAACATATAATTCATGCAGGGGCTGTAAACAGGTGCATTATTAGAATATTATTCCTTATTAGATAAACTAATATAGGAAAACATAGAGGGATACAGTATTAATAACCGGATGACATTTCCAGCCCAAAACATTGCACATAATCAGATCATTGCATCTAAACGACTTTCTCACTTAATTTCTAAGGTTACAGAGCTCTTAGATCGTACATTTTGTAATCATTCTACACATAGTTATGTCATTTCGCCGTATTTTACTTCTGGCTTTCATCAAGAGAATGAATGTCGGTAGGCTTATCTGTATCCACCTACGATTCGTACGAATTCTAACCATTTATATTACGGGTTATAACTCTGGTTATCAAGCAGAAATGTTGTAAAACTGAGACGCGAGCCCGCTTTACTTAGGTATTTTACAAGTTGGATTACATAAAAAATGCCTCCAGATGATCGTAACATCTATTTTGTAGCTTCTCAACCAATTATATCTTTATTCTGGTCCACACCTAAGCTATTTAACATTTTTTCTTTAAAATATAGTAATTTGTAATGTATTAACTGGTAAATTTTGCAGATAACCAGTAAAATCCATTCGATTTGAACTTCTATCTGCCAGGTGGTAGATATTTTCCAATGGTTGTACTAAGTGTAATCATGCTTCAGAATGGAGTAAGGCTCTTGAATGAGGCTATTCAGATGACCCTGCTAATCATTTGCACTATGCGCGCACACACACAGATAGACAGTATTCATGAATTGGCGTCTTTCACAAAGTCTTCAATGGTCAGAAAATCAATCTTCTCTGTGTAAACAGAGCAATATGGTTGCAGACACATTAAAATATTTTTAATTAAACGAACACTCAAATACATTTTAATAATACTTCTGGCAAAATTGAAGTAGCTGCAGTGCTGAACCCAATATTATAAGTACTGTAAACGTCAATAACTTGAAAAGCTTGCCTTAGAACTCTTTTTTCAGTTTGAAATAATAAATACATGAAACAAATATATACATATATTCATCCCTGTCCTATCAGACAAAGACAAACAGAACTCTTGAATATATTAATTTTCCAAAAACCCATAAAACCCTTCAATATTCATAAGAGAAGGTTGAAATAAACAAATAAATCTCTCTGTATTTATAATTCTTAAATAGAAAGGAGAGCTGAAATTGAAGTGTGGGAGAAATACTTGCCCACAAAATATTGTTTTAGTTTTTTGTTTGTCTCTTATTGACAGTCTTTTTGAATATTTATTTGTCTAAAGCATATTTATTAAATTAGAATTCTTTTTTGTTTAACAATATGGTAGAAACTAAGAAACTCAATTTTGTTGCATTGATATATTTAGGCAAAACTGTTTCAGTCTAATATGCTGATCAGTAGATAAGCTGAGGTTAATTCTGGAGGGAAGGCGTCTGCGGTATAGTGGTTAGGACGCTCGACGACCATGCACATGATCTGATCCCCGGCCGACGCATTCCTTCGCTTCGCTAAGCCAGAAATAATGCTGGTGAAGAGTAAAGGTTGAGCATGAGGCTAGCAACCCCATCGTGTAAAATAAAGACTGCTACAGAAACTTCAAGCCACTAGCTTGAAGCCCTATGTCCCACTGGGGAACGTGAAGGAAAATAAAAGTTCTGAAGGAGAAACAGTTGTTAACCATTTGAAGGCAAAGTTTTGAAATTTATAAAAAAAATAACGAAGTGTATTGCCTAAATTTACAATCTTCTTCATTATTCAACCACATTACTTCTCAGTATTACCCTGGGTTAGAAGTTGATTACACAAGTTTTGATTCACGAATCGTTCTCATCGGCTAATTTTATATCAAATTACGACACGTTAATAATTGTTAAATAGTTAGCTAATAGCTTATCAGTAAAATATCTCATCACCCTGATTTTATATTTATGTAAACTCTTCTATAGATGTGCTTGTCAAAAGATTCATTACTGATCTGGAAAAATTAAACATACTTTGATAAAGCTATTAGTATTAAATAGCGAAACATCAGTAAAAACAATATCGTTTTGTTTTTCATTCATTGGGAAATACAAAAACCTTCATTATAACACTATAGAAATGTTTAAAAATGTATTTTCTGCAAGGTAAAGCTATGGAATCCCCAGTGATGAGAATCCTCCTTCATAAAAGACAAAACATTTAAGTTAAGTGTGAAATAATTCGTGAATAAACGGTTTTAGTTTTTTTCACTATCCGCATAAACACTTATTATTACTGTTCCCTTGGGTTCCTAGTGGAACATAGGGCTTCAACTGCACGTCTCCACTTGCTTCTGTCTTCTGCTGTACTTTTCACTTGCATCCATGTTAATTCAGACTGTTTCAACTATTCTTCATACGATCTCCTCCATGTCACCCTCGGACGCCCCACTCGCCGCTTCCCTTGCGGGTTCCACTCGAGCACAGGTCTGGCGCGCTACATCACCCATCGGCCTCCTCAGCGAGTGTCCAATCCATCTCCACTTTCTCCTGCATATTTGTTGGGCGATTGGTTCTTGTTTTGTTTCTTCCCATAGCTTCTTGTTTGTGATTCTTTCCGGCCATCTAATCTTCAGTATGGAGCGAAGACAGTTGTTGTTGATAAAGGTCTGCAACAGGCTGTTGGAAATATTCTTTGTGACCCGCCGCCAAGTTTCTGATCCGCATAGAAGAAGTGACTTGACGTTTATATTGAAAATCCGAATTTTGTTGTTGATGCTGAGTGACGAAGATTTCCATATTGGTTTCAGGTTGATGAATGTGTTTCTCGCCTTCCCGATTCTCGATTTGACATCCTCGTCCATCCGTTCCTTCTGTAGTTGAGACAATGCTCCCTAGATAAGTGAATGAAGTAACCTCTTTCAAATCCCTCCCGTTAATGGTGATTGGCGCTGGATGTTGCTGCTGTTGTTGTTGTTGGTTGGTTATTTTCATAACCTCTGTCTTGTCTATGTTCACCTGGAGTCCTGTCTTTGCGGCTTCTTCGACCAGTTTGTCGGTTTTTTCTTGTAAGTCTTCGATTTTTTGTGACATCAATTATAAGTCACCCGCGGAATCTAGGTTTTCTAGGTTCTTCACGTTGGTCCAGGATATCCCTGTCTTCTCGTTTCCCGCTGTCTGACTCATAATCCAGTCCACCACAATTAGGAATATCATTGGTGATAATAAGCACCCTTGTCTGACTCCTGTGTTTACTCGAAACGCCTCGCTGAGTTTTCCGTTGTGGATCGTTCGACATGTGCCGTTGTCATACAGCTGTACGACGAACTTAACCAAATTGCTACAGAAACTTCAACGCATAAACACTTAGTACCAAAATAATAAAGTTGATTGAAAAATTTATCAAAATTGAAACTGAACTGACCTCTAAAGTAAATTTTAGTATCTTTCATCAGTTAGACCTTCGAAGAAATCAGATTAAATTTCTGTTTGACAGAAACCTAAAATTATTTTAAAAGATTCACAAGGTGTTTAGTGTTAGTTGAACCGACAATTTTGTCAATAAAAGATTTGCAATCTACACCCACAGGAAAAGTCAAACTAAACGTATATCTTAAGTGTATAGAAAATGTTCATAGAGAAGTTAATGGTGTGACACTTTTGTTGAATATGTTCCAGAAAACGTCATCTTGAAAAGGAAGGAAACAACAAAGGATTCAACCACACAACACACTTGTATAGACTTTGCAAAATTTATAGTAATCAACAAACAGTATAAATCCAGTTTCCTATGCTTGGAAAGAGTCATGGAAGTAGGAAACTCTGCTTTCTAAAATCTGCCTTAGTCTACTTTGAAAGTAATTTTAAAGAGCCTCAACAAGCTTAAATCTACCTCATTGCATTTTCTTCCTGATGCAGTTAACTTCAAATATAGCCTTTTTAGCTAAACATTAACATATTCCTGCTTAGTTAACAATGAAATTATTTATAAAAATGACATATCTATGTTGCTAAGTAACATTGGACTTCAAACAAGTTGACTTTTCCTTTGTGTGTATGTTTTGGCATTTCTCTATTTCCACAAGCATTTGCCGATGTGAAAAGATTTTCTGTCTTATCGAAATAACCATTTGTCTTATATTTATTCAGATTTTGAAACAGATAATCTTTTACCTCAATAAAAATCTAAAAGGATTAATAGACTTTATATATTTACGAAGGAAACGAAGGAAATTATCCTTGTTACTAAAGCTTGTACTTAAGAATATGTTGGGAGACATAAAATTAAGCCCAATATTATCTTTTCTCAGTTTTTCAGTGATATTATTAGTGGTAAAACTATCTGGAATGGTTTTGTGTTCCCAGACTAATATTGATGTAGGGGGTTATGACTCAAAGGGATTCGTATAAATAGCCTACAGATTACTTGTCTAGTATTTCACCAGCTTAGAGACGAGAAACGGTAATGATCTTGGTGAACTGATGACCAGTTAAGCAGCGAGGTCTTTTATCTTATCTGATAGGGTAGTATTTTAGAGGCTGCTTGTTGGAACCCAGTCGCATACCAGTTTTATATTTCACCTTCAATGATATTGAATAAAGAAGCGACTTTACTTGCTTCGAAAGTTATTTTTATCTGGAAACTTGAGTTGGTTCTTTGTTTTACAATAATATTCATCGTGGCTGTGATAAAAATGCTTGAACGTCTCATTTGTTTCAGAGTTTCAATAAAAACTGAGTTGAACTGTGGATGTTCCCTCCATTCAGCAATGAATGCAAAACTCATTCTTCATAATGGTTGTTATACTCAGCGAACGACTTTCTACTGCTGATAAAAGTGTTACACCATTACTTGATAACCTGTTTTATATTTGAAGAACAGTGCTATGTATTTTAGCATAAATTACTATGCGTGAACTATCACTAATGAGATGGTCTATTGAAACGGAGGATTTAAGTGCAGAGCTTTCATTGTACTTTTAAATAACATCCCCATGAATAAATACCTTCAGAATGCACAATTCAATTTGAATTTAGAGCTGAAGCTGTTATCTAGAAGCACAGTGGAAGCTCTACGACTGGAACATCCAGTTAAGTGAATATAATAACACCAAAAGATAATTTAGTTAGGTTAAGCTCACGGAATCAGTAACTGGGTCACAGAAAGATTATTAAGGTTGATGGGAATATTTAGATCACCAATGAGAATATAATAAGTTCTCCTGCCATCTGTAATCACCATTGAATATAGAAATATGTTTAGCGATAAACAATATGTTTGATTCAAAAGTAAATAAAATGATGCATAAATCTTTTCATTTGTTTTGACAAGGGATATAATACACATGGTCGATTAGTTTTGTTTACTTTACACTAGTTGGATAAGTCGCCAAGTTGACGTTTTATCATGAAACAGAAAGACTGAAAACATTTTATGAATAATAATCGTTTGAAGTTTTATACAGTAACTAAAACTAAAATATATTGAGGATATTTAATAAGAGTTAAAGACTTAATACATGTCGTTGTTTTTTTTTTACGTATTTCGAAAATGTGGAACCTTTATTCATACAAAATTCAGTCTTATATATGTATATGTATATACGCGTGAAATGACAGGAAATTAAAGTCGATCAATGTAAGGCCAATCTGGAAATCTTCGTCACTCAGCATCAACAACAAAATTCGGATTTTCAATACAAACGTCAAGTCAGTTCTTCTATACAGATCAAAAACTTGTCGGCGGGTCACAAAGAATATTTCCAACAGCCTGTTGCAGACCTTTATCAACAGCTGTCTTTGCTCTATACTCAAGATTAAATGGCCGGAGAGAAACACCAACAAGAAACTATGGGAACAAACAAAACAAGAACCAATCGCTCAACAGATATGCAGGAGAAGGTGAAGATGGATTGGACACTCGCTGAGGAGGCCGCTGGGTGACATCGCGCGTCAGGCCATCGAGTGGAACCCGAACGAGAAGCGGTGAGTTGGACGTCCAAGGGTGACATGGAGGAGATCGTGTGAAGAAGAGTTGAAACAGTTTGGACTCACATGGGTGCAAGTGAAAAGTACAGCAGAAGACAGAAGGAAGTAGAGACGTGCAGTTGAAGCCCTATGTTCCACTAGGAACCCAAGAGAACAGTAATAATGATAAATGTAAGGCAGTTTACGAAAGTTTTAGTGAAACCGATGCACCATTAGACAAGCATCCAGTTTGAATTGTGGGTCGAATATGAGGAACCATTAGAAACTAGGGAGTACTAGACGTCAGTTTCACTCTAGTTTGGGACTCTTCAGAAGAATGTGTCCACCTTGATTTGAACTCATGACCTTCCAGTCACAAGGCAAGTTTGTGGACCACTCGACCATTGGGACCTGATTCAATGGCCCACGGATTCCGACTTCTACTTGTTAGTAAACATATTTTAATATCTGTGAATTATTACTCACTGGAACAATAAATCGTTAATAGCAGGCATAAAAAGTTATGTGAAACTCTGTAATTTGCACTTGAGTTAGTTACGGAAGAAGTTTTCAGCGCAGTTAGGGCAGTTTTACGTCTGTTTTCATCTCTGCATTAAGGATAATTCTCTGTTCTATGGTCGTTTAAACTTTTCATAACATTACACACCGAAGTAATGATTTAATTCCTAATTTTACCGTTTTGCTACAAATTAATTCGTTTTCTTTCTTCATATCTATAAGAAAGTTGAATTTAAGATGCGTTCCGTTTCATGAAACCAGTGGTAAAAGACCCTATAGAACGGAGTCAAATGGAGATGTTCGCAGAATAGTAGTCATAATATGTTACACCTGATATCGTAGGAAAAAACTGCTGCCATTGAAACAAGAAGTTTTGCGTCCAGTTTATGCAACACCATACTAATTAAACGATTAATTTTCAAAGTGATATCTACCAATTTTTGCTTTCTTTTTTGTCATCAAATAATTTCTTTCGCATACTTTCTTTAAAGGTTAATCTTATTTAGCCTCAATGAATTATCAGAACGTCCTATTGACCATTGTCCTAGAATAAAAACAATTTATAACCATACTGATCATTTTGTATATCAGGCACCGTCAGCCCAACACAGTCGTCAATTAGTTATCAATATTACAGCTCCATCTGACCATGCCATAATCACTGGACTACCACCGGATACTTTTTATCGTGTACTTCTTTTCGCTGTTGGTAATGCTTTAAGAAGTCCACCAGCCACTATGCCATCATCTCCACGGGTACCAGCACTTTCTCCAAGAACTCCTCCTGAAAATGTAAGTAGCATTATTTTATTCTAATATTATACATGTTTTATGATACGTAAAAATCTCTTAATATAAGACATGTGTATGACATTAGAATATTGCATATAACTGCGTTTCAATCGCCTTCTTGTTGTCTTAATAGGTCAAAGTTACTTCACGTGGGACACAAAGTGCCAAAATTTCATGGAGCCCACCAAGTGATATAGATTGTACAGGAGAACTCATAGATTATGTAATCAACATTAATTCTTCTCGTCTAATAGAACCAATGGTTATCAAAGTTCCAAGATCAAGGAGAAGTCATGTTGTTGAAAGTAAGTCCATGAATACTAGGGCAATCTTACACAAGTTTTTGTGTTAATTCCTTCCAAGACAACTACTTATGTACAGAACTCAGCCACATGCGAAACAATGTCGCGAGTTAATCAGTAATTAAATGCATTCGATGACTAAAGAAATTCGTGACTGTGTTATCCGTAATATATTTTTCCTTGTCATGACAGAATTTCTTACTGAAAAGTATGTAAAATTGGTGTTATAGGTAGGTAGTAAAAATGTCCAGTCCACTAAGTTTCTTATTTAGTTTGAGGTAATTCGAAAACTCTACATGCTCTGAATAGAAAAAAAGAATTTTCTTAAGTGAACGTCAAATATGTGCGACATTATCAATAATACATTGTGCGTCGGTTGCACAGTGGTTAGGACTCTCGCCGACCATGCACATGGTCCGGAGTTCTACCCCCTACCGACGCACGCCCGATATCTATGGTCGGCCTGCAAAATTTGGGCTACCGATATCGCATGCTGAAAATTCCATACTTGTACTGAAAATACGGTGTGGCATCAAGCTGTAATCAAAAATAAAGAATTAAAAAAAATAAATCTGCTAAATGGAAAACTAGATCACTAAGTTTGAAACTCAGCGGCTATCGATGCTTTGTCTTAAGCAATAACAAAAATCCTTCTTTGTGTCCGAATATTGAAAGGCGTTTTTCAGCAATACACTAAATAATTCAAGATTTTCTACTAACGATGTATGACTAAGTGAGAGAGAGAGACAGAGAGAGTGAGAAATTGAATCCATGTCACCTCTATTAGTCATGTTTATTAGCTGTCATTCTATTTTTGCATAATCTGTATCCATCTTATGTAACAAATGTTTACACTATAAAAATAAAGTGTAATACAAAACTTAAAATTTCTCATATGTAAATATTACACTTTCGATACATTTCGACTGTTTATTTAACTTCTGGTGCCACAATTAAAATATCATAACACTGTTTACTCAGATTTCTTTAAACGTCATAAAATAGACACAACAAACAGTTAAAGAAAAACTTTTTCATGTGATTAACTCACAGCTGGGTTTTCATTATTTTCATTATTTCAGACCTTATTCCTGGAACTTTTTACACTGTACAAGTGTCAGCAACTAATAGAGGTGGATTAGGCGTACCATCGAAAGTTATTCACTTTCAGACGAGTGGTGAACTTCCAAAAATAGATCCAGATGAATTAGAGACGATAGAAATGACTGATTCAACTATAGAATTTAATATGGAGAAACAAAATGCTGATTTCTTTGAAGATGAAAATAAAGCAGACGAATGGATTGATTCATCGCAACAACAACAACACCAAGGTGGAAATTCACCCTTATACGTTATACCATCACGCGTAAGTGAATCTTTGAAATAATTTTCGGTGGATGTTAAACAAACAAATAACATCTATTGAAAGGCAGGCTGAAAAGTTCATACATTTCACTTACTTAAGATAGCCTGAAATGCTAGATTTTGCATATAACTATGATGATATACGTCATTTGTGATTGTGAAAAGTCGGTGTACTGTAAGTTTTTTCGTACTTGAAAGTACTCAGATACAAAATAGTAATATTTATCGTGGTTCACAACCGACTGACTTTACTGTGAATGATGAATACATCTGATGATAAATTGGTAGATGGCGACTAGCAGTGGAATAAAGGAAGAGAATTTCGGCCTGTCTGGGACTCGTCATCTGTAGGTGTCTTCAGAATGAGTCAACATGCCAAACTAAGGCCAAGCAGTTCGGTTCAATTAATAAACGATTACATTTGATTAACACTAAAATCCGTCCACTATCAATAGTGTGACTTTCAAATTTTCAAAAACTCAAAAGCATTGAAATATATATATCTCGCAGCTTTTACAACCACTCCGACGTTTCTTGATCACGAAATTGAATCGGCCATTGTTCATGGCTCAGAAGTATTTTTTTTCCAAAGGAATGCCTGTGAAGTCTCGTGGAAAATACAGCTCTGACAAACAATTGCTTCGAATGACATGCTTCTACTCACCGTTGTATAATGAACATTCATCTTCCCAAACTGACGATGGCTTTGGGTTAACAAAAATACAAAATTAGAAGCGGACTGTTATGTCTAGATATTGAATTTATATTTGACAAACTCTTCTCGTTATCTTCTGTTAATGCAACCAGTAATTCTTATTCGTTTGTTGCTAGTGGTGAGCACCTACCCGATCGGGAAATGATTATTCACAGGTAATCAGTCATAAGCGACCAATGCTCAGTACCTGATTTTCGGATAAATCTCCCCTTTTGACCTATGTAGCTCCAAATGATAGTTAATCACCTGATTAACATACTTGAACTTTGGTTTGACTTTGTAGCATCTGGTTGACACTATGCTACACATCTAGCTGATGTATGCATCCTTCATTAAATCATATCTCCATTGAATTAATTTTTCTCCAGAACGGAGAAGTGAAATCTACAGTGATTCTGATTTTATTTTTCTTACAATATTAATTTTTTATAGTTTGGTTTGTAACGGTTTGTTATGTTTTTACGAGTTGATCACGGACTGATATCAGTTAGAGAACCATTGAAAGCCAAGGAGTACTGGACAGCTGCTATTTCATCCTAGTTTGGCAATCATCGACAGTACGCACCCACTGGGATTCGAACTCAGGACCTTCCGGTTACAAGGCAAGCTCGTATACCATTCAGCCACTGGGACCCGATTCAACGGCTCATGAATTCTAACTTCTACCAATTCTTGATTTAGCGTGACCCCAACCATTGTCGTTGGTGTGACATCCATCCCCACACCTGACTGGATGGACCTCACTGGTCACGACTTCTCACTAGAACTCCAGGAAGCTCCATCCTGTAGCAAGTCACTAGCGAGCATCAGAATAATTTTCTATAGTTTGGTTTGTAAGGGTAGCTGTCCAGTACTCTCTGGTTTTCAATGGTTCTCTAACTGATATCAGTCCGTGATCAACTCGTAAAAACATAACAAACCCTTACAAACCAAACTATAGAAAATTAATCTGATGGTCGCTAGTGACTTGTTACAGGATGGAGTTTCCTGGAGTTCTAGTGAGAAGTCGTGACCAGTGAGGTCCAATTAGATGTCACGTGTGTGGATGGATGTCCCACCAACGACAATGGTTGGGGTCAAGCTAAATGACAATATTAATAACAAGTTAATGTAAATAAAATGTTCTTTTTTGGTTTATTCCTTCCTACATACATACAGATTCATAATCTACGCGCAACTGTGACCCAAACCTCAATAAAATTAAAATGGTCAGTAGCACTAAGACAAATCAACATGGAAAGTGAAACACACCTGTTTGACAATATAGATTATGAGTATACCTCATTAATTAATCCAAGACATTTAATTCCTGTTTCAATGAAAAGTGAAGGGCATTCAATTGATAAAACGGGATTATTACCACCAGGAACAAAATATGTTATTCGATGGGGCGATATGCATCCAGGCCCATCAGAGGATACAGTTCAAGGCGATCAAACACAGTATACAATTGAAAATCTCAGTAAGTTCTCTAAATACTTTTGACTAGCTTTGAACGATGTTAACACTATGACCAAACAACAATTTAGAATTTACTTATTAATTGTGTTTTAACCACAACATCGTTTCAAATTTATTATTTGCTGAGTGTTTGGAAGTCGATATAATGTCTCACAGTCTACAGAAAGTCACGATAAGTAACAGTCAGTTTATTGTAATCCTAAAATCATAACTCTTTATACTTCGAAATGTAAAGTGAGAGTAAAAACAAACAACAGGAAATCCCTTGACAACAGAAAAAACCTACCAGTTGAGATGCGCTAGTATAATTTTTACATGGGAAAATACAGCAAAGATTTATTCGACAGTCGCAAGCCGCTAATTTCAGTCAACTTTAGGCTGGATATTTACTATGTGTGAGTGTCCGTGCGTTGGTGGCACAGCGGTAGAATGCTCGCTAATCACGCATGTGGACCGGAGTTTTATCCCCAGCCGACGCACTCCTTTACCTCACTAAGCCAGTAATTAGATTGGTAAAGAAGGAAGGTTAGGCATGAGGTTAGCAACCCCATCCCTTAAAAATGAATACCACTGCTACCGAAACTTCAGGCCTCTAGCTTGAAGCCATATGTTCCACTGGGAACCTAAAGCAGTGTCCGTCCATAAGTATTTATGAAATTCCCAAGTACAAATTTATCACAAGTGTAAGCAAAAATTTATCCAAGTAGCGGATTTCTGCAGAGAGAAAACTGACAAATCAGCGGTGGGAACGTTTGTGAAATTATTATATAAATTAGGTCTACGAAAAGTTATGGAAAATGAAATCACGACAATAGCAGAAGAGTTTGTTTCCCTTGACTTGTATAAAGTAACATAGAACAGAAAAATAGCATGTGAAAATTAGCTGGAAAGGAGACCTACTGTGACCTGGTGCGCTTATTACCAAAATTCTCTAATTTCAGAAGAAGGTGAGAGAGTTCTGAAGCTGGCAAACAAATATTGTTGATGCTTTTTAGCAAACAAGAAACCAGGATGACAGAATGACCATACAAAGGTGAATCTCCAACATTTAATGGTGAATTAAAGTTACTTATTATGTCATGGAGACATTTTGTGCCAAATACCTAATCTTCTTCCTTAGAATATTAGTTGAAGGTAGACAGTTAGACTAAATATGACTTTTTCATTAATGGGTATGTACCCAGGTGGTAATTTAGTAAGTAGATGTTAGAGGTACACCAATTTTTTTTCCGTAGAGTCTCTCTACATAGTACTTTGCATGAAACTTCTTGGTTGGAGGAAAATAACTTTTCAGTTTAAGGTAGTTGGACTCTATTTCTCCAAATATAACAGCTAGTATGCTGAGAAAAAGTTAATTATCATTTAGAATAATATCTTTATGAAACTGGCTATGAATTTTTTTTAGAACAATGTTATCTCATCCGGTTACTTCATTTACATATTTGCTTTAAACAGTCTTTACTAGGTAATTTTTTATAATTTCATATCTTTTCAATTATTTATAAATTTCAAGCACGTGTGTTAACATTATTACAACCATTGCTTAATACCTTTTGTCTTAGTACAATTTTCGTTACCAGCAGGCTTGAATTTCTTCCACTCATATTAGTGTTAATTAGTTTACCCGGACTTTCACAGTAAAATGCTTAACTTTAAATTATTTAAACACCAAGAATACACGTAAACTTCTCCCACAGAATTTCTCAAATGAATACAAATTTGAAGAATTGAAAACATATATGACAATGGATAGATAATTGCTTTCGTTTTATTTAGAAAACAGAATTTGTTGTTGAAAATGCTATCTAATTAAGTCATTATTACTATTATTTATAATGGTGTATCTTTCGTAAGTAGTTCAGTCGTTCAGAATGCTAGCCAAACACACACTAGCCCATTCATTCCTTAACCTCAACTAATTTACTAGTGGTAAGTAAGCCTGAAAAAGAGAGAATTATGGGCCAAGCCAGCAAACCCACTCTGTAAAAGCAACAATGCCTAGAAATGAAATCCGTAATTAACAAACTAATTCGATATTTACACAGTTCAAGGTGACCATTATACCACAGCTTCCTTTGAAAATCAAGATTATTCTGGTAACCGTTTATTGTTTGTCTTCGAACTTTGTCCGTCGGAACTGGAGCTCGTAGACGCAGTACTTTGACGGCTTTCACTATTGTCTAAAGCCCACTACATCATCAGTGTATCTGGAATGATTCAGCTGAAAAGACTGATTTGTTTGAATTACGTGAATAATTTCGTAGTATGCTAACATACTGCAACTAAGCGAGTGGCATCTAGGTGTTAATGAGACAGTTTATTTGTATTTTAACAAACGTTTTCCCTTACATTTTGCTTCAAGGAGGTATGCAGTTTGTAATCAACATTAGGATTAACTGAATTGCTAAATGACTATCAAATGCTTTGCTTAGTTTATTTCCATCCAATGTTCACTAACTAATAAGCCAATGCAAGCGTGAAACTGTAACGGATATATATATATATCGAAAATATTTAGAAGCTTCAGAAAAAATTTAATTCATGAAAATCACTACGGCTTTTATACTTTATGAAAATCCTGTAATGCTTACAATTGATAATGCTGACACGGTTGACCAGCAGTTCTTTTTTTACACAACAAAAAGGAAGAAATGCATGAAAAAAGTTAGTGTCCTAAAACACTGGAGCGAACTGGCACTGTGTTACAGTTTAGAAGTTATAGAGCTAAGCGCATTTTTGGAATGGTAATTAGAATAGAAAGCGGACTCTCGTATTTGAAAATGTCACTATTCATGTGACTAATGCCACTTTATGTTAATAATAACCTCGTGACAAATGTTAAACGTTTTATTAAAACATACCGATAAATTTAATCGAAGTACTAATACCTCTGAATGACAGCTACACCAATTTCTCTTTGTTTAGTTGATACTGGTGACTTACTACTTTACATGAAGAGACAGTGGTGTTGATAATGTGAGTATCCAGGAATACCCACAGGACTTATGACAAACACTATTTTGATACAAAATGTAATTGCGACATAATAAACTTCTTAGTTTAACCAATTTTTGAAACTTTGAAGTGCCATGCTGTACAAAAATGCTTTCATCATTTCTAATTCGTAGATTATATTTAAAAAATTTTTTTTTGATTTTTTTTTTTTGATTTACAGCTTGATTCCACACCGTATTTTCAGTACAAGTGTGGAATTTTCAGCTTGGATATCGGTAGCCCAAATTCAGGCCAACCATAGATATCGGGTGTGCGCCGGCAGGGGATCGAACCCCGGACCATGTGCATGGTCGGCGAGAGTCCTAACCACTGTGCCACCGACGCATTTGTTACTTCTGTATGTCTAGCCTAGACTTGACTATGGTCCACTTCATGTATAGATTTGGCTTTCAGTGGATACCTGGAAGCTAATCGAAGAGAGGATGGTGAAAGAGAAGATGACTCAATGCCAAGGTGGACAACAGAAGGAGAAGCTGAGTTCAATTTACACTGCACTGAATAAAGAAGTGAAAAAGAGTGCTAGGAAAGAAAAAAGACAATTCTATGAGATACTGGTCGGCGACTGAAGCAGAATGTGTGGGTTGCAGTTACAAGAGACCCCAGGACATTTTGTCAGATAACTGGGTCCGGGGATAGATCAAACGAGATGATGAAATCAATAAGAGATGTTCCAGGAAACCTAATTATCAAGGAGAAGGAAGATATAAAACCATAGACTCATGACTTCAAAGGACTCCTGAATCGACTGTCGCCTGCAAATCACCCACAAATACTACCAACAGCACACAGACCTGCCTGCCAGTGGACATCAATCCTTCAACGAAAGCAGATGTTCTGAATGTGATCAAGCTACTGGAGTCCTGCCGGGCCAGAATCTGAAGCCGAAGCACTGTAAACGGATCCAAAGACTCCGGCAGATGTTCTCACGCCATTATTACAAAAGATTTGGAAGGAAGGGGAGGTGCGTACTAGTTGGAAGAAAGACTACCTTGTCAAGCTGCCAAAGAAGGATAACTTAGGCCTCTGCAAGAACTGGCGTAGAATCATGCTCTTGTCCTCACCAAGTAAAGTAATAAGTCACATCATCCTGGAGAGAATAAAAGATGCACTGGATGCAGAACTCCGCCAACAGGAACAAACTGGTTTCAGGAAAGGTAAATCATGTGCTGATCGAATTGCAGCTCTACGTATCGTCATCGAACATAGCATTGAATGGCAGTCAAACCTCCATCTTGACTTCATGGACTTCGAAAAGGCCTTCACCAGATATTGTTGACGGAGAAGTGATTTGGAAACAATGTGAACACAACGACGTGCAGTACCCAAGTCTTTATCAACCTCATTCGACAGCTGGCTATGTGACAATGCTACGTGTCAGATCATCCACAACGGAAACCTCAGCGAGGCGTTTGAAGTGAATACAGGAGTAAGACAGGGCTGCCTGTTATCACGGATGATATTCTTAGTTGTGGTGGAGTGATTATGCGTAAAACTGTGGGGTCGAGGAGACAGGATATGGTATGTGATGATACTTGTTTAATGTTACACAAACTAAAAGACTAACAGACGATAAGCAACAAACTAGCTGAAGAGGCTGGCAGCGAATACAGGACTACAGATGAAGATAAAAAGGATGGATTGGATGAAGATGACCAACCAACAACAATGGCAATAACAACCAGCAGCACCAATCGCTATCAGCGGGAGAGACTTGACAGAAGCCACTCTTTTCACTTATCTAGGAAGTATCGTGTCAATAATGGGTGACAGCACGTTCGAAGATGTCGAAACCAGTCAGAATCGGAAAGGCGAGATACGTCTTCGCCAACCTCAATGCAGTTTGGAAATCTTCTGCACTCAGCTAACATAAAGAAAAAGATTCAGATTTTCAACACAAATGTGAAGTCATTCAGCTCTTCTATACGAGTCAGAAACTTGGCCAGCATGTCAGGAAAAGGATTTCTAACAGGTTTCGGACTTGTATCAACAACTTCCTTTTCTGGCTCAATACAGAATATCAAATGCCCGGCCAGCCAGAAACAATCAGCAACAAGAAACTCTGGTCACAAACCAACCAAGACCCTATTTCTCAGCAAATATGTAGAAGAAAATGGAGCCGGATGGGGCAAACGTTGGGGGGGGGGCCTTTATATGACATTGCGCCAGGCCATCTAGTGGAATTCAGTTCGGAAGTGACAAGTGGGTCGTCCTCCGGTAACATGGAGGAGATCGTGTGAGAAGGATGAGTTGAGAGATTATGGTCAATCGTGGACCCAACAGAAGAGGACACCAGAAAATAGAACAAAGTACAGATGTGTTTTTGAAGCCCTATGTTCCACTCAGAACCCAGTGGAATAATATATATATATGTATATTTGGCCTCTGGCTTCTCTGACCACACTTGTTAGTGCAAATACAGTTACGATGATATCCTGAAATATCCTATTTTCATGAAATTCACAAGACTTCTACTACCTGTAATTATTTTCAAATAGCATTATTTTAAATACCCCTCATATAAGGATGTTTTGTAATGAAAGAATTCATCTGTTCATTGTTAGCCATAATACAATACAACGATTATTGTGTTCTAACATGAGATTAACGAGTGTTTTCTAAAGAAGCTATTTACGCGTCTGTGTTTTAAAATTAGGATTTCATGAAATCTTGACTACATTTGAGATTTTAGTAGGTGTCTACCTTTACGGCAGTGCATCACCGACATGTGGATTTATCAGATTAAAACAAAATTGCTTAAAGTTACGTATTTTCGCCATTCGTGATCCAAACTTCTGAAATGAGAGTATAATTTAGGGACTGTGGTAGAACACAACTCATGGTGATACATTATCAGTGACTAAATGTAATTTTAAGGCATACTGTATCGTTCATAATCATGCCAATGTATCTATATAACTTCCTGGAATGAGTAATGTAGTTTTCAACTCCTCTTCAGAGTCAACAAAAAGTACACACAACAGAAATGAAGGAACGCTAGTTCCGAGAAATGTAATGACAAAAAGAAAGGAATAAAAAATTGTACAAAGCAAGCTGAGAATTCGTTTACACACTTTTATATGATTGTAAGCAACAAATTGTACCCTCAGCGCCCTCTAGTTATTAACAGCGCACTATTGTGTGTTTTTTATTAAATGAACTTATGTAATATTCAGCGAACATTTTGAAGCCTACCTTTATGTAAACAGCGGATCATAGGACCATTGGCATCTATTTTAAAATGTGTCTTAATTGATATTAGGGTTTGGTTTCAATAAAAACCTATTTGACTGATAACAAAAATATTTTTTCCAAGTGAAAATTCACTGAAAATTGGTTTTATGTATTTTACGTTGCGGCATTATTATCGTTATTATTATAACCATAGGTTCCGAGGGGAATACAGATCTTTAGCATCACTTTTCCATTTCATCCTGTTTTCCACAGTTTTCTTGAGATAGCTCCATGATTTCCCATCAGCTGTCATCTGCGTTTTATTCGCCAGTAGGCTGTTAATTGGTACAGTCCAACAGTTGCTGTTTGCTTAACTTTTCTGGCTGATCATCTGGTCGTCACTATGGAGTTAGAGAAGGCAGCTGCTAGTAAAAGTGTGTAGCAGGATTTTGGAAAGGCTTTCAGTGATGACCCATTTAGAAGAACCGACTTGACGTTGGTCTTGAAAATCTGGATCATATTCCTCATGTTCAGGGCAGAAGTATTTTAACACTGATTCCATATTTATGAATTCCTGTCTTACATTTTGTATACCGCCCTTTATATCCTCATTCTTGGTGCACGTACTTTAAGCGATGCTGCCTGGACATGTAAGTAAAACAAGTGGCTTTCTCCTGTCGATAGTAATTGGTGTGCGTCGGTGACACAGCGATTAGGACGTTCGTCAATCACGCATGTGGTGCACGTTTCGATCCTCGGCCGCTGACGCACTACTTTACCTCGCTAAGCCAGTAATAAAAATGATAAGGAGGGAAGGTTGAGCGTCAGGCTAGCAACTCCATCCCGTAAAAATAAACACCATTGCTACTGAAACTTCAAAGCTGTAGCTTGAAGTCCTATGTTCCACTGGGAACGTAATAGAATAAATAAAAATTAAAAATATAGATGTATAACGAAACAGTCCAATCACCCGAAATATGGTAAGTAATACTGTCATCTGATTGATAATCTGGTAGTCTCCTGCATAGAGTTCTGACATACCAAAAATGTAATCTTTGTCATTCCAACGCATTTATGAAGCAAATTTATTAACTGAGCTGAAGTTGAATGAGAAAGGAAAACACATTACTTCTAGCCACTTAGGAATCTAGACCATTTCTCACCAATGTCCATTAACATGAACACCTTTCATGGTAATCATTTCCTACAATTCCAAATATGAGTGTCCTGAATGCTTTATTAATAAGCAAACACTGCATTGCTTTCTTGTATTCTAGGTGCTATTTTCAGTGTCAGTAAACAAAAGAAAAGCAATTAACCTGTTGGCACTCGGCAGCAAGGCGTAACCTCAATCTTGAAGGAAGTCATGTCCCTTCTGAGATACGAAATCGCGTCACCCATTGTTGCAGTCAGAGACGTCACTACCGAGCTATTGAGGCTCGCGATTGACCTCCTGTCCTACAGAGTCCTTCAGGGTTGTAGATAAACCATGATGTCGAGTGCCAACTAGCACGAAATGTGGGTGCAAGGCTTCCTGCCGATTGCCTCCAACCATCTGATATCAATAATACAAAGCTCATCTTGGTGCCGGCCCACCTAAAATGATGGCCACATTACCAACATGACTGACAGAATTCACTCTGAACCAAAGAAAGCACTAGGCACATTACACTAATTAATAACCAGTGCCCAAACAATAAATGATTATTTAATTTCGGTCAGACTTAGGATCATTCCTCTAAATCTGTAGTCTTGACCTTTTCATTCAGTTTCATTTTTCATGATATTCTTTTTTATACCGCCTATGTACTATGTGTTTTGAGACGAAATTACTTATGTGTTCACTTAGCGATCTACTGTTACTTGTTTTTGAACGAAGTCATCTGTTGAGTCTATCAAAATTCAAATAACTAACACTCAATCATTAATTTCTCAAGATTTTATGCATCAATTTAAATTTCTCAAAATCAGCCTATCCGTGACAATCTTATGAAGAAACTCTTGATGACATGTAGTCATTTTCATGATAATTCAACTTAAATTCACCAGATCAATAACACTTCAGGGACGGATCACATTCGTTTAACCAAAGCGGTGATTTATTACACAAATAACTGTTTATTTTTAACAAACTAAAGTTTAAACGCTCAAATGCTATTTATTTTCTTTATGGTTGTTTCTTTCTATAGGACCCGGAACCATTTATTATATTCGTGTGATATCCGTCACTGAAGGTGGAAATGGTCCTGCAGCTTATACTGTTGTCATGACTCAAGATTCTTCAACAAGTAGGTATAATTCGTCTATTGTTAATTCAGCAAATTATATTTATAAATTGGTTCTACCTATGGTCGTCTTTTAACTATCTTTCTTAGGTCAGTTGATTAATATTTCATCGAAAGTTTATTGACTTAGTCTTAAAGTTCTGAGTGTCTGTCAAAGACCAGACATTACCTCCAGAGTGTTATTGCCTTTATCAGGGGTCATTCTTCCATTAGTATGCACAGAGCATCCACGCGTGAGAGGTTTATCATATTGTAAAACTAATTACCGATTAAGTCCTAGATTTAACATCTTATGGTATATTCCCATGCTATGCAAATAAATACAGATGAATATGTTGAAATTATTGTTAAATGGTGGGAGACAGTTGGCGTGAAGACTTAGACCTTGGTTTTGTGCATACTGGTACTCTTGAAGGAGGCAACCCTGAAGGTAATGATCTTGCTTCGGTGCTGCAGTTACAGGAAGCGTTATCTGACTGAAGGCTACAGTTACGCTCTGTTAGTGAGTGTCAGTGAACACTAAACCTAAGTCCATGGCTTCCCGCTAACCTTCTCAGATCAACTAACGGTAATTCAGAGGATGGTGCACGATTTTGAGTCTCCCAGATTGACGAAGTGATTGTAAACTGACTGGTAGAATTCACTCAGCACTAAATAGGACTAGACACAAGACACTAGTTACCAAGCCCACAGTGTCCATTCAAATGTGTTCTAACTGTAGCTCACCCACAATGGCTTAGCAACATGTCTTATAATGTCAGGCCTTATTAAGTATAAATACATACAATTCACTCATGGGCGTGAGTGAGCAACCCTTAGGTACTAAAAGGAAAATTAAGATTAACAAACCTAAACTTTTGTTCTGACACAGGTTTGCATTGGGTATGTTAACATAATAGAATAGTGCATGAGTGAATAAACATGGCTTGAGCAGATCTCTTTTTTCTCTTTTCAGTAATTTGATTGGGAACAGCATTTTATTTCTTTTTTGGAGTTGTCTAGATTGTTGCTTATATCCTGAAAAGATAATAAACTGATATTATTCTTTGTTATTATGACTAGAACGAAGCCTTCAAAATCTACTGGTATATCTCAGTAGTAAATTTACTAAGACTCAACTTGCAGGAAACTGATCGCAAGTAGATTTTGAAACTACAGTATTTCATTTTTCCGCTTCAGCAGTTGTTGTTGTTGATACTGGAGACAAGAAAACTAATGTGATAAATCCATACTTTCATTTACCTCATTGAAAATCTGTTTGATGATCAAGTGTTGGTTTGTCAGTATTTCTTTAATTTGCAACTTGATAACGAACAGAATTCTGTTAGAGATTTATCAAAAACCAGAGAGTACTGGACAGCTGTCTCGTCTTCGTGGGCACCTCAGCAGTTGTGGGCAAACATGACCACATCGGATGTCGAACAAATGACCCTCAGGTTTCAAGGCCAGCCTATTGTCCATCCAGCCACTAGATCAGATTTTAATGGCCCATGAATTATAAATTTGGCAATTTTCGATGTCACTGGAGAGCATTTATCTTCAAATCCACCTTGGTGGACCTTTATGGCCACGAATTCTCACAACGATTACAAGCAGCTTATTCTTGTAGTCAGCCAGTAGTAAGCACTAGATCATGTTTGAGTGTTAATTCGCAGGAATTTGATTGATTTCAAGTTCATTCATAATTTGGACTGTTGTCTGTTTGAACCTTAGGCTAACAGAATACTCCATAATTATTTTCCATTTAATTTCTTTTGTTCACTGTGTTTTCATGTGTTAAAATATGTCCTCAAATGGTGTTTTCGACTCTCGTGACTACTACTTTAAGTTTCTACAACATGCTGATTCACAAGTTTCCGCTAAATTCGAGAAAAATCCGCAAAATCTTGATTCATAGTCTATCCCAACACATGATATAGTTGTACATGAGACTGTTAGTACAAACTGCCACTGCCTGAAAAAAAATAAGATTGATTAACTTCAGTCATTAATTATTCAGCTCTTACTATGCTCTCAGGTCAATAAATGTACTCCTACACCTTTTCCAATTCACTCTCAACCAAATGTTGTGCATTTCTTGACGGTATGAGAGAAGAATTATCATGAGGGACTGATTTTCGCTTCGAGTCAGACAGAAGTATGCCATGCGACTTACTGTCATTTACTATTTGAATTGAAGACCCTGGACAAAGGGGAACTAACATTCAGTGATTATAGCTGAAAGCTCTGTACATTACATTAACACTGTTCAGAATAAAGCTGTAACTATTAAGGAATATGAACCGACAAAATGTTTACGATTAAAACGTGCAAAATCTTTTATAAAGCGTTTTATTGTATTACTAATTTAAAGTGATCACCACCAGTGACTGAAGGAAGCGTTAGCGGTTGAAGATGCTTCTCCCCTTTCTAAAACGCTTCTAAATCATGTCATATTACGTAACGTAAAGTAAGAATGAGTATTTAGTAAACCACATAGTAAAACTGTGCACTCTGTTTATAATGGTATTATACACCGTGTTGTCATTCTCTTCAATTTCTTTTTCTTCAAGCGACTAAATCCACAAATCACGGTTTACTGATACCTGTCAATTTAGTTGTCCGACAATTAGGTTCTACTTGGGCACGTATAGGTTGGGAAATGCCTAATATTCCACAGTCTGTTAAAATGTCAATTAGTGGATTTCAAGTGAAGTATTATCAAGTAAAATCCAGCAGTCAAGATGAATATAACAATGAGTTGGAAGATTCAATTTCAATTGGTGAGAAATCTTCGACACTACAGTCGGTTGACAAAAATCATGAAATGAAATTGATCAATATGACCTTATCACCGAATCAGTTTCAGGCGGAAAATTTCGATTTAACTCTCCGCAATCTCAAGCCTGCAACTCAATACGAGTTTGGTGTTCGTATGCTGAATAATGAAATGACAATAGACAGACATGATATAGATAAACATCAAAGGACAGCAAAGACTTATTTTTGGAGCATGGTTCAAGGATTTGAGACCTTTGGTAGAAGTAAGATGTTATCCAAATTGTTTACTAAGAAATGTATTTTTTATTTACTACCTTTCTGTAACCTTTTGACTAAGATAAAAAAAACCAATAAATTCAAGGGAATTTGGATTATAAAAATGGTTATTGAAAATTCCTTTTTTCAGAAATAATGATCATATATAAGTAGATATATGGGCTTCACGGCTCTCTCAGCTAAGACCATGTGCAGTATCTGTTCTTTGCAGTAGTGTGTCGGTGGCACAGCGGAAGAATGCTCGCCAAACATGTAGGATGTTCGGGTTCGATTGCCGGCCGACGAACTCCTTCACCTTGCTATATCACTAATAGGACTGGTAAGGAAGGAAGGGTGGGCATGAGGTTAGCAACCCCATTCTGTAAAAATAAATACCACTGAGGAACTTCAAGCCTCTAACTTGAAGCCCTATGTTCCACTGGGAAAGGAAAAGAATTTCAATTTTTTAGTACATCTTTGAAACTTACGCTGACTACTTCTCCTAGGGTTAAACATTAGTAAGCTTTCTATTTGTTCTTTAGATTTTCAACCACTATGTCTATTTGAACATTTGTTTGCATAGCTTGTAGCAATCTCATTAACCTACTGGTCATTATTTGAAACTTATTTGTATCGGTATACGTATCACAGTAAAGCCAAAAGGCATTATTCTGAAAACCACAGACAACAAACACTAAACATAACAGAATACAAAATAAATGTATTATAAGGAAACAAGCGATGGGAAACAACAATTTTCAAACACCGCCAAGAAGAAATGTAGATAAATCCCTAGTGGTTTAAATTTTTGTGACAACACAATTCACACACCGACTTTGTTGTCTATAATAATATTTATCCTTTAGACAGTTATCTAAATATAAGAAAAATTGATTATCTACTGCTTTTGAAAATGATGCACTTCCTAAGTGAAGTGGAGTTAATTATTATTATGTGAAATATAGAGGTGACGTAGAAAGTTCAGTTTCGAATTTAAGTGTAGAACCTGGACACTGTGGTAGAATGTAATTCCTTATTTCAGTTGGATAACGTTTTGAGCATAGATTATTACGCATAATCTTATCAATTTAGTCACACAGTTTGACTATTCATCTTGTATATTTAGTCTTTTTCTCCAACTTCACCTTGTTGTTTGTTGCCACTTTCCATATCTCCGGCATAGGCGCTGTGTCATTTGGATTGGAAGTGTGCAGTGCTGAATCGATAAACAAAGCTTCAGGGAAGAAACTTCCTCTTCACCTAACCATATTACTTTTGAAAACTCTCACCCTGTCTCACTTTATTTTGTGATTACACGGGAATGAAAGCAATATAATGGCTGAGTTACTTCCTAGCAGGGTCAATTATTCTAGGTCTAGCTAAATTTTTATGTTCCAGTCATCTAGTGAACCCCGATCTGCTAATCTGACCTATGTAACTGACCTCGTAGTCATCACATGGTATTTGGTGAATTATATTATTTTTCTTAATTGGATCTATTGAGTCCTTAAGCCTACAAAGTTGATCACTGAAAGCGTAGGTCGTTTGGTTTAAACGGCACTTCAATTTCAATCTCATTGAGGATTCTACGTTAGGTATCTGACGTTCCTTCTTAATATGGCAGTACTACAGAAGATTTGAATTCTATATTATTCTCGTCGTTTTTATCGCTAATCTAAGCTTTTCGATGGTTCTTCATATATTTCTGAATAAATTCTAGTGGATAGTTATTCACTATTAATATTTATTTTATTTGTTTGATTTCATTATTTAAATCTTCTGGCTTACCAGTTAGACTCATGGTTCGATTATAAAGATATTTAATCAAACCTACCTTTACCGATTCTAGGTGGGATGAATTAAAGTCTAAGTATTTATTAGAATGTGTCGGTTTCCTATCATGTTCGCTAAAGAAATTTAATCATCAATGAGAGTTAAATGACAAGCATTGTCTCAGTTTTCAACTAACACTAGTTATTTGGTAACATATTGAATAACATTATTCCACTTACTACTCTCAGGAAACCCGGTAGTTCTTAAGAGTGTGGTTAAACTCTGGATAGTTGAAATTAATCGCAAAATAGCCCGAGACCTGATTATCAGTATAAAGGTAATTATGTTCCAAAAGAAAATTCATTCTACCATGCATGAGAAATATCTCTGAAATAACAGCTAGAATACTGAAACCGTTTGATATAGATATAGCACACAAGCCAGTAAAATCGCTTAATTCGATATTATGCAAACCAAAAGATCCAACAGGAAAAGGAAATAAAATTAATGCCATTTACAAAATAAATTGTATGAACTGTAACAGGCATTACATCGGCCGAAGTGGGCGTCCCCTTCAAATCAGAATCCAAGAACACAAATCAGCTGTGAAAAGACATGATATGTATTCGTTAGTATCAATGCATGCAGACAACTATGGTCATCGATTTGATTGGGATAATGTCAAAATCTTAGACAGAGGAAACACTAAAAGTGTCAGGGAATTGCTAGAAGCCTGGTACTCAAGCGAAAATGCGATTAATAAACACGTTAATATAGATGAAATATACCAATTAATAAAAAGTAATTCAGGTGACCAAAAAGTTTAAAATCCAAGTCAATAGAAAATGGTCAACACATATGTAAAGATAGTTACCAGGAGACGCAAATATATCACTCATGAAGAAATTTAAATCATTTCACTTTGTGCTAAATATGGCGCTGAAAGGGGATGTTGTTCAGAAGGACGACGAAAGCTTCGCAACTAAACCAACCAGCTCAGAGAACACTATTAATTGCAAATCATCCACCTGAGCTACAAATCTTCTCTATTAGTAATTATGTTCCCTCCAATGTTCGAATTCAGCGCTGCAGTCACAGGGAGCAGCAATCAATTTTTCACGGCGGTAGATGCTCCATAATGACGAGTATCAATAAGAAATAAAATTACATCTACTTTCAGTCATGTAACTTTAATTCAAGATGTTCACCACGATGGCTAGTCTCCCAGGATGACTTATAGAATTCAATCAGCATCACTAAGGATTAGATATATGAAACTGGTTACTGTGCAAAGTAACTATGATTATATTTCAATATTTAACACACAGTGATACGCTTTTTGTTCTGGTAATATTTCGAGCAAAATTACTACCCGTCATCACACCAAGTTTTGGAGTTGAATCAAGAAAACAGTTCCAACAGTTGGTATGATGACGGACAGTAATTTTGCTCAAAATATTACCAAAACAAAAAACTTATCGTTGTGTGTGTGCTACTCAAATATAATTATAATTAATTTGATTTTTCCCACAATGCCCAAACTTTTTACTGAAATTAATGTTTAATCTACAACTTACAATAAATATTTTGATAGAATTTATTTGTTTCATAATGAGTAAAGCAAACATGCAGATTCAGAGTGCTTCAGTTAGTTTTTGTCTTGAATATGCTAAGTAGATTGCAACCTAGACAAATTACTCCGAAGATCTTTGCGCCATCGCTGACACACTGTTGTCTGTTTGTCAGTGAAGACAAGCGAAGAGTTTTACATGACTTTTATTAATTGCCCCTTTAGTTTTTGCACATTCCTGAGTTCTGTTCATAGATGAATAATATCTAACTGAAAACCTGTAGATGCCAGAAGTGAATTTTGCCTAAACTAATACAATTTTGATTAGTTTCAACTCCAATTAACAGAATTTTGTATGTTTGTCATTAATTATATAGTGTTATCTTGTAACATTGTAACAGGTGAAAATACATTTTGTCCCACATTTAGTAAAAGACATTTCGGTTCTTAGCGAAACTTAGACATCCTGTTTGCCTTATAAACCTGCAACAAATACTGCCTTAGTTTCACCAGCAATGGCAAATAATTGGTGTCCTGTTCACTTTTCAGATGACAGCGTGCCGTCTCATATTCATAAGAGTCCTTTTGTTATGGAAATAATACACCTTTACTGCTTCAATCTTATTTGCCATCATTACATGCCGATAGAAATATACGACCACCCATATTTTAGTTGTTCTCTTGACAGATTTTCAAATATATATGAAAGTAAATTAACACAAATCTAAGGATGAAAACGTTATGATAGGACTAGAACTGAAGTACTTGAATGTTATTTGTGTATAAGGAATAGCAGAGCACAAAGAAGAAATCCATCTTTTCGAAGACTTCATTTTGAAATGGTATAGTCATATTTATGCTACAGAAAAACGCTTTGGGTGGCAGTAACAATTGCTCAGTCAATTTGCATATGGGCCAACAAGGAAACAATTGTGCAACAAATATGCAGGAAGAAATGGAGGTAGATTGGCCATAGTCTGAGAAAACCATCGAGTGACATCACACGCTAGGTCATCGCTCGAGTGGAACCCTAATGGGAAACGGCTAATTGGTCGTCAGTGCGAGGGTGACATGGAGGAGGTCATGTGAAGGGGAGATGAAAGCATGTTGGCAGACATGGAGCCTGGTGATAACGTCGGTAGAGAACCGAACGTAATGGAGATGTGCGGTTGGAGCCCTATGTTCCTCAAGGAATTAAAGGAAACAAAAGTAATAAGAATAAGAATAAAGATAATTAACATCAAATGTGAGTTAAGGTGAATGAAATGCACAACTTTTAAAGACCGTTAAATAAGTGAAATGGCATTAAGATTTTAAGTGTTTGTCAAGTATTGTCTGAGAATTTATAGGTGTGATGACGGTAACAATAAAAAGGGCGAAGATGAAGTGAAGTGGAATGAATCCAAGTGGTAAGCTAGCACAAAATAAAAAGGATCACTACTACGACCAAGGTAAAGAAATAGGCTCAGCAAAACGTTTTTGAATACATTATATAGGTTTTTATCCATGTGCAACTAAAGCTACCGCTATAAATAAGTGGAGGAAAGATAAGCTTTTAGAGCGCCTGGATCACACCTTGTAGACAACTATACAGGATGAATCAGGTAAGGTTGAGTGGCCTGACTCCAGAAAGTGTTAACAATTTGAAAAATTCGTTAACTAATGCTCGCCTTTCATCAACCAAACTGTACAGTATTCAGCTATGCTTTTACAGAGAGGATGCTCTCAATTTCCACTGTAATCAGCTCCATAGGCGAAGGTGAAAGAGCAGATGCATACAGAGGCGAAAATTAGCGGCAGTTTATCCTTGACGGATTGGCAAATCATATTTTGGCTGGAGAATACCGAATGTAGGGTAGTGGCATAAAAATAGCGGTTGATATGTGGTGAGAGCTGTCTACTAGCCAAATTGGTAGACAGTAATTTGCGTCAATATTTACGTTCCCAAGATTTGTCGTGAGAAAATGTGAACAAATATTGATTCAAAACCGACCACAGCAGACTTTGCGTAGGCGGATGAAGTTAACATATAGAGGATTTGACATTCAAGAAACAGTCACAAATAGATGCAAGATTAACTTTACGTGAGAAACAACCAATCGGAAGACTGTTTGTTTGCTTAAATATCCATAGTAATGTATATGAAAATATATAAATATGCGTTGATTTCTTTAATAAATGATCTGTTGCCTGGCCCTTGTCTTCTGTTGTTACAGATACACTTGGACAAAAGACTTTTAATCACTTCAGCAATAGTTTCATCTTTGTTAAACGTCGTTTTACCAGTTCAGCTGATATACTCAGGATAGTTTTGCTTAATTAAATGAAATATCTCTTCTGATAGTCCAAAACTTACTGATCGCTGCATTCATAAAATTGTATAACGGTTTGAAATTCAACTGATCTAGGTTATAATTGTTTCCAGTGAGTTACTTTAATACAAGTTCTTCTTAAACCAAAAATTAGTTTTAGGATGTTGTGGCCTAAATTTCGATGGATTGCTCAGAGCTTCATGATGTTAGAAAAATAGTATTGAAAAGACATATTTGGCCGTCTATTCTGTTTTCTATTACTATAGTCAAGACAGTTATACAACTAAACAACAAAATGAGAGCATACACCTCTGTTCTTATTATCATTCAAGTTTATAAAGGGAACTATTTACACAAAGTATATATAAATAAATAACAATAGTGTCCTATGATTATGCAAATAACAATCACCTTCTTCCCACAACTTTACACAAAGTTATTAATTCGTTCTGACCTAGACTGACCTTTTAATCTTAACAGAAAATATATATTACGCATAGGCGGTAGAATGAACAAAGGGAAACAACACTCGGAGAACAAGTTTGTGTGTCACTCTGCGTTTAAAATAAGCTATTTTCATAAATATCACAGAATACATTTGTCTAAAAACATATTACATAAATCAGATTAATTAGAATTCGTCTGGCTTTTTATTTAAGGTTATCAGGTCTACTTAGATGACATTTGTATAGTGTGAGTACTCATGTTGCATAGATATATTTTCTTTCATTTGTTTTATACTTCAAGGGAAATTTATGAGTATTATAAAACATGATGTTAACCTATTCCATTTAAAAGCTGAGTTTATGACTGAATTTTGCAGGAAATCGGATATTATACTGACTGTCTAGAGAGAATCAGCTGCCAAATACATTCCACTCTCATTATATTTTTGAGGTGCTTCATCCAAATGTCACTTGAACAATATGTAGATATGTGACCAAGAAAGTTTTTCTCATAACGGAAACCAAGTTGATTTAGAAAGAAGAAATATCTGGTTCACTGTTGGTCGTACTGCCTGCTCACAAAACACAGGAATTTCTAGATGCACATTTAATAGTTAAACACACTGACTTGTAAATTTAAAAGTGAATGAGGAAAAAGGACTACTCAGGTCTTCTTTTACTTCGAAGTAGTCTATGGTTCATCCGTAGAATGCTCTCCAACCGCACATGTGGTCAGGGTTTGGAAGCCCGGTCGACGCACTCTTAAAACCCGCTAAGTCGGAAGGGTGGCCGGAAAAGAGGGAAGTTTGTGCATAAGGCTAGCAATCCACCCCCTCCCCGGTTGTAAAAATAAACACCACCAAAACTTCAAAGCTCTAGCTTGAAGCCCTATGTTCGACTGGGAACATAAAGGAATAAAAAATTGGTATGTGGACCTGTGTGTTCTAAGTGGTATTTATAGGTTTACTGTTCGATCATTTGTGATGTGCATCTAACTTATTCTAGTTTACTGCTACAACAATAACTGCTTTTGGTTGTTTTTAATCTGGTTTTCTTATTCATTCCGAATAAGGCAATGACTTTTATGTTGATCGGAACTTCAAATAAAAATGCTAAGTATGCAAATAATCATTGAGTGTAATCGTTTTCTGGTAAGAAAACCAGAACCTAAGTCTGGTGCCAGTCATATTCTATTCAGAGTAGAGTGTAAATTTTCTTACTCTAGGAATGAGCAGGGCACATTCAAATTTCATCATGCTGGCCTTCAGTTTAAATCTGGTACGTTTTTTCTTGAATACTTCCCCCGTTTTGCTTTTTGGAACCCTAATTATTATATTATTATTGTATCCTTTAATTCCTACAGGAACATAGGGCTTCAGCCGTGCGTCTCCATTGCGTTCTGTTCTCTGCTAGAGTCTTCACCTACCTCCAAGTCTGGCCACACGTTTTCATCTCCTCTTCACATGACCTCCTCCAAGTCACCCTTGGACGACCAACTCGTCGCTTCCCTTTCGAGTTCCACTCAAGGGCTTGTCTAGTGATGTCACTTGATGGTTTCCTCAGAGTATGGCCAATCCATCTCCATTTCTTCCTGCTTATTTGTTTCACAATCGGTTCCTGGTTGGTTTGCTCATTGCCAGAGATCTCTGTTGCTGATCTTTTATGACTGGCCATCTGATCTTGAGTATTGAGCGAAGACAGCTGTTAATGAAGGTCTGTAGTTTGTTTGAGATGCTCTTTATGATGCGCAGTGCAAGTCTCTGGTCCGTATGGTGGGTAGCACTGACTTCACATTGGAGTTGAAGATCCGGATCTTATTTTTGATGCTGAGTGTTGTTGACCTCCACACAGACTGACTTGAGAGTAGTGAAAGCTTGTCTTGCTTTTCCGATTCTTGCTTTGATATCCTCGTCAGTTCCGTTCGCCTCTAGTTGAAACGATGCTTTCAAGGTAGGTAAAATAGGTTGTTTCTTTCAGGTTCCTTCCATTTATGCTGATTGTTGTCTGTTTGTTGTTGTTGCTGTTGGTTGTGTTGCCTAGGAATTTTCATCACCTCTGTTTTATCCATGTTCACCTGAAGTCCTATCTTTGATGCTTCTTCTGACAACTTGTTGCTTTTCGGTTGCATATCTTCCAGTTGGAACCCTTAGTTGGTTTTTATATATTTCGTAGCTGTTTGTCTAAATAATGTGGTTCACTCTGTAGTAACTCTCATGAATAAGAAAAATATAGGTGGGTACTCCTCCAATCACCTTTGACTAATTGAAAGAAAGTTAGTTTTCTACGTTGTCACTTCCAATTCCTTCCCTTCACAATCAACCAGATGAATCTGTTGACAATCTTTTATCTATCAGTATTGAAACTGACAGCCTGTAATATGAATTAATAATCTAGTGTAATATACGAATGACACAGAATTCTAGAACTCAGTAACTTAACCTTGTTTGGTTTTTTATAATCTTCTCGAAAATTGGTTATACTTGGATGGCCGTAATGTCTAGTATGCTGCAAAATGATGCACGTACGTTCATCGTCATTTTTTCATAAAACGGGGATTCACGCATCAGAATGACTTCTGTTTACGTAGTCTACAACTTCTCAAATCATTCTTGTGCCATATAATTGTCTATTTCGGATACCTTTTTCTTACTTTTCATGATTCATCGACCATTTGTATCACTTTTTAATTAAGAGATCTCATTTTCTTGGGTTGTGGAGAATATTAGGCAATGTCTGCTCAGCGTATACGTTCCTGTAGTAATTAATAGCTGATTTCTTTCCTTTGAAGGTCCAAAGGATGCCCCCTCAAACATTCGATTGACAAAATTAAAGCTAAACAATCGATTGCATACTAAACTTCAGCTACTAGACTTCTCATCAGCCAGCACTTCTACTGCTTCTACAACAATTTCTTCTGAACTTGAAGATTCTTCAACTTTAGTGCATGCCAGCAGAACTCATGAAAAAGACAGTCCCAGTTCACGACTTGCTGTAACAATGTTAATTAAATGGGATCCACCGAGTTATCCAAACGGAAGAATTCTTGGGTCAGTTTTATATTTAACTACTAACTCAAAACAGTCTAAAGGGAAATGGATAGAAAGAATAGTAAATGGAAAAAGTACAGAGGCTGGCTTATTAAGAATGCAGCCGAATACACTATATTTTGTTCGAATTATTGCAAGAAATCAAAATGGGAGATCACCGTATTCATCTATCATCGCCTTTTATACACCAAACGGTAAGAATTAAATTTATTGAAATGTTAAAATAAAATTGAAGAACTTATTTTATTCTATAAAGCATTTTTATATCGTGCATTTAAATTATAATACCATCAATCTTAAGACTATCCATGATTTTATTACTCTTAAAACACTGAGTTGAGCGTGTTTGAAACTAGTCACTTTGTGATACACTTGGAAAATGCAACCACTCTTAAGAAATCTATTTTGCTCCAATTCGTCGTCTACACCGACTGAACCGAGAAAGAAAAAATATATAAAATTCAAATAATAATAGTAATAATGTCACTTCTTGTAATGTATATGCAAAACTTGGGTACTTTGGTAATGTATATTTCTATATTGGGTTTCATGAGTTTGTTTGTAGAGATTTCATTTGTTTCAAGTTCGTTCATGGATTGGTACCAGTGAGAGAACCACTGAAAATCCGGGAGTACTAGACAGCTGTTTCGTCTTACCTTGGGACTCATCGGTAGCACATACTCTCTGGATTACGAACCAAGGACCTTCGGTTATAAAGGTAGATCGTACGCCATTCATCTACTGGGACCCCACTCAGGAGGCCATATTTATTCGTTTATTGTACATATAATACACACGGAAACAGCAGTATTTGATGGATGACATTTCTAACACAGTTGACTGTTGGTAATCACATTATTTATAACCAAACAACTTTAAAACTTGAGTTCACAGTTCTCGTTATTGTTTCCTGTTTATCACAGGGGTAGTAGAAAGCAAAGATTGTAAGTTTAAATGCCATTGGACAGAGTAGTAGGACAGAATTAATTAAATTATCGGAGCACAAGAACCTAGCAAAATCTACATTAGTTGACCCTCATAAGATTAAAATATTGAAAAAGGCTTAGCTGTATCATTATACACGCACATATACAACCATACAATAAAAGTTTACAGGGTGACACTCCTAAAATTTAGTGTGATTGGATTAAGGGGAAGAGTGATTACTGAAAATTTATTTATCGAATCAACTGAGAGTATGTACAATAAGAATGATTTAACACTTGTCCCGCACATCTTGAAAATTCTACTACCCCTACAACAAATGAGAATGAAGGAAGAAAACTGTGAAGCTGCATGTGATGTTAACAAATGTGTAACACTTGGATACTGTGGAATTACAAGTGGTGTTATTATGGACAACAAATTGTGTTCAAAACTTCGTCATTCAATCCATAATACTGTTACATTATGTGATTTACCCAGTAAACAAATAAATGCGCAGTGTCACTATTTTTTAAACCTGGAAATAAAAGTAAGGCAAGATAATAAATGATAATGAGTAGATTTTCAAGTATAATGAGATGTGTAAAATGTGAAGTGAAGAACGGGTTTACCTCTGTAGCTTAGATTGGCGCTACTCCTGAACTGGGAACCTTTAAGCCCCAACTGTCTTAGTTTTTTTCGGTGAACATCCATATGAAAGTATCTAAAACCATTTAAAATATTCAAGTATCGGTTTGGTGGGAATTTTGTTTAATTGCATGGAGGATTTCATCATGAGCTGACATCAGTTAGAGAACCATTGGAAAACCTGGGAGTACTGGTCAGCTGTTTCGTCCTAGTTTGGGACTCATCATTAGTACGCGCCCACTGGTACAGCAGGTTGAAGATGAGGCAGTAACTCATCTAAGAAGACATTGCGAAATGGTCACGGTATGTCGTGAATTGGCAGAAGTTAGAATTCATGGGCTGTCCATTGGATCTGGTCCCAGTGGCTCAATGGTCTACGAGCTCGCCTTGTAACCAGAAGGTCCTGGGTTCGAATCGTGGTGGACGCGTACTGATGAAGAGTCCCAAACTAGGACGAAACAGCTGTCCAGTACTCCCAGGTTTTCAAGTGGTTCTCTAACTGATGTCAGCTCATGATGAAATCCTCCATAAAACCATTTAGATCTTTGCTATTTCACTCTCAAGGTGCATAGGGTTTATAATTCACTCAATTAGAATCTAAATTTAATATATACACCTCACTTTGGGATTCTTAATAATATGACACTTCAAAGACAATGTTTGATAACTATTCTTAATCACTGCAAATCCTTAATTTCTAAGTGGTTCAGGCATGTGAGGGATACGATTCTTCCAAGCTGCTCAAGAATGAATACATTTCCTTTACACTGAAATCCATCCACCACTGTATACAAACAGAGTGTTAATTCCCCCGAAAATCTTCCCTTTTTGAGATTTTTAACTATTTTGAAACACCTCTGAACAACAATATAATCAAAACAGGATGATTTTGAGCGAACAATTGTTTCCGACGAATTCTTACTCAGGCTCTACTATTATATACACATGAAAAGTATAGTACAAATGTCCATTTGATAAGAATAAAGGTAATTAAAATAATGTACTAAGGCGGTAGAGTTGAAGTGGATGAATTACTAAGTTTTAATCATCAAATAAGTGAACTGGTATTAGGATTTTAAAATTGTAGGTCAAGTGTTGTCCGAAAAATTAAGAGTACGATGAATATTATTCAATCGTCTTTATTCTTATCATATGTATATTGACTGAGCAATTGCTAGTGCCACTTTTGCGTTACATATAATATGACTGCACAGCTTGAGATTGAAGTCGTTGCAAACAAACAGATTTTTCTTCACTGAATGGAAAAAAAAACTTTTTCCTGATGGTCATATTTCGCGATAATACAAATGGAAATCAAAACAAGTGATTCAGTGAAGAGACTCTTTTCAACGAATTTATTATCAAGCTGTACAATCGTATATATATGGTTTTTAAGAAGTTATATCCGGTGAGGGAATTGAATCGTAGGTGTGAATGCATAAAATAATAATAGTAGTATGAAATGCAATTAAAATTAAAATGTTTGTGATTATAGTCACAGTTAAATGTCAAGTGGCAAAACAATTTATGTCATATATAGAATAATTCATAGGATGGATAGAACTTGAAAAAGGGTGTGCAATTATAGGATTAGTAGACAAATCGAAAAAATAAAAACGTTACGTAATATTGTGTGAAATTTGATAACATAGAATTTAACGTTGTAAAACAGAATTGATTTAGAATGACAAGTGGAACAAGTGAAATAATACCGGGGACAGTTCAAAGTGAGAATAGTAATAGTAACAATTGACATAATAAAGGGAGAGTATACAAATTGAATAGACAAAATGAAAAAAAATTGGTAGAGCCAAAATATGATTAGGGATTATCATACTTTACCATAGAGGGATTACGTAGTGATTACAGAAATCATTACGTACCCGACTCAGCAGTATTGCTGAAGCTTTGGCTTTCGAAACAGAAAAGCCAGAAATCTTTATGCAGAAAAAGTTCGTTCAAATCCTCCAACTTTCATTGTCTTAATCCCTCTATGGTGAAGTATGATAATCCCTAATCATATTTTGGCTCTACCAATTTTTTTTCATTTTGTCTATTCAATTTGTATACTCTCCCTTTATTACGTCAATTGTTACTATTACTATTCTCACTTGGAACTGTCCCCGGTATTATTTCACTTGTTCCACTTGCCATTCTAAATCAATTCTGTTTTACAACGCTAAATTCTATGTTATCAAATTTCACACAATATTACGTAACGTTTTTATCTTTTCGATTTGTCTACTAATCCTACAATTGCACACCCTTTTTCAAGTTCTATCCATCCTGTGAATTATTCTATATATGACATAAATTGTTTTGCCACTCGACATTTAACTGTGACTATAATCACAAACATTTTAATTTTAATTGCATTTCATACTACTATTATTATTTTATGCATTCACACCTACGATTCAATTCCCTCACCGGATATAACTTCTTAAAAACCATATATATACGATTGTACAGCTTGATAATAAATTCGTTGAAAAGAGTCTCTTCACTGAATCACTTGTTTTGATTTTCTATATGTTACAATGGTAATTTTCCATGAATAATACAAATGGTCAATTGAGGCATGTGAAAATCATACGTAAACCTGTAGTGGGGTACAATTATAATATGGAGTGATAGTTCGTTATTTAATACTGTCAAATGAACACATGTTAAGTGTGTAGTCATCCAGAACATAAGATAAAAGTGTGAACAGATACATTGGAGGTAGACAAATGCATTTATAGTTGGACATAATATAAGTTCCAATGGAGGGGGTTGAGGGGTAATTTAATGGTATGCTAGGGAAATGATTACTACAAACAAATACCGAAAATCGCGGAACAGTGAATGTAAGTTCAAGGGCTGAGCGATATCAAGTGTAGTGAAAAAATAAGTAGATCAGGTTGTTAACCTTTAATAAAATCTTAGAGACATAATAAGCTTAGTGTAAAGGTTGACACATAACAAAGGTAATAATAAGGTAAAGTAAACTAGGTGAAAAGGAATAATAAATCGATATTATGACATGGAAATATGGATGATTATGTCCATGCCGACCTTATAGTAGGCCAGGGCAAACGAAGAGGATGAATATACTTCTTTTGTACACAAAGGTCCAGCTTTTTCTTATAAATCTGCGTAGCTTCTGCTACAGCTAAGAAATGTAATCCTGTGCTTTTAGGCAGATTGTTTGGCACTCGATATACGACTTTAAATGACTCATCTATTCTGATATAGTTTCCACCGTTATTTTATTTGGTTACACTTTTTCCAAGTCAAACGGAAATATGTTATTGAGCGCGTAAAGATAAATTCCGCCGAGTTCGACCTACATAATTAGCTCCACATGAGAGGATGAATTTGTATACTTATATTGATGTGGCCATCTTTGGTGCACTGTGTCAGTAGCGATCTGGTTGTGAAAATGATATGTAGTTCTGCTGCGTTGGAAGTTCTTTCAATTGATTATATTCAAATGAATTCAAACGTGAATGGAGATTGTTGCGCTATCAAATGAAGTATTATTCAAACAAAATGAAAGAGGTTAATGGAAACGAAGGTATGGAAAAAAGCACTGAAATAGATGTGCGCAAATGCAAAGTCACGTGAAATGAAGTTAAGGGGAGGTAAGGTAAAGGAACCAGTGAAACAGTCTGTCATTGAACATCTAGCTAAGCTCTCAATTTTCCAGCGGTGACAGATTTAGCTATTTGAAGTAGTCGTGAAGTACTTCATCTGTTCACATGTTTAAAAAAGCTCTGAAATGTTGATATGATTCACTGTATCAGCTTGATGTCGAGCTGTATTTCTCTTTAACGAACCTGAACATTTAAAGCGTGGACTATTTGGTACATGTTCTGTAAATGCTCAAGTGTTGTATAGAAGGCAGCACACTACAATCAAATATCTACTTCGCACTCAGATATGTATTGCTTTTCATAAAATTCAAAAACAGGAAAAAATTCTGATTCTAGCTCCGTTTCATGTTGATTACAGCAAATGTTTGCAAAAATCTATTCACTCCCCTAAACGAATAACATCGTTGTAATTTAAAGTCTCACGTCTATTTTTGTGAATCTTTATAAGTAACTTGTACACTAAAATGTTTTCTACTGGTTATCAGTTACCGGAACACTTGGAATTGAGTTTATTCGGCTGACTGATTCAAGCTAATGATAATGGGCGAAGAGGATGTTCATCAGTGACATTAGCTAGAGGTAGTGAAATATCAGGAACTGAGAGAAGTCAGAATTCTCTGGTCATTTTTCAACCTAGTGGTTGAATGTGCAGCGGACTGAACTCATATTATGAAGTCCCTGATTTTGGTCTCTCATAGTGTGATGAGTTCTCATTGCCAAAGAGTCCTAAACTGGAATTAAAATGTATCCGGTGCTCCTTATATTTTCAATGACTGTTTCATTATTGTCCATTCATGACGACATCTATACTGAAATTACTCAAAAACCCTATGAAACGTAAGCTGTGAAATGATAAAGACGGTGAGGAAATAATACTTTTGATCAGTTGGTCTTTTTTAGGTTTAGATAAATAGTCTTCCTTACAACTGTTGACCTCATTATTACTTTTGATAGGTGGATATTTAAAGGAACCGTTATATTCTTTTACTAATATACAGACATTTAAATGAATACTAATCGTCTTTAATTAGCACTATCATGGGAAGTATATTTTCAAAATTGAATACAGCATACATATAATTTGTATACTTATTAATAGGTGACCTGTTTAAAAGCGGAGCTAGCAGAACACTCCATCATTATGCTGCGTATAATTTTTTGTTTTCAGTCTTCATCAGTCTATTAAAATACGACCTCAAATTGTGTTTTTATGCTCTTGTGACTACTTCTTAAAGTGTCTACCACGTGCTGATTCACAAGTTTTTCCTAAATTAGAGAAAAATCCACAAAGTCGTGATTTACAGTCTATCCCAACAAGTGAGATAGCTGTACATGAGACTTTTAATTCAAACTGCCACTACCTGAAAAGAATAAGACCGATTACATTCAGTCTTCTATTATTCAACTATTACTATGTCCTCGGGTCAATAACTGTACTCCTACACCTTTTCCAAATGACTCTCAACCAAATGGTGTGCGATTCTCAAAGGGGGCAAATATGTGATATCATAAGTGACTGGTTTCCCCTTCGAGTCAGACAAGTATTCCGTGCGACTTACTGTCATTTACTATTTGAATTGAAGACCCTGGACAAAGGGAAACTATCACGCTAAGACTATTGCTGAAAATTCTTTACATTGCATAAACACTGTTCAGAATAAAGCGATTGTTACTATTGATTTAAGTCTCTGAAATGCAATTTTGAATTCCATAGCATACAGTGAAGGCATTAAGTAGTTTTTCTCTATATTAGTCATAAATATCTCCAACAGACAGGTAAAGAGAGTCATGCAATTTCGGTTATTCTATTCATTACCCATTTCGGATTATATCTATATTCAAATAATTCAAGTAATTACAGTTTTACATATTTAACAATTAGGTATTAGGGAAATAATGCTGTACTTTCTCATTCTTAACTGATTCACTCCAGCAATCACATGCAATCAGAGCATTTACTTTATTATTGTAAGAAAAGTTCTCTTATTCTTATTGTGTGTCACTGAAATTTCCGTGTTGTTTATTTCTGAATAATTATTTCCTGTTGTTTGTTTGTTGAACACATGTTAGGCAAACATGAAAAAAGCAGATACCAGTACCACTTTTGAATGTTCAATGAATTATTTCCGTGTTTTTTTTCCTTTAAATATCTCAATAACTGAGACATATGCGTGTACATCAGCAAGATTTGAAAAAATTATACCACTCCACTTATATTTCTTTCATCTTTACCGATTAATGTTGGAATATGATATTGTTATTATAAATATGTATTTTTTAAATGTGATACTTACGCGGAAAAACGAAACTTTTATCAGATTGCTAACAGTTACTTTCATTCCTTGCATGCTATGCTGGTTAAAGGAATATTATGTGTTGATGTCAGCTTGATAAAAGGCAAGATACTGCATTGTGATTGCTATTGCTATTTTACAGGTCAAAATAAGCTCACTGTCTCATGTTAAACTACTTCCTATCAAACGGGTTTGTGTTTTATTTAGGCTACTGAAAGATTAACTTTGATATCAAATTAGAATTTGGACATTGTGAGAAATTATGATTCCATTAGAGAATTATTTTTTTATTTGATAAGAAACCCAGGGATAAAGTATGACTTGCTGATGACGTTTCAAGCACAATTTATTGATTATAATCATATCAGGGGACTTAAATAACTTTCAAACTTTGTGTATGTAAAGCCATTATTTCTTATCCTTTGACTTTGTTGGTAGTAAGGTTTTTCATATCACTGGCATTGGCGTAGTCTCATTCCTTTCGCAGATCCTAGGTGTAGATTCAGTAAACAAAGATGCGGTAATCAACCTTTCTGTATCTACCTACTTATATTACTTATCAGAGTTGTAGTTCTGCTCCACCCTGTTATGTGATTGTGATAGTGCATGCACTGTGATTCTTGAGTTTATCTGTAAGTTACTAATCTTCTTGGCGCCATTCATTCTACGCTTGGTTAAGTTTTCTATATTCCAATAACCAGACTACTTTGAGATAATTATAAGCAGAGAATTTTTTCTAAAAGGCCTTCAGGTAATATTACCATATCACTGTATGTTTAGGATCAGATGAAATTATTCGCTGATAGAAAGTGGACTGTTGGACCGTATAACTTCTAATCCTTACCTCAGCTTAAACCTCTGCAGCGTGTTTCACACTGCGAATTAAAATTCATGGGCCATTGGATCGGATCCCAGTGGCTTAATTATGTACGAGCTCGCCTTGTAACCAAAAGGTCCTGGGTTCGAACCTTGGTTTTGGGCGTGTACTGCTGAAGAATCCTAAACTAGGATGAAACAGCTGTCCAATACTCCATGGCTTTCCAATGGTTCTCTAAATGACCTCATCTCATGAAGAAATCTTCCAGCCAATCAAACAAAATTTCCTACAAGACCAATACTTGAAAATTTGTGCTAATTCTTTAAATTATCGGTAATACGCTTTACTTAAAATGCGGTTTGCGTGGCTTGCTGGTCTGATGGATAATGCCCCAACGTTTCAAATGGTGACTACTGCTCTAGAGCCCCAGAGTGCCTACTGAGATGTTGGTGAATCCAGCTGATGGGTTTTAGGGAAGACAAAACATATGTCTCGCATTCAACTACTGCCTAACACAATCAAATAACACGAAATATATTTTGTTTTCTAAGTAGCCAGTTAAAACTTTCAGTGTTTATTAACTGATTGAACAAGCACTGATGAACTGTAAGCGCTAAAGGTTACAGTGATAGATTAACATCTTTGGTTATCTAAACATTCAAGTATCGTGTAACGAATATCGTTGGGTTATTGATTATTGTTACCCCATAGCGATTTCCATTTCAGTCATCCCTACACTCCATTTTCCTAAGTCAGATTAATGTAACAAAAAATATCAATACCAGTTTTTAATGTGTTTCAGTATATATATATATATATACATTTATGATAAAACATTAGGGGGTATTCTTCTCAGGAATAAAGGCTGCTCTGATAGTTATTTCATTCTCTCGCATTCCAAATGGAATACAAGATTTGAAGTTTGAAGTTTCAGTAATGGTGGTGATTTTCAATTGGATGCAATTCCGAACCACTCTCTCAACCTCCCCTGACTCTCCTAACTTACCATTGACTAGTTCACTAGGTAAGGTTTAGGGATGTGTCAGCCTGGAAGTGAACCCGGATTATTTACGTGATTGCCAAGTATTCTACCGCCAAACAGCCGACCCACTGACAATCAAGTTATATTATAAGCACAATTTACCTTTTAAAACTTTACAAAAGAATGGATACTGAACAAAGAGTACTCTTTTCGATTAACTTCATCATCAGGCTCTACAGTTATATATACATTATAGTGACTGAATGAATTAGACTTATGAACAACATTAATGTTGTTTAAGTAAAATTGAATCAATAATATCAATAGATTACAGTTCAGTGGCATCAACATAAAATAAGCTGAATATCAGAAAAATTTGGAAAGATATTACTACAAACTCATGAATTTATAGTCTTTACTGAAGGCCAGGGCAGTAGTAGTGGCTGGATTCACTTCTTTCGCACACAAAGCACTGGTTGTTTCAGTCGAACTGCGATAGCCTCTGCTGTTTGGAGCATGCAGTGATTCGATGATTTTGGCAATTTATTAGTCACCCAGTAGATGATAGAGAAGGATTCTTCCACGCTTGCTTTGTGACCGGTTTGCACCAGATGGTCTAATATCGAGCTGTTAATAGTTTTAACTACACCTTTACTTAGCCATAGTGGGAGACTTCTTGAGCACGAAAAATCAAGTTCCTAGAGCAGCAGCCAATATAACTCGCTCCACAAGCGCGGTTGAATTGATAAATACAATTTGAAGTGGCCAGCTAGTCAAGGTACTTCATCTTTCAGTCAAGGAAGCACCATCGGTCGTGTACAGAATAAGACGTGTAGTTCGCCAGCATTAAAAGTTCTTTGAACTGATTTTCTTAATTTCTTCGTAATTATTTTTTTTATCAAAAGAAGTTATCCTGGTCATAAATACAGTCGATAACTGTCATGAAAAGAAAGACTTATGTATGGAGGGATGGCTTGTTGTATTATCGAAAATTGGTCAGATACTGTTGACTCATATTCTTCTTGCCCATACTGTTTCATAATTAAATCTTCACTTCATACAGGGTTACAGTTACCTGTAGAATTCTAGATGCTTTTCTGCAATTATGGCTTGCAACGTTTACCCCACCGACTACTTTAAAAAATATATTATTATGATGATTATTTTGGGCAGATTAGTGGAATAATTCCCCAGTAAAATAGAGAAAGGATACTTACCAATATGTATTCCCTCATATGTACAGTAGAAAACGCACCAAAAGCAGACTAACTATGAATGTCATCCTACCTAAAAGTTTTTTGACATAATCTTTCTTTGAGCTTTGGAGGAGATCAAGTATATCTTGTACTTGCTGATATATATATACATATATATATATATGTATATATATAAATTCTTAACTTATTTCCTAACTAGAAGCAATCTCCTAAGTATTCAGCAAGTACGAGACATACTTTATCTCCTTCAATGCTTAGAGAAAGGTGATATTAACAGTTTTATAGTGCAATCCAACATTTGATGAGTGAGATTAGTACAAGTGGAGGGATATATTACATCTGAATAATGTCGCAATAATTACTATTCAGCTACAGATATGATAATTTAAATAAGGTTTGAAAGCTTTGCAGTTTATGTTTAACTTAATCTCTCTTTAAATTAACCAAATCTTTTGAACAAGTATATCAAATCTCATAATTATCCTCCCTTTTTCTTATGCTTTTGTTTTAATTCAAGAATTTATAAAAAATACTAATAAGTGACTCATTGGACACACATTACTTACAAAAAATGAATTGTATTGATTCTGAGAGTAAAGGGAGATTGTAATCTCTTGAAATGAAATCACTATTAGTTTCACTTGTAAATACGTACAAGTCATTTTAAATAATCATCCATGGTAGCCGCAACTCATCTCATTTTATCATCATTTATCTAATCCCACGTCCATCATCATGCAAAAGGAATAAGCGAACACAGCTTTCATTGGGGCGTATCTCTGCATTACTATAAGTGTTCAATATTTGACTGATTATTTAAAGCTGTCAAACATGAAAGCAGTTTTCTTTTGACAATTTCTGAAGAAACTACCCTGTTTAATTGCTGTTAGGGTGGCATTAATTATGACTCTGCAATGGATGCGTTTCCTGTTGTACATATAATGGGAAATATATCAATATAGGCAAATGTCCTTTGGCAGTTTTATTAAGTATATCTTTTCACTAATCTATTCACGATAATAATATTTTATTTTCTAAAAGTAACTGGTGGAGTATTTGGATAATTTAGGTAGCAAGCTGACATCTGTTTGAGAGTCATTGGAAGTCAGGAGGTACTAGACAGTAGTAGGAGGGACTTTTCAGTAGCATGTGCCCATGGACCACCACCACCATGGACCATGGTTCGGGTATGGAACTTTCTGGTTACAATGCAAGTTTGCAAGACCATTTGGCCTTTTGGTGTTACTAACTGTTGACAATTAGTTTGATAATTGCTTGAGACTGACTACAGGAAGATGCTTGGAGTCCTATCTAGGCAGAACTTGCGACAAGTGGAGTTCATCAGGCCGGGCGTGAGGATAAATACTTGCTGATGATACTGGCTGCTAGTTGCGCCAAATTAACGAACTGGAAGAGGCAAGAACTCAGGGGCTATTGGATGGGAACCCAGTACTTGGATGGTCTACGAGCTGGCCTTGTAAACAAGACCTTCTAAGTTAGATGCATGGTGAGCAACCCCAAGCTGTGGAAACTACATCACTTCTACCGAAACTTCAAAGCTCGCACTTGAAGCTGTATACCCCACTCAGAATGAGATGAAATGAAAGGAATAATCACTCGACTATCAGCATAGCCTTTACTCCTGAGTATAGAACGTAGTTATATTTTACCAGACGTGTTAAATTAGTTTGGGACTGCAGATATGGAATTTGATAATGGATGATTACAGTCGGCTACAGTTTTCTTTGTGCCAGCCTACAGCGCTGAGGCGCCGAAAACAGATCCCAACATTATTGTAACCGCGGAATAATTATCATCAGTTTGTGGACTGACGTAAACTATAGCTCGTTATGAGTTCCTTCCAACTTCAGTCTTCACTTCCGACATGTAAAACGCTCCAGTTTACTCTCTAAAGTCTCTAATTATTTGGCACCAGTCAGTCAGCAATCGCATATTATGGTCAGTAGAACGATATTTACTCAGATAATGTCAGTGAAAAGTTTAAGTGTTGCACAATGGAGTAAGTTGGTATACATGTATTTATAAATGGGTGTTTCCACAAAATGAAAACATTTAATTCTAGTGACATTTTCTACAAAATTACCGTATGCCATCTCATCAAATAAGGAAAGATTGTTGACAAAGTCCGGATCTGCCCCTGAAAGAAAGCATCCAGTCGAGGCGACCCAGAAAACTTGTGAAGTCTGTAGAACATAGTTCTGGTCATAAGAAAACAAATAACTGTAAAATGGGAACACTTTATAGGATTTGTACCTGTAAATGCGTGAGCAAGAGATTTCGAAAGCTGACTTGGTCACTGGTGGTAACTTTGTTCGAAACATCAGAATAGTTAGTACATATCATTGTGTGCGGATCGGCAATTTAAATATGTTTATAACTTATCAGTCAAATACTACCCAGCTTTTGTTCATCGCTGGTTTATTGTTAGAACACTCATCAGTTTGGATTCGATTGTTTTTGCTGGTGCACTCCTAAACTCTGCCGATCAGGTAGTGAGAGAGGGAAGTTTGAGCTCAACACCAGCAATCCCATTTCTGTGAAACCAACAAACTATCAACGCTTCAATCCCTATGTTCCACTGGAATCATAAAGAATAAGAAAAGAAGACCGCTTTATGTGCATAAATAGTAACGACTTAAATACATAACAAACGATCCCATAGAAATTATTTTACCTTTTATTTACTTAATTAAAATTTAGTTTCCATAGCCCACTTTCTCCCCTTTTGAACTGAGGTGTATTTGTTTGGTAATACGTTATCGTCTGTCAGGTCACTGAATAATCACCTACTTGACTGAAAAGACTTACAGAACCATCCAATTTTTATGTTTATATTCCTGTCATTTGTACATGCCTACCCATAGGTAGACATACATCAACAAAAACAACACAAAATGCATTCACACGTTTCAAATGTCTGTTTCAAATCATTGGCTACTGAGTTAAAGTAGGAAGCGGTTGAATTAAAAGGTGGAAGGGATAATGATGAAAGTGAAATAATAAGTTTTCGGAATGAGAGTGTATATATGAATCTGCTTAAGGGGCATGCGCATCACCTGTCAGCGCGATAGGAACAGGATGAACAGCTTACAGCCTAGTTAAGTAAAATGGACATATATGTGGTTTGTTGTTTATTGAAAATACTTTAATTGGATACCGTTATCATTTAATTGTTTATTCACAAGATGCATGATTCATTCATTATTGGGGCTATAAAATAAAATTTAATGATAAAGGGAATATTCTACAGGCTTTTTATGGAATATCATAAATTAGAAAATACTTCAGTAAATGATTTCATTTCTGACCTAATTTTGATAAGGGAATCCTAGAGGCTTTACAGTAATCAAAGATTCATATTTTATGTTTATCACTGTGTATCTTATCTAGACAGATACTTATTTTACCAAAATGTTCTTTCCCTGTGAGGATGTTGGCCTCTTTTACGGATGCTTCGGCTATGTCTGAAGACTGGGTGTGAATAGCAGTGGGATTTATGACGCACATTTCGTTATATTTTGGGACTAGTCACTTGAATAAACCTGCATCTCAGTGAGTAGTGCTGTTCCCACACAGGCTTGAACCTGCATCTGATGTCACTTGTTATTTGTCTTCAGTATTTATTATTTTCCATTAATAATGCTTTAGCGTCTAAAACGATGGGTACTAAGTTGGAGTCTCAGCGTGAATATCATCGTTCAATGGGTCTGCGGGTACATTTAGCTGATGAGTCCAAAATAAGGCGAATTTTACATCCTGGACGCACTGGATATAGAATTCCGACCAGAACAAGGTGAATTCAGGAAAGGCAAATCATGTTCTGACCAAATTGCAACTCCACGCATCATCATCACAGAACAAAGCATGGAATGGCAATCAAACGTCTGCATCAACTTTATAGACTTTGAGAAGGCCTTCGACAGCGTTGACCGCGAAGTAATTTGGAAACTACTCGAGTACTACGGCGTACCGCAAATATTCATCAACTTAATTCAACAACTGTACGACAACGGCACATGTCAAGTGATCCACAACGGAAAACTCAGCGAAGCGTTTGGAGTAAACACAGGAGTCAGACAAGGGTGCTTATTATCACCAATGATATTCCTAATTGTGGTGGACTGGACTGGATTATGCGTCAGACAGTGGGAAACGAGAAGACAGGGATATCCTGTCCTGACCGACGTGAAGAACCTAGAAGACCTGGATTTTGCGGATGATTTATGTTTGATGGCACACATAATCGAAGACTTACAAGCGAAAACCGAAAAACTGGTCGAAGAAGCAACCAGAGAAGACAGGACTGCAGGTGAACATAGACAAGACGGAGGTTATGAAAATAACCAACCAACCAACAACAACAACAGCAACATCCACCGCCAATCACCATCAACGGGAGGAATTTGAAAGAGGTTACTTCATTCACTTATCTAGGGAGCATTGTCTCAACTACAGGAGTAACGGACGAGGATGTCAAATTGAGAATCGGAAAGGCGAGAAACACATTCATCAACCTGAAACCAATCTGGAAATCTTCGACACTTCACTCAGCATCAACAACAAAATTCGGATTTTCAATACAAACGTCAAGTCAGTTTTGCTATACGGATCAGAAACTTGGCCAGGGTGTCACAAAGAATATTTCCAACAGGTTGTAGACCTTTATCAACAGCTGCCTTCGCTTTATACTGAAGATCAGATGGCCGGAAAGAATCACCAACAAGAGACTATGGGAAGAAACAAAACAGGAGCCAATCGCTCAACAAATATGCAGGAGAAAGTGTAGATGGATTGGACACTCACTGGCTGAGGAGGCCACTGTGTGACATCGCGCGTCAGGCCAGTGCTCGAGTGGAACCTGAAAGGGAAGCGGCGATTAAGGCGTCCAAGAGTGACATGGAGGAGATCGTGTGAAGAATAGTTGAGACAGTCTGGATTAACATGGATGCAAATGAAAAGTACAGCAGAAGAGAGAAGCAAGTGGAAACGTGCAGTTGAAGCCCTATGTTCCACTAGGAACCCAAGAGAACAGTAATAATAATAATAATTCCAGTGCAAGTCAACATCAAATAAATAACATTGGGTTCAATCAAACTGTAACCGTGTATTCTTGTATTCACGACATCAAATATCAGCTCTGGTGTAAGACTCCGAGTTACAGCATACACTACTGGATATTATGCGGCCGATATAATAGTTGCTAACAGATTATCTTCATCTTCTTTTCCGTCCACTATAGTTCTCTGTCCAATAATATTCAACTGTCAGCTGAAGATATTTCTGAAAGCCAAATAGATATGTTGAATGTAGATGTAGGATTTTCACAGTGTGGTGAAATATTATTCTATATTAAAGAAGTTTACTCATTATAAAGCTAAGTGATACATTATTGATAACTGTATAACTTTCCGAGCACAACTTATTCCTTATATATAATGTGTTCCACTCACCCTTGTTTTTCATAAGAGTTTTCCATTTTATGCGTTAGGCTATTTTGACTTCACATATTTGGCGTTTAACTATGACTTAGTGGCTAACTTTTTTCCTCTTAACATAAATAAAATGTGTAAAATCTCATCATGAAATCAAGAGAAATATTACAAATAATTAAACTAGTAGGAATAATAGGGAATTGGAAGCCTCAATATTACCGCCACACAAAAAAGCATCATTACAAGCCCTATGTAGGGTTTTTAATATGGCTGGAACTGGGTTGGTAGCTAAACCAACTAGCCCTCTCAGAGAAAACGTTTTCCCTCTTAAGGACTTGACATATCCAATAATAAGGAAAATAATTTAATTAATAGAATTCCATGTAATGATTGTGAGGTGATTTAGATAGATTGCACTGATAGACTGGGATAAATTAATAATAATAATAATAACAATAATTTGCTTTATTCCAAAACAGTACTTGTGATACAGAATGGAATTCTCAGCATTTTTACTACAGTATTGCATCCAGTTAGTACATTATCAATAAATAGAATTCTACATAGATTAAGGAAACCACAGTTCATTATTACAACAACACATTGGCATGTCGGTAGCAAAGGAAAAGCTGAAACAGTGTTTGAAGGTGTTAGAAAAGTGGGAGCTGTCATATTTACTGGTGTTTGCGAGAGAAAGAAACAAAGCAGCACATAACGGAAAAAAAGAAAAAAAGAGAGAAAGAAGAGGAAAAGAAAGTAAGAAAATGTTGTACCTAAAAATGATGTGAGTTAGAAAGACGAGATCCAGTTGTACTATTCGATTACTGCGACATGGTCTTTAAGGTAGAGCTTGAATAACTGACCCTTTCAAGTAATCTTGAAAAAGGGTTGGCCACTGTAATGAATTCATGTGCACATAATCACAAAATAGGAAGAGGGAAGGTAGAAGTATTTAAAAAGTGAAATAGTTAAGTGGGAAGAGAAGTTAATCACCAAACCTGTCTTCATCGAATCAACAGCGAATACGTGCAAATGGAATTACGTAACGCCTATACTGGGCATAACGGAGAGTGGAATGAACACTAACTGGGAGAGAAATATGTATAAATCAGTTTTTTTCTATAGTTGGTTTGTAAGGATTAGTTTTGTTTTTACATGTTGATCACAGATTGGTATTAGTTAAAGAACCATTCAAAACCGGGGAGTACTGGACATTTGTTTCATCCTAGTTTGGGATTCTTCCACAACAGTGCGCACCCTCCACCAGGTTTCAAACCTAGGACCTTCTGGTTACCAGGCAAGCTCGTAGACCATTCAGCCACTGGGACCTGATTCAATGGCCACTCCATGAATTCGAACTTCTACCGATTCGTGATTTAGCGCGACCCAAACCAGTGTCGTTGATGGGATATACATCCTCACACTTGACTGGATAGACCTCACTGGTCACAACTTCTCACTAGAAGTCGTGTGAATAAACTGTTATGATTATGAGGAATAAATTGTACACGGAACATCATTTAAGTAATATTTCTGTCTCATTCTGTGTTATATCGGATAGTCATTTTGAATGTGGAGTTGTAAGGCGCGTAGTGAACACTGTAAGATACATAGGACAAATATTTTTAAGCAAAGTATATTGTTGTGTTTAGGTCGAAATGTATCTTATGAATACCCTAATTTGGTCTAGTAAATTATCTTTAACTTTGAATTATTTTCAGGATTTCAGCATGAGCTGACAAAACAACATTTTAGTTATTTTGTTTGCCATTTGCATTTACGATCAAGATTGGCTGTTATGGTTCTAGGTAATATGACAGTTGGATAAGTCAGCCGATTAGGATATATATATATATTCATTTCTTCGACAAAGCGGAAATCCATAATGCAAAATGAATTTCTCTTCTCTTGAAACGGATCTATATTATTCACTGTGTTAACTCATCTAACATCAAATAAACAAAATGAAAAATTTAACTCGCGTCAAACGTGAAATTTTACAATGCACTTGTGTTTAGTCAAGCAAATTACTAGAAAATTAATTGTCACGCAATATTTCCTATAAATATACTTTGAGGTTAACTTCGCTTATCCATCCACTTGTGATACTTCATTTTTGTTAGAGTTTGATACAGGCATGCATCAATGCATTTGGAGATATAACATTTTTAATCGTTCAGTTCTGTTTATAAATGTGCACGAATTTCGTCCAGATTTCTAGAATAATTCAGAAATAATTCCTTTTTTGGGGGACTGACAGTTATTACACCGTTCTACCTAAATGTTTGCTAAAGGGATCATCGTTGACTAGGATTCCTATTCTCTATTTGTATCTCGAATGATTGCAGACAGTGAGTGAAGTTGAACACATTAAGTTTGTCTTGAATTTATACATGAAGTAAGATGACTACAGTCGCCTAAGTGTGCAGAAAAAAGATGAATTCAGGGTGTATGAATTCATGGATTAACCTGTGTAAACAAAAGGTTGCTTCACCATTTGTACAGACTTAGATAAATGATAATTTGCACAAAATTTACTCATATTTTCATAGTTTTATAACATGAATTTGATGGGGTAGAGTTGTTTTAAATAATAATAATAATGATCACTTTATCCCAAACAATAATAATTATAAAAATGGAATTTTCAGCATTTTTATACATTTTGCAACAATGTAGCTCCTTTTATAAATGTGTACACACGTAAAATTTAAAATATTAATAATACTATTAATAATGAAACTACTATAAACAGAATGTTTGTGGAAACATAATGAAGTAAAAGTAGATAGTATCATTGATGAAACATGTAATAATAATCTTTGCTTATACTTCTTAGTTCAGTTAGTGATTTAGAAAGTTCTTGTCTGACATCTGACCCTCTCTTCACACAAAACCTGTACTAAATATGGTATCGTAGAATTTCTATATTTATATGCACGAGCGTAAATTCTTATGAAGTTTCTTCTGGATTCACTCGAAGAGATACACGGAGAAAGTTGAGAATAAAGAGGATGTTCCGTGGTAACAGACAAGATGACTTCAGCCAAATGCTTGCAAGAATTGAAGTGTCTACTGACAGTAATGTCAGCTAGCTGAGTCAAAGGCACACCACCAACCCTACTCACAGGCTTCAGTGTTCTACGTAATATGACAAAGTCATTTTTGAGAAGTCTAGGAAAGAATAGTGGCGAAAATAAGGGAGAATGGGCAGAATTCATGAATTAACAAATCATAAGAGAAGAGGTTGAGTTATGCGAGCAGAAAGTCTCAACTTCTTTTAGTAATAAATCAAACGAAAAAATTTCCTTGGAAATCAACAGGATATGAGATGACCAACAGAGTTTCGAAGGGAAACTGATACCGAGATGAGAGATATTCAGTTTACTCTCTATCACAGAGCCGTTAATATTACAGGAATCATGAGATTGAATCAGTCAGTCCACGCAAGTAATGTTGGCATCTGAAACAGTATGATATTAAGATGGATTCAGTCTAAGACCATTTAGGTGAAAACCTAAGATAAGAATCTATCCATATAAGAACAATCCAAAGCAGAAAATATTCAGTTATTCACAGTGACACTAGTAAAAAACTGTGTTTAAAAATATAAGAATAGCACAAGATTAAAGCAACGCAAGTAAATATGTCAAGTGAGCACAAAGTCTCAGATGTAAATAAAACTTGACGTTATATAATCCCAAGATATCAATAGTTAATTACATTGGAATTTGAAAATCTGGTGGGAAGATGACCTATTACTCAGTTTTAGCTGTGGAGAGAAAATTATGTTTACTTATTTATTCCTGTCAAAACTACCCAAAATATAATACAGTTTATGTGAATGATTTTATACAAATCAAGAATAGGTTCTGTTTGTTGGGTTTAATGGGATATTCTGATATAGACACTTTATGAACACCATTCATCCTACTAAGTTTATCTCTTCTGGACATTAAATTAAACTGTTTAAGCCCCCTCAAAAACTGCTGCGGATTTCTTAACTGTATTCATGACGGCTGAAAACTGAGGATGCCATCCCAAAAATAGGATTAACACTAAGTAGAACAGATATAAAGCTGCAGATGAAGTACCAGCTCAACGTGTACTAGCAATAAAACTCCTAAAAAGACGAAAATCTGACAAAAGCAGAAGTAGAAGCCAAAGCATATGGTTATTACTAATTCAGATAAAGGCAGTCCAGCAGCAGTATTAGACAAATCAGACTAAATCATGACTAGAGGGTCCATCAGGTCGCGTGTGGGGACTAGCACTCACTACTGACGTTGGCTGGTAAATTTGAAATTCACGAACCATTGGATCCGGTCCCAGTGACTGAATAGTATACGAGCTTACCTTTTGACTGGAAGATCCTGGGTTTGAATCCCGATGAGTGCATACTGACGAAGAGTTACAAACTAGGACTAAATAAGTGTCCATTACTGCCTACTTTTCAGTAGTCCACTAACTGCCATTAGTCCGCAGTCGAACTTGAGCTAAATCAAACCGTAGCAAACTAACTCTTCAAAACAAATCAGACTATTTTGAGAAAGTTATTACTCAAATACAAACACGACTGTATGAGGAAATTAAGAAAGCAATAGAAATTGTCATAAATAAAGTCAGGGAAACCACAACGCACCTTATACACCGAATGAAGCCATTTATAGGTGACTTTAAATGTTTTTATTTAATGTCAAAAACCAATAACCGTAGTAGGATGAATGGTGCTTTTAAGTTTCATAAAGCAAGAATAGTTTCCTCTCTAGAATTTAAAGTCATTAGTCACTTTAATAAATTTGAATAGCATTATTAAGAGACAGTTTCCCTGAAATGTGTGATGTATTCCTATAATAGGCTTCAAACAATCTGATGACACATTTATTTGTCAAATCAACTTATGTAGAAAATCAGTTAACTAATGGCTAGTTAAAATAAATAGAATAATAAGAAATATATGAGAATATGAAGGATAGCAATAACCAACATTACTTTTGGTAATATAATCAGATAAGGATTGGCAGGGTAGTTCAAAGGTAATAATTAAAAAAATTAATTTTACGCTTAGCTATTGGCTGAGAGTATTCCAGCATTCTCCCCTGTGAGATCTTATGAATTTAGTGTTTATCTATGATCGAAGTTGGAAGTCTGCCATAAGCGTTTTTCGAATTTCCACAGTTCATTTGGTTTTCAAATCAAATAGGCGCATGCTTGCAAGGTACAATTGGTCCTCCACATGCATGTCAACACACAAACACGTAAATCGGTACAGAGTATGAGATGTGAAATAATCACTTGTCTCGCATTGAGGCTTATGGTGGAGCATGTTAAACTAATGTTATAATTTGGGGATGTGTGATTTAACAAGGCCGTGAGAATCAAGCAGGGTAAAATCAGTAAAATCAAGTGCGTTTTATATATACATATTTTTTTCCTTCACATTCCCCAGTGGAACATAGGGCTTCAAGCTAGTGACTTGAAGTTTTTGTAGCAGTGTTTATTTTACAGGATGGGGTTGCTAGCCTCATGCCCAACCTTTCCTCTTCACCAGCATTATTTCTGGCTTAGCGAGGTAAAGGAGTGCGTCGGCCGGGGATCGAACCCCGGACCATGTGCGTGGTCGGCGAGCGTGCTAACCGATATGCCACAAACGCGTTTTATATTTTAATCACTGGGAAATTTTATAAAGGGACGAGTGATCTTTGGTGAATATGAAGAGAGGTTAATAATGAATCCTTCGACGAAATACGTTAAAAATAGTTGGCATAAAGTATTCTTATCCTAGAAACTTTACGCCAGCAAATTTTCATAAAATTACTTAAACCCATTCACTTCTTTGTTCATGTGAGTTTGTTGCAGTCTGCACAAACTTCAAAAAAAAACTTTTATAGGAAAGCGAACAGACGCAACTTAATGTGAACTATTGTTTATATTAACAGGCTATAAGTCACACATTCTGTTTTAGGGCCGATGACACCTCCTAGTTGTCGAGGTTAAAGCAGGTATAGTGGGATACGAACATGAGACTGACTAACCAACTGACTGAAAAACGAGTGTTTTAGCTGATCAGCAGCGTTTTTACTAGCTACAAATGCTTGTGCACCATTTTCAAATATACGATATTTACTTTTCGTTGAAATAGTTAATTGCTCGCAGAAAAACCTTATGAAAGACTAAACCTTGAAGAAATAATCCATTTCCATTTCATGCTGATTTAAAAAAAGAATTAACTTGCAGAAAATGCCAACCTATTTTTAATTTATATTCTCCATGCATCTCCCCTTAAGTATCTTACAAGTTTCACGTGAAAAAAATATTTATCCTATCTTCAATGAAGACTTGATTTATTTAAGCTTTTCTAGGTTTTACGATCAAATAATCCTTTATAAACTTTTTTAAAACTTAAGTTTTCGCTGCGTATGTCCCTTTCTACCATTTATTTTGAATAAATAAACATTGGAGAGAATTATTAGAGTTTGTTTATAATATGCATATACATAAATCACTATTCTGATTATTTTAATAAAATAAGTTAAATAAAATATTTGCAAATCTTAAATGATAAATGAAATTTAGTTAAAATGGTTTGCTTACAGATATTCACCATCCATAAATGGTTATAAGCATCAAATCAGTTAAAATGGTAGTTCATAGTTTGGGCTTGTGGCAAACCGACGTAAACATAAAGAATAGAGACCATGGAGTGCGAAAGCACACGTCTCCTTGGAATGCGCCAATGACAGAAAGCCATTTTTTGGTATTCAAAAGCCGTTTATGTTTATGTTTGATTACAGTTTGATTCCACACCGTATTTTTCTGTACAGGTATGGAATTTTCAGCATGCGATATCGGTAGCCCAAATTTTGCAGGCCGACCATAAATATCAGGTGTGCGTCGGCAGGGGATCAAACCCCGGACCATGTGCATGGTCGGCGAGAGTCCTAACCACTGTGCCACCGACGCACAGACAAATTACAGAGAGAAATAATAAAATGCATTAAAGAGGATAGTTTACCCTGACATGACTCAAAAATGGATCCTAGTTGTGATGAAGGATATCCGAGTTAAAGTTAAACCAGTTTCTATGCATACACTCGTTGAGATGAATGAAAATGACATTTTTCGTGAGTCATTTATCGCTATATTCCTGTTCTTCGGCCTTCCCTAAAAGTCGTCGGTGGAATTAGTATACATTCAAGTGATAGGGTCTGCAAAGTCATCTGAATGATTGATACGAGGAAGGATGAATCCTAACTTTGATAACCGACTGTATTCTGATCATTTGTCTGTATGAATTATACTACCTGGAATTTCCAACCGTTGCATAATAGATAAGAGTGTTTCCGCTCTACGATTTGGGGTTAACGACATGATTCCTTTACCCACGCATTATTTGCACTGGGGTGACTGCAGTCATCATTCTCCCTTATCAAGACAGTTTCATCTATAAGAAAAATAACCCCTTCTCCTTCCAAAAGCTGTGGTATTGATCTTTCATGACGCTGTGTACCCACAATGCTGATACCGCTGGCTAGTAGAAACCAACTAATCTGCAGTGTGGGCAGGCGTGAATGTCGCTTCAGTCTTCACTACCAAATAATTTCAGATGGAAATTATTTTAATCGACCACAACTTCAGTTTCCAAAAGAAAGACCCTAGAAATTATTGAAAAAATGTGTGATTTCAAATTTCAAACTCAAGACCCCTTTTGCAGTTTGCAGATCTGAATAAATGCCCATCATCTGCGTTTGAAAGGCGATATATATTCGTACAACCTCCACAACAGCATTCGCAACTACGTGCAGTTAATCCACTACTCAAACAATACTAAGAAACATAGTCCGGATGAAATGTATACCTCATTTTGTTCATAGTGTTCATAATGACACTGTAATATTTATATCGGTTTCTGTAATCCAAAGAACATTAAACGTTCAATATCATTGGAGCGTTCGCACTCCATGATTGCTATTCTTTGGGTCAGCCCAAACCAATAACTGTTGCAGAATTTCGTGTAATTGGCTCCCTTTTATAGATTTTTGGAAAGGAAGACCAACAAATATGGTGGGATGAACTGAATTCGTTTTCAGTTGATGTTCTGTGTATCCTCCACAAGCGAATTAAATAATTTTAATAACTTTTAATTTATGTTATCACTATCAAATGCAAATAATTTGATGTAGTTCAGAGGTAAAACCAACGTGAATCTAGTATTTTCATATGATCTGATTATTTCCAACAATAAGATTACACTGAAAACCGAGGATCATTAGAGGGCTGTTACGTCCTCTTCGTAGACTTCTCAGAGGTGCGCTGCTATAGATTCACCAAAAATGTTATTCAGGAACCGGGTAGTTTAACAGTCAAGCACACTAGTTGAGGGGTACCCTATATCACAGACTGATAGAGTTTAAAGTTCCAAAGTCACTGGATTCCAAACTAGTGACTTAATGTTTAACATGCCTGTCTGATATTGTTTAACCAATGAAGGGACACTACTCAACAGTCTTGAGCAGGGATGAGACAGCTATCTAGTGCTTTCCACTGCTCTCTCCGAATGATGTCGTTTTGCGTAAAAGTCGGAAGTGAAGGAGAAAATCTAGATAATCAGCTTCCTGCTTACTTATAAGCACATTTGTACCATTCAGTACATTACTTTTGATTATGATATCTTTAATATTGTACCTAGTGACTGTGAAATGCCTCAGTGGGGTAAACCGCCAGGCCATTTCATGTGTTAATATATGTGTAAAACTTGGGCACTGTGTGTTCATCATTAATAAACTGCGAAAGAATAATGGGTTCCTTAAATTACTGATTGAATATCTTTATTTATGTTATTTTTCGCAGTGTTTTTGTCACATACTGAAGATAATATACGCATAAATAAGTGTTGATGCTTAAAAAAAATAAACAAACCACATCTCCGGGTATTCTTTCCAAATGTTATTTTCATGTCAACAAAACACAGGTACACTTATCATTGTTTATGTATTTACCTCCCCTTGAGAAGGTAAACAAGTCATACAAACAAACGAAATACCAGTAATTGTGAATATATGCCCTTTCAAATACTCAGCTTTACTGGTATATATATACTGGTATACTGGTTTCAATTTAAAAATTCCTGGTTTAGTAAGTTACGTCAGAATTAAAGATAGGTGTTGGTCAGCGAATTTAGAATTCAGTGACCACGTTATATCGTAAACTGATAGAATTCTAATCGGTTATTTATTATTAACTGGTGTTGAATGAACTGAATTCACAATAAAAGGCAAGCGAAACTATGGGAAGCATGAAGGGTTTGTTGATGATGACAGTCTCTGATGACATTTATAAAAATAAACCATCTATCTAATGAATGGGAATTAAAGCCCTTACATAAATATTATGGTTGAAGGAATTTTTTAAGAAATAGTGTGTTAGTGTTAGTATATTGTATGAAATAATGTTAAATAAAGTAGTGTTGCCCTGGGAAACTCGTCAGAAACTAGATGCCTTTGATTAATTTCACTCTGTGTATCTGTTAGTAAACTAACACGATGAGGATCGATTGCACCACATTTAAGCGACAGGAATTCTCTCGCTATTAAATTCTGCATGTTATTTTATTCACCAGTTAGCCTGACAATCACTGTAGTCAACCTTCAGTATAGATGTATGTCGGTATTATCGTTGAGTTCTACACAACTTGGAAGCAGCTGTTCATTGCTTCTTGATGTTTAATTATTCTCTAAGGACTATTGTTGAAGATGAAGTCCACCTTGAAATAAATGAGTTAACCACAAAAACAATATGTGTGTCGAATTTTTGTCACGACTTGTCCTAATGTATAAGAATAGTCAGTTTTTCAGTGACATCAAGGGATTTACTGTGTTAAAGCTATTTCGTTTTATCTGTATCGAAAGTGTGCGGTACTTACAAAGTAGAAAATACGATTTAAAAACGAAGTTAATAACTCTGATATCATACCAAAATGGGTTCTTAATTCTATAATGTATTTGCAAACCATGTCATGAAGACTACTTCGGCATCTAGAAGATTTGAGCAGTTGCCTAAAATACTCACCTTTTAGTACTGTGGTTATCCAACTCTTTTATCCTTTAATATACAATTTTTACGGGTCTTTTATTACTGTCATCTTGAGAACAATATCCATTATATAACCAAAGGAATATGTACAAAGTTAATTTATATTATCTTTAGTCTATTTTAGCTATCAATAAGAAAATACTTAGGGAAGTGAACAACAATGGATTAGAACTAAAGCTAGCATCATGTAATAGTGTCATCCGTTAACAGTTTTCCTAGTAGTGTATCATGCGACATTATCGTTTCTCAAGGTATTTAATGGGGATATTATTCTAGTGTACACGATGGCTGTGCGTCAGTGGCTAAATGATAGAATGTACGTCAACCACACAAATGGCACAGACTTAATTCCTGTACATCTCATGCTTGAACCTCGCTTAGCGTATAGTACGCTAGGTAGAGAAGGGAGGTTGTTTTAGGAGTTAGCAATCCCACCCCACGGTTAAAGCTTAAATCCTGAATCTCTGTGTTCCTCTCAGAACAAAAAGAAGAAAAATACAGGATAGGTGCATATCTATTCTAAATTACTACACTCTCTCCGTTTGCTTACTTCCGGAGAAAATCTTCTGCTGAATATCATTTTCCTAGCTTTACTACAAAAGCAGTTAACTACACAACAGATATACCAAGCTGACAAATATACATGTTAAGGTGAGTCTCATATTACGGTGTAATCATAAAATTTAGCTTTCAATTGTTAAAAAGCATCGAAATGTGTGATTAGCAGTAGAAAAGGACGCTCGGGATTTTATTCATTCACATATTTCTCTTTTCACTCAGAACTACATTAATAATATATTCATTTATCGCCATCGATGAAAAAGTATTTATTATAAATATTTAACACATTTTGTATTTAAAACATAATAAGTAACAATGTAGACTAATGATACTATTCAACACTTAACTTTCTAAAATTATCTAATGTTATCTATTTCCCGTACTTTTATCCCTTACACAGCTGATGGAACCGGTGGAGGCATAATCAAATTCTCTAAAAATTATTATAATTTACACGATATTGATGAACCACTGGACAAACTTATACCATTTCCAAATGAAGAGGAATTAAACAGCCTATTAAAAATACAGTCTAACACTGATACTACTACTAATAATAAAAGATTAATTGAAACTGAAAATATACACTGGATTATACTAGGAGGTGTACTTGGCGGTGCATTAGTTATTATGATTGTTATTACAATGGTTCTGTTAAGCCGATGTCGTAGAGCAAAGACTTCTACTAGTTTAACTAAAAGGTAAGTCAAATGTGTCTACAGTGTTTTTGCATTTCCCTGCTGTTTTTTTTTGCATATTTACAGCTTTCTACTCTCTTGTTCTATTCATCGTACAACCGATATGATTTATTAATTAACTGTATTTATATGCGATAAAAAAGGTTGCATATAAATGTATGGGTGTATCATATTTGATTATAGTGATGATGATGATAATAATGCTTGCATGTATGTTTTGGCGCCATTTGATATTGAATAAGTACAGACAAAAATACACTAAGCAAAGTACTTTTATAATAAACATAAGAATTTTTATTGAATGGTAGAAACATGGCTATTGATTAATGATATCCAAGTGAATGTATTTCACGATCTTAAACAAAATTTATATGTGGTAACTACAGCTGCAAGCATGGCTTACATCTCAGTGACGTGGTATTATTTTTGGTGAAACTTATATTGAGTAAAGAAGAAAGATAGGTGGGACTGCTGTTGTAATTCTGAGTTCTTTACAAACTAGCAGGCAAACAAACAAACAAAATTGTCGGAAGTGTTCTGTTTGATGTGTTGTTACTAGAACAATTAGATTTTTATGAGGTGTTTTCATGTTTAAACTTTATTTGAGCAAATACAAACTCTATGAGTCATTCAATTACTCCAGTTAATTAATAATTTTAATGATTGTCCAGTTGTGATGATTTTTGAAAAATGAAATAGCTCTTCTACATGTCGGTTTCCTTTGATGATATACTCATTTCATTTTGACATTTTAGTTGTCATTTTCCGTGGCACTTTTCAAATTTTATTGAAAATACCACAGTAACAAAAAAAATATGAAAAACTCTGAAAATAATTCAACCAGAACATGTAAATTTAAGGATATGAGTAATTATCATCAACTGCACATTTCACTGAGTAGGTGCACTTTGAGAAATGACTTTTCTGAAAGTTAGACAATGGATGGAGTGATTCCGTTTGGCTTTTTTTCACGAAGACTGCATTTATTGCGGTCAGTGTCTTTTGTCTTACTGATTCAATGGGCTCAATCTTATGAATACTGCTAATTTAGGAGTATTATATTTATTGAATGGTGCCTAGATTAGTGTCTATACTGTTACCGTTTCATTCTATTATCTGGCTATAAAAGGGACAATAAAAGTTATCGCAAATGAAACTTGCCACTCTTTTGTCTCAATACGCGTGTAACGGAAGAAGACAAGAGAATCAGTAACGGACTTTTTTATCAAGGAAAACATTTAATATTTATACATTTTAGCTACATTTATGGTTAGCAAAGTCATCGGATAATAAACCGTTCTGATTGGTTGTAAATTTTTTCTTAGGTTAAACCTTGAGACAAAAAGTTGTCCAATAAGATTATTTCCCGGCCTCAACGTAAGCTAAATCCAAATTTGAGGAATATACACTTCTACTGCTGCAGTCATTGACTTATAATGTTTTTTTCAACATTGGCTTCTTCCTATGAATCTGCGCCTACATACTACTGATAAATCTCCTCAGCATCATACGCTACATACGTTTGTAGGCCATTTACGCCTTGAATTTCCTCAGGTATTTGATTTTGTATAAGATGCCTAGAGGAATGCTGTAATCGAATTAAATGTTATGTTTGGCTGTTTCAAAGGTGTTGTCACAAATTTTCCACATAGCTTGAATATCTATTGTGATGTTTATCGTAGTATGCGCGAAAACACCTCACCACAGCCTTTACCCTTACCCCATATAAAATTTATATTTGTTTTCACTTTGTTCATCTTCCTTTTTATGCATTATTCATTGGTTTATATTTGACGACTACTTGAAATCATATGGGCTACTTAGCTACACATTCCAGGGTAAAAGGAATAGAAATGTGAAAAATAAGAGTTTCACAATATTGAGCTTACTTATGCGGGAATTATATTCGATTTCCCTTTCTTTGAGACCTTATTTTCAAGGTAAATTTAGAAACACACGCAGATACTACAGGAGATAAAGAAGTATTTAGCTTATTTTGCTTGAACTTTAGTTACAGATTTTGAGAGAGAAAAGTCAAAGATTGTCGTCTAATAATCACTATGCCATAGAAGAGTTGGTGAAACACAGATATGTAGCCAATAGAAATAAAACAGCTGTTCAGCGTTTCGTGGTCCCTGCTGTTTCTGCAATCTTTGTCAGGTTGTGAAGAAATCTATCTTGAAATTAATGAAACCGCTATAAATTCGTCTTATTTACTCATTCTGGTGGTGATGAGCCGTGATGAGGCATTAACTAGAAAATGACACTTAAGACAACATATTTTGCCGCTTATAGTTTAACAGTGATTATAGAATTCTCGAATTTCATTTTTTGTTGCATGCAGTCTTCTTACTCCTAAATAATCGGTTGCAATTTGGATTCAATAAAAAAGGGTTATCACATACCTGTACTGAACACTACTGACTGTCAAGTAGTTTCAATCGTCTATAACAATGTAATTCATCAAAATCAATGATTTTACGAGTTGATATCAGTTAGAGAACCATTGAAACCCAGGGAGTACTGCACAGCTGTTCCATGCTGTTTTCGGAATCATCGGCAGATCCTGGGTTCGAACCCCAGTGAGTGCGTACTACTGATGATTCTCAAACCAGGACGAAACAGCTGTCCAGCACCCCTTGCTGATTTTCAATGCTTCTCTAACTAATATCAATCCGTGATTAACTGGTGAAAACAAAACTAATCGTTACAAACCAACCATAGAAACTTAATCTGATGCTTGCTAATGACTTGCTACAGGGTTGAGTTTCCTGGAGTTCTAGTGAGAAGTCATGACCAGTGAGGTCCAGCCAGTCAAGTGTGAGGATGAATGTCCCACTGACGACACAAGTTGGGGTCGCGCTAAATCACAAATTGGTGAAGGTTAGAACTCATGAGCCATTGAATCGGGTCTCAGTGGCTGAATAGTTTACGAGCTTGCCTTGTAACCAGAAGGTCCTGGGTTCGAATCCTGGCGGAGGGTGTGCACTGTTGTGGAAGAATTCTAAACTAGGATGAAACAGGTGTCCAGTACCCCCCGGGTTTTCAATGCTGCTCTAACTAATGTCAGTCTGTGATCAACTTGTAAAAACAAAGCCAATCCCTACAAACCAGCTATAGAAAATCAATTATATATCAGCGTTAAAATCGACTTCGGAGATTTTATGTGGGATCAGTCAGTGAAGAATACTCAAATATGCCTAAACAGTAACTGTGTGGGAGTTTAATTCCCTCTTTGATATAGTTAGAAGCCATTTTTCATTACAGTCAACATATGTTAGTTATGTCTGTCAGATTGCATTACCCAAAATAAGTGTCAAAATAAAGCCATCATTTTTAATTCGATAACTAACTGACTTTGGTTATAGAACCCTTGAAAATTAAGAAGTACTGAAAAACTCCTTCGTCCTATTTCAAAACTCTTCAGCGCAATCTAAGCCCATGATCACAGCAAGGGCCGAACCCAGGGTCTCCAGACTACAAGGTGAGCCCATTGACCATGCAGCCACTGAGATGGTATCTTACAGTCTGCGTATTATAACTTCTGCCAATTTGCCGTATTATAATCATCATTTTCCCCCAATTATTCGAATGAATAAAGGGATACCAATTGACTAAAATGGCTAAACTACATCATTTTTTACGTATATTCGCTAGGCCAAATAGCTGTTTTCTTTTTTCCACACAACTATGACTTGTCTCACAGAAATAATTGAAATTAATTATTTATCCTATCGTATCTGTCGGACTCGATAAAGAAAGAAGATAAAATTCTGAGTCACATATTTCTTTTTATATGGTATATATTTATGTCAGAAAAGCAAAAACTCATTCCATATATTTATGCGTAGATATTCTGGATGAGTCGATGTGTCAAAAGAAAAATTGAAAGAAAAATTTGTAAAGAAGAAAGTAAAACCAATTATTCTATAAGAATTGGTTTAACTCATGTTCACTACATATATAGAATAAAAGAGCAAGGACAATGACACTGACGAAATAAATCTTAGTATGTTACAACTATATTTTTTTATGCTGAGAACAGCTTGTTTCATCTGCAGAAAATGTAGACAAATACATCATGTCAACAAATATGACTCAGAGATTGTGTTCCTATAGATTGGAAAATTAAAGAATCAAAATAAACAGAATTTCTATGCCAAAGGAAAATCCTATCATCAAATGTCTACTGGTCAAAAGTATGCAGTGGCTTATTTTTTCATTATATGATTGTAATTTATGCATACCAAAGTCTAGACAGACGAGATTTAATCAGCACACAGACAGTGAGATATTTGTTTCATCAATATTAATTATCATTCATATTCTATTGATATACAAAGTGTTAAACTTTGGAAAGATATCTAGATGGATAAACTAACTTCCGTTGATAGTAGATTAAGTCCTATATTGGAATCTTTCTACTTATATATATTTTATACTGTTTGGAAAACATCCCATGTTTTTGTAATAAAAATTAATTCCTCTAGTCAATTCCATTAAATATTTCGATGTCTTTAGACTGAACTTATAGTTGTATAATGTTGCATATAAGTGACAATCAGTTATTGTTCTTCACTGGATGTTTTCAGGGACTCTAAGTGACGCGGAGTATATTCCCTAGATAAATAATCTATACTTCTGTTAGGAATTTTACAGAGACTTAGGAATGAACACAGTATCAATACACACAAATGATTGCAGTAGGCAAGCAAATTTATTGTAAAAGAATAAACGTTAAAATGGCACTTAGAGTAATAATAATTGCAGTAGTAATATTCAGGTATTGATTTTATAGGGATTTCGGTTGATTGGTTGGAGGATTTCATCATGAGTTGACATCAGTCAGAAAACCATTGGGAAACCAAGGAGTACTAGACAGCTGTTTCGTCCTAGTTTGGGATTCTTCCACGTCAGTACACACCCACTACTAGTGTTCGAACTCACGACCTTCTGGTTACAAGGCGAGCTCGTAGACTATTAAGCCAGTGGGATCCGATCCAATGGCCAGCGCATGAATTCTAACTTCTGCGAATTCATGACATAACGTGACCACTTTGCAATATCTTCTTCAGTCAGTTACTGCCTCACCTTAAACCTGTTGTACTGATGTCAGTTCATGATGAAACCCTTCAACCAATCAAGCAAAAACCCAACAAAACCGATACTCGAAAGCTGATTTGGTGGTCACTGGCGACTGGCCTTATTCGGGCAATTACTAAGGGTTCTTGTGGGAAGCCGTGACAATTAGGCTGAAAGTGAGGACAGTTACTCATCAAAAAAGACATTGCAAAATAGTCGCGTCATGTCATGGATTGGCAGAAGTTATAATTCATGGACTGGCCATTGGATCAGGTCACAGTGGCTTAATGGTCTACGAGCTGTCCTTGTAACCAGAAGGTCATGGGTTTGAACCCTGGCAGTCGGTGCGTGCTGCTGTGGAATAATCCCAAACTAGGACGAAACAGCTGTCCACTGGTTGTCTAACTGATGTCAGCTCATGATAAAATCCTCCAACTAATCAAATAGTGATAATAGTTAAAACAACCATTCTGAAAAATATATTCCAGAATTCTCAGTGCATTCTGTTGTTAGGCATTTATTGCTTGTTTAGAAGCTTCAAACAAATTAATAAACGATCATAATGCTCTATCCAGAGCACTTTGTATAAATCTACTATGTTTTTTCCCATTTTCTGCGAAAAATCCATAGAGGTAGGCTAAAACCTTTTGAAAGCGGGCTTGAGGACGAAAAGTAATTCAAGGATATAAGTGAATTAATAAAAACAACATGATAACTAGCAGCTGAACCCAGGATGCGCAATTCGTCATATTTTGGACTCATCGTTTAAATATAGGTGCATTCCCAGTGAGTGATTGTGTTGTTTTAAAGACTCATACCTAGTTTGAGATACCAAACCATTTAGGTCACGAAGGTCACAGCTTGTGCAACAAGCATCAGTTACTAATTGTTTTTAAATCAGTTCTGATATTCCTTTTGCAAAGGAGGTGATTCTGTTGGCCTAAGTCGTCCAGTGGATAACGCTTTGTCGTCTGGAGCGATGGGTACTAGGTTCGAGTCGCAGTAAAAACACCATCAATCACTGAGAATCTAGGTACATCTGGCTGCAGAGTCCCATATAGGATGAAATGAGTATTCTGGATTCCGCTGCTAATCACCACCCACTGAATTACTTCAAGTTAATTCAAAGACATCACTGAAACGTCCGTACTAGAGACAGAGATGTCAATAGAGGCCGAACGTCTCGTTTTAAACAATCAACGGGGAAATCAGAATTCAGTTAGAAAAGAAAACAAGTTAGGCCAGTGATTCAAGTGGACTACCATATACGTATTGACGTTAAATGATTTCTATTAAGAATGTAAAAGGGATCCATTTGATTCAGGTTAGAGTGCATAGCAATTCTAATGTACATAATGACCTTGATAAAACGTCGTTATATGATGAAGACGCATAACAAACGCACAAACAAAATTGAGTACATTCACCATCATGTGCATGTAAGTAAGACAACATCATTATATCAATATTGTCCGAAAAGTTTAATGGTTGTCTAAAGACATGAATCACAGTATTTGAACAGTACTTTTATCACAGTGTGTATGTCTGTTGAGGTGTGTATTGAATCAGCTATTGCGTTAAAATAGTTTAACTACTGCACATAAAGGTACTTGGAAATATTTGATAAATGTATACAAACGTTTTGTCATTATATTCTAGCATCAGTTTAATTATACTCTTCTTATGTTGCGTTGAGATAAACACGTAACATTGATTACGGTAGGCAAAATATAATCGAGATAAGAACGCTAAGCCATATGTCATTAGTAAACAGATGGGCCATTCACTGAATAGTTATCAACTGTTGACAGAAACATCAATGATAAGTTGTTTTACAATGATACACTCTCGTATTAGTCTTCAGTCATATAGTACTAGTAAAAAGAGTTAAAAATGATCGTTCTTACTGTTTATCAAAGAAAACGTATCTATTGAGAAAACCTACCTTAATCTGATTTTCTACAGTCTATGAATAAATCACTGATCTTCACTAACGATCTTCTTAATTTTGTTTAGCAATCTTCTAAGTACGTGTAGATGGTATTATCTGAAACATTAGCGAAGTTAACGCCTAAAGTGTGACGATTAACCCTACTAATAACACGAATAATACTATCATTAGTTACGATGTAAATATATAAGCTTAAATTTGACAAATGAATCTACAAAATACTACCTACACTGAAGAACTCGTTCGACATGATACCATTGTTCGCTGTGATAGGTGATTGGAAGGAGTCGACAGGAAAACCTTCGACCTACGTTTCGGGCTTCCTGCAACTCATCAGTGAGGCATATCTGCTACTGTAATGTAACTGACGTCTCCTCTGATACTCAAACTCACGTCACCCATCAGTGCATTCAGAGACATCACCAGTGAGGGGTCACCACCATCAACAAGGACTTGACACATGACAGTGGTTGTTATGTACCGATCATTCAATGCGATAATCTCATGCGTATGACAGTTGCATTTTGTTGATATTTAAGACCGATTACAATAAAGCTTCATCTTACAAATGCTGTCATAAGTATAAAACTAATTCATAAGAAAGAATATGTTATGCTTTAAAAATCATTTTTCAGGAAATACTAAACCTATACAAAATAGTGCCAACTTCACGTAAATGAATATAACTCCACTGTTCCTCGCTTTAAAATCACGTAACGTAAGTTCTAATTCGTGGGGTAAAATGAATATAGAGGTTTCGTACATGTGTTTCTCACTCTCCCAGAGTTTTTTCTGATCTATAACAGATCCATAGAATTGAAAATAGCCACAACATTATCTCAAGGGAAAGGTCACAAATATTTGGAGATTTTACTGAATAGTTAGTGCTTTTGAAGTTGAATTTTCTAACATAACAGTCAACATAAACCAAAATGATAAGTAGAAGGAAGCAAATGGATAAATTCTGCCAATTTTATATGAGTCCCTTAATAAGTAAAGATGAAGGAATAAATAGTGATACTTGAAGAATTTCATTTCTATCCTTCTGTTTGTCAATAAATTATAATAAACCGAATGAAAGCCTTTAAACCTAATTACGAAATGATAGTTATGATTCTCTGTAAGACAAATAAAAGTGGTGGAGTATTGTAGCCTTGTCTCCATTGCCTGTCAGATCAGTAGAAGGTAAAGGCAAATGCTTGGTAGAGATGAACAATAATATCATTACTGTCATAAATCATAATAAATCAGTTAAATCATTTTAATGATAAGCATTTTGTTAATCATGATAAATGGAAATAACTCTTACTAAGGGTTTAAAATCTAAGATAAAACTTCTCTCTTCTGATTTCCAAATTAAATTCATTATCATTTCATTATTCATTCAGTGCTTGCGTTCAGAGTGGAACATGCAGCCTTATTGATGTGTCCCCATTCCATTCACTCTTCCTTTTTCATTTTCAGCAGGATCTAGGGTTGTTCTTAAGGTTTTATTTCCTTTTCACATGATCTCCTCCGTGTCATCCACCAATAGGCGAATGGTTACCCTCTGCTGGAGTTCCATTCTTGGGGCTGCTTAGCCTTTGGAGAAGGTCAACTGAAAGTGTGTCTTATCCTTCGTCATTTTTGTTTGCTCATTTGTTGAGCAGTAGGTACTTGACTGGTTCGCCACTATACCTCCCCATCACTCTTCCCTTCCAACTATCCATCTGATATTCAGTATCTAGCCAACCCTGGTGTTCGTTGGTCTGCAGCGGGCTGTTGATGACGTGTGCGAACTGTCTAAGTAATATAGAAGCAGTGATTTGACATTAGCACTGAAAAAAAGGATCTTGTCCTCTGTGATCAGTTTTGTGGATCCTCACACTAATTTCAGAGTAATCTGTATTTAATGCATCACTTTGATTTGTAAGTAACATTAGTTTGTCGTTAATTTTATATTTAACATCTAGTTATCAGATGTTATGCAGGAAACTTTTATTTTGTGAGATATACTACTAACAAATGAATAAGTAATATGTTCTGGAAGAATATGGATACGTGGCAATATATTATACTTTATCTACAGCTGTTGAATTTTCAAAACAGGACATTTCACAAAAATTCAGGAGTTCAAGTTGCCACTCTTTTTAAAACATAATTGAATGAAAACTAAATAAATTGCACAAGAGCTATGACAAGCAAAAGATCACAACAGAAAGACTAGGTAGACGGAGGAAGTTGAGAATTTATTAGATCAGGGAGTTTATAAATGGTAAATGCATCTGCACCATTGAGAACGATTTAGCTAAGCGATAATTTTCAAGTTGAAAGATATATTACTGTGATCATAGTAAAAGAAAGAAATTTACTATATACGAAGACTGAGAAACTTATGGAATATCATGAATCAATACTCATATAAAATGTGTTTACTGGATTAACATAGATTGTGGGTAAGTTGGATTTCCTGTGCTGTGAAGAATATACTCTCAGAGTTTGGTTTTTAAATAGACAGTTACACGGAAGCCTAGATAAAATACCTTGGCCACAATTTGTTTGTTCATATGACTTAAATTTTCTATGAAGGCGTCAGTAAAGCTTCTACTTCGAGTTCACGTCCACTTTAAGTGCCGAGGCTTAACTGAAGTATACGAAATGTGTATTAGTGTAACATAATGAAAAACATTTACTGCAAAAGAAATGGAGTATTTCTTCTGTTTATATTCGGTTGCTTTCTTGTCAGATGTTCATACCGGCATATAGAGCCGCGAATAATGACGATAGTTCTAGCAAACGGCATTTTATTTTTTTCTACTAAGATAAATGACATTTTTAAAAGATCTCTTTATACAAAAGTGAAATCTGTGAAGTCTTCTTTTTTCTCACTTGTAAAATCAGTAAACCATAAATGAACGGCGACTTCAATGAGGATGCCTGGGGCTAACTTGTATTAAACTGATATGAAGAGAAACATTTTATGAGTGTTAATGCCTAACCTTAAACCATTTCATATTTGTGAATGAAAAAAAATGAACGATTGCCTTCTGCAGAATTAAATTCGTATACTGTAGCATCATAGAAAAGTGAATACCACTGGTGACATTTACGGTTTCTGGAAGTCATCTTAAGGAGGCGGCTTATTTAACATTACATTTAATGATAATGAAAACAGTGAATCAAATTTGTACAATTATTTCTTATATAGAATGGAATTTTCAGCGTGTAAATATTGTAACGACTTCTTTCCTTATACAAATGAAAACGAATTACATGACCGCTAAAACTGGAGCTAGAAGGAGAATAAAGAATAAGCTGTTGTTTCTTTAAAGACTATAAAGTGGGTTTATTAGTACTTTTCCAACATATGTCTCCTCGTGCAGTACTCATGCCAAATATGGAATGGTCGAATTGTTATATTTAGCCGCACAAGCTTATACAAGCAATTACTATGATTTTCCATTTGATATTTCTAATACTTTAAAATTCCACCAGTAACTGCAAGTTATGATAAAACCGTAATTGATGAATGTTGTAAATTACACCGGTATTAACTCAGAAAATAGTAATATCAGTAACAATACTTAAACAAATGGTTGACGGAGGTAGGGATGGGGATAATGAAAATGTAAAATGACTAATTAATAATGCAAATATCTAAATAATTAAATTAGGCAAAAATCTTAGGAAAGTAGAATTTACGGAAGATAAGCGGGATAGATAATTTAAGATAGTGGATTATCTGTCATGACCAAAATCATTAATTTATGACCAGACTGGTAAGTGAAATGAATTCCTTTTTCCAAAATCTACCTGGATATGGAGGTATCTCAGTTACCACTGCACTCCAGTGAAAAGAAATACTATTGATCAGGGGTAAATCTAATAGGACTAAAAGAGTAAGCCCAGTTGACACTTAAAGGCAAAAATTATATTGGTAGACCTCTGGTTAGAAGTAATTACCACACGAAATTCGTAAGAAGATATCAGGTAGTCAGCTCACCGATTTCTACTCTCCCTGAGGTTCTAAAGAAAAATGTACTTACCAAGCTTCTATAGTTAATCAAAGTTCAGGTGAAGATTGAACAGTGAGGTCAGAAAGATATTTTATGCAACTAGAGTCCAGATCATCGATGACTGGAAAAGTATATACTTTTGAAGCCTTTCGAGCAAGTAAAAATGATATTATGTACGATTCCATTGTCCATTTAGACACTCTAATATACGCAAAGCTATTCAATTCTTGCAGCTGGGGGTTAGAGAATGTCTTCTTAAATGACCACTGAAGTAGGAAAGCTCTATGGAACATCAATATAATGGAAAAAGACTTCAAACCTATTCCGTTTAGTAAGACATAGGTATGCCTGCACATGTTAAGCGAATTCTGATGGGCATTTCACCCTCGTATCATTTGTGTTCACAAATTAATTCATGCAAAAAATTGGCCACTGTGATAGTATGTAATTCCATATTATTGTTTATTAGATATATCACACAGTGAAACAGTATTATTTACTAGATCGTTTTTCGAACACTAATTATTCTTCATAATCACATCAGTTATAACCACACAACTTTGAAATTTTCATTTATAGCTTTCTTTATATTTTCCTATTAGACGTAGGCGTAGTAGAATTTTTCAAATGCCTGAAACAGGTGTTGAATCATTCCTATTACACGTGTATGCAGTTGATTCTATAAATGAAGCTTCCGTTATGCATCTCTCCCTCCATCCTGTTACATTAGATTTTAACACTGTCATCTTATCCCATCCATCCTATTGTATGCTTGTGTGTAATTGCATGAAGTGCTATATAGCTGAACTATTCTCCAGATTTCTTATCTTATTAGGGTCGACCAATCTTATGAATCGGGTAGCTTCCAGTGTTAGGTTGCAGCATGGAAGGAAAGAGGATTGGAAATCAAACTGTTTTCCAGGAAAGCAACACATTCAAACAGATATTCAGATTTGCGATCATCCCATCCTATGCCAGTAAAAGTAGGACTGGTAAAATGCTTAAGTAATGAGGCACAAAAACTAAGTAGTACCAAGGAAAATTTAAGACAGGAAGCGAGGTGTATAAGAGAACCTAATGGTAGTGACAGTGATAATAATAATACGAATGATGACATGTATGTCAAACATGCGCAAGATAATGACAACACCATCAATAAGGAATCCAGATCATCAGTAGTACTTCCATACAAAGAAGGAACCTCGGAAACCTTATGGAGAATTATTAACAAGGCTGAAATAATAGTGGCACTCAAACGCACAAACTCAATTAGAAACAAGCTTTGTCGGTTAAAGGATCCTGTAGAACCTTTAAAACAAAACAATTTAGTTTATCTAATACCCTTCTGTAATGATTGTCAGGTCAAATACATAGGTCAAACTAGTAGAACAGGAGCAGTCAGACTAGTGGAGCATTAAAAGCTAGCAAAATCTAGATTAGCTGACTCGAATAAGATAATAAATCTGGAGAACAGTTCAGCTATATAGCACTACGTGCAATTACACACAAGCATACAATAGTATGGATGGGATAAGATCAAAGTTGTAAAGTCTTATATAACAGGGTCAGCTTATCTTTCTATTAATACGTTCAACATAACTGTCATGAGATCTTCCAAGGTGATTCATCGTATCCCACCAAATCTCCCCAGTAGTCTTCGTATTCGTCTACTGCACACAGCTGAGGCGATAGGCCTTCGGACTATTAGACCTAAACTATGCATCAAAAAAGTTCGTGCAGCCATTATCCTTCCCTTGGCCTCTTAAGACATGACCAACTGATGGCTTTCCCACCAACCCTTACTTATATTTTCAACCCCTCCCTTATCATTTCCTAATCTTATCACATCTTCATTAAAACCGCGTTTCATTTCCTTCCCTTACAATCTAGCATTACTTAATCGGTTCATTTGTTTTTCTTAGCCTTTATTGTTTGTTTAATCGTGCTGTTTTTCATTATTCTTGTTATCACAGATCGCCTCACCTTTTCATCCTTATTACTGATAGAACCATTATTATTATCACTACTACTAATTGCACAATTTTTATGCACCATCTTATTATCCTATCGACAAAACACCATGATTGGTTTATATTTCAATTTTTATTTGTAAATTTAGAGTTAAGTCTGGTGAGATCGAATTGAAAACAATATTGTTCGCTTAAATGTGTTGCTCTAAATTTTACTATGGGATTATTTAGTATTTTAAAAACCTTATCCAGTCATATGAGTCATGAAACAGGCAACAAAATATAATAAACAAAATTGCATGAACTGTGATCAAAATTTGACCTCAGGCTGATAGATATTGTTAGCCGTTGTTAGACACACACATAGTAGTAGTTTTTAACCTCGAACTGTTTTATTTCCTACTAGTAAATTTGATTCTTTACTGGTCTTTCAATTTAGATGGCCTTGCTAACCCTCAGATAACAATTTAACTCCTCCATGTGATCAGTTAATCATGATCAATCTGGTTTTAAGTCTATAGGAGTGCATGTGTGCACGTAGAAAGGATCGATTATTGGGCAAAAACTTGTGTGGTGATCCTTCTACACTCTTGAAAAACAGCTTTGAGAAATTTAGAGTATTTAATGGTAATGATACCTCTAAGTATATCATACAAATTCTCAAACATGCCTAATTCAATCATGTAATGATCATATTTTAATCATGTTCATGAAATTCTTCTTTATTTCTTTAGATTATCAAATAGATCACCGTACAATTTGTCAACATATTCAAATTGCCGTCAGCATGAAGGCACTGTACATGGACATGAGTGTTTACAAAAGAATGCATCATTTCATGTGAATGATACATGTTTAAATGCAAATATTTTAGGAAGTTGCAGTCCAGCAGAAACTTTAGCTGGTGGTTCAAATCCTGGTTCCTTGGGAGTGTGTACAGGGCATTCAATTACAAATGAACAAATTAATCAAGGTATTCATATGAATTATTATCCAACACAGAATTCTACTTGTTTACATTCTGATTGTAATGCGAAAAAGATTACAGAAACCGTACCACTACTGACTACTAATCAGTGTAATTGTGTTACATCGAGTGATGCAACAACACCGATGAATTGGTTACCAAATAATGGTGCATTTAACATTGGTATGCCTGCTGGAGGAGGTTACTTTGAAGACAGACACTCTACTTCAGCAGAAAGTGAGCCAGACGGTAACAGCTCAATAAAAATGAACAACTGTCATGAGGATGGAAGAAATTGGAGAAATAACGCGGGCTGCAATAAATTCGGTCTGAATAAACAATGGCCGAGTAAGTTTGTACTAACAGTTGAAACTAGATTTGATAAATATTTTATCAGTTCTGGGTGATATTATGTGACTGAATTCAGGTAAGATAAACTGTCATTAGTTTAAAATATCAGTTTATTTGTGACAAGTACCAAGGAAAATCTAAGACAGAAAGTGTGGCATATAAGAGAGGCTTTGAAACTTAATAATTACCCTGATAAATTAATCGAAAACTATGTAAGGAAATATAAAAATAAATTAAATAATAATAGTGGTGATAGTGATAACAATAATAGTAATATTAATGGGGATATGCATATCAAACATGCTTAAGACAACACAAGCAATAAGGAATCTAGATCATCAGTAGTAATTCTATACAAGGAAGGAACCTCGGAAACCTTATGGAGAATTCTTACAAAGGCAGGAATAAAAGTGGCTGGCATTCAAACGCACAAACTCAATTAGAAACAAGCTTTATCGGTTAAAGGATCCTGTGGAGCCTTTGAAACAAAACAATTTAGTTTACATAATACCCTTCTGGAATGACTGTCAGGTCAAATGCATAGGTCAAAGTAGTAGAACAGGTGCAGTCAGACTAATCGATCATAAAAAGCTAGCAAAATATGGATTAGTTGAGGATAATAAGATAAGAAATCTAGAGAATAGTTCAGCCATATAGCACTACATGCAATTATTTAAAACCATACAATAGGATGGATGGAATAAAATGACAGTTTTAAAATCTAATGTTATAGGGTGGAGGGAGAGATTGATAATGGAAGCTTCATTTATCGAAACAATTGCATACACGTGTAATAGGAATGATTTAACACCTGTTCCAGACATATGGAAAATTCTACTACGCCTACGTCGAATAAGAAAGAGTAAAGAAAACTATAAAACTCAAGTTTTGAATTTTTGTGGTTATAATTGATGTGATTATAAACAGTAAGTGGTGTTCAAAAGATCATCCTGTAAATGATACTGTTTCACTGTGTGATATTTATAATAAATAAACTAATATGGAATAACATACTACCACAGTGCCCAAGTTTCACACATATACGAATAGCACCCAGCTGGTAAAATGGCCAATGTTATTTCCTAACTGTATATAATCCTTCTAGATAAATAGTTATTCACTTGTCATTTACATTTGAGGACGTATGATTTATGGTGTTCACATGACTTGGGATAGAGATGGAGAAGACGAAAATCATGCACGATGGAGACCCCAATTTATGGGCTGGTGGCAGCCATAAGTGTCAGTCTCCCCTTGTCATGAATTTACATTAGAAAGGAGATAAGTATGACAATTCAGTACTTCTCTCATTCGAGAATTTAAGCCTGTAAGTTTTAATTAGCTTATAGAAATCCGATTCATTGTTTTTCTTGTCAAACAATCTGTGGGTATACTGTATGACTATTATCATCATAACAAAACAACAAAAGACACTGACTAGCAACAACAAGCTCTAGTCACTGTGAACGGGAGGAGTATAAAAAAGGTCACTTCTTTCACTTAGTTATACAAGAGCATTTTGACTACAAGCTGCACAAATGAAGCATATCGAAGCTAGCCAGGATCACAAAAGCATGACAGGCGTTCATTACTCTGAAAATGGTATGTACATCTATATGGTTCAGACACTTGGTGTGCCACGAGAATAATTTCCAACAGGCTGTAGAACTTCATCAATAGCTGCCTTCGTCATAAAATGAAGATCATATGGCAGGAAAGAGTAGGCAACACAGATCCTTGAGAACAAGCCATTTAGGCAGGAACGAATAAATAACATAATTCTTTCAATAATGGGTGAGCTGATAAACGAAAACCGAATGGTGTCATATACTAGAGTTTGTTCTTTGCGTCACTTAAAAGCCGCAAGTTGCTAAAAAATAACAGGCTTAAACTCACTACAAAGAAAGGCATCCTTTAAGGAAGTGAAGATAATCCTTTTTAAGACATCGACTGGAAAATGTCCCTTCAACTTCAGATTTCTCTGTATATCTTCTCAAAGAAGGGGTTTTGGTTCGATGTTTTCCCACGTAAGCCATTCTAGATATCCGTTTTCAACTAGAACATTTTTGAGGTTTGTAGGTTTTCTTTCAGACAGCTAGTATCTTAGATTCACCTGATGTGATAAGCAAGTGTAGTGATAAATGATATCCTTAGCTGATGAGCATTTGGCTGTAAAAGCCCGTAAATTTATTATTTAATTTGAGCTTCACATAGGCAAATCTTTTCAGTACTTCTTTATTTATTTTGATCATTTCTACATCCAGAGATGGAATCGATTCTTCTTATTCTGACATGAATTTAATTGAAGGATGAAATGTAACTGAAATCTGAGGTGTCATGGCAAATTATAAAATTGTCTTCAACATATACACCCTTCATCAAAATAGAAATTTGCTGATCATTGCCTTCAAAATGCTGTTTTATTTGTTTAACTTAAAGCTGAATTGTTTTGTTGCTATTTTATATTTTAAAGATGATAATACAGAAACAGCCAATATAAAAACATCTAGTCCTCATGAAATGACATTATCATACCTTGCCGCCGGTGTTCAAAATCCAGTCAACTGTCATACACATTGTTGTCAACAACAACAGCAACAACTGAAAAATATGGTGAATCCAGGTGGATACAAAACTGCCACAGCTATTCCAATGCTACCACCTGTGGCCAGTTTACAAATGTCATGCTGTAATAATGCTAACAGTCTACAGACAAACTTTAATCGTTCACGGGATTTTCGAAGTAATCAGATGAATAAAATGACTGGAGAGCATGGCTTAACAGGAAGTGGTAGTCTTACAGATGAAGTGACAGCATCATCTCCAGGAAGCAGTGCTACTGGACGTACACATGGTTATCTTAGTCAAATTTCACCGTCTCCAACAAATACAAGCTTAAAATTTAAAAAATACAATCGGATCATAGGGAAATATGACGATGATTATGATACTAATGATAAATTGATACTGATGGCAAGTAATATGAACTGTAAACGTGATGTGAATTTCAGAATTTCAGATAACAAACTTGATGGACTTGGAACACGTAGGTTATCAAGAATATTTGATTTCGAATTGACTTTTCACGATATTTATTGAAAGAGGGATTTTGGGCAATAGGATTTATAAAATCATAGTGTTTACCAGTGTGAATAAACTTCATTTATATTATTGATGTGGAAATTTCAAAAGTTTAGATTAGACAATCACCAGATTTTATACAGTTTATCACTGCTAATAAAAATAATATCTCGGAAAAATGTCAAAGAGGTATGGAATACCCACCAGATTAAAGGCAGTTATAAATGAAGGCGGAATGAAAATCTGGGTGGGAGCAGGCTTCGATGCAGCAACCTCAGAATTCCAGCTTAGTAACTTGTATCCCAGTGGGTAGAGCACTGAACTAAAAACTTGATGGCCCGGTTTCGAACAGAAAATGACCTGGATTTTCATGATGTCTTCATCCAACATCCATCACATCAGTTACACTCTGTCAAACCAAAGTCAGCTTTAGATTTTCTCGCCATCACCGTGCCAGATTATTGTATAAATTTATAGCATGTTGTGTTATGGAAAGTGGAACGCTAACGCTATAGTATAGTTTGAATGTTAAATTTTGCTTGAGATGTCAACAAGAACTAATATTGTGTCTTTGAGGTGTATTAAGGTTGTTATGGTATTTGTAACGGATGTCATGTTCATTTCGGTTCACCCTCATGGTAGCCATTAGACTGTTGTGATTGAGTGGCGAAAACTAATCATGAATTCGTAATTTTCTTCTTATGAATTTAATACTACCACACGGTCGTCTGATGGCGATTTCATGGTTGAATAAAAGTTCGTATACATTACAGTCATATTAAACGAAGATATTTGAAAACTAACGTTACCTGATTATGTTTATCCCAGTTTCGTAAGTACCTTATATCAAACGGTGCCACATGACTAATTCACACTCATGATTACTCTGATATCTGCATGCAGACATCTGACAGCAGCTTTTTATCAGTCTCCAGAATTTGTAGAAGACAATAACCTCGGAAGTAGCCATTACTAAAGAGGATAGAAGACATTTCAATATTAAAATATTTATATATATAAGTCATATAGGGTAATAAAATCAAGAACATCTGCTGAACCAGAAGAAAAAGTAATGAGTCTGACATGATCAATCTAGTGTATTCTATAAGGTAGCATTTTTCAAAGGAGATATTAAATGACGAACTACAACTTCAAAGAAGTGTTAAATGTTAGAAGGATTTCGTGAAAGCGTTTCGAAATTATTTTAATTGCAACAGTTTGAATCAACGCATCACTTTCATGTTCCTTTCAATTGGTTTACACATTGTCTTCCCTTTTTTCATAGGTCAAAAGTTAAGCGTAAATCCCCCAAGTGATCAACCAAACATTTCACCAATACCACTGAGAAAATATCATGGTAGTAAAGGTCAAATACTGTGTGATAATCAAAGTGAAAGGTGTCAAAATCTTGGAACAGGGATAACCTCTCGAAATAATGCACTGAGCTCTGATTATGCTTCACAGCAAAGCAGCTTAAGTAAGATTTCTGTATTATTAGCATACTACCTCACTGTGAAATTTTTCCTGTCTAACTGTTCACCCCATTTATGACCTTTTGAATAGCCTGATACCTCAGTACTCAACAGGTTTGCAAAACTTACTTACGCTATTACTGGTAACACTTAAATGGTTTTACTGATCAGAAAACGTTTTAGTTGGCTGTGCAACTGTACAAATTACAGAGGCGAATTTCACTGTTTCACAGTACCGCAATAACTGACCTCTAATTTATTTATACGTAGATTTTAGGAGACTTGTTTACACAAAATTAAACTGGAAAAAATGGAAACGAAATTGTGTAACCACTAAATACAGAATACAGAGTAAATGATTTCTAATAATTAAAGTTACTCTCCAAACTTTTTAAAACAGTGAATTAAAATTAGTTATCAGAAGGTAGCCAAGATGCATTTTACTTCTGGGTCAGAGAAGGATGAAAAAGTACGAAGAATCAACTGTCGTGTCCTTCACAGTCATCAGTGGTTTATAATGAGATGTTAGTCCTCAGGGAAAACTACTTAATTTCCCGTGAACATGATGATCAAGCCTTCAGAGAATTTCTGTAGGTGAAAATATTCGTTCTAATGTAGGTTTGACAAGTATCTTCCTCAGGATATAATAATAACTCTGTGCTCAAAAATGTTTGATCGTTTTGCTCAAAATAGACACTAGCAGCATAAGTGGAATATTACTTTACCTTGCAATAACCAATTAAGATGTTTTGATCGTAGCGTTGTATGCTATTCTTTATGTCTTATTTTTCCCAAACAGCGAACTGTTTCGTTATTTTTAAGTCATTATTTTTACTTGCCGCAATCATCATGGTTTTCCTTTGGTTACCTAGTGATTTGTTAGGCAACAGTCACTAAAGTTGAAATGAACATCTAACTTAACGTAAAACGTGAACCAATAGGACATCTGAAGTACTGAATTTATACTGTGTTGTAGGAATTATTAAGCACAGCTGATCCCCACTTCACAACTTTTCTCCTAGGCCTTTTAGAGTTGACTTACTGGTTTAGTTGAGGTTTTTTTGGACTGTGTGGTTCAATCGCGAAACTTTCATTGTCTATCTACACAATATATGAAATCACAAAGGTATCAGCTTCGGAGATTTCGTTTACAATGACAGTGGAGGTTTTTCACTTAAACCATTTAACTAGTCTGCTCCGTTATTGTTCTCAACAGCTGCGAGATTACTGATCATCCAGTATAATCGCACTTACAGCTGAATCTTGTATGCTTGTATCACTTAAAATCAGGCCAAACCAGGCAGATATTTTACTGTTTACTGTTACAGTACAATCTATATATTATGGTAGTGTATAATACCGTTTTACGTAAGATTTTCCGATGTAATACAGAGTGATACAGTTATTAATACCGCACTAAGAGGACTGTATTTGGAAGTGAAACAAGAAGAGAGTATTTTTCAGTTTGCAAATCCCATCATTTAGCAACGATGTTATCAAGCTAAGAAACTGATGTCTGCGTTTGTTTATCCTACTACGAAATGACCAAAACACACTCGATTCTATTTATTTGTCTATCTGTCTACAATTAGAAACAGAATGGTCACAATCTTGTATATCACAATAAAAGTTGTAAAACTGGGTACACTGGGGGAGGGGGGAAATCTAGGTGGAGTTATACTTGTTTCCCTGTATTTTGACATCTTTCTGAAATGACATCTTATTGAAGACCACTGCAGAAATCACACTTTTATTTATATTTTACCTAAACTATCTTTTTCAGTTGGCATGGTTACACATTTTGAAAATTGTGTTTTGGGAGGCATATTCAATAATAAGGTTTCTACTTATTATATATGGATTTTGCAGTTTATTAAGTAATGGTGCGTCGGTGGCACAGCGCTTTAACACTTTAACATTTTCGTCCGTACGGAACTAAGAATTAAACCGACGATGAAATGCTCATCATATTACGTTCGTTATATTTTCAGTTATTTTATTAACTATCATTAACCAGGATATTTACAAAGAAATTTTTATTTCCTCTTACTCATTTCAACTACCAGGTAATAAATCAAGTGGTTCAAGTGCAGCAAATCATGGGTTTTCACCAGAGAAAAATGCCAGTTATCCGAATAAAGTACCAGTCATAGATATGAATACAAATAATCAAGATATAGGAGCATCTTTTGTACTGGATCGTGTACCGACGCCAGAGCCACAGCACAGGACAGGACCATTTGCAAGGTTAATGCAATATAATTTATCAGATCAACAGGTTAGTAGGCTACAGATACACGATATGGATGATTATCAACCAAATAAAATGGGAAATAAGAGTAGTATAGTTCAGTCACCTGGCGTCATGAAAAGAAAGACGCTAAATATCAGTGGAAGTATTCCTGCCACTGGAGCACAAAATGCTTTCTCACCTGAATCAGAGGACAATTCAGAATTTACTAAATGTGAAGCAACTCCTGATACACCAGACAGTATATCTGAACAGGAGATGATGGTAAGTGGCCCAGGTTAAACTTATTGCATAAAATATGAACTTAAATGTTTGTTTTTTGAATTTATTCAGCATATTTCATAATATCAAGATAGTGGTAACGCTTACGAACTTGTTGAGTTTGTACAAACAGTTATAAAAACACTCAGTAGCACTCGTTGAGCTTTGGTCAGCTTTTATGCCTGCCAGTGAATTAAAAATGACCCCACCAACAATTTTATGCCTACCATTTGCACACATATATCTCATGAGAAAGGTAGTGAATATTCCTACGCTCTGGAAACTGAGTAAATGGAGATAAAAATGTCCTGTGGAAAATGACATAAGAAGGGAGTAGAAGCTGGTGGTGTACAGTCAGTTTTTTACCAGCAGTAAATGAGCCCGTTACATCATTCTAGAGATTCTGCCATTGTATTATACCACACGATAAATTAGCCACATAAGTAACCATTTAGCGGCTTACTTTTCCGTAAATATAACCACGTTTAAGAAAGCTATTCATTGTGGGGGGCATAAACAAGATGGCTGGTACCGAATAAATTACCACTTATCTTACTGAACTCGAAAGACCAACTGCCGACCTTTGATTCACCATAATGACGGGTGTAACCAATTCTCGAATATGGTTCTAGAATTTTATAGCATTAATACAACTTCAAGCTATAAAGTTATGTGGGAATAATTCTTTGACATCATACATGTTAACACTAGTGTTTGGCGTTCAATCTCGCTAAGAGAATTAGTTCCTCTGTAAAGTCTCAATTAAATCAACCAGCTCAGAGAATACAACTAAAAATCATTCACCTGAGCTACAGATCTTCTCCATTATTTCACAGACTCAGATTATTTGAATTTCATGTTATAACTGGGAGTAACAGCAGGGAAGAAATGTGAAATTAGAGTGTAAGAAATACTGCCTTCTCAAATTTACAGACAGTGAATGCATTTTACCAAACTGCAATCACGTTAGTACAAAAGTTAAATATTATGAAATAATCAGTAGCTTTGAGAAGACAGTATAACTGTCTGCACACGTATCGCATGAATACTGAAGTGAATTACATTTTTTGTAGTTCGCTGAAAATAACATACTGCCAAAAGTTTTTTTGCAATCCTAGTGTTTACCACGTTCTTGTGAATGATTCAAGCATTTCAGTACCAAACTTTTTCATTCATTATTCGAAGTGACTAAATTAACCAGCACTTTTACAGCTAATACTTATAGCTAGTTAAGTACTGAAGATATATATTCCAAAATGAAGTATATGAGGAATAGTCGAATTCTGTGTAATCAAAGCTATAAGGCTGCTTTGTCCTAGTTTGGGACTCTTCAGTTTATTATCTGTCGTAAGTGGGATAAGGGAAATAAAACAAGCAGCGTTAAGATAAATATAGTATTTTGGGAAAATCAGATCTATATAATAGTTTCTTTTTAAAAGTCCCTTAACGGAAAAATTAACTTTTTATTAACCGGTTTTATCTAAGTCAATTTTGAGCCTCCTGTTGACTGATTGGGATGGAGTTTTAGGAAACTGTTAACACGTAGGCTCCTAGTACAGATACCTTGAGGATGGCTGAGGATTAATTTGATGTTAGCACTGTACCTTATTATGCACATGTCGACCTATTTGGAACTCCTCATTCAGATGCAACTAATCCACAAATATCGTAGAAGCGTCGGTACTAGCAACTAATATGCCAATAGCGGCCTAAAATTTCGGTCCGTTGAATCAATTGAACACGAAAATTGACTTCAAGAGACAACAGCTGATACCACTTGAACATGAGGTAGCCCAGACGGTCCCCTGGATAATGTTTTAGCGTTTCGAACGATGGGCCGTGGGTTCATGTTTCTTTCGGGACATTATTATCCACTGAAGATAGCAGGTAAATCCATCTAGTAGGTCCGTATTAAAGAGAAATGAGTATCGCGAATTCAACTTCTAGTCACACTCCGCCGAAAACTATCTGACAGCTATCTGATTACTTTATAAAACATGGAGTAAATAGGAATGTTGACGAAAGTCGCCATGATACTTTATTCTTTAATCAAAAGAATAGAAGCATCCAGTATCCACTTTTTCCAAATTCTTGCATTTCAAATAGGCATAAATCTAGAGAATTTATGATTTCATGTTATCCAACTAGTGTAATGTCACATGAAACTCAACCAAGTATTTCTTCTTATTGTGTTTTCTTATTTGCTTTATATGGCCTCACTGCCTTATATACCTGATATAAGGATATAAGCTACATGAAAGAATGAGGCTGAGTTCATGCACATAATCTTGGGTATTTTTCTCAGCCAAATCATTCACAAACTATCCTACTTATAACCTTAATGAAAAGCAAAGTCACAACAGGATTTCATGAAAAACTCCCATTCGAACATTAATGGACAGAAGACCAGTAGTTCAGCAAAGAGTCTCTTTTCAGCGAATTCATTTTCATAGCTGTACAATCGCAAATATATATTGTTGCTTTGTATGTGTGTTTACATTAAATTCATCAAACGAAATACAACTAGAAAGTTCAGATAAATTGGATGTTGAGTTACGCAATAAATTAACAATCGTTTGTGACAACTCATCACTTTTGTTACTACCCTCTTATATCAACATTAAATTCATCTGAACTTACTAATTGTATTTTCGTTTGACGAATTTAATGTACACGCACATACAAAAAACATTATATATTTGCGATTGTGGGGTTATGAAAATGAATCCGTCGAAAAGAGACTCTTCTCTGAACAACAGGATTTGTCAAGTATTAAAAGTAACAAATGTACAGTAAACGGGATTCTTCATTTCTAATGAAACAAATGGGGCCAACTATTTTCATTCCGGATTTGTTACAAAATCTTCACAAATCGAATACTTTGTGATTTGAGATAATTCGGTTCTGTTAACTGAGTTTAAGTGGTTGTATCGCTGACGAGTTCAGCGCAAACGATAGAAACTGTCGTTCGTTGTTGACATCACTGTAATCTGGCTAGCTAACACTACTGATTGATGTCAGTGGCATTCAAGTCTCCATATCAATCAACCAGCAGTATATAGTAAAATCCATTTATGCTTATTTTATCGATCTCCATTTATGGTATTACACAATCGAGATTACACATTGCGATCTGAATAAATTCGGTTTTCAAAAGAAAGTCTGGTGACATTTTGCCTAGAATTGCGTAACTTACAATTAGCGAATTAATTTCCACAAAGTTCCCCAACCAGCGAGAATTTGAATTAATGCTCCAATGTTTTTCTGCATTTTCATTTTCAGCGAGGCTTCAGTACAGAAGAACTCAACCAAGAAATGGCCAATTTAGAAGGATTAATGAAAAATTTATCAGAAATCACACAAAACGAATTTACCTGCTAAAATATGCATTTACTTCAATTTTTTGAATTCTAAACTTTCAAAATTTATTTTCTCTTTTTTTCTCTTCTGTCACTCTTTAAGTCAAAGAAGTCTCATAGGAATATTCTTATTTTTTATTTAGGTTGACTTGTTTCTTTAAGATAAAAATTGAATAATTTATGGCAAAAACGAACCTGGCTACTCACGAGTAGCATAAATGTATAGTCTAAAAAACGTTTTCGATGGTTTTGCATTTTTTTTCAGTTGACAAGTGAGTGATTGGTAGTTGAGTAAAATGTGCTAATTTTTCCTAAGGAGACAGAGTCAACCATTTTTATGCTTTCTGTTATGAGTACATTTCAGACCAATAGGATTTTACTATATCCCTTATATAATTTACAATTTATAAATGATACGTTAACTGTCTGCCTTAATGTATATGCAAATCCTTCTTCTCTAATGTGAAGTATTTACCCAGTGATTAGATGAAGGTGATCAGACAATTATGCATTCTTCTCCATTTCTGCATTTGGCTACTTCTAATCTTGAAAGTTGAACAAGGGATTCTAGTAATGGTTGAAATGGTGATAAAATTTATTATCCAAAGTTATTCATTTATTAAATCTCTACACTTTTTTTAAAATAACTGGCTTTTCTACTAAAAAAACAATTATGAGATATGCATTATCTTCAATAAGTAAATAAATAAATAAATCTGCATAGTCTGTACAGTTTTATCTAATCCATATTGTTATTGCTATACTGTTGATATAATCAAATAAATCATGAAAATATGAGTTGAATTTTATCCATGTAATAGAAGATTGTCTTTGCTTCCTTAATTCAGTTTTTGATATTATGGGAGACAAGAGGGTTGAGCGAAGATATACTCACTTTTCAATTGGATCTTTCCTATGGCTGCATTTGAATATACTGAATTGTTGAAAAGGACAACGAAAGCTGTACAGTTAAGCCACCAAGGACACAAGTGATCTGGGATTCGATCCCCGGCCGGTTTACTCCTAAATCTCACTTAACCGGTAGTAAACCTGATTGACGGGGATGGGTACGCCTGAGGCTAGTAACTCCGCCCCATGAAAATAGAACCATGGCTACTAAAACATCAGACTGAAGCTCTAATCAGAAATTAAAGAAATCATAAACAAAGATCTGAGAAAATGACCACAGCAAAACAAGAAAATCGATATCTGATCAAAGCTAACCAACATTAGCTTAAGACTTCCAATTAGTCATAAACAGTCTAGATGAATTTAAATGTTTAGCATGTATTGAGAAAGTAGAGAAATTTTAAGAAAAAGGTAAAGACTGTTTATGATGAAAAGAATGAAAGAGTCGATTTCTCTTCACCGCTTCAAATGAGGTGTATATGAGTACCATTTAATTAAGTAGAGTTTGCATACTATACGTGTGGTAAGATGCATAAGTACCAGGACTAAACCAGAAGTCAGATTTTTAGTAAATGATCATGAACAGCAGTGCGTGTTAGTTTGTCAGCGATGAATGACCAAATGTGAATTTAAAAATTGGAAGATTTGATCTTACAAAGGTGAATGAATATACATGAAATACCTAAATGGCTCCAGAAACCAATTGAATCATCAGAACCCATTACTGGTGATAACAGGAGACCTAGCTCCTCTATTGCGGAACATATTATAGAGACAGGATATAAAATTGACGTTAACACATCTTTTAAACCTATCTATAAAACGTCTTTGGTACGTATCCCAAAGTTTGTGGAAGCCCTAGCTAGCAACTAGAAAGTTTAAACCACCTTATGTGTTCAAAGCAACAATTTGTCATCACACTAAACCTTTCTTAGTAAACTTTGTTTTGATACCAGTCAGGATAGATGGACTATTACCTCTGTTATTTGGTTTAGTGGTCCTCATTGTTATTTTGACATTTAGTATGTCCTTTCGACTTGACTTAAGTCTGTTTTCTCACCTCTCAACTCTTTATTAATTTCACATATATTCCTGTGATAAGTCCATGTGTGATCAGATTGTTCGAAATGTGTTGCGCATATACACTACACGATTCAGGCAGATTAAGTCTTCTTATTACTTTATCTAAATTCATAAAGGGAACTAATTGTTTTAAAAGGTGAATGAATCAACCTGGTTTCGTTGGTCAATAAAGAAACAGGCAAGAAATAGGAGCACAGATTTACACTCAAAAGATATAACACAATATGCTAGTTCAGAATTTATACGTGTAATAATAGGCTAAGATAGCAATAGTGGCTAGACTTCCTTTTTTTCTCAAATGTACCTAGTTTCAACTTTCTAAAACGATCTGATGAGATGTTCACCGCTTGAAATAAGTTGATTAGATTCATGGTAGACAGTGAAGAATGATTCTTCAACATTTGCTTAGTGGTCTTCTCGGAATAGGTAAACGAATTCTGAAATATTAATTTCTTTTGTTACATCTTTGCTTGGCCACGCCGGTAAGTGGTCCCGAGAACATTATATGTAGCAAATGATTAGGAGTTATAGTTCGTCATAAGCATGACACGTAAATCTAAGAAACGGTAGTATTGTAAAGTATCTACTAAAGAAACAGTTGATATGGCAGCAACTTTTGCTTAAGAAGAAGACGAAGGAGAAATAGAATGATTCCATCTCATTTATGAGTGGTGTATTGGAAGCATGAGTGGATGGGACAATAATTGGAAGCATGCACTGAAAACCTGCAATAACTTAGTAGTACACTCACAATTAGAGTTTATTCATTCTACGAAAGAAATGAAATCTAATTAATTAATAACAGACAATAATTACTTGTTTGGACGATATACTCCACAATGAATCTTACAATATCCGTGATCTACTTGGTAGAAGTAGACATACAATGAAATATGGGCTTAGTAAGTGTCAAAACTTAAGTAACAACTGTCCTAAAATGTCAGTATTTCTAAGACTGTAGATCATGGAAAATGCTGCCTGTAAAACTAAATGGCAGCATTTGAGAAAAGCCCTCAGTGGGACTAATTCTTTAGTCAATCAAATACTTAATTCTCTAAATAAGGACAAACTGCCTGATTTTCCTCTTTTATATGTATTTACTAATTTAAACGATTCTAAGAGCTAGCGATATTAGCTATGCACGTAGGGTAATCAATGTCGAATTCATCAATACCACCTATCTAGGTTGAGTAAAGAACTGAGTTAAGCAATATCTTACTCCATACCAGATAAAATAGTTGATAGGGAATATCATATTGAAATCATTTGGACTTTGGAAGTTATTCATCGCATCTTAACAAGCAATTTTATGCTCCATGAGTCTGATTTCTACAACTTCAGCATAAATTCGTACAAACCCTTCCAGTTCTATGGTGGTTTACAACAGTATGCACAGAATGCGTCTTATACCACCATCGATGGAAATGCCTTGTGACATTGCTGTTATAATTAGGTCCATGTTCGCCAGCAGTGGAAGTGTCAACCGTCAATAACCAATACCACTTACACTAGCAGTGGTTGTTGTAGCCTTCAAAGCTCATCGACAAATCCTTTTGTGTTTGAAATGACAGGTGTATGGTTTGATTTTCGGTAAGAACACCATCACTTACTGGAGACTTAGATGCATCCGATTGACGAGTGCCAAATTGGACAAAAAGTGGATCTTTGTTTCTACTTCCAACCGTCATCAACCAATTAAAACATGTCCACCGGAAAGCATCGTCAAGGTGTCTGTAATACGAACCATATCAATGAAGACTGAATATTTCAGTCCAGTATGAATCAGTCAATGGAAACTCTTCAATATTGGTTGCACCGAGTGATTACTACTGCTACTGTAAATTTCAAAATGTGGATTACTGAATGAAGAATATTCTTCTTGATAACTTCATCATGTTCTGCAATATTATATATCCATTTCAGCTAATGAGTAACTGATTTTTAAGAACACAATATTCAGTGGAGAGACTCTTTTCAACAAATTTATTATCAAGCTGTACAATCATGTATTTATATATATATATAGTTTTTAAGAAATTATATCCGGTGATTTCGACGGTAACTTTGCCTTCTCTTTGTATAGATTCGCCATAACTCCCATTTATTATCAAACTTGTACGAATAAAACTGTTATTCAAGTTATAAGAATTTGTATGGATCTGGGTTAACTCCACTTGTCAGACTTCGTAATGAACCAGCATCAGTTAGAGGACATTGGAAACCAGTGGGCGTTGGCCATCTGTTTCGTGCACTGCTGACAAGTCCCAAGCTAGGATGAAACCGATGTCCAGTGCTCCCTGGCCTTCAGTGATCTCTAAATGATGTTAATTCATGAAGAAATCTGACAGCCGAAGTCTTTTATCTTCCTAGTTTAGCCTTAGTTACTTACTGTCACTCACGCTCATAGACTTATTTCTCATTTTTGGCCCGATATAGTCACTTATCCACATAAAATGTAGACATAGCAGTAAGAAGACTTAAGTTGTCTGAATCGTGTTGTGTATTTGCGCAACATATTTCGGACAATCTAATCACACACGGACTGGTCATATGAATATATGTGAAATTAATAAAGAGTTGAGAGGTGAGAAAACAGACTTAAGTCAAGTCGAAAGGACATACTAAATGTCAAAATAACAATGAGGACCACTAAACCAAATAACAGAGGTAATAGTCCATCTATCCTGACTGGTATCAAAACAAAGTTTACTAAGAAAGGTTTAGTGTGATGACAAATTGTTGCTTTGAACACATAAGGTGGTTTAAACTTTCTAGTTGCTAGCTAGGGCTTCCACAAACTTTGGGATACGTACCAAAGACGTTTTATAGATAGGTTTAAAAGATGTGTTAACGTCAATTTTATATCCTGTCTCTATAATATGTTCCGCAATAGGGGAGCTAGGTCTCCTGCTCTCACCAATAATGGATTCTGGGGATTCGATTGGCTTCTGGAGCCATTTAGAAATATGCTCTGAAAGATCGATGAGTTTTCTCTATGTATGTGTGTCCACACGCACATTCAAACTGGTAAATACAGTAGTATGTGACATCATTTCTCATGATCTGAGGACTTAGATAGGCTTCACATTCACAATTATTATGACCTTACCTGCATAAAAAGTCTTTTTAACAGCAGCGTTCAATCTTTGTCTAGTTATCAAGCTGCTATGATGCCCTACATAGGGTAGCTTGATGTACACGTCTTTCTTAGGGGCGAGTTGGAGAGTGGGTCCTGGTGATCTGACTACTTAATATCTCATGAACTTGTCTGGATAACTGTTACCAACCAGAGTTTGTGTCAACTTTCTTTCTTCTTCATCAAGTGTGTCTTCAGTGTATATTCGTTGGATTCTACTGAAGAGGCAACTTACTAAGGCTCTGTTGTACCGAACAGCCCAGAAACTGTGATAATTAATATACTATCCGTGTAATCATTCTATATAAAATTCAGTGTGAACATTACTTAGGTTCATTCACTTTAATTTGCATTTCTGAGACTCAATATTATATTTTTCCATGTTATCACATATACATGTTTCAAACTATTATCCATTCACAGTCTATTACATATACCTCTTCGAATTTTGACGTCAACAACTGGGTGTTACACAGAAAAATGTACACATGCTGTCAAAAACAGTTATTTTCTAATTATTATGGAGATAACAGATGTTATCGAGAAAAATATTCTTTGTTCACTAATATATATTTTATGTTATTTGCTATTCTTTTTGATACTATTATTAGTATATTGGTTAATTCATACGGTGTTTTACTAGTTGGGTTTTCTTATGTCTTCATTAAAAAAAAACACTCACCAAATCGTCTCAGTTACCATCATTTTGTAATATTTGTCAGCTGGTGATCAGACTTGTAAACAATCAAATCCGTGCAAACCAGCACTTGAAGATTATGTAATAGACCGTTGTTAAACCCTTCAAATTAACTGTATGCCACAGTTATTTTCAACCTTCCTATACCTAGAAATTATTATTCGTCTGGTTAAGTAGCACATTTAATTGGCATAATTTTGATGTGTAGTTTCTGAAAAATGGTGTATATTTTTACCACTCAGCCTATTTGATTTCGAGGAAATCAAATTCATTACCAACTAATATATCAGCGAAGAAAACACTCTTTTCGACGATTTCATTTTCATAGCTGCGCAATCGAATATATATATATACATTAGTAATGGTAATAATAATGGTTTTATTAATAATAAGGATGAAAAAGTGAGGCAATCTATGATAACACGAATAATGAAAAACAGCATGATTAAACAAACAAATGTTCAGGTGAACGTAGTCGTAGACAAAGGCTAAGAAAAACAAATGAACTGATTACGTAATACTAGATTGTTAGGGAAGTAAATGAAACGCGGTTTTAATGAAGATGTGATAAGATTAAGGGATGATAAGAAAGAGGTTGAAATTATAAACAACGGGTGGTTTAGACGTTATTAGTTACTTATGTCTTAATAGGCCAAGGGAGGGATAATGGCTGTACGAACTTCTTTTGAATGTATAGTTTAGGTTTAATAGTTCGAATGCCTATCGCCTCAGCTGTGTTCAGTAGACGAATACGAAGTCTATTGGAAAGATTCGGGGGGATACGATGAATTATTTTGAAAGCTGTCATTTTCTCCACTACATGACCACTGTCAATTAAATGTGATAAAATTGAGCTACGGATTGTTTTTGTCTGTCCTTTTTAGATGTACTCATAATCCGCCGAGAAGATGGGTCAGTAAGACGATCTTTCTAAAAAATGTCCACATGGACGGGATAGTATCTAAATTATCATAATTTCTGTCCACTACAGTGTAAAAAGGCGTTGGTTAAGTGTTTGTTCAAACGCATTCACCGTATATGTACTGCCGATACAATTGAAGAAGAAAGACAACACCTCACTGAAATATTGTTAGATAACAATTGCTCATTGGGGTTTATAAGGCGTTACGGAAGTGTCAACCATAGAGCTCTACCAATCCAATCAGCTCCCAAAAAGGATGTTCAGATATCCTTGCCGTTCAGAGGTGATCAACAAAGTCTGGTGACTAGACAAAGACTCAAGGCCGCAATTAATCGAACTTATTATGCGGCTAAACTTATCTTCATAGAGAAAAAGAGAACTATGCCGTCCTGTAAACCCTCTCAGTATCCGAACGATAGTGTCACACCCCACTCTGTTTATCAATTGACCAGTATGTGTGGAGACACGTACATAGGGAGGACCCATCGGTCTTTGCAGGTTAGGGCTACAGTACACATTTCAAAGTGGCTACAACAACAAATGAAATCGCCAGACACAAGTGACCCCGGAAATAGATGTCCAACATCATCTATAGCGAAGCATATTATAGAGACGGGTCATAAGGTTGATTTCAACAATGCCTTTAAGCCCATATATAAAACAAGGTTGGGTCACATACTTAAATTCATTGAACCCTTAGCCATAAAAAGACTTAAACCTGTCTTGTGTCCAAAAGTTATCTGTTATTACCTTAAACCTACCTTGGTAATCCAATTTAGAACCAAGGACCAATTTACTTCATAATATTTTCAACCCCATCTTTGCTTAGTTTTTTCTCTTTTTCTCCTTCTCACCCATACCTTTGCGTCTCCCTATCCATTATTTGTGACCCTGACTTGTACACAATCTGACCTGTATTGTAATTATTCATGCCTTCTTGACTTCTATAAAAACTGTGTATGACAATTACGTGTGTGATCAGAATGTCAGAAATGTGTTGCACTGATACATTACACGTTTCAGATAAACTACGTGTTCTTATTGAGTTGTCGAAATTTAAAAAGTTATCCTAAGAGGCAAGACACATCCTTCAGTAAAAGCTAATCTCCCTTCAATTCACGTGTCATAAATCCAGTCCTACATTTTGTCTCTGTAGGTTTTATAACTGAAGACTGATGGATTTCGAGGAAATCGTTGGAAAAATCCAGCTGCTTATATTTCAATAGTTTACACACAATGATAAGTTTTGTTATTGGTAATATTTCGAGCAAAATTACCACACGTGTTCACACCACTGTTGCAGTTATTTTGTTTTTTAATTCACACATTTATGATTTGTACTCACATATGTAGTTCATTTTTTTGTTCATTCATTTTTGTGTATCCAGAATTATATTCCAGGTTGTTGACAGTTGTATTGAGTCCCCCTTGTTAAATGTAACTGGTGTGTCCTTAATGAATATGGATTTTGTTATCAGTCTCTCTTTCCATTCGTGAATATTAGTTTTTGGAACACAAACATTGTTCCAATCGACATTGTGGTTTTTGTCCCAAATTCTTGTAAGCTTGTGTTGCAGTTGGTTGACCTTTAGTTAGGCGTTTCTGTTCATTCACTCTTATTTTGAGTGATCTGGATGTTTGACTCACACATAGTCTGGCACTCGGCACAAGATATTTTGTAAATTACATTGTTCTTATCCATCATTTTTATGGGATCTTTCAGTTGATTTACTTTACTTTATTTCATTTTGATTAGATTCGTCGGCTTAAACTTTGTGCGAATCCCAATATTTCTTAGTTCTCTTCGAACTGCCACTGATGTACCATTTTTGCATGGTATTGTTACTGTTTTATTGCATTGTCAATGTACTGTATCTTCAAGACGTTGTGTTAATCCTCGTTTCGCCGTGAATGCATGACTTGAATGACAATTAAGGAATTTTCCAGAGTGTGTAGAATACGCAGACTTAGAACAACACCAGAGGACCAGCGTAAAGAAATAAACGTCCTATTCAAAATGTTAATCGACAACAACTACCCTAAGGAATTTATCAGAGATAATATAAAAAAGAAAAAAGAGGGTAAAACCGGAGAATGACAAGAAGCAAGAATGCAATAAAACAGTCACAATACCATGCAAAAACGGTACATCAGTGGCAGTTCGAAGAAAACTAAGAAATATTGGGATTCTCACCATGTCTAAACCGCCGAATCTAATCAAAAATGAAAAATAAATCAACTGAAAGATCCCATGAAGATGATGGGTAAAAACAATGTGATTTACAAAATATCTTCTGCTGACTGTCTAACTAAATATGTGGGCCAAACGTCCAGATCACTCAAAATAAGAGTGAATGAACAGAAACGCCTAACTAAAGGTCAACCAACAGCAACATAAGCTTACAAGAATTTGGAAAACAAATTCACCTATAGCTGCACATGCATCGGAAAAAACCACAATGTCGATTGGAACAATGTTTGTGTTCCAAAAACTAATATTCACGAATGGAAAGAGAGACTGATAACAAAATCCATATTCATTAAGGACACACAAGTTACATTTAACAAGGGGGACTCAATACAACTGTCAACAACCTGGAATATAATTCTGGATACACAAAAATGAATGAACAAAAAATGAACTACATATGTGAGTACAAATCATAAATGTGTGAATTAAAAAACAAAATAACTGCAACAGTGGTGTGAACACGTGTGGTAATTTTGTTCGAAATATTACCAATAACTTATCATTGTCTGTAAACTATTGAAATACAGTTATATACCGAATAACAAGGAAGCTTGACAACGAACAGCCTGTTGCCCGAGAATATATAGACGGGAATGGAGTGAGGTAGGATATATACTCAGTAGGCATTTGAGTGCATCATGGGTAGTGAAGGCCTTCAATTGGAACCCAAATGGCAGCTGGTCTGCTGGCCATCTGAGAGCAACATGGAAGAGAAATTTTAAGAAGGAGATGAGAGCTTGTGGACAGTTGTCGAATCAGTTAAAGAGGACTGTGGAGAATAGGGTGAAATATAGATGTCCTGATGTCCACTCGGAACCCAAGAGAATAACTGTATAACAATAACAAATTTGAAAAAAGAATGGGAAAATACTGGAGCATTTAGTTACTAAGTGATACAGATAAAATATTCAGAATAAACTGAACTACAAATGGTTAAAAATATGCCTTAAATGACGTAACTTGTTTCTAATCCTAAATAACACAGGAGTAATTATAAACATAATTTTTTTGACAGGTGTATAGAAAATGAATGAGACACTTAAGGTAGAGAATTATTACACGCACCATTTTCGTTTCCTTAAAATGAGACGTTATGTGTTAAAAAAATATTTAATAATGGCGACAATTTTGCAAGTAAATTACGTAATTCAATTGAAGGGAGAGATTGTTTCGCAATCTCAGTGACCATAATAAAAACAAATCTACGCTTGGTTTTTATGCAAGAAAAAACATAGAATTGAAAGAAATTAGCAACATAGATAATATGAATAGAAGAAAATTTTACGTGGAATGGAAGAGTGCCATGTAATAAACTATCTCATAACTGTTGACAAAGGAAAGTACCAGAAAGTAAGTTGAAGTCAAATGGTTACCATGGTATAGGCAATAAGTGAACTTATGCATTTTTCACTATATTTTAGATTTCGTATTCAATATTGTTGGTATTTAAGTTTGTTTGTGATTGTATAGACGTATGCAGTTAGCTTCCTCCTTACGTTGTATGTCATAAGACTGAAATATCTTTTTTCACTAGTTCCATAGCTGATGTTGGTTTATGAAAAAATTAGGTGAAATGTATATGCATATATACAAGTATTAAAATGCATAAATTATTAATTGAGTCAGTATTATCATTTTGCTGTCTTCAACATTGTTTCATGCATTATTCTGTTTTAATTAACTATGTAAATATTTGCCTTCCTTAATATTCATTTTAAAATTGACATGAGTTTTTTGAACAGATATAATGGAGGAGATTTGTGGTTCAGGTAGAGGATTTTGATGTACTTGTGTTCTCTCAGTTGGATGGTTTACTTATAAAGCTTTTATTGACCGACTAGGGAACATCTTCAGCGCATACTTCAATTTGAAGTAAGCTTTTAGATATCCCCACTAGTTTATTAGTCACCTCTCCTGGGGACCTTGAAAATGATTGGTTGGTTTTCTCTGTTTTCATACCATCTAGTCCACTTGTATTCGTATTGATCGGTTCCGTGACGTGAAGTTTGGCATTTTGTGTATTCGATTTTCCGCTAATGGATTGGTAAATTTTATCTATGTCAGTGTGCCTGACTCACTGAAATACGAGGCTTCCAAGCATTCTCCGAGACTCCTGATGTTTCTTCTGTCTAATACCTGAATGTTGCTCTGGTCGAATTGGTGTTCTTGGCTGTCTGTGACCACAGATTTGAGGAAGTACCTAGCATGTTTTTAGACCGCTAGTTTGTGTTCGTGGAGGCGAAGACAAAGTGGGTGTCCACTCTAGCCAAAGTAGTGTTTTTTTGCAGTCGTTGTAATTTATTTAGTAGATGACGCTGGTTTTGTCTTCTTTCGCTGTTGAGTCTTTTGACTGACACGGATCCGAGTGAAGTGATTTTGTTTGTTTGTGTGTAAATTCCATTCCTAAAGGTTTGAAGAGTCTTGCAGTGATTTCATTGACGTTCTGTATGTGTGATAAAATGATTTTCTTTGTGTTTTCCTTGGGGGCCTTTGATTTAGTTGGTTGGCTAGAGGTAGATGTCTTTTGATGAAGTTCCATGGATATCCATTCTTTAGGAAGACGTCGATGAGATATGTTTCTTCAATTTTCATTGAAGTGAAAGTGCTTCAAAGAGTCCTGGTTCTCTTGAATAAAGTTTGTATGCAACTCTTCTTGTGTGTTATTGAGTTGTTGCTTTTGAAACTGAGTATTTTATCTGCGTGGGCTGATTTTCGTTAAAATTGAATTTCTACTTTTCTTGTGGTTGTTCTCTTAACTAAGACGTTCAAAAATGGGATTTTGTTCTTGGATTCCTCTTCTCCTGTGAATTCAATGTCGTTGAAGATGTTGTTTATTAGGTTTTGAGCTTTGTTTTACTCGTCTCTTTTGGCTATTACGAATGTGTCATCTACGTAACGTATCCAAATTTTTGGGACTGGTCTTCGGTAAGATTGTGTTTTCAAGTCTTAGTATGACATTCAAGGTCACCATGGGAGGTGACTAATAAACTAGTGGGGAAATCTAAAAGCTTACTTCAAATTGAAGTATGCGCTGAAGATGTTCCCTAGTCGGTCAATAAAAGCTTTATAAGTAAATCATCCAGCTGAGAGAACACAACTACATCAAAACAAACTGTGATGCAGAATAATATGGATCTATTTGATTTCATGCACTTTTATAAGTTGCCTACAACCTGTCACGCTTAATAAAACAATCTATAATACGATTTTAAGATACATTTTGTTTATCGTCGTGAATCAGTCTTCCAGTAAGAATTGCTGCAAGAAAATCATGGTGAAACAAAACATAAGGATGATACGATTATCTAAAGTTACCAGTTACTTCCACCATCCTTGTGTTTCATTGTGAAAGTGATACTTTCATGCAAACTGTTGTATAATCCAAGCAGATACAATTCATGACCAGCATCAATGCGTCCAGTGTCTGTATCGTCTGCTTGTATACAGTAGATTATTATTCCATCAATTGCACATTTAAACTTTCTCAGCTCAAGACTAGTCTTATTATTCTGCACCTGTGTTTGTTCTATCTCTATTCAGATGTAGAAGGGAGAACCTGTGTGTGAATTTTCTGAAGTAACATGCCTCTTATCAAATTTCATACTTTTTTATTGCTTTGGAATTCATGTTTTTACTAATTTGTTAATGGTGCCTTGCCATCTGGTATTCATTAATAGGCTGTGATAGTGTATTTTTATTTTATTTTGATTATAGCTTAATCCCGCACCGTATTTTTGGTACAAGTATGAAATTTTCTGCTATTTGATATCCGACCATTGATATCAGGTGTACGTCGGCAGGGGACCATGTGCGTGGTCAGCGTGAGTCCTAACCTCTGTGCCAACGACGCACGGTGAATAAAAGTGTAATTAAGCAGATTTTATTAAAATTACTTCATCGGAAAAGAAAAGTTTCTACTCCAGTGAATTGCAGCCCCATTCATTCAGCTTCATTCAATATAGGTAACATAATTCTGTTGTAAGATCGAAGCATAGTCCTTCAGATATCATTTTTTTCCTTCACGTTCCCCAGTGGAACATAGGGCTTCAAGCTTGTGGCTTGAAGTTTCTGTAGCAGTGTTAATTTTACAGGATGGGGTTGCTAGCCTCACGCCCAACCTTTCCTCTTCACCAGCATTATTTCTGGCTTAGCGAGGTAAAGAAGTGCGTCGGCAGGGGATCGAACCCCGGACCATGTGCATGGTCGGCAAGCGTCCTAACCGCTATGCCACCGGCGCACAAAAAGCCGGCAACACCCGATATTCCCAGCCGGTCGCCTATGCAAGTACTAAACTTGCCCAACATTGCTTAACTTCGGTGATCGGACGAGAACCGGTGCTTTCAACGTGGTATTGTCGCCGACAAATATCAGATATCATTAGTGTATGCGAATTCTAGTATACACATGTTTTCTGCATGTACAGCTGAATTGAAGAACTATCGATACTTCAATGAAGCAGAGTAGTGTTTAGTACCAGATGTAATGACTTTCAGAAAAGCTTTAAAAGGATGGCGGGTCTGCGGGACTTGAGTATGTTTTAGATTTTCATTCCCTAAACTCCAAAATATTAACAGTTTTCAAAATTTTATGCATTTCAGGGCTTTAAAAGAATGTCTTTTGAATAGTAGTTTCTAATTTTCGGATCCAGTAGTTGAAGGTGTCTAATGTTTGCATGGTTTTTACAAATGCGTAACATACATTTCTGGGATGACATTTGCGTATAGCCATGATGTTTCATCAAAAGCCGGTTACACGTCCTAGTATCGCAGTATCAGCTTTTGAAAATGGTTCAAATCATTTTATGGTCATATATTTTGATCTGAATAATGTCGGTTTCCAAAGCAAATTGTGATGTGATCTCACAATGAATTGTGTAAATTCCAAATTACGAATTCAAATTATCGCGTCACTAGGTCACCCAAGTAGTTAGCCAGAAATTAGGTGATATGAAATGATTCGCCAGTTTGAGCTGAACAGAAGTGTTTTCACTGCCGATGAATTAGGCCTCAAACGATTAAAATAGCCGTCCGGTATTTAGGGTACTTCGATATGGTTAGCAAGCACTAGTATTTGAATTGAGCGGTAATTAACTACTGAACTCTATCAATCAGTAGTAAATAATTATGCACATTTGAAAATATCTGTTTCGTGAAAGGTCTTGATACAATCGAGTAGGGTTGAAAGCAGTTTTTAGAGGATCTAGACTTTTATTTTTGAGTCGGTGGCATAGCGGTTAGGACGCTTGCCGACCATGCACATGGTCCGGGGTTCGATCCCCGGCCGACGCACTTCTTTACCTCGCAGAGCCAGAAATAATGCTGGTAAAGAGGAAAGGTTGGGTATGAGGCTAGCAACCCCATCCTGTAAAATAAACACTGCTTCATAAACTTCAAGCCAACTAGCTTGAAGCCCTATGTTCCACTGGGGAACGTTAAGGAAATAAAAACGACTTTTATTGAAGATGAGGGAAATATCACATACTACAAGTGTAAATTTCATAATAAAAAATACAATAAAATGAAAATAAAAAGTTTAACTTTGTAGAAATTAAATGTATTGAATATTCCAGTGGAAGCAACTACCAGCCTTATAACAGACACTGTCGCACTGTCTTTACCGGAAGAGGATTCATCAGCACAGACCGGATATTTCGGCGCAATTCAGATTAATCGAAGAGAAATGTTAGATAAACATACAACAACTGATACCCATTTCACAAGAGACGGCTACCGTGGCCATTCGTTTAAAGCATAACGCTTCGGTGTTTAAAATGATGTGTGGTGGGCTCATTTCTCAGTCGGAACACCATCACTCAGTAGGGATGAAAATGCATCCATTTAATAAGTCTTAAACTGGCGGCAGTTTGTGTTGCGGTTAAAATTGATTTTGATAAAGTCGCAAAGTGTTATTCAGTAATATTTACTGGTGACGTTTCCAGCACAATTTATTGATCATAATCATATTACCTTGATATGAAACGTCATCAGTAAATATTACTGTATAACACTGTGGGACTTTATCAAAATAAATTTTATCCACAATGGAATTATACTCTACCACAATGCACAAGTTCTATTCTTATATCAAAGAAGTATGCAACCTAGCCTCCACTGCTATCCATCAGTAAGTGAATAACATTTGTGCTATTCAGATAACAAAGCATTGAAATGTTTATTCAAATAACATAAACAGCAGAGTTACCGACAACTTACTACTAACAGGTCACTGAAAAACACTTGAAATGGTCAACAAGTACCAGAATCAAAGTATTCTTTAGTTCTCCCAAGTCAACTCGACTAGAAAAATCAATAGAAACTTAATATTTATATCCCTACAAAACCAACACTTGAACTATTTTTATTAAGGGTATGTAAAGTGATCAACTTTTGTTGTTTTAAATTAAACAAACCTATAGGGACCACTTGAAGTAAAAGGTAAATGATACGAGGACATGCCAGATAGGCCAACGATATCAAATAAAAATGTGAAAACAACATTAGTAGTAATACGTAACTTTCCATAGCTCTCAAGATGTAATAACAGTGCATAACAAAAAGGTCGAAGAAAAAATTGGAGTTGTATCGAGGATACGCCACGGAGGACGTCGAGATCCATCTCACTTCAAGCCATAGCTAGAGTGGTAGATGACCAGTTGAGCGTCCAAGGATGAAATAGAGGGAATCGTGTGAGGGGGAAAGCCAGTCCTAGAGATGGATAAACACGACTGCAAAGAACAGGATTAAATGGAGATGTTCTTTCGAAGCCGTCTGTTCCGCTAAGATCCCAAGAGAATAATAATAAGAATGACAAACTAAATAGGACAGTGTACTTGTGTATCAGATATCTTGGATGACTTGTGATGGTAAAATTCATCTCTGTTAGACAAGGAAATGCATTCATTAAAAGCCGATTCGAATTATTGTTATTTCCTAAGCAATGTAAGCAATTTTATTGTATAAACAATCTTTAAGACTTGATTATTTTTCCTTTGGCGTTTATGCGTTTAGCGGATGTGAAAAAGGCATAACTTACTGACTAAAGACAATTTTTAGTTATTCGCTTGGATATATTAGTAGTAATGGAGGATGTTTATTCTGGTTAAGATAATTTATGCTTATACTATTAGGCATTATTTAGTCTGTAATAGGTGTGGTTAAAAAAACTGGCCGTTTACGCAAAGAGTTTATATGAAAACCAGTTTCGTTATTATCAGAAATTTACGTCATTACCTTCACAATACTGACTTTATTCTTTACTTTGTTTAAACAAAACACGCTCCTCAAACACCACTTATTCTTTAGGAATGTAGTATGGTGAAAACGTCATTGTTTGTCGGATTCCAGACCTTTTTTGCCATGAGTAGAGTTAGTTTAACATTCACATCAAAATATTCAAATGTCAGTATCATAAAGACAAAGAATTCTAAATTCTCTTCATTTTATTATTAATGCAGGTGAATTTTTTCACTGTCATAATAAGTGATAAGCAACTCCTGGTTGATATAACTATCTGGGAATCAGGGTATAGCAAATTAAACATGATTTGTTGTTACTCAATGCCTGATTCATTTTTGATAAACTTCAAAAATAGAGATAAATAAACCATTGGTTCAAAAGTAATTTTAATGGTATTTTATCTGTTAAAGAATACTGTGAATTTATATGGTTGAAAGCCATTCAGGGGAAGCTGTGGACCTAGGTGTCGTGTCTGTTAGCACTTTTCAGCGGGTGTATTTGCAGCCTTGAAGAAACTGATGTGTACTCTGAGATTTGAAGCTGCGTTACCCTTTTCCGTGGTCAGATACATCGCCAATGAGTCAGCACCAAGGACTTAAGTCAATGGCGAATCAATGGTTCATTCCCGGGCTACAGGAGATCACTTGTTAACTTTGTTAGCTCAGTGGTAACTTCTTTGACCACAGCACTGAGAATTGTGGTTCTAAACCTCGCTAAGGAATGCCAGCTGCCAAGAAGTCTAGGTTGACGTTTTTCTGCCAGCCGCATCTAACCACAAAATAGAGTTCCACAGCTTGATAGCCACATCGGGAACGTGACTGATAGATTTCATTTACAACATACACTACAATCTAGACACTGTGTATTTCCAAGACTTCCATTTAAGATGGAGATCAGTTACTGTATGAGTAAGTATTTCAAGTTTGCATATAAATCCTTGAACTGACTAACTTGTGTCCACATTGTGAAGTTGTTGATGTGTTATTTAGACATCTATAGATAAGTTTTCTTAGTTAAGTAGATATTCGAAAGGACTGTGAATAAAACAAAGAGCTACCACTTACTTCTTATTTAAATGGATTAAAAAATAAAGGGATTCCAGGTATTTTCTTCAACGTACAAACGCATACCTGATGAGATTTTCGAATAAACACATGGATTTAGAGAGCAAAAGCCCAATGGACCTACAATTCAGAAGACAAATCAGTACTCCCAAGAATGCAATTTATGGGAGATATTAATACTTAGACTATATGACAACATCAGCAAAGTTCTGCTGTTTATTCACCAACTAACCGGTAAGTAATTTTCAAGAGCTTATTTATAAGGATTTAATTTATTCCAATTTGTTAGTAGTTAGAATTCATTGGCAATCAGGTCAAGTCCCAGTGACTAAATGGTCTACGAGCTTGCCTTTTACCCACAACGTCCTCGGTTCGAAATCTAGTAGGCGTTTACTGCCAGTGACTCCCAAACTAGGACGAAATAGCTGTCCAGTACTCCCTAGTTTTCAATAGTTCCTAATATTACGTCAATCCGTGATCGAACAACCAATACTTAGTTCACGAAAGAAAGACAAACTGTTTAATTTTGCCTTCTCCATATGCTTCTGTCAGTGCATAGAAAACAATGTAGGCAGATATGTTTTCATCAGTTTCTCATCAGGCCTTAAATTACATAATGAAATATTAATCACAGATAATTGAAACCAGTGTGGTTAATATAATAAAAATCAAGGCTCATGAATTAATTCTATAAACCATACTGGTTTTAAATAACTGTGATCAATATTCTTTTGTGTAATTGTAAAGCCTTATAAAAAATTAACGAAAGTACATATTGGCCTAAGTTCTGTTCTACAATTATTATAAAGGGAGTATTTAAATTATTTATCAGTTAGGCTGCTTTTGGAGCCAGTTATATTGGAGATACGATTGGTCAGGTTCCTCACCCAATTTCTGACCACTACTCATCGTAGTGACGTAAAGGATCGAGTAAAGCAATATGCAGCTCAATACTAACTCAACTAGTCGACACTGGGTATCAGGTCAACAATAGCAAAGCTTTTCAAGTTGTTTATCGTATTTCATATAACTTTTCGCACGCTTTACGAGTACGACTTTTATATAAACTGAAGCCGTATATTCAGAAATTAAGTGGCAGTCTGCACAGTATATGCACAGTCATACATATTCATTATCCTTGTAACTACCATTTTATTTTATTTATTTATTTATTACTTTATTATGACTAATTTTCCGAGGGCCTCACAACTCTTGAGGTTATGAATATAACCAATCAACAACAACAACGGCAGCAACATCCAGTGCCAATCACCATCAACGGAAGGGATTTGAAAGAGGTTACTTCATCTACTTATCTAGGGAGCATTGTCTCAACTACAGGAGGAACGGACGAGGATGTCAAATCGAGAGTCAGGAAGGCGAGAAACACATTAATCAACCTGAAACCCATTTGGAAATCTTCGTCACTCAACATCAACTTTAAAAATCAGATTTTCAATACAAACGTCAAGCCAATTCTTGTATACGGATCAGAAACTTGGCGGGTCACAAAGAATATTTCGAACAGATTGCAGACCTTTATCAACAACTGTCTTCGCTCTATACTGAAGATCAGATGGCTGCAAAGAATCACCAAAAGAAACTATGAGAACAAACAAACGAAACAGGAACCAATCGCTCAACAAATATGCAGGGGAAAGTGGAGATGGATTGGACACTCGCTGAGGAGGCCACTGGGTGACATCACGCGTCAGGCCCTCGAGTGGAACCTGAAAGGGAGACGGCGAGTGGGACTCCCAAGGGTGATATGGAGGAGATCATGTGAAGAAGAGTTAAAACGGTATGGACTAACATGGATGCAGGTGAAAAAGTATAGCAGAAGACAGAGGGAAGTGGAGACGTGCAATTGAAGCTCTATGTTCCACTAGGAACCCAAGGGAGCAATAATATAATAATGACTAATTTTTCAATTAATTCTCTTGACTGTTTTGTATCTTGATGTTCCTACGCGATTCGCTCATCTTTTTTTTAGTAGTCATAATTATGTTTACAATTGAGTGATAATGCAATAATTCATTCCTAGTACTGAATATCAGATGATCCTGAATTGCGTAGCTATGTTCACCCTCCTAATACCTCAGAAGTTATATTTCTTGACCATTAAGAATGTGTTACCAATCTTCCCTCAATTTGTTGTTATTCCTTTTGAGCACCTATGGGTACACTCTCCTGAAGAGTGTCTAGCTAGGACGAAGCAGTTTTCAGATTCATTTTTCGTTTACACCAAAAATATGCATATATATTTCACCTGAGATGCATTTTGAAATGTCTTCCACTTGAACATTGAGAAGACAACCTTTAGGTGCTTCGTCAAGATAAACAATATGAAGACGAAAGACAAGAGATTTTAAATTTAATTTGTCTTATCGGACAAACTCTCAGAGACATTGTTACGTCAATAAACGTTTACAGCAATAAAGGTTTGCATTGAAATAAAAGTGAAACGAACGATAAATATCACCATCTATTTTTATTCTGGAAGTAGTTTTTCTTAGATAATTGCATTATTTAGAGTGGGTTGTTTAATGGTTGAATCCAGATAAGGAATTCGGTATTCGCTGATTTCGAATCAAACAAAGTTGCTAGTTGTTTCACTAACTATGCTGTGTTTATGTTACAGTAACATTTCATAGCGTTTTTAGCCATTAACGTCCATAAAAAATTACTTCATTAACCACTGAAATATATTAAGCATAGAAATGTCAACTTTTTGAAAACAAAATGGACATAAAAGTAACCTGTTAAGTTCAAGTATTAGACGGTATTTACGTTTAATAGTCTTATTTATCTTGATTCTGAGGCTTAATCTGATATATAATAATATTCTTTAGATTCATTAAATAAGAAATTTTTTCTAACACCTTGAAATTGTTTTGTTTATGTCTTAACTCCAACTGCGATGTTTTTGGTCATTATCCTGTGAAAATCTTTTTTTTTATGCTCTGATTCCTGTGGATTTTTCCCATTGCTTGTGTGTGAAAAAAACACAAATGGTGTTTACTGTTAATGATTTAAGCAACAGACGATTGTACAATTGCGTCATAAACTTTAAATTCTGAATATCCTTCATCATAGAAAGCTGTGCATATTATGTATCCTCCATTTATTTATTTACTTATGCATTGTTGATCATCAAGAATCTGAATGTTTTAGAGAGTTGCCACTTGTTTAATTTGCATTTTATCACGAATATCACGCATAGTAATTTGCTTCTAACTGTGCTTTTACGAATACTTGAAATTATATCTGTTTATATTCCTATATGCTAGAAATAAAAGACAGAGATGATGAGGATACCTCACCAACAGAAAAAAACAGACAGACATCTATCATTATCAGTGGGTTAGGTATAAGGGAGATTGTCTCTTTTTTCACTTTCCTAATTTGTGCAGCATCTTTTCAATGAAAGGCGATAAGAATGATGATCATAAAGCCAGTAGGCGTAGAGAAAATGCAAAATTGGAATTCATCATTATGAAGTCATTTCAACTACAGGCGGAACTGACGAGGATATCAAAGCAAGGATCGGAAAAGCAAGACAAGCTTTCACTATCCTCAAGTCTGTGTGGAGGTCAGCAGCACTGAGCATGAAAAATAAGATCCAGATTTTCAACTCCAATGTGAAGTCAGTGCTACTTTATGTATCAGAGACTTGGTGCGTCATAAAGAGCATCTCAAACAAACTACAGACCTTCATTAACAGTTGTCTTCGCTCAATATCAGTCAAGATCAGATGGCCGGAAAAGATCAGCAACAGGGATCTCTGGGAGCGAACCAACCAGGAACCGATTGTGAGACAAATAGGCAGGAAGAAATGAAGGTGGATTGGCCATACTCTGAGGAAACCATCAAGTGACATCACTAGACAAGCCCTTGAGTTGAAACCGGAAGGGAAGCGGCGAGTTGGTCGTCCAAGGGTGACTTGGAGGAGGTCATGTGAAGAGGAGATGAAAATGTGTGGGCGGACTTGGAGCCAGGTGAAGACTCTAGCAGAGAACCGAACGCAATGGAGACTCACGGCTGAAACCCTATGTTCCTCTATGAATTAAAGGAAACAATAATAATTATTATTATTAAGTCGGTGTGAAGATGAAAATGTGATGGATATATATCTCATTCTAATATGAAGTTAAATGAAAGCGCGAATTAACAAATATATGCGTGTGAATAAACTAACGAAAGTAATAAACAAGCAAATCCAAAATTTAGTGTCAAAGATTTAATAGCATGTTTGTATGTCATCTGCATGAATGCAATCTAGTAAATATCATTCAGGTATAATCAGATAGAAAATGAAACAGACTCCTGCAGACTCCTCAAATAACAAAATAATCGATAATATATGTCATCTGAAGCAATATTTTTGAATCTGAAGTATGTTTTAATGCTTGCTTGCTATTCCACAATGTTCTTCATTCTAATTGTCTTCGAAAATTTCCTGGCGGTAGGTACAGACTTATATGGAATTGTGCACAAGTGTAGATTGTGACTCACCGCGGCAGTAAGAAGATTAAAACAATTTGAAACATAGTAAAAACGATACATTTTAATTACATTTAAAAAAATGTAGATAGCCTACTGATATAAGCAGGTGGCGCTGTTTTATGCACTTAATACCTGTCCGATAATTTTTAAAGTGGAGGCCCACTAATAAATAATTAGTTTCTCATAATTCAGTTAGACAGATATTATGGTAATAAGGAAGGTCCTGATGGGGCATGTGCTACTGATAAGATTTATCAGTAGTATATCAAGAGATGTTCTTAGGCGTCATAACATCAAATAGTAGGGGAATAGATTTGATATCAGAGGAAGCAAATTATACATCATTGCGGAAATACATGGGAAATGTGAAGGGAACACAAAGAAACATATTGTGAATGCCAGAATCAGCACAAATGGTGCGTTGAAGATAAGATGTGCGTAATTTGGCTATATAGAGATACCGGATTGCAAATACACTTTCATTAACTAGGTCTTGCGTCTCTTAATGTTACACTGGGTCCGAAACCTTGTGGGTGAGTACTGTTGAAGAGTGTTAAACTCAAGCTAAACGGCTGTCCAGTACTGCATGATTCCTCAAAGGTTCTCTATCTAACTGATCTAAGCTCGTCATCACACCTGTAACTAATCAAATCCCTGCAAAACAAGACTTGAAAAATAAAGAAACAGCACTGAGCAAAAGGAATAGTACACCGAAATAAATTACAGATATAAGCAATATATAAATTTGAGAGAATGTGGTCATACATGCACAACATAAAATCAAAGTGATAGTTTCCCCAGAAAATTCAAAAGATTACAGTATTTTCCTAATATGACCTAAAGATATGATTCGTAATGTGATCTAACAGATTACAAGCGATGCGAAACTAATGTGCTAGAGAAAGTAATCGCTAGTCGCTAACTCAACCACCACAACTTTAATACAGCTGTCACGCGAAGATATTACATTGCAAAATAAATTGTATGAATTGCAATAAGCATTACATCAGTCAAAGTGGGCGTCACCCTCGAAACTCAATCAGTGAGCATAAACTGGCTTTAAAAGAAATGATATATATTCTTTCCTGTCAATGCACGTGGATAATTACATAAGCCAATTCGATCGGGATAGTGTAAAAATTTTAAATAGAGAAAACACCAAAAATGCAAGGAAATTCCTAGGAGCCTTGTACTCAAGTGATATAGAGATTACCAAACATATTATTATGGACTAAATTTATCAGATAATGAAAAGTAAATCACACAGGAAGAAAGTTCGAATCCCAGGTCAGTAAAAATGCTCAACAGAGACTTAAATTAACAACCAATCACAACAGTGGTTGTCAGGACGTAAAATCACATCATTCGTAGAAAAATTAAATAAGTTCATTTCATACGGAAATTTATTCCGAAGATTTTTCTAGAGGGACGACGAAAACTTCGCAACTAAATCAATCAGCTCAGAAGTACAACTAATTCAAATGTCGCTTGATAGTCACATCTAAGCATCCGGCTTCAAATTCAAACATAAAATTTTATTTCCATAATTTTATGTTAGTAAATCTGGCCTGCTGCATCAGAAATACTTTGATTTTGCTGGTATTCTAGTGGTGCTCATTCCTTTCCAAAGAAAGAGAAATGAAGGCTTCACACTGCGAAATATAAAGAGTTTTAAAAGCAAAAGGGGTTGAAAGGATAGAAGTACTACAGTAATGAACTAATCAAACTGATTTATCTGCGTACCATAGGTGTGTGTGATGGTGCGACAGCATATCTTTCGCCACCTTTGTGTCAGCTAGTTCACTCTTTTGTATACTTTTTATGTCATCTAAAAATGTGTAAAGAAAGGAGAATAAACTGTGCGAATAGTTGGGTAAAAATGTGGGTACATGAAATGCGAATGACTTCTATGGAAAACTGAAAGTAAGCTAAAGTATAATAAACAGCAATAGCGGTATAGTACTGTTGATTCAGGCTATCATAGGCGCATTATAATATTTGTTTTAGCAGCTATGATGTTCATATAGTATACATTAACTGTGAGATGGAAGGTTTCTGCAATACGTCTTACTAAAAAGATGAGACAACTATACATTTCCATCTGATATATCAAGACTTAAATGACATGTGGGTTTGTTAACTCATTTTTGCTGTCTAAATAAGTTGTTAAAACCAGAAAAGAGAAGAAAGCAACTAAAAACTGAGTTAAATAGTGAAAGTGTTGGTGGAAACAGTCTTAGAAAATATGTCTAAAACTACCAGAAATTTCAATAATAAAAAGTAGCAGGTCAAAAATAAAAATAACATCTAACTTTATCCTTTTGTATCAGTTGCAACAAACAAAACTTCGGACCTTATTTAAAGTGGAATTAACATGTGAGTTAGGAGTATTTCTCGTTCCTTAAATTCTTAGTCGAACACAGAGGTTCAAACATTGGCACTTAAGTAAATTTGGTGTTGTTTTACGGAGTGGCGTCATTACCGCCACGCCACATCTCCCCACTGCTATGTTGTTGTTTTTCTGCTGGGTTCCGAGCAAAACACAGAGCTTCAGTAACATATCTATACTTCACCCTGTTCGCTGATGTCCTTTTCAGTTTGCCCCATGGTTGCCCGTAGTCTCTCACACTTCCTAATATGATCTCTTCTGTGTCGCGCTCAATTCGTCGTTTCCTGTTCATTAGCCACCAAAGTTTCTGAAGCGCGACGTCGTTCGACGGTCTTCTCAGCGTGCATCTGATCTACGTTTTCTTTGGCATATTTGCTGGGCAACAGTTTATTGAGTGGTTCCTTCCCAGAGTCTTCCGATGACTAATCAGGGAAATATGTGAAGTCTGGCCGTGTATCTGCTGGGAATCGAATCCAAATTACGGTTAGGGAAGCACTCTACAACTTAACCACTGACGCACATAATTTAAAAAACTACGCTCATAGGACAGAAACAGTAAACAGCATGAAAACAAGTAGCTAAAATAGAAGATTCAGAATGAGGTAGAGATGGAATGTAGGAAAATATTGCGTATGAACTGCATCTCATTTACATTAAAGATGTCAAAACCATAATCCAAAGGACAAGGTAGATATTCATCACTCTAAAATCACCTTGATAATCTGCTACATTCAACACAAACAACAAAACTCGGGTTTCAGTTATCAGTGCCATGTATTTCTTCCATATGGATGGATATACCAGCTCATCGCGTCACAGAAAGCATTTCGAACAGCCTCCCACAGACTTCTATCAATATCCATCTTCGAAAAATACTGAAGATCACATGGCCAGCCAGAAAGGATTAGCAACAAGAAACTCTAGGAACGAACCAACCAGGAACCTCTTGCTCAACAAATATTCCAAAGAAAATGAAGGTGGAGCGGCGACAGACTGAGAAGACTGTCGAGTGATATCGCGCACCGAATGGGAAACGACGAGTTGAGCATCCGAGATGGACATGGAGATGATGTGACAAGATGGAGGCTAATGGGCGATGAGGACTGCAGAGAAGAGGGAAAAGTGGAGATGTGCCATCAGATGTTCCACTCGAAACCCAAGGGAATGATAATATCGTTCAGAGTATATATGACTTATTTCTTGTGCTTGGTTTATTCTTGTTATCATTTTGATATGCATTTTTGCTTTAGGAATAATTTTTACTTCAAATGAAGCTGCTTTATAGTTCAAAGATTGGGTTGATTTCTGTTGTGAGACACATACACAGAAACTGAGATTAGAGTAAAAACATGCGTAATGCATTAAAGCTATGCATGTTACAACTCAGACGTTTTGAACAATCACTGTTTCACAGTAAAACACTATGTTCAGTTAAATCAAAAATGTTCAGCAACATCACTAATTATCGCCTTCTATACGGAAGTAGAAATCGAAATATGCTTCAAAATTAAGAGATTAAAAATAAGTTTGAGTTTCCAGCTGAGACAACAAACAAGAACTTATTTTTCAGAACGCGTATGAGCGAATACTGAACTACTCAATTTCGATTTAAGTACTTTCAACCCTCAGCTGACTGCAAATAAGCCTAAGGGAATTGGAAATTTATACACAGGCGTCCGTTACAGAAAAAAGAATATCACCTGAGACTGATTTTATCTGCCTTACAAGACAAACAATAGGAAAAAAGTGAGAATCTGGCTTACCCAGCATCTGTCAATTTTCGAAATATTAAGTAGCGTTATGTGTAAATAATGACCATACTTTCAATAGTCTCCTCTGGTTTTGAGTTATAATCTGTCTCTGGGATAAAAGTACGCTTATCCACTTTTTATGATGAATATATTTCTTTACAGCAAATCGTTTATCATATATATGAAACCCATTATAAGCGTCTATTATTATGTCTTGGGTACAAACATTTAGTGAACTAAAAATAAAACATAGAACTGTACTATGCTGCTCAAATTTTTCTCCTTGTCATTCACAATTTTATGCAACTAAATTAGTGAATAGGATGAGTTTTTTTCTGAAAGCACCCATAACATTTCGCTCACTATAGAAACAGGAATTTAACTGAACACAGTTTTTGTCGAAATATAGATTTAGCCCACGCTAGAGCTTAAGCGTTTCAGAAATACATTATGATAGCCTGCTAAATGAACCACTTCATATTTTATATGCAGCAGACCAGTCCCTGTAGAAATTCACTTCAGAAATTCCAACTTCATTCAGTTGATAAATATTTAAGAGTTTCCAGTTTATTTTGCTACTTATTTCTAAAACTTAGTAGTTTTCTAACAAAATGTTATTGTTCAAAATATTTTTTTGCAGTTTTTCAAGCAAAATGTCGATTATGGGTGTTTGTTTTTGACATGGTAAACATGGATACAGTATTATTCACCAATACCATTAAAGGTAATTATATGAACGGTTAAGATATAACTCATCTCTGACAAACAATGTGATTTCAGAGTCAAAAATCCGAAAAAGACATCATTTTTAGAGTACAGGTTTGTCTGATTGACCTCTATGGAACACAAGAGTGATGAAAATTCGGCCTTTATAATACTGTATAAGGTGACACCTTTGACTGCTAAGCATAGGTGGGGCATTTTAAACACGAGTGATGTGTTTAGGAACGCTTGTATAGTCACTCATCCTCCAGGTAGTTTCACCTGCAACTTATTATAGTTTTACTTCCCGGTGGCAACGACAATAAGTGAGTATTATTTTTGCTGTTACTGTTGTATTAAAACCGTGTATTTCAATCTTAGTTGCACACTTATGCAATACGAACATAAAAGCTAAACTATTATTTTCCAGTAATGTTTTCCCTTTAATGTTAAAATTAAATGCTACCATTAGATACTGTTTATATATATAATATAATGCAGTAAAGTTTTCCGCAGAATTTCGATACTGGTCACAGTATCTCATCTGTAGATTCACAGACAGCCACTGAGGCAGTGGGTTATGGAAACCAGATTTGTAATAGAATTCGAATCAATAGCCTCCTGATCAATAACCCCACTCTTATTTATTGTCATAACCTTGGGTTCGAGTAGAACATCTCATGTCACATCTCCATTTTTTCATGTTCCCTGCAGTCTTCATCGCCCATAAGCCTCCGTCTTCTCACATCACCTCCTCCATGTCCATCTCGGATGCTCAACTCGTCGTTTCCATTCGGTTTCCACTGAAGGGCTTGCAATGTTCACGATGTCACTCGACAGTCTTCTCTGTATGTCCTCGATCCATCTCCACTTTCTCTGGAATATTTGTTGAGCGAGAGGTTCCTGTTTGTTTCTTTCCTAGAGTTTCTTCCTGGTTGGCTCGTTCCTGGAGTTTCTTAGTGTTAGTTCTTCTGGCTGGCTATGTGATCATCAGTATTGGTCGAAGACGGATATTGATAGAAGTTTGTGGGAGGCTGTTCGAAATGCTTTCTGTGATGTGGCGAGCTGGTATATCCATCCATATGGAAGGAATGACAAAACACTGATGTTTGGAATTTGAGGTTTATTGTTTATATTCAGTGTATCAGATTTTCAAGGTGATTTCAGAGTGATCTTTTGTTTTTGTGTTGTGGTTTTGACATCTTCAATGTAGGTGAAAACCGAAAGCGTATACTTTTTTTATTCAGTAATGCATTTCTTTTGTCAATTGACGTACTTATTTAGGTTAAAAAGTGAATTTCTTAAAACCAATCAGAAGGGCTGTCTAATTGAGGAAGATTTTGATTCATTAGTAAGAACAAATAAATTCGGTTTTTCCCTTTTATTAATTTAACCGAAATTTGCAGTCTCTGCTGACATGCCAACTCTTGCCATGGACGCTCTGACGATGTCTGGGGTTCAACTTGAAATAATTTGGTGGATGGTACTAGCGGGGGAATTCAGCTAGTTTGAAAGGTCTGGTTGATAACACTTACGTATCTTACATCATGAGGTATGGGTTCAAGTTTCAGTAGGAACACAACCACTCACTAAAGGATGAAAGCACACACGGACGACGAGTCGCAGATGAAACGAAATTAGCATTCCGGATTTCGCTGTTAGTCACCACCCATCTAATTACTTGCAGCTGATATGTTGAATTAGTGGTGCATAATTCTGCCCATTCTTTTGCCTTTCTCTTTCGAATAAGAGTGAAACCAGCTTGTTGTGGTCTAAACACAGGACATGGACCTCTGCGTCCTACTGTCTGTAGATGCACACAGTCGTAAAGCCCTCCAAGGATAGTAGAAAGATGATTTATTTTATTGTTATTGTTCCCTCGGACTCGAAACGGGAAAAAGGGCTTCAACAGCGCATTTCCACTTTTTTCTATTTTCTGCAATCCTCTTCTGCTGGTCACGGAACAGCCCATAAGACCCATCCTTTCCTCGCACGATCCTCTACAGATCACCCTTGAACGATCCACTAATCCACTAGATCGATGGCCTGACGCCCAATGTCAGTCAGTGATCTCCTCAGTGTGTGACCAATCCATCTCCATTTTCTTCTGCAACATTTGTTGAAGGATAGATTTTTGGTTAGTTCCCTCTGGTAGGCTCTTGCCACTAATTCTTTCTGGCCTGCTATTCGATCTTCAACAAAGAGCGAAGATAGGTGCAGATAAAACTATGCAGGCTACTGAAAATGCTTTTCATGACAAACCTAGTTTCTGACCTATGTAGAAGAGCTGACTGCCTTCACATTTATTTTGAAAATCTGAATCTTGCTAATTACGCTGGCTGAGTGCAGAAGATTTCAAAGTCGAAGTCAAGTTTATGCAGGAGTATCTCACCCTTTCAATTTTGTCTGGCTTTGACATTTTCATCTGTTCCACCTGTGGTTGGTTGAAACTATGCTATGTGACCAGTTAAGCGAAGGAAGTAACCTCCACCAAATTTTTTCCATTGATAGTGATTGGTGCTGGTTTTTGTTGCTGCTGCTGTTGGTGGCTTATCTTCTTCGCGTCCATCTTCTCTTTGTCCACCTGAAGTCATGCCTTCACTGCTTCTTCTGCCAGTTTATTAACCTCGCCTTGTTTACCAGCTCGCTACTTTTCTAGCAAGTCCCAAGCCCGAGAAAAGACGTAGGGTTGGGGGTGGGGCCAGCGAAAATCAATCAAATTGCTACAGTAACTTTGACGCACAAGATAAATATCTTAAAAAATTGGATATTTTTCAATGAAACTGCAGTTGTATCAAACAATAATAACAATAAAAACTCTAAACTACCTCGGCAGTGTCATTAGGCAGCTATATAGTGCATTTTAAGTAAAAAAACGAACACTTAGAATCAAGTAGAATACTGTCAGCAAGATGAGAAGAAAAACCCTGTCCAACACGTTGCGTAGTTTCCATTTCTTTTATAGTTATTTTTGTTTCTCAATTAAAAATAAGTGCATGTAAGAAGTATGGAATAAAGGTTACGGTCGATAACTGTTTCTCTGCGAGTCTAATAATTTAATTAAAGGCTATAAAGATACATATGTATATAAATAGTTTGTCTAGAATTTTGCACATACGTTTAACTGTAAAAAAATCCTTATAATATGCAAATGTGCAGAAAGACTTCTCCATAATTTATTGCATCTCTCACTTCCTGTAACAGCCGAAATGACTTTGATAAAAACAAACTACCTCAAACAAAATGTTATTCATAATTTTATCTCGTGAAAAAATCCACCGAATAAGTCTATTCATCACAACGCCGTTCAAGTATATCATAAAATGCTTACAGTTTACAAATAATGGTGATTTGTTTTCACACTTAGTATATCAGGCAAACATTTGTTTCATTGTTAATTTTATCATGCATATTCTTCTTTTATTTTATCTTGCTTACGTCAAAACTAAAATAGACCATTATGCAATGTTTAGATTTGAGTTGAAAGGAATGATGACGGAAGAGGGATTTGAATTAATCCTAGTTATGAATATACACATATAAATTGTCACACTGTGTTGATACTATAAAAGAAAAGGGTTAGGTAAACAGAAATCTTCTACTACAGCACCAATTTTCATCTACTTGTCATTTTTAATTTTTGTTATGGTGGCTTTGGTTAGTTATTAGCTCAGTGATTAATACTTTAGCGTCTGAAAACGTAGGCGTCAGTTTCCAGTTTCACTGGGAAAATTATCACTTATTAGTAATGAAGCATACCCAAACGAGTTTAGAATAGTATGAAACGAGCTTTTCATATCCCACTACTAGTTAAAATCAGTGTCAGGTTATTTTTGGTATCCAACGATTTCGTAACCGCTGTTGGTTTGTGGTGGGATCATTACTGAAAAATATATATATATTTACTGCTTCTCGAATGATAGTTGAAAGACGGTTTTCTCACCCTGAGGATTGTTATTATCATCCTAGTTGATCTTTTGAGTTATGAGTGGGTTGTATAACTTCATTGTGCTCCTTTGTTTGACGCCTTTTATTTGGCTTTATGGCTGCCAAAAAGTCTTCATTTTCTTCTCCGTGTTACACACGAACCCATATCTAACTCCTCACTTCCAACCTGAGTTTCACCGGAGGGTCTACAATGCAACGACAGTGAACAATCTCTTGAGTTTAGTGTCGTAACTTCTTACTTTATTTTGGTTGGGTAACAGGTTCTTGCATGATTCACTTTCAGAGTTTCTTGTTGCTTATTTTTCCAGCTATTTAATCCCCAGTATGGGGCATAGTCAGTCGCTGGCGAAGTCTGCAGTCTGCTAGACGCTTGCACCAAGTTTATGAACCATATAGAGGCAGTGACCTGACATTAGTGCTTAAAAACATAGGATTTTCTTCCTTGTGCTAAGTACTGCAGACCTCCACACTGATTTAGGATTAATGAAGATCTATCCGTATACATACTGGCTTTTACATTCTCGTCTACGTTACTCCTAGTTAACATGATGATGCCTACCCAAGGTAAGTGATTGTTATTGCCCTCTGTTGTCGTCAGTCAATTATATTCTTCAGCACTATCTATTCCACGTTCATCTGAAGTTCCGTCTTTGTTGGTTCTTCCGATAACTTACTGACTTCCACTTGCAGATCTTCGGGTCTGTGTGGTATTGGGAACCAGCAGTCCGTCAGATTCAAATCCCTTAAATTTTTCGTCTCAGCCCAACGTATTTCTGTCTTCCAGCTCCTCACGAACTGCTGAAGGCTATGATATATATATACATATATATACTGCGGAGAGTGAGGCTGACTCTCTGAAAAAACATTCTCACCCTAGTGTATTCTACTACGATCAGTCGCGGATTTCTAATCACTTTCATCAGAGTATTTCTGGTCATTTTGAGCTATTTGGCAGATGAGTGTAAGTTGATTTATATCCATTTACCTCATAAATTCGAAATAATTTCCCCCTCTTGTGTGTGCGCGAAATATACAGATGAAAACAGGTTTCAATTTACCACCTGTATACATGTATGCCCTTTTAAAAAGAAAGGAAAAATAATTACAGTATGCGAACCAAATCACTTTACATATTTGAAGCCCTAATATTAATTTGAGTAAATTGCCTTTCAGGAAACATAACACTATAATGTTAATATTTGCAATAAATAATGTACGAAGGAAGGTCGTTCTTTGATATATGACTCCTATTTTGAACTGAAATTCAGTTTTTATTTTAGTTTCCACTTTATAATTGGAAATTTATACTCATACCAATGTATTGTAGCTAGATTTTGGTTTAAATAGCTTTAATTAAATATTGAGTTGTAAATATAATTATGAATTTAGTTTATTAGTGATCATTCTGTGTTGAATGAAGTCATTTCCTAAGGGAAACTTTATAATTCAAGGTTATGCTACTAATTTTCATTGGACATCTTACGTATAGAATGGAATTTTGTTGACTGCTCCTTACAGGGAACTTACAAGTTTACTTCTATTTATGGAGACGCATATTATGGTAAAAGAGAATGGAACACAGTACATCCCCATTTCATCCAGCTTTGTAAAGTCCTCATTCCTTCCTCTCCTGCATGTCACCATTGGATCCAAGCTCAACTCGTCATTTCTCATTTGAGAATTCGTCTGTCATGCGATATAACACAGTAGTCTCCTCAGCGTATGTCTGATATATATTCACTTTTGTCTTCATCTTTGTTGGGTAACAGATTCTCAGTTCTCTCTATGCCAAAGTTCCTTGTTGTTAATCCTTTCTCGCTGACCGCCTGATCTGAAGTATTGAGCATTACCGTAACATTAGTGTTGAAAATCCGGTTCCTGTTGTTTATGCTGCGTGCAGCAGATTTTCACAGTGATTTCAGATTATCAGACGTCTGTTTTGTCTTTCCAATCACTAAAGGATTTGACCTTCTCATCTGTACCACTGCCTGTAGCTGAAATGATGCTGCCTAGATAAGTGAATAAATTTTACCCACTGATACTGAATGGTGATTATGTTGTTGATTATTTATCTTCACCACCTCCATATTCTCTGTGTTCACCTTATATTCCTGTCTGTCTCTTCTACCAACTACTTGATTTTCACGTGTCGATTCTGGAGTTTGTATAGGGTGCTACATAAATCATACGTGAAGTCCAAATCTTTCCTTGTCAGTTCAATACATGACTTGCCTTCTTTACTAGGTGGCCTCATGTCTGGAAAAACGGAGAAGTTTGTGCATGGAATTAGCGATCCTCTTTCAAAAAATCAAACGAACCGCTACAGAAACTTCAACGTACAGAATAATGCCCCATGTATATATTTATGTTAGATATTTACAAATATTATATAAATAAAATCGATGACTTCAAGCATTTTTCATCTCAATATAAATTTCACATGGCTCTATTGGGAAATAAAAACGCCTATGAATTTATTACTTATAAAATTTTTCTCAATAATTATGTATAATCCTATTTCAGAGATTCTGGGTGTAACATGTGACGGCTGCGTGGAATCATTTTTGGACAGAGTGCTGGAAGTGAACTATTACTCGCTACAGGTTAATTGTTTGGTTAGAGTAATTCTTCACTAATATATCCTGTTGTCTCTCTTAGTCGCAGCAGTGAACGAAATTTCATTATTTTCAACTATTTTAGTTGTAATTGAAATGTGATATCAACCAACGACAGTTATCGTTACTTAAAGCTGACATGGTTGTGCCTAAATCCCATAGTTGTTTAATTTACTGTGACTCTCATTTGTAATATAAACACCAGTAAATAAGGTGTGTTAAGTCCGCATCTTTAATAATTGTGCTTCTAAGTTAAATGAATTCTTAACTGCGGATTCTAATTGTTCTACACAGACACTTTTTAAGCTGATAACATTGTGAAATGCATGAAAGATCTCCTTGGAAGTCGGTAGTTCTCTGAATCTTTGGTTAGTATTGGAGTCTATTAGCGAAGACATCAAACATTATTACAAATGTATTAGTACAAAACTCGTGGCCGAATGATATGCAGCCTCCGCAGAGCTCAGCTGAATTCTGAAATGTGTGATGACTTTTAAAAGTATTTTCATTGTTCCCAATGACTAGTGTGTACATCACATCAACAAGGAGATGACAGTTAAAGGTTTGAATTATGTTTATGAATAGACTGCTTACAGTTAACTGATAATTTTCCTCTTATTAGTTCCATTCAACTTGATATAATCGCTACTTTTATGTTGTGAGTTTGGTGGACAATTTCTCAAAATTAGATCTGAGAAACAAAAAGGTGTCCAGCTTTTGAATTATTCTTAATAACACACAAACAGATACTAATACTTACTGTAAAAATTCACCTTCTTCGTGAAAGAAAACACGAATGATTTTGACATTTACGAGTGACAAATCTTATTATATATTTTGGCCTAAGAATTACTGAAAGGCGTCAGATTTTACTGTCATAGCTTTTTCTAGCAAATAAACTGATAATTAACGCGTTTTTCAACACATTTTATTCACATCACATGGAACGGAAATCTGAGAGTTGGTTTGTGTTTTTCCAAGCATAATTTAAGAATCCCTCTATTTCACTAATTACGATTTTCGTTACAAAGATATAAATAATTAAAAACGCAAACTTATGAGATTGAAAAGATAGTGAAACTAGTTAGTTAGTTGGAAAATGCGATTCCGAATGGAAAATAGTGTTTTTAACTGTATATATTTTAAATCAAATTGTTTAACTTCATACATTCATTTCATCTTCACTCAACTTAGTTTGGAAGGTGAAAATATTACAGCAATTGTCAACAAAAGATTCAGAACGTCAGTAGCCAGAGCCAGTACTGCAGCTGACCTGGCTCCCGTCTGTCAAACAAATTGCTATTTGGTGCAATCAAAGGTCGACAGATATCCTTCTCATGTTAACTCAAACTGTATATGCAAACTTAAATTTATCTGCAGGAGCAGTTACGCTGGAAGAACAGAAAGAAGGGCATACCTCCGATTTTCTGAACATGTACCAAAACGCCTATGTCTAATGGGAGCAAATGCCTCGAACAGTGACATCGCCCGACATCGACGGGCATCTCCTCGACACGGATCATGAGGTGGACATCTCAAGATGTTTCAAAATTATCACTGGACAAAAGGATTGAATTCCCCTTGAGTTCACCGAAGGAATCTCCATTAAGCGCCTGAAGTCGGGTTTATGAGTTCTGCAAGAAGTGGTTCTCATCTTTCTTTGCCCTAATAACCGAATGTTTTCATCCTCTCTTTCGTCTGATTATGCGACGCCGAATGTTGCCATTGTGTATGATTTTTATTGTTTGTGTATATACTGTGTATAATATTATTACTATTATTATAATTGTATGCATATACTGATTAGTTGCTTGTTGTTCATATACGAACTCTGTGGACGTATGTTACAATCGTTTGTGTAGATATACGTAATTAATGTGTTTGGGCTGTGAGCAACTGATGAGTAGCCAGCATACCTTGAGTTTTCGGAGTGTTTGTCAAGAAGTGCTGGAAAATATGTAACATGATTCAATATTGTCTTGTTTATTTATTAGTAACTGAACTTTGTAAATAAAAACGGAGTTGACATGTCAAGCTGACATTATTTAGGACATCAACAGCACTTGCGTTTTTTTATCCCTCACGTTCCCCAGTGGAACATAGGGCTTCAAGCTAGTGGCTTTAATTTTCTGTAGCAGTGTTTATTTTACAGGATGGGGTTGCTAGCCTCATGCATTTGCGTTACTTGTGAATAATTCTGGAGTATGAAAATTTTATATGTCAACTTTCAGACACATTTTTTATAATTTAAATAATGCTAAGATTTTATGTATGAATTAACTGACGTAAGGTGTGGAATATTGCCTAAGACTTGAGGACAGAAATGATCATATAATGTATGAGTAAAATTTGGGCATTGTGGTAGGGTACAATACAGTATTAGATAAATTTATTTGATATAACACGCGCAGTGGCACAATATTGATAAACTGATGGCATTTCTAGCAAAAATTCATTCCTCATAATTATAACAGTCTATTCACATTATAGATTTTTTCTCTCCTCCCCTCATTCTTTCTTGAAATTTTACATATATCCGGCAAAGATGTTGCACTATCCCAGTTGCACATGTTTGATGTTGATTCCGAAGACAAAGATTCAGTGATTAACCTATCTCTACTCCTAACGATATTAATTTTTGTGACCTTCATTTTGTCCTACCTTAGTGTTACATTAAATGCAAGTGAATGCATCACCACGACTAAGTTTCTTCTAGAATATTTAAATTAGTAGGATCAAATATTCAAGGTCTAGCTACGTTTCTGCGGTCCCAGTATGTAATTCACCCTGAGATACTAATTTGGCCTATATAATTGTTACAATCTAAGTATTTATTGGAGTGTTTTGGTTTCTTGTAAACGCTAGTATCTAACACATCATCTTGTTTTCGTCTTATTTTACCGTCTAGCACATGCCATCTACCTTGTTCATTTTCTAACTTACAACTGAATTAGATTCCGTGTACCAGTGATTCTATGTGTGTGAGGAACTTAGGGATATGTTAGAATTTCAGCACAGTGAATATTTCATCCACATATTACCACCATAATCTAGGAACAGGATTAAACGTTCTAAGAGATTTACGTTCGGAACTAGCCATAAATATACGCTACTACTTAGGATTTCATGATCTCATTTGTTTGTATGTATATTTTACTTTGAAATTTGAATACAGTGAAGATTAGACAAGACCAAACACCTGATATTATTTCATCATTCGAGAGCTCAGCCCGATTTCGCAGTTCGCGATCAATGTCCAGGTTATTCCTAACTGCCTCCAAAGCTGTATTAGTTTACCAACCAGTTTTAATCTAAATTAATCCATCTTTCTCTGTTTAAATTTCCCCTAACTTCCGTTGTCCCATGACGGGATTGTTTAGCCTAGAATCTGACCTGTTTCTAATCGGACCTAATACTGATGTTAAATACTTAGATAACTCATACATCGGAGTGTTCAAGTCAGTTATCACCTAAGAGAGTATCTTTCTTTGTGAACTTTAACAATGTCATCCATTCTACTAGGACTAATGGTGTTAGGCATTCGCTAAAATATTTTCACCCACCTAAAGATGACCACATTCGACTTAATAGATGAGCTGTAGATTTTTCGATTTATTTCATAAGAGTATCTACAGGCTTTTATTCGCCTCACACAAACCTGTTCCAATATGTTCAATAATCTCGTTGATATATAATCTGATCTTTCCATAACTACTGTTGAGTAACGCCTAACTGATTTTGCATTTACTAAGTCTTTAGCAGTCCTCAAACCTTTTAGAGCTGCTATTTGTTTTTATGATAAGTTGTTTAATGATGTCATTTGGTGTTTTGGAATCGATGCCCACTGTGCTCTGACCTTCTCAGCAGTAGTTCTGTCTATTCTGCTCAATACTACTTCTATACTGGGAATGTAATCCACAGGTTTTAATCTGTTAACAGCTACAATGGAGTTTACTCCTCTTCCAAGTGCTTTTATTCTATCACAATAAAATGCTTATATCGACGAGTTGAATTTCAATTGTTTAGTCTCATGTCGGGTTGTAGTTTGTTTATTGATACTTTTGTATCAGTTGAAAGAGGCAGAAATAATAAAAGATATGTGTGTTGAAGAGTTTATCAATTTTCTGACGTTGATATTTATCCGATTTGAATGGCAAAAACAAAGTTAGCTTAAATTGTATTCATCATCAGCAATTAGTGAAGCATCATTTAGAATATACATTGCATGAACTCAAAGGATATTGCCTATATTAACTATACATTTTTGCATAACTTAAACTAAAATTTATGCTCTCATCTTGAAGTCATATTAAGGAAGATGTAGATACTTGGAGGGGAAGAAAAAAAGAACATTTTTTCAAACACTTGAGAGAAAAAACAGCTAGATAATTGGACGATATCTGATTCAAGTGGATAGGTTATATAAAAACAAACTACCTTGAAACTACCTCACTTGGTGAAATTGTCTTCGCTTAACTTTCTGAGACGAATTGTATTTGTACGTAATGTATTTTTGTATATTGAAGGTAGATTGTTTTCACTGTCTGGGACCAGTCTGTCTTCTATCTTTGTTTGCTTGAATCCTAGAGTGGTGGTGGATGTTAGGGGTAGTTTGATATAGGCCTTCAGATGTGTGATTTACTCCCTTCCTTTATGGAATCTTAATCGCAGCATTACTGTTGTTGCCGATTGCACTAACCCATAGCAAAATTTGGTGACTTTATCGAAAACAAAACAGACAATACTCTATTAAAGGTCAAAAAGTTTCATAACAGACACATATATTTTTTATTCCTCCACGTTCCCAGCAAAAGAATAGGGCTTCAAGCTGGAGGCTTGAAGTTACTGTAGCACTGTTTATTTTTACAGGATGGGATTGCTAGCCTCATGCCCAGTCTTTCCTCTTCACTCGCTTTTACTACTGGCTTAGCGTGGTAAAGGAGTGCGTCGGTTGGGAATCGAGCCCCGAACCATTTGAATAGTCGGCGAGCGTCCTAACCGCTGTGCCACCGACGCAGACATATATACGCTCCCAATACACTAGTGCTTTGTCAAATTTCTGATCAGAATAAAAGCATACTAGGTAAAAATGTTAAATTGAAAAAACCGAAGAGAATGTTGTTAACATTTTTTGCTTTGGTAATTCTGTGTTATGATTTACACAAGGTAGTGTAATGTAGAAATGGGTTAATCTACTAGTATGACGAATGATGTAGGTGCTTGATTATTATTTAGTCTGTTCCTGTCTTAAATTAAGCGAAGCTCAAATGGATATTAACATCCAGACACAATGGACTTCATGATATTTAAATGACAGTGAGCTGACTGTCCTGTTAGCAGTTAAGTATCTTAGCTCAGTTGGCGAAGCACGAAACTTACAGGTTTGTAATATTGTGTTAATGCGAATAGTCAATTTTTAAAAACATTCGATTCCTGTGTAAAAATAGATTCATCACGTTAACACTTCTAAGTCATTATTCTGTTTACATTGTAGGCGAAATACATTCTCAGCGTTTATATCTTTCTAAGGCTAAATTGAGCTTTCACTCAAGTCTTTAATCCTCTCATTGATTGATAGTGGAACTTAGGCAAGCAGATGATGGTACAAGAATTCTATTAAGATAATGACACGCTTTTTATTTAGAAAAAAAGGAGATTCATTTTCCCTCTTCAATTACTTGAGGCGATTTACTTTATTTTTCTTATAAATGGAATGATTACGTAGACTCAGCTGACTAGTCCTACTGCGGCTTAACTAATTCACTTTTCATTTTATCTGAAGTTTTTGTTTGACTGACATTCTGATAACAATAATGGATTCACTTCACACACAGCGAGAGAGAATAACTACAGATCACGTGTCATCTAACTGGCTTTTCCATTACAAAGTTGAAGATTTTCATCACTGAACAGAAATAATTACTCGCTTATGTCTTGTTTTTCATTATCCAAAGGGAAATTTTTAAATTACTGAAAAATTGTAGTAGACTTCAGGGTAAGGAGGATATCAGTTGACAGTAATCTTGGTATTACTGAGAGAAATGGATTATTAATTCCGGTCAAGCGTACGGATGAATTCATTCCTTACAAATTAGAGGGGCTGAATCTTATGAATAAGTATCACCACAACATATTTCACCACGCGCCTTTTACTTTATATCGGCCTAAATATAAATCTTATGAATTGCACCAATGATTGTTAGTAGTTTACGCCTTTGATTGTCTAAGTCTGTGAGTTTAAATATTTTGGAAGTCACCTAGGAAGATTCTTTCTCTTGCAAAGTGCGACTACCCTGCACCCCCGTCGACGTATTCACCCATACAAGTAAGTATACAATTTTTGATGTGATGTGACAGTGGAGATTTCGAGGAAGCTCGCATTCAGCTTTCGACAGTGAGAGACTGTAGCCTTTTTCTTAAGAGCAAACTATGTGTTTCTCCCTTGTAAAGTAGCTAGATGTAAATGTCTTTCTTGGTATAAAGTAAAATGTGGACTATGAAGTTAATCGGCCTGTACACCGGTTTACAAACTTCAATGTACATCCGTTTTCTACAAGCATACTGATCAGTATTACGTTGTCTTAACCTGTAGTGTCAGTTGAATAGGTACGCAATGATTTCTTAAAACAATATTTTATAAAGCCTGTCATGTACCACATCAAAAAAGAAACCGTGAAAACTTGAATGCCGCACTGCATAAATAAGGTATTGGTGAAATGACAGTTTTTTCTTCTTGACTCTAAAAGTAAGTTTACAAAGCATTTCGAAAGGAAGGGACTTCAATATGTGAGAACTACATAATAGGTAGGAAGTAGTAATAACAATGACTAATCTTCACACTAAACAATAGATTTTTTGGATCTAATAATCAAACAAATATGGGGTTATATTGCTTTATTAATTATGTGAAGGAAACAAAGCCAGAAGTTGGTAATAAGTGGATAGGATTTGTTCTGGTTATAAAACTTTTAGCAGTTATTTCTCCTAAAGTATAGTATATATGGAACGAGAGCTATGGACTTTAAGGTAAACTTAAAAATAGAGCCTTGCTGAGTAATAACCTTTCATCTTTTAGCTTGAGAGTAAAGTTTGAGCAATTGGGTGGAATAAAACACCATGTTAAATGGATTGATATAATATGACATACAGTGATACAGTATCAATAGCTGTACGACTTTTCAAACACAATTTATTCTCCGTAATCACACCATCTAACAATTTGCGAAGGGGTAGTAACTTACAGGATAATAAAAGGTGAATTAACAGGAGCCTTAGAAATATTCGATTTCGATTTTGCAGACAACCGATTCTTCAAATTAGACCAATGACTTATTCATAGCACCGTCAGTTGTAATTAATTGGTCACAACTATAAACATAGAGGCAAATATATAAAGAAAACATGAGGAGAAGAAATTCGCCGACAACTTTGTATAACCTTCTCATCGAAGTTCATCTATGAAATTTAACAATCTCAGTCTGCATGCAATCACCGGATATTCAATAAAAAATGAAATCATTGTCTCAGAAATGTTAAAAAATAAATAGCAAACAGATCGACTTCATCCGCAAGAGATTTTCTTCTAAATTTGCCTCACCTGTTGTAATGTAGACAGTTAGTATCAGCCAATTCAATGTCTAAATTATAATTTAGGACATTTTATCAGATTTTATCATGTTAAATTTAAAAGATTCTCTTTCGAATAATACATCAACATATCGTGATTCAAAACGGAATCTGTTCAACTTTTTCACCTCCATGTCACATGGTTTGATGTGTTCGATGAACTGGTTTTTTCATAGGACTCAACTCGTAAGCTATGCTAAACATTAGCAATTAGTAGTACTTTTAACCCGATAATTGCTTTGCATGTGAATGGAAACTAGCTGAATAATTTTTTGGCATATTTTTATTTTCAGGTTTTCACTCTCAGAGATTCGGTTGATTTCAAGGCAGATTTCACTGAGAACTAACATCATTTAGAGAATCGCCGAAGTCGTAGCGATAAGCGTGATGTAACATTAGTGTCATTCAGTGCGATAAACGAGTATCCAACTCATGAAATCTTCTCAGAGGTCAAGGAATTCCACTATGTATTCAGTTAAACGTGAGCAGTGTTTGGTTGCAAAGATTCGATTTTACTAGGAATAGATTTCTTTAAGAACCTAAAAGCTGTTGCTTCGACACCCAAAAATTCCAAAACTATGAGAAAATATCTGGCCAGTGCTCCTTGTTGTCCATTGTTTTTCTAAATGCTAATCATGTGTAAGGAAATCTACGATTTTTTTCTTGTTCACGTCTAACCAAAAACACTTTTCTCGAATAAATTTAAAATCACTCAAAAATATGAAGGGATTAAAAACCTCAAGTTTCATCAAAGAAATTGTAAAAAAGAGCTAGAAGCGTAATGTATTCTAAATAAAACAAACCTTGACTTTCCTTTTTGTACATGTTAAATGGATGCTGGGCAAGTTTACGTCACTATTAGTTCTCACATTTTAAAAAGATATGAAAAATTACATTGACTGATCACTCTGGAACAAGATTTATCATGCGTTTAGTACTTAGCGTTGACTTTAGCTAAATTATACCATTGTGGTTATCGATATGGTCTCTAAGCTGGGTTGACTTGTCAGCATAGTGCAATTTGATTTGATGTTAAATGATTTGAGGCAATTGGAAGACTGCTCCGCACTCGGGTTTTGCGCCTGTCGGCACTGATAAGCATGATGTATCTGCAACATGAAAACGACTGATGTCTCCAGTGCCACTAGAACTCAGTTTTCCAGTTAGAAACGTTACCACTGAGGTCGAAAAGCTGTTTAATAATTTTTTAAAATTACCAAGTTGATTTTTAGTGTATTATATTGTTATTATTATTCCAGGAAGCTCCGACTGAAACTGGGTTTCAACAAAACGTCTCCTCTTCATCCTCTTCTCAATCGTCGTCTTTGGCTATGTCAAAGATTGCCAATGACTTGTCAACTTCTGTTCACATGATCCCCTTTATGCCACTATCAGGCACACATCCAGCGTGTTGTTTCCCAGTTGAGAATTTGCCCGTCGTACAATGTCACTCAACGGTCACCTCAACGTGTGTTCAATCCGCCTCCATTCCTCCTGCTGTATTTATTGGGTGGTGGGTTCATAGTTGGTTAGTTGCCCGCTATTGTTCCTTATTGATTATCCATTCTGGCTTGCTATCTAATCTTCGGTGTGAAGCCAGTGGGGGTAGAAGTTAACAAAAGTCTAGAGCCTGTTTGAAATACTTTTTGTAACATTTTAAGTCTCTGAACCATAACCATAGAAACGTTAACTTGGCATACAAATTGTTCTTTGTACTGATAGCAGTAGATCTCTACACTGATATGAAATAAAGAAGTTCTGTCTTGTCTCTGATATCCTCTTCTGTGCCACCTGTAGTCGAAAGAGTGCTGCCTAGATAAGGGAATGAGTGACCTCTTCAAAATGTCTTCCTCTGACAGTGATTGGTGTTCGTTGTTGATGGTGGATATTAAATTCTGTAACAATATTACGGTCCTACAAACATTCTAAATACAATTTATCGATCATAATCATTTTAAGGCGTCATGCTTTTACCATGCATTGTATTCGAGTATTTATGCAGCTATTTGACAACGAGTAAAGTGAACAGAGGTTATTTCCTGCTTGCCGATTTCGCACTTTAAACCTGTTTTTAATTATATCGGGAAATCCTTTTTGTTGCATTTAAAACTAATATTTTACAGGTAACGACCGTTGTCTACTTTGTAAAGTTTAGCCTTCTAGAAGCTTGTGTGCACCTGCCCATTCTGATAACAGTAAGACGCGCAGGCATCATTATTCTGGCAAACTTAATGATTCCTCAAAGCTTTAAATGATTTTGCAAACAACCTAACTCATTGTATTCAAGTGCTTTTTTTGTTTTGCTATGAATTGTCTCATCATTTACTCTAGGCTTAGCCTCAAAATGTTACATAAATCTTTGACCAAGTATATCACACCTGTTTGTTAATGACGAAAAGTCCAAATAATTAATACAGCCTAGGCGGTGATAATAATACTTGTCGAGCAGCTGAATAAGATCACGATGGTTTTTGATTTACACAATAAAACGTTTATTTGAAATATAAAGGTTCCACATAATTGACTTGATAGATAGTGAAATTATTACTTTGATTTTCACTAATACCTTCAGACTGCTGGAGGCATCCAGAGAAAAGCCTTAAAGCTCGGTATCGTTTTAGTTGGCACTCGTCAGTAAGCGGTGCCTGCAGTCTCCAAGAAACTCATTTCCATTCTAAGATTCAAACCGAGAGCTACAGTCAGAGACGCTACAATTAAGCTGTTCGGATCTCATATAGTAGATATTGTAGATATACCTTACTAACAAGTGCAAACGAGCACGAAACCTGGGTGTAAGTCTTCTTTCTGATTGCCTTCAGTCATTAAACATCAATGCAGAGTGCATTGTGGTGGTGACATTTGAAACTTGACTGTTAGAATTCAGTTTGCACTTATTGAAGGACTAGACGAGTGTTAATAGCTCTACTCCCTAGTAATAATACTCCTTGGTCAAACTTTGTATACAATTACTAGGTGAAGTCAAGTAAAGATTATAAATCCCTGAATGGCATAGTAATTTATTTTAAGCAGATTTCAGGGTAAAAATAAAAGTACATATTTAACAAAACTTTTCCATGACACTACGTTACTGTAAAGGTTTACTCCACATATTATTTTGTTAGAGAAAAATATTGCTGGATAAATGAAAAGTAATTAGTTAGAAGGCAGATAAAGAGTTTGAAACAAACAACAAGTGTTCCACTACCATTTCCTGTCAAAATTTAATCCACAGAGTGCTTGGAATCGTTAACATTCCATTCCCAGGGAAATGTCTCTACAGTTAGAAAAAGTAGACTTAAAATGTATTATACTCAACACTTTCTTTCTTTTTCTTTGGAGAAAGCGGTTAGACAAAGGTTTTTGTGTTGGGGAATTAAAAACAGTAGTTTATTTACCACTATTTTGACCAAAAAATGTTAATATTCTCATACACAGAAGTCTTAACTTCAGCCTGCGTAACTGAATGAAGTTATACAACCCTAGATTCCTTAAGAAAAGTTTTTCTCGGACACTAAACAATCTTTCTTTTGGTGAAGTACAAGGGTTGTTTATTAGAAAAGACCAGTACTGTGGTAGACAGTGAAGGAAGTTCCAAGGAAAACGTGCAATTTTGTACAAAATATGCTTCCGGTATTTTCTATAAACGTAATAAAAAAATGTTTTTGCATTTATTGCTGGATTATGAAAATTATTACTGTGTATATTCTGAGTTGGTTGCTGGCTGACACAGTTGAATACCACATTTGGAAAATGAATCACTTTGAATGCACTGAACTTTCATTGTAACACAAACCTAATCTCTGCAGTAGAGTGATGACAGTGTGAAAAGTAGATGTACTTCATTGTATATCCGCATATAACTTGTGGTAAATAGCTGAGAACCACGGAAAAACCAGGGTGCAGTGTACTGCTGTCCCGTTCTAGTTTAGGACTCCTCATCAGTACTCACCCCTTGGGATTCCACTTAAAACAGAAATATTATTTACCTATCCATTGTTTGCGTTATGAACAAATTGTAGAAGTTCAGCTATGTATATATATATATATTTATTGGCAGGAACTGGAATTGATGGGTTACTGGATTGTATCCTGGAAGCTAATGGTCTATGAGCTGGTCTTGAAGCTGAAAGGTCTTCGGTTGGAACCCCAATGACTACACACTACTGAAGGGTCTTAAACTCAGACGAAACAGCTGTCCAGTATGCCCCGGTTTTCCAGTGGTTATGTAACTGATGTTAGCACGTGGTCTAACCTATAACTAATGAATTCATTACAGACCGACACTTGATAAGTTGTAAATAGTGCTCCACTGACCTCTGCATTGGAGAGACGATGCCAGGGAAACAACCTTATTGAACGAAGTGCATCTGGTCTCCTACAGCTTACTTCGAAGATGGTGGCTTTTTGATGTAGAATATGTAGCCTGGGTGATGAAGAAGATTTAATTTTGCGCTTTCAAGAACAAATTTGTTTGAAATAGTTGTATTTTTGAGGTCTAAGGAAACTGATAATTAATCTTAATTAATGAATAAATCTCTAATTTTGCACAGCCTGACTGTTCAGTGATATGTGTACACCCTGTTGGTTATAGTATCTCATCTCAGAGTTATTTTACTGTGTATATTCACAAGATACGATTGCATTTGTACTTTCTCACTTCATAGTATTAAATTGACATTCACACAAATTCGTCACTTCTCACGATCATCCACTATTGCATGTGAAATCCATCCATAAAGGGTAGAATACCCACAACCAGTAAGTGGTCGGCATTCGATTCGCTGCCCATACAATAACAAACCTCACTTGCACAGTAGAAAACCTAAAGAAACAGGGTTGGACGTGAGGATAACAGCCATCACCACTACTGAAATTTCATGACCTCAGCGAAAAAGCTCAGTGTCCTATTGGGAACTCAGGGAATTAAAATTGTGATTCTGGCATTATTCGATTCAAAATATTAATGTCTCATAAGGGATATCAAGAAGTAATTTGAAAGTTACTTCAACACTGCAGTTTACAGCGCCTAAGTCTTTGTCACCCTCATTCAAAAGCTCACTACATGACAATGCCACGTGTCACGTGATCCACAACAGAAAACTCAGCGAGGCGCTCGAAGTGCATACAGGAGTAAGAAAAGGCTGGCTGCCTGTTATCACTGATGATATTCTTAATTGTGGTGGACTGAATTATGCATCAGACTGTTGAGGACGAGGAGTCAGGAACCCGTTGGATGACCGATGAGAAGACTCTAGATGATCTAGATTTCGCGCCTGGATGATTTATGTCTAATGTCACACAAACTCGAAAACCTGAAGGCGAAAACCAACAATTTGGCTGAAGAGGTTGGCAGTGAAAACAGGACAGCAGGTGAACACAGAGAAGACGGGATGATGAAGATAACCAACCAACAACGATGACAACAACGACAACCAGCACCAATCACCACCAACGGGACAGCTTGAACAGAGGTTGCCTACTTCACTTATCTGAGAAGCATCGCTTCAAATAGACGCACACGGAACGGACGATGATGTTCAAGCCAGTGAGAATCAACACGGCAAGATGAGCCTTTATCAAAGTGAAACAAGTTTGGAAACCTACCACACTCAGCATAAATAACAATATTCGCATTTTCAACACCAATGTGAAGTAGGTCAGCTTTCCTACATGGGTCATAAACTTGGAAAGCGTGTCACGAAAAGGATTTCCAACAGGTTGCAGACTTTCACCAACAGCTGCCTTCGCTGGCTCCATACTGAAGATCAAACGGTCGGTCAGAAAGAATAAGCAACAAGAAACTGTGGGAACAAACCAACAGACGAGAGCCGATCTCTCAACAGTTATGTAGGAGGAAGTGTAGGTGGATCGAGCATACATTGAGGAGGCCGTCGAATGACACCGCGCGCCATGCAGGCCATAGCTCGAATGGAATCCCAATGAGAAGTGACGTGTGTGTCGTCAGTGCGAAGGTGACATGGAGGAGATCGTATGACAAGTTGGAGTAGATCAGAGGTTATGGGCAATTGTGGACGCAGCTGAAGACGATGGCAGAAAATAGAATAAATTGGAGATTTGTTTCACTTGGAACGCAATGGAAAAATGAAATAAATATAATTTTCAAGTGAACTTTTAAGCATTCTCTGTGTTCGTTCACTCTGATGATCACCTGTCTGCTGCTTTCTTAACATTTTATCCACTGAACAGAATTTCGTGTTATTTTAGAAAGTATATTTTAACGCTAACTGAACTTTTCTATGAATAATTAGAGGACTGAAGTAGACTTGAACACTGTATATGGCAAATACCCCTCAAAGTTGTGTCATTTCGATATGGAATTACTATCGTCCACACCCAAGGTTTTAGAATATTCTTATTTTACTTGTCGCCCTTTCTAGTGAAAATTTTGTTTCAAAAGCTATCAAAATTGAATATCGCATTCTCTATATGATGGTTGTACGTAATTATGTTTTCAGCTGTACTTATGAGACTCAAAGAAACTGGGACTTTTGCGCTTATTAGATGGTCAGGCAGGAAATTCAAACATTTGTGTCAGTTTCCTATATCTTGTGGACCTTAGGTTTCCATCAGTTTGTCTTTTGACAAGACAATCCAGAAAGTTCAGTGTTCGCTGACCTAGTCTGACTTCACTTGTAGACTTCATACAGTCTCTATTTCAGCAAGTTTTCTTTTTCAATTTCCTTAATACTGACAAATATACTTAACAGTGTGAAACATTCTCACGTCATGAATTAAAAGTCAATATGAACGAAGAATATTCTTCTCAACAATTTCTCTTCAGGTTCTTACAATTACAAAATATAATAATTGTTGTCGTTACAGGTCACCAGGGACATTCTAAGTGAGAACGGACATCCAGAGAAGTTCATTAAAGCCACTATAGGTTACAGTAGTCGTAAACATGAAATGGCAGCGGCGGAGAAAAATCTTTTATTTTCACGTCTACAATTCAGGGGAGATACTCCTGCAGAGATTCTATCGCAACGTTTAACCAGGGCGATAAAGAAAACTTTCTACGCTGCACATCCTTCAGTAGCCGTCCAATGTTCATCCATCAGCTGAATGATGTCTTATCTAAACTTATCTTTTCTTTATGCATATACAATTTCCACTGTTCCTGTGGTTCGGGCTATATTAAGATTACGATTAGTTAGGTTCGTCTATGGGTTCGAGAACATTTGCCAGCTTGGTTCAGCAAGGGAGAAACTAATTTCATAAAAGGCTGGATTCTGTCAAACTTGGTCGATACTAAACATCGCATCGACGCCAACACAGCCTTCAGGTTTACATACCGAATTCCGAGGTCGTTATCACATACAGTTCGCTTGCGTCTCCTGCACATAGCTGAAGCTGTTGCATAAAATCGACTGAACCGGAAATTCGTATTCAAAAAGAACACATCCAGACGCTGTTCCTACTGTGGTCGAAATTGGACTGATGATTCTTCTTCTCACCAACAGTGCTTCTTCCCTTAACTCTCTTTGGTTCTTTTTGCTTTGCTTATTATTACAATTGTTATTATTCGTTATAAGTTATACCCTTTATTCAAACATTCTCTTAATGTTATCGAATTTTCAACTTATACTAACTGGACTAATTAACATTATGTTTTTCTCAACATATGTTTCCACCTGTTTCATTTCACATATCTTACTGTCTCCTAATTAATACATACTACTTTGTATTAACTTCTCACCTGACACTTTTTATGACTTTGAGGTGGCTTGTCACCTTTTCCTATCCCATATTCTACGAATCTATTATGACTAATCACCACCATTGTCTCCCATTTCACAATATTTTGTAATCGATTTCAGCCTAGCACCTTTATCACACAAATACGACTATTTATTTTGATACCCCATAACTAATCTTTTATTCTACATTAAAAATGTATCCGCCGCATAACTGGCCATACGAAGTTCTATTTTGGCTCATTTGATTGATAGCGGTCACCAAGTGGACAAAAATAGTGCTTTCAAAGTTATCTATCGTATTCCATCGAGTCTTTCGAACGGAATTCGAACCTGTCTTTTACACATAGCCGAAGCTATGGGAATTCGAGAGAACAATCCTAGTCTTTGCATACAACCAAAGAAGTTTGTTCTACCTTTGTCTCTCCTTTGGCCTAGGTGAATTCTATTCAAAACCGTCCCACCCTTTCTTATTTTCTATCTCCTTCGTACTTTTATTCTCTAACTGATATCAGTCCGTGATCAACTCGTAAAACATAACTAATCCTTACAAACCAAACTATAGAAAATTTATAATATTTATTTAAACTCTGATTATCGTTCCACTTCACCTTTTAAGATTTCACCTAATTTATTTATTTATTGAATTGTCTACGTGTACATTTATATACATATACTATCTTTGTTATTCTTATCACCTGCATAAACTTTATTATCAATATTTTGTTATCACTATAATCATCGTTATTAACTACGTTCAAAACATATACCACATTATTATTATTAGATTCCTAAAATCACCGTCATTAGTCAAAATTTTATATATAAGTCTATGTAAATTAGAGTAAAGCCTGAAGAAAATCTAATTGAAAACAATATTGTTAGCTCATATGTCTTGTTCTAACATTATTGTAACGACAATCAGTATTCATATGAACTGTGATCAAGATTTGACCGGATAGTTGCAAAATAATTGAGCGCTGAGTAAGAAGTAGACATTTATAAAATTATATTTGTAAAATCTCAGCGAAATTGAAATGATTAATTCCAACGTTTCGTTCGGCAATCTGGTCCCTGAAGAAGTTCGGACCAGATTGCCGAACGAAACGTTGGAATTAATCATTTCAATTTCGCTGAGATTTTACAAATATAATTTTATAAATGACAATCAGTATTGTTTTATATTTTATAATTGCACGAACCTGAAAAGAAATTATTGAAAAGAATATTCTCCATTCGGATTAACTTTTAATTCATGTTAAATGTATTGTTTTCTATAGTTTGGTTTGTAAGGGTTTGTTATGTTTTTACGAGTTGTTGTATTGTTTCCAAATGTATGCCATGTTCTAGGATGTCGAATAAAACAAGTCAACGCTTCTCTTTCTAGAATTTTAGATGGAGATTTCCTACAACTGGAAATGCCGGCGGTCTCACAGCAACTCCATTTGTGTGGCATTATAGTCTGTCTAAACGGAGTTTTACACGTTTTATAATGTTTCTGTGGATAATAAATATTTATTTAGTTAGTATTTCTTGGTCGTCTTCAAATTTATATTTCATAATATCAAGCGAATCACACTTAGGACTACTAGTAAATAAAGAAATCACACCAAAACTTCTCATAATTTCATCTCCCTCAGTAGTAATTTCCATCCCCTTTCTTTTAAATTCCTCAGTATTTTTAATGTATGAAGGAACGTTACATTGAATCGAATTCTGTATTCTGGATATATATTTTTTTGATAAAAAGTCAATTCTGTGGATTTTCCGTCTTCCTTGAAATCTGGCTGCCAAATATATTTTATGAGATATTGAGAATCAAACCGTGTTTCCTATTTTCGGTTTCAATTCTCTAACTTCATTGCATGCGTACATACTGGCAAGCATTTTATATCACTTCAGAAAGAATACTCCACAATATTATTTATTTTCAGAATAAGTTTTACTTTATGTTCACTTTCAGCTAGAATGAATGTGTATGACATTTGAATACTTAAAATCTTTATTATCTTTATTCCATCTTCCTGCCATAATCGTTTCCACCACGAATTCACTGAATACATACAACACGTCGACTACATTTTAGTCTACGCAGGAAGTTCTGTAAACTATTTCATCTCAGATTATAACAGACTAATTCTCAGTTCCAAAGGTCAAGAATACATGTAAATATTATTACACTCCTAACACATGGGTCTTAAATCAATTATACTAAATAAAGGATGGAAAGACTATGGTATATTTTGAAGATTTCAGGTCTGGAACACAGTAGAAAAATAAGTTGTTAAATAAATCTTAGGCATACGAAGTAACCGACTCCCACAAATAACAAAGTATATAAAGAAAGACAAATAAAGTATGATTCAGAAAGATTCAATGGTCACTACATACAGCACACTGTGTTGACTTATTGACATCATTTCAATAATTTTATCTGATTTGGTGGTGTGGGCTTGCCAGCCCCACACCCAACCCTCCCTCCTTACCTGGGCTTGGGATCGGCAAGAAAACTAGCAAGCTGATTAACTAGGTGAGGTTACCTAAAAAATTTGTCAGTCCTGATAAAAGACCAGCTACAGCAATGTATGCTATAGAAAGCGGACAAAAAATCGATTTCTATGATATCGAAATACTGAGAAAGGTGTTTACGAACAGAAAGAGAGGCTGACCTCTGAAGCTTTTTATATTTTAATCACACTGGATGCAATAAATAGGTGTAAAGGGATAGAGTTATCACCTACACGGCAAGTTCCAATGATGCAAACCATATGTAAAAAGATATTCATTCCAATATTTCTGACCTCTGAAAAAACTCCTATGGTTTTCATATGTAAATTTATGTATTTCCCATACAACAAATGGCATACATATATTAACAGACAAATATACGCATATAACAGTTTGAAATCATTCATTACAAATATGCGATAACTATTTACTTTTTTCTATTGGTGCAAATGCCTATTGACAGGTGACCTTCTAACAGGTTACTTGAATTTATGTACATTTTTGACCACATATTTGGATGATTAATGAAATACGAGTAATTCTTCTAAAAAAACTGCGGCTTAAGCAACGAAAAATCATGTTTTTTAGATTTTCCAAACACCGTGGGATTATTTTAAGTGAATTTTAGTAATAGTTCAGTATGACTCGGCGGTCAGCTTAATTCCGAATATTCACAGTATTTATGGTCTGAGTGTTTGTACCCAACTTCTGCTTGTCTACAGACACACATGAGGAGGCTTTTTACCTGACTAGTTACCGCACAATTTGAACTAAGGTAAATGACTTCAGATGCCTTTTTAAGATTCGTTTCGATTGAGAAAGACATATGCAGCTTCGGAGAGTAATCACTCATATAACTGGAAATATATTAATAATCGTAAACCTATGATGGTGTATAAACTGCATTTTTGAATGCAGATAAAAGGAGCAGTTTCCTTGCTGTGATGTTTTATGATTATGGGATCACTAACACAGAATTTCAATTTGCACTTAAACAATGGTTCTACAATAGTTTGTATTCCTCAATTCATTTTTCCAAACAGTGTATTTGTATTGATTATCAATTATTTCAATTATTTCCAGTGTTTAAGAAAATCATAACAAGATTTTTCAGAACGTTTCGCTGAGTAAGACACAGCTTATTCAGCAGATTTATTCGGATTTTTTCCATTATGGGTAAATTTTATTTTGATAGAGTCTCACAGTGTTATACAGTAATATTTACTGATGACGTTTCGAGCACAATTTATTGCTCATAATCATATCAAGTTAATCACACGACTTCCTAAATTCATTTATATAGTTCCATTGTTTTTCACTTGATTTGATTGGTAGTATTATTTTCCATATTTCAGGTATGAGTGATGATTCATTCCTATTGCATGTGTTGGGTGTAGATTCGATGAACAAAGATTCAGTAATCAACCTCTCTTTCCACCTACCTAGATTACTTTTTAGAATTTTAACCCTCTCCCACCCTATTGTGTGGTTGTGTGTTAATGCATGCATTGCAATTGCCGAGCTTTTTTCTAAATTACTTATCTTCTCTGGGTCAACCATTCTTACCTTAGCTAAATTCTTATGTTCTGACAATCTGACTACCCCTGACCTACTAGTTTGATTGTCAGAACAGATTGTCAGAACATAAGAATTTAGCTAAGGTTAGAATGGTTGACCCAGAGAAGATAAGTAATTTAGAAAAAAGCTCGGCAATTGCAATGCATGCATTAACACACAACCACACAATAGGGTGGGAGAGGGTTAAAATTCTAAAAAGTAATCTAGGTAGGTGGAAAGAGAGGTTGATTACTGAATCTTTGTTCATCGAATCTACACCCAACACATGCAATAGGAATGAATCATCACTCATACCTGAAATATGGAAAATAATACTACCAATCAAATCAAGTGAAAATCAAGTGAAAAACAATGGAACTATATAAATGAATTTAGGAAGTCGTGTGATTAACTTGATATGATTATGAGCAATAAATTGTGCTCGAAACGTCATCAGTAAATATTACTGTATAACACAGTGAGACTCTATCAAAATAAAATTTACCCATAATGGAATTACACTCTACCACAGTGCCCAAGTTTTATTCTTATATTCGGATTTTTATTAATCATCAAAATATATAGTAAAAAATGTTTTTACATAAATTGAAGTCAGTTTATTTGAAGGTCATTTGTCCATGGACTTTTTTTATTACCAATAGAAATATGTAAGCAGTCATCATATATTTGTAATGACTAATGTCAAATTGTTATTGTATATATTTTTCTATAGTTGATTTGTAAGGATTAGTTCTGTATGAGTGTGTGTGTGTATGTATGTTATTTGTCATGTGGGAAGACGTCAATTCACATGGGATAAACATGATAATACATTTTTTAAAGGTCATGGAGGCTCATAGAGTTTTTCTTTTATCTGTCTTGCTTCATAGGAATTTGCCATATAGGTGACAAACCTATCCCTTCTCTTTTACTTACTGTATTCGATGTGGTTGAAATGTGCTAGGCTTCAGAGGTCAACCTTTCTTTATGTGAATGAAATCCTCTTCCAAGAATTATCACATTGTCGAAATCAATCTTATGTCCTCTGTCTATCGCATGCATTGCTATAGCCGATCTTATTTCTAGACTTAATTCTACTTCATTTCTGGGGGGACGTTTCGTGCATAGTCTATGTTCATTCACTCTGACCTTCACCTGTCTACTGCTCCCCCCTATATAGCATGCTTCACTCTCTGAATACTCTATCCTATAGACACAGTTACTTTGTGACATTTTGGGTACCATATCCTTGACATGCACCAACACTTTCTCCAGAGAATTAGAGGGCTTGACATAGACTTTAATATTATATGAAGCATATAGTCTTTGAAGTTGTTCAGCTATGTCCTTTCGATATGGAATTGCCATCATCGATAGCAAAGATTTTTCAATTTTTTGTTTTCCCTTATGCTCCTTTTTATTGATAATATTATCCAGTAGCTTTTTCGGATAGCCATTTCCAATCAAAATCTGTTTTGTATTGGATATCTCGTTGTCCATATCGTCCTTATCTGTTATAATGTTTCTACCTCTGTTAACAAGATTTAAAGCTACTGAAACTTTCATTCTTATTGGATGATCTGATTGGAAATTCAAATACTTGTTGGAATGTGTCGGCTTTCTGTATATGGTAAACTTTAATTCTTGTCAGTTTGTCTTTTTACAATCGGGTCCCAGCGGCTCAATGGTCTACGAGCACGCCTTGTAACCAGAAGGTCCTGGGTTCGAGTTCAGGTGGGCACGTACTGATGAAGAGTCCTAAACTAGGACCAGTGGTTCTCTAACTGATGTCAGCTCATGATGAAATCCTCCATGCAACAATCAAGAAAGTTTAGAGTTCCCTCCGCCTATTCCACTTCATTAGCAAACCCTATATATTCTGAGATTAAGTTAATCTATGTTAGAAAGTTTTCTTTTTCAGCTTTCTTTATGATAATAAATGTGTCATCTTCATATCTGTACCGTATTCTAGGATGACAGCTAAAACTTGTCAGTGCTTTCTTTTCTAGGGCTTTCATATACAGGTTTGCTTCAATTGGAGATGCTGGTGAATCCATTGCAACTCCAATCGTTTGACAGTGTAGTTTGTCTTTAAATATAAAACATGTAGATTCCAAACAAAGTTTTAAGCATTTTATAACTTCATCTATTGATAATAAAGATTTAGTTAATACTTCCTTATTGTTTTCAAGTTCACATTTCATAATATCAAGTGAACCACATATAGGAATACTAGTAAATAGAGAAACCGCATGTAAACTTGCCATAATTTCGTTTTCTTCAATAATTATGTCCATTACTTTCCTTTTAAACTTCTCACTATTTTTAATTTTCGAAGGAATATTGTGTTGAAATGACTATTGTATAGACAGCGGACATAAGATTGATTTCGACAATGTGATAATTCTTGGAAGAGGATTTCATTCACATAAAGAAAGGTTGACCTCTGAAGCCTAGCACATTTCAACCACATCGAATACAGTAAGTAAAAGAGAAGGGATAGGTTTGTCACCTATATGGCAAATTCCTATGAAGCAAGACAGATAAAAGAAAAACTCTATGAGCCTCCATGACCTTTAAAAAATGTATTATCATGTTTATCCCATGTGAATTGACGTCTTCCCACATGACAAATAACATACATACACACACACACACTCATACAGAACTAATCCTTACAAATCAACTATAGAAAAATATATACAATAACAATTTGACATTAGTCATTACAAATATATGATGACTGCTTACATATTTCTATTGGTAATAAAAAAAGTCCATGGACAAATGACCTTCAAATAAACTGACTTCAATTTATGTAAAAGTCTTTTGACCATATATTTTGATGATTAATAAAAATCCGAATAAATCTGCTGAATAAGCTGTGGCTTACACAGCGAAACGTTCAGAAAAATCTTGTTTTGATTTTCTTAAACACGCTGGGGATAATTTAAATAATTTATAATGAATCAATCTGACTTGACAGGAAGTTCGCACCACCTACGCTCTGGAAAACGTATACTGTATTTTATCCTAGGAATATCAGCAATTTGCACGGTGTTATTTGTGATTCCTCGCTTTGAAGAGAAATCATCGTTTGTTACGGTGAATTTTTTCAGATAAGATAGTCAACTTGTAAAGTACTTTTATTAAGCTTCGATTCTCGCAACCAGTTGCATAACTGATTGGATAAAAATCGATAAATTTTTTATTGAAGATATTTTAGCATGATGTATCACTTCAGGTTTAGCTGGTTATTTTGAACAAATCCATTGAAATATATAGATTCTGAAGACAATAGGCGTTGCAGACGATTCTGTATGACCACTTAAACTTCTAGAAAATCAAAACAAATGATTCAGCGAAGAGACTCTTTTCAACGAATTTATCATCAAGCTGTACAATCGTGTATTATATGGTTTTTAAGAAGTTATATCCGGCGAGGGAATTAAATCATAGGTGTGAATGCATAAAATAATAATAATAGTGGTATGAAATGCAATTAAAACTAAAATGTTTGTGATTATAGTCGTAGTTAAATGTCAAGTGGCAAAGCAAATCAATGTCATATATAGAATAATTCATAGGATGGATAGAATTCGAAAAAGGTGTGCAATTACAAGATTAGTAGACAAATCGAATAAAATAAAAAGTTACGTAATATTATGTGAAATTTGATAGCATAGAATTTAACGTGGTAAAAAGGAATTGATTTACAACGACAAGTGGAACAAGTGAAATAATACTGGGGACAGTAAAAAGTGAGAGTAGTAATAGTAACAATTGACATAATAAAGGAAGAGTATACAAACTGAATGGACAAAAATGAAAAATTGGTAGAGCCAAAATATGATTGGGGATTACCATACTTTAGCATAGAGGGATTAAGACCAGGAAGAGGTTGAACGAACTTTTTCTGTACATAGAGATCTGGCTTTTCTGTTTCGATAGCCAAAGCTTCAGCAATACAGACGAGTCGGGTATGTAGGGATTTGAGTAAATTACTCTTCGCCTTGTAGATGACTTTAAAGGCGGAGGCTATAGAGATAGGGTGATCATTATCGACCAGACGTTCAATGATCGCGCTTCTTATTGCTCCACTTCCACCTTCTCGTAACCATGTAGGATAGTGTTTTTGCACCCTCTTGGACAAAACTCGAGTCGAACGACCGATATATCTAGCTCCACACGAGCAGGTGAATCGATACACACACATAGAGTTGGTCAACAGCGGGATCTTGTCCTTCAGATTATTGAACAGTAATGGTCGACTAGTAAAGGCTATTCTTAGAGATGTAGCAGGGAATGTTCTTTTCAGGGACTGTGATATCCTTCGTTTCATGATATCAGAAGCTAAGCTCATACAAAGTATTTTCTTGGGTACGGTTGATAAGTTACGTTTTTTAGGGTTTTAATGTATATTCTTATCTGTGAAACGTGGTGGAAATCCATTTTCTATTAGGATTTTCCTCAAGATGTATAACTCATCTTCCACAGTATCAGGGCTACATATGCGCCGAATACGAGTGGCAAGCAACCGGACCAGGTTTCGTTTTCTACCAATGGGTACCCAGCTGTAGAAATTTGTCAGTTGACCATTCCAAGACAGCTTACGATAAATCGATCTCTTCAGAGTCCTATAGGTCCTCCTTGATAAGTTCACATCGAGGAAATGAATGATAGACTCGTTCTCTGTAAATTCGTCGATAAGAGTCTCTTCGCTGAATCATTTGTTTTGATTTTCTATATGTTACAATGGGAAGTTTCCATCACTTAAACTTTATCACAAGTACACTGTTTTGATTCATTGGAATTAGAATTCACCCTGCTGAGTTGAATCTGTCATTATCAGATAACAGTTTGAAGTAATAATCCATCCTGGTTTCTTTCGAAAACTAAATTCACAATATGTTATCATCATGAAACTATGAACGGCATTCAACATAGAAAGTAAACTTGGAGGACGCCGCGTGCTGCTCATCCATGCGAACGGTTAGGAAACACTAAGGTTCAAAAGTTGTGTTTAGTAATTGAGTTGAAGCTATGTATGCATCAGGATGCTGTTTCGCTTGTTTGGGGCCGAAATAATTGCCGACGTTACGGAAGCAGGGTGCATCCAAAGGAAACCATAATAAGGTCTTTGTTATTTGTAAATAACGCATTTTGATTCGAGTTTTAGCAGCTGACTCGAGTAAGTATCCGGAATTGCTGTGATGTGAAGTGATTAAGCTCCCTGAATTGAGTTATACGAAGAGCACCTCCAATGAGCTCAGCTTCAGCTGAAGAAGCGACGGTTTGGCATTTAGGTCACTCCTATCTCGTCAATAAACATTATTGTTGGAAATCAAGGGTTCCCAGCTAATCATGTCATTCTACTGTCTATATTGTCATACCATTTTGTTCTTAGTATCCCGATCAATCTACATGGATCTCCATATGTCTCCTTACACAGCATCTTAATAGATGTCATACAACAACGCAAAATGGTGAGCAATGCAGTAGAGTATAATTAAGTCACAGGATAATTCTTTTTGGTTCCAAATACAGTTTTATTTTCAACTATTCTTTTGTAGGGATTTGATTGATTGGTTACAGGATTTCATCATGAACTGACATGGTTTAGAGAACCAGTGGAAAACCTGGGAGCACTCGACAGTTTTTGCATTTCGGTTTGTTACTCTTGGTCAATATTCACCCACCACCCTGCCTAGTGGTCGTACTATGTCGTGAATTGGTAGATGTTGGGATTTATGGGCCTTTGGATCTGATCTCAGTGGCTTGATGGTCTACAAGATAATCTCGCAACCAAAACGTTCTGGGTTTGAACCTTGGTGGGTTCGTACTGCTGAATAGTCCCAAACTAGGCTGACGCAACAGTTGTCCAGTACTCCAAGTTTTTCCGATATTTCCCTAACTGATATCAGTTCATGATGAAATCCTGTAGAGAGTCTTATTTGTTGATGACATGTCGGGCATAATTTATCACTCAAGATAATACACTTATATTATATCATGGTACAAATTTGAAATATTTTAGGCATAATCCAACTCGTTCATTATATTTTCTTACTTAAGCTGATCACGTCGTCAAAATGCAAATGAAAAAAGGAAAGAATGGAACAGGAATTTTATGACTGTCTATAAAAAAGACATAAATTTGGGATAGTAAATAAAGACTTTAATTAGAAGCTTACGTCAGTCATTAAACAGTATAAACATGGTGATTCTATAAGTAATATCAATCAGTGATCATACTTGAAACATATCAACTGCCTACAAAATAACCCTTGAATATAATTAAGAAACAATGTCGGAGGGTACAATCTTCAGATAAGTAAACTGTACTCATTTTTTATTCTTTTACAAACGGGTAAATGATGCAAATTTCTTTGAACGTCAATTTTCACTACACGAATTTTTGGTAGACTTAGTCAGACCATAATTTCACCAGTTGGTTCACTAATAATAGATGTAAAATTGTAATGAGAAAAGTCTAAAAAGAACTGCTAAGCATCTGAGATATTCACATCACACTAACCGACAAAGTATGTTCGACTGTTATACAAGTAGATGCAGCCCATTTTTAGTAGATTTGGTATGAAATACAATAAAAGTAAATGAAGTTTTGGCTTCCAATCTGTGTTCCTTTGGTGGTGAAACTGTCCAAATTTAAATCGCTATGTACAACTTACCACATGTGAAAAATAAATGTCTTGCTGGTTACGTCTGCATAGTCTAAACTTTTGAGTACTCGTTTCATTTTCAGTGACATATAAGAAAATAATGTTTGTAAAAATTATTCTATCACATTATCAGTCTTGCAGATTATTTATTTACTGATTTACCTTCCAGTAGAAAGTTCCTAAAGCCCTATTACGTTTATGTCTTCGGGCTATTTGTAGTCGTCTTATTGGACATTTTCTTTTTTTTCAGGGGTTATTTATGTTTGTTATATGATTCGATTGTCGCGCTCGATGAGATGATCAGGTTTTGTTTCCACTGTACACCTTTTCACAAAAGTCATTGACATAGTAGTGAAATATGTATAAATACATTCCGTTATGAGTAATGAGACTGCCTTTTCGGTTATTATCTTGTCTGACATGTTGCGTATGGCTGTAATATCTTTCGTATAATTTGTTGAGATATTCTTAAATTGTTTCTTTTCTTGTAGTTTCAAGAATTTTTGTATTTGTCTTGCAAAATAACTGTCCAATGAACTTCATCAACAAAATCAACACTGACATTAAATGTGGTTGAAAACGTATTCCAAAAACATGGACCCCAATAGTTGTCATTCCATATTGAGTAGAAACGTCAGGCGATATCAGTGGAGTACTCAATAAGCTCAACATTAGAGTTTTCTCTTAAACATCAGACAAACTGTGAAGCAACCTTGTCCATATAAAAGACCAAACCCCTAAAGATTCTCTATCTAATTGTGTCTATAAAACAAAATGCTTGGAATGCGATGCAATATACATCGGACAAACATCGCGAGAAATCTAAATTAGAAGAAATGAACACCGTAGAGCATCTGTTTGGCCACCGAGAAATCCAGTTAAACTAGAAAAAACTCGAAAAATCATCAGCCATTGTTCTATACGCTATGGAATCAGCCCACATAATTGATTTTGAAAATATCGAAATATTAAAACAATTAGTCCGTTTGATAAATTTGAATAAGGCAATTAGAAGAAAAATTTCTCGAGATGATATATATTGACGTAATCTGGAAAAATTTCAGAAATCATAGAGAACGTGTAATATCAGAAGCACTTCATACCAAATGGAATTAAAATTTTCTGAATAGGAATGATGGACTAAAACAGAATTTGACCTGGTTACAATACCCCCTCCCCCATGAAATGACAAAATCAACACGAATTTGATAAGCAGTTTCATTATGTAAGCGCTGCTTTTATAATTTTACACACTTATCAAATCCAACAATCGATACCTAGTTTTGTTATCTTTACCCATTGGCCAACTTGACAACGCAAAAATGACCCGATGCTGAGGAACGATGATTAAGTTGTTATATATAAATTGAGATTTCGAAAATTCTGGTTAAATAATACTTTGATAAATCTATAAGCAGCATTAAATAGTGAAACGTCAGTAAAAACAACAATATCGTTCTGTTTTTACATTCATTGGGAAATACAAAAAACCTTTATTATAATGGTCTAACATTGTATGAAAGTGTTATTTTGTTTTAATTAAAATAAGTCTGTTGCTTAGTAGTAAAAATTTGACCATAGAAATATCGTTAGGGAGCATAATTTTATCTTAGAGTTATGTACAGACGCAAAATGCACAACTCAGAAGTCTTTTACTCAGTTGCTGATTTCGAAGAGAATTTTTTTTATTTTGACTTATTGAATAAAAAATATGAGACTTTCTGGCACAACTCAACAGCTTCTCTCGCAATTTATTATCTTATGTATTCTACCCATTCTTCTTTATCATCCCCCTTATTTGTATATGGGCTTTTCGAGAAATATTGTCATTCTACGTAGAACTTTGAAGGTTGTAAGTAGGGTTAGCGGGATATGTTTGACTCAACTAACTGACATTGTTATCGATAGAAATATACGTTTTCGAAAACAGTTAGCTCAAGTTTTCTTGTTTGATACAAAAAATCCCCTTTATTCGCGAATTTCCTTATTTTTCTCCTTGGCTGGAACCAGAAGAAATTTCATAAAAATTTATATTCGTACAACTGACCGTACCATACCATTTCCAACACGGGTTATGTATGAAGAGTCACACGTCAGAAAAGAGCTCATAAACTATTTAATTCAATAAATAAACAAAAAATTATAACGATGATTATTGATTATCTAAAATAATCCCAGCATGTTTGAGAAAAAAGTCAAAACAACATTTTTCTGAACGTTTCGCTTCAGAAGAAATATTTGGTGAATACTCACATTTTTCTGTTGGTACAAATGCCTGCCAACAATTGACCTTCAGGGGAATTCACTTCATTTTGCGTAATTTTCTTGAACATACATTTGATGGTTAGTAAAATCTGAATAATTCTGCTAAAGAAGCTGTGGCTTGCAAAGCGAAACGTCCAGGAAAAGAGGGGTCTGATTTTTCTTAAACACACTGGAACTATTTTAAATAATTCACAATGATGCATGCAGTCTGACTCGGCGCACAGATTATTCTAAGAAATTTGTAACGTATACGGTCTGGATAATTATAGTGTAACGAGAATTGTTATTATGCGTATTTTTTACTGTCTCTTATATTCCACCAACTTCCAGTGTTTTTTGGGTTTTATTATTTTTACCTTATTACTTATTCATACATTTATGAAAAACAGCTAAATTGTCGCATTCATGCAAAAGCACTGAAAATTTCATCCCGTATAATTATTATTTTTGTTTGGAACCAAATAAATAAATATAATACTAGTGCTTTTCCAAGAATTGTACAAAATAAAAGACAACTCAGCGAAGAAAATTTTGTTTGCCAAGGAAAACAACTTCAGAGGCTGTACAGTCATAACTGCATTTATCAAAACCGTATAGTAGTGGTATTGAGTAACAGAGGAGTGACAGTTAATATAAATACTCAGAAGCGCCTTCTAAAATAAAATTAAAAAAACATTACACAGCAGTCGGTGACACAATGGAAGAATGTGTTTGGAATCCAATAAGGTTAACATTGTTTTTGAGTGAGAAATGGATTGCTCGATGTTCACCTGACACATTGACAGGGTGGGAAAAAATTAATAAAATGTGTAAAAAAGTTGTTAGAGTGTTAATAGTGCGTTGTGAGTTGTGAAACTTTAAATTTAATACTTTGAATTCATGGGATACAGTGTTTTATAAAGTAATTTCCCCCCCCCCTAATATATATTTTAGATTATATTCCGAAAACCCGACAAAATTTGTATTCCAGTAACTAGAGGGACAAAGTTATTTCACGATTTGCACTATCTAATCCTAAGCCTAATGCCTGCCACGCAAGTAGTCCAAAGTCCCATCTTCGGACGACGCATTCCTACACCATGCTTAGTCGATTACGAATGTGATAAAGATAGAAGGTTTGGCGTGAGGTTAGCAACCCCACTTTATGGAAATAAAACGACTACAACTTCAGCTCCAAAGATCAAGCATGAAGACCAGCGTTCAGCTGAGAACATAAAAGAATAAACATAAAATTCTTTCCAGAGTAGAATTGTTATTTTACAATATTTCTAAATATTTTTTAGCAATTTTATTGTATACGAGAAATATTTGAGTAAATATTATCGAATATAATACACGGACAGTATACTCCTGATAATATATCACTCTCTTTGTTCTGCGTAAGATATTTTTCAAAAAAAGGAAAGAATTACTACATTGTAACAATTTTACTGTACACACAATTTTATCTCTTTCCTCTCCAATATTGAAGTGATGTTCAGAAATTACGATTTTCTTTTCTTTCGTAAATCTGAAAATTCGAAGGTGATGATCCTTACTCCTACTTTGTTCAATTATTATATCATTCACCATTTGTATAAAATATTTTAAAAGAACAAGTGAAATCCATTTGCGACGGCCATCTATTCCCTATGTTTTCCTAGTTTTCTTTTCAAATGCGAAAAATGCTAGTAGTCATAACAGCTTTATTCTGGACAGTATGCTGATACCCACCCACTCATAAACACACAGTAGGGAATTCCCGGTTAATTTTGTCGCAAAACATGTAGACCTCAGGTGAAGTAATAATCCCTTGTAAATCATGTGATGCAATGCTTTTCTATCTAGAGTAATGGCTGAACTTATATGATGTTTCTCCTGTATTTCCTTTCAAGAAATGTAATAGGGTGGGCTGAAAGTTACTAGAAAAAGTGCATGTATACACTCTGATTTCTGGAGAAATATTTCGATGAATAAAACAACAGGAAATGGAGGGAAGTCAATGCAATATGCAAGATGGATTTTTAGGTAGTTCAGCGATTTAGACAGGCCACCATCACTAGTCTGCGGAAATCAAAACTTACAACTTCCTTCAGAGTCATATAAAACAAATCAATAAGGTAATCTTGACAGGAACCCAAACAGTGACAAAAGGGACCAGTTTTTTGTCAGTGATTACCTGGTTGCTTTATTTATTGAAGCCATTAAGGTTTGAGGAACCTCTTTCTTTTTTAGTCAGTATGCCAGTGAGACCGAAGCATTATTTTTATATTCGTTCTATGCATTATAAGTTAAAAATTCGGATTGAGTGACATATCTACACTGCATTCGGTTCTCTGGTGTCACCTTCATTTAGCTTCACAGTTGCCAAGATGTTTTCATTTCCTATCCACGTGATCTTTTCTGCACCATCTTTGGAACTAAGTTGAACCTGTCGCTTACCATCACTGTTCCACCTGACAGCCTAACGTGTGATGTTTCTTGAAAGTCTACTCGGTGTCTGAAATATCAATAACTATTTAAATTTCTGTTTGTGCTTTTAAAGTAGAAAAGAAACTATAACACCTATTCTTCCGATAAGTAAAGAGAAAATGAACTGACGCATAGACAAAGAATAAGCTAAAACCATAGAGTGCACTTTGGACTGGCAGTTTCTACAGTTTCTATGACTACTAGAACTCAAGTTTTGTGGACTAAACTTGTGAAAGCAATCTTAACGTCCTTTTGCATACTTGCCTAAAACTTTCTTGAAGCACTCACATTCACAAAATGCCGAAACGACAGCAAAAAGGAAGTGATTTGCAACCAAATTTCAGGTACTGTTTCACAATAATAACATATCAAAAATCAAAATTACCTCAAAAATGATTTCAGGCAGCTTTACAGATGAAATCAGTCCATGGGTACGAAATAAGTACTGTAGAACAAAATTATTTAACCAAATTATTCACGAAAAGAAGTACCTGAGAATCCAGAAGAATATTCCCAACAAGGTGAGATCTAAACTCTGTCAGGAACAGTCACACAGGAGACATTTCCCTCAGACAGTGCAAAGTCAGAATGATCCTGATTCACCTAAAGAAAATCTCAATTTTGAAACAACGCATTATCAATGTCATCATTTAATCCTACAGAGGAGCATTTAAATTGAGGATTACACAAGATTACACGAGAAGAATAATCCATCAGATGATATGCGAACGTCAGTACAATTATATGTAGCCTGCGAAGAAAGATGGAAATAAATGCGAAGCTAGTTGGAAAATCCAAAAGGGTATTAATATTGTATTGAGATCTTTTACATGGGATTTCTCAAACTCTTATTCCGTTACAGTTTCATTTATAGTAAGCCCTCATCTTAGGCCTATACTGGATAAATGTATTTGATATAACACTACGCCGTATCAAACAAACCTTTCGGGATTTCGCGCCACATAGAAAGCTGCGCAAAATTCATTTTTCAGTAACCTGCGGAAAAGTGCCATCAATAGCTGACTTCATTCAATACTGAAATTCAAATCGATGAGCTACAAGAATAAGCGAGAAGGAACTATAGCGACAGGTCAACCAACAATCTATCACCCAAAAAACATGCGTGAGAAATGTTTTTGATTATAGCTTGATTTCACACCGTATTTTTGATACAGGTATGGAATTTTCAGCGTGTGATATCAGTAGCCCAAATTTTGCAGGCCGACCACTGATTTCAAATGTGCGTCGGCAGGGGATCGAACCCCTGACCATATCCATGGCCGGTGAGAGTCCTAACCGCCGTGCCACCGACGCAAATATTGGACATAGACTGACATCACGTATCAGACAAACCTTCTCGTGGAACATGAGTGGGAAACAACGAGATGGACGTCAATATGGAGGTAAAATTGAGACCGTGCGATAAGAAAATGACAGCTTATGAGTAACTGTTGGAACAGCTGAAAAGGGCTGCAGCGAACAAAGTGAAATGGAGTTGTGCTGTCCAAGCTATATATTTTACTAAAAACACAAGGAAATCATTAGAGAATCATTATGCAGTTGAATATGTTATAGTTCGCAATTCTGATGGCCCCTGAAATCAGCGCTCATCATACTGTGAAATATTTAGCTATCTTGGCAACGTTCAGCTCCATTATACACAGACCTGTTAGAAAAGTGCGATAAAACAAAACAGAGGAACATTTGAGCAGAGAATATTCTTTTCGATAACTTCCTCATCCGAATCTACAGTTATCAATAAGCATAACATTGAAGAATAATGGTTATTAACAATGTTAAGGTATTTAAGTGATATCGTGTTGTTGAGATCAATGAAATTACAGTTGGAAAAGAATGTTTAAGTGATCACAAAGACAGGAGATAACTAGAGTGTGGCCAAATAATACAAAAGACTTAGGTTCATGGATGACCTAGTATTCGATTGCATGTATTTCAAATTGCTTGAATAGCCTAGCGAAGTGCTTTTAAATCTTCAGGCATAATAAGTATAAAAATTTAATACGTAACTGAATGTCAAATAAAATCAAAAGGCGCAAAAATTTATTTCAAGATACGAATTTAAAATAAGCAAGAAAGATTGATAGAGCAGCAATTAATGAATTCATCAAATCAACTGGATGCTCTACATACAAAAAGGGATATATGTACCACTAGAATCACTTTATGAGGTATAACACTGATAAGCAAACAAACTACATTGAGTCAATCGTGCAAAACGATAGGTGTGAATGTTTTTCAGGTCATGTTCGGATGGATGACGCGAAGAAAGTATGAGAGATTAAAATTAGGAAAATAATGCATTATGTTTCAATTACACTACTCAAATAAACGTTTGGTTAGCAGAGAAAGACCTTGAATTTACCAAGAAATGTGAACTTAATAATACTGATAATAACAACAGTGGTAATAGTGATAATGATGTTAAAACGAGTTAAGATAATGGCAGTGATGAAGGATAGTTTTAGATAAATTCATAGTCATAATAAGAGGTTGAATAAAATATTGGTGATAATAATTATAACAATTGATAGGTAAGACGCATTACCGTGTTAGATTCAGAATGACAATCATTTCTTTCTATTCAAGGAGACTGGGTTTGTAAACTCTAATTGTACAAGCCTATACAAGTCAAGAAGGGAATTTACTCAACAATTAAAGATTGTTAAAACAGTAGTGGCCAAGCTAGGGCTAGCGTCCAGATAAATTTCTGATCACATAAGTCAGTCATTTTAAAGTGGATTTATGTGGCTTTATGCATATACAAAAGACGAACTCATAGGGAGAAATTGACATTAGTCGGAATGGGGCGGATAACTTTAAATTATTTGTTAATGTCGATTTCGTGTTCAATATCTACCAGTTGGACTAGAAGAGTGGTGCAAAAAGACCTTCTCTCTCTGTCTCTAAACCAACCAGCCCAGAGAACACTATTAAATGCAAACCTTGTCTCTCTATTTTTTTTAACAACGCAGGATGATGTTGGGAAATCCATCGATTAACATGCCTAATTGTGTGATCAATGTCTGAATGGTTTGCAAGCTTGTCTTGTAACTGGATGTTCTTGGATTCAAACTCCTGTGTGTGCGTACTAATGGGGAGTGCCAGACTAAGACTGCACAGCTGTCCAATACTCCATACTTCTCCAAAATTTTGCAACTGATATCAGTTCATGATAAAATCTGTAACTATTCGAATCCCTGGAGACCAGCATTCGAAAATAAAGATAGAAATATAGTTTCTGATACAACCTAGATTTGCCTTTACTGTATATTGTAGTCTAGTGTTCATGTATTTATAACTGTAGAACTTGAATAAGTTCTTAAAAATAATTACTTGCTTGAATTATTCTGTTTCTGATTTTTTTCTGAGGTATTTAAACGCATGAAATTCTTGATATAAATATAAAACTTGGGCACTGTGGTAGAGTATAACTCCATTATGGATAAGATTTTATTTTGATAAGTCACACAGTGTTACACAGTAATATTAACTGATGACGTTTCGAGCACAAACTATTCCTCAGAATCATATCAAGTTACTCACACAACTTTTTCCTTCATTTATATACATGTGTGGAACTGACTAGATGTTTGAATAAAAATCAATCAGAAATAATAATATGAGTGTTAATAATCGATTACAGTCAGATGGGAAATAAGACGAGTGTTTTTACAGTCATAATAAGTAACTTGTTAGAATGTTGTGGTGTGCTTGAGTTGAAATACAATTTTGAGATTATTTATTATCCTCCTCCGATTTGACTGGCGGTAATAATGTCTTCCATATTTCTGGTATTTGCATTGAGTCATTTCTGTTGCATGTGTTGGGTGCAGACCCAAGGAACCAGGATTCAGTAATCAATCTTTTTCTCCACCTACAAAGATTACTTCTTAGAATCTTAACCCTCTCCCACCGTATTTCATGGTTATGTATTAATGCGTGCAGTGCAATTGCTGAGCTTTTCTCTAAATTACTTATCTTCTCGGAGTCAGCCTTTCTTACCTTAGCTAAATTCTTATGTTCCGACAATCTGATTACCGCCGATCTACTAGTATGACCAATATAGCTGAACTCACAGTCATTGCAGGGTATTTTGTAAATTATATTATTTTGTTTAATTGGGTCCACCGAGTCTTTTAGCCCACAGAGCTTGTCTCTGAATGCCACTCTAATTACTGCCTTATTAGGAATCCTACTTAGGGGCTCAGATGTCCCCTCCTCATATGGTATAACAGTAGATGACTTATATTCTTTCTTATTTATGTTATCACTACTAGTTTCACAATTATTTTTATTTTGGCCTATTTCGATCCTCCTAATGAATTTTATAGGATACTTATTTGACACCAACGCCTCTTCTATCTGCTTTGTTTCATCATTTAGGTCTTTTCTTGTACTACTTAGTGCTACTGCTCGGTTTGTTAGACACTTAACTAAACCTGCCTTAACAGTTAACAGATGAGATGAATTAAAGTCTGAATATCTATTAGAATGCGTTGGTTTTCTTTAAACACTAGTGTGTAGTCTGCCTTCTTCTATTCGTTTTATTTTACAACCTAACAGGAAATTTTGTTCGAACAGTCAGCAGAATATTTTAATCCAAAGTTAAGAGGTGTATTTTAAAAGTTACTTGTATTATAATCTCCATAAATAGTAAAAATATGAGCATCAGTAAGATTCACTAGCAGTGACAAGTAGAGACGATGGTTAACAGTACTTTAGTGACCAGTATAATGCTTCAGGCAATAGCCTGACGATATTCATATGGATTTTGTTGAATATTTTATATCGCTAATCTATGCAGAGTTTACCACGTCAAAGAGTAGGTTTTAAATTCACGTTTAATAACATACGAATAAGTTACTTAACAGTGGATGAACGTATAACGTCAACTAATACAAATGCGTCATCTTAATTGCCTTAAGCGAGGAAAAAGGAAAATGAATCGTTTTCGATTCGTACTGAACTCTGATGTTGTATTAATACACATATGTGCATATATATATATATATATATATATATAGACATATTGCTATGGCAATATCTGAATTCATATTTTTAAATCTGAAGAACAGACATTTGGCGTGAATTTTCGCACTATTTTCTGTTGTTTTTAAAAAAAATATAATCTGAATGACCAATAATCATTCTTTTAACAGTGACTAAGTTATCGACAAGAGTTACCAGCAATTTACCGATCACAAAGTTATTTTGAGTAGATTTATTGAGTTTGCAGTGTAGGACTTCAGAAAACTGAACAAACTCATAATAAAGTCTGGTGAGACGCGGTAATTATCGGTATTATCATTGTCCTCTTAAGTCCCGGATGAAACTCAGGGCTTCACAGTACATCTCCTTTTCATCCTGTTTTTTATACTTATCTTTAGGCGACAGCACAACTTTCTATAGGCTCTCCCTCTCACACGTTGTCCTCCATGTCTGCCTTGGAAGCCTATCTCTTCGTATCCCATTTTGGTGCCAGTCTACAGCCTGACTTGAGATATCACTCACCAGTCTTTTCACTGTGAGTAAAAATGGAAAAAGGCGCTCATCAAATATCAGAATATAATTCAAAACAATATACAAGGCATTGTAACAGCAATGTCTTCTTCCGGTACGTTCAGATTTCTGTTCCCTGTAACCTTCAAAACAGAAATAAAAAAAATTTGTCTATTTCTGGGAGAACGTGTAAATCTGTCTACTTTCTACTGTCCTTAAAAAAACTATAGACTTGGCAGAAAAAATTTAATTCACATCAAATTTCCTTTACCACATTATCGAAATATTTTATCTCTAATCATTCTTGACATTTTTGGTTAAAATTTGGTCAAAAATGAGGTCTAAACCGATGGGTAAAAAACACTCTGGGGAAAAGTTGGTTTTTCTAAAAAAAAATGGAAGAAGTCACAGAGTTAATTATTTCATTCAAAGACAAAGGACAGATAGATGAATATATATGCTTAGTCCTTATTTGAAAGTTAATGTTTCACAACTTTTATTTGTCACAATGTGGTTTACTGTTCTGAAACTTTTTTTCCATAGTTCATGTAGATAATTTAAATGTGTTTCTGCACTAAAAATATTCTCAAAGTCTTTTTATTTATTTTGTAGTTTAATAAATTAGGTTTTAAGAGAGATAGCGAGACCGATGTTCCTACATTTATTAGTTACATTTAAAATTACTTGGCTTGATTTCACCCGCTGAAAGATTTTGTCCTACCTTCCTTGTTACTTGAAAATAAGTCGAGAAACGGAAACCTTTTCGTATATTTTGGTTTCGGTTAAATTTATCAAGTAATAAAGTCTTTAAAATGTTATATTTCATAAAGATATGGTAATAGAATGTCTGGTTATTGATGGGTGCAGGTATGGGAAACAAAAATCGTAGTTTAGCGCAGAAGGTTCACTATGTCTTCAATTTTCTGTCATCTTGCTCTAATCATATCCAAGTAAGCAGTGGCTTATAATTAAAGAGTAACCCTGAAATCACCTGTTTGAACCCCAAATTATTGTCTGTCAATTTTCTAAGGTGTGGCAGTTCTCTCTTATAAGACAACCACTGTTGCAATGCATCGGTATTTGTAATACGAATTTTACTCGTGTCAGTCTACGGCTAGATTGTATGGAGTTCAAAATGAAGGCAACATTGATAAATCTGTTCATTTTAAAACAGACTAACGAAATATGCTATTGATGGCTAACCGAAGAAGGCAGTTCAGCATACGAAGTTTTTCACGAATACGAGATGGCTCTACTATTCTTCTCAATAATCTCAATAACTGTGCATAAAGATATATTTTCTGTTAAAATTCAGAGTTTGGAGACAGAAAAGATCGCCAAATGGAAGCAGCATAGTATCGCAGGAAATTGTGTACAATAAGTGAAGGGATACAATTTTGAGAAACTGATTTGTAGTGAGATTTACCTTTTTGAAGTGTGAACTCATGCGGAATATGAAAGGCAGATTGCCTTCAGAGATTTCGTCATTGGAGATAGCAAATAAATGCACGAGGTTGCAAACAAAGCTTAACGAGTTTCAACAGACAGACATACTAAAAATCAGATAGACTTTATCTCTCGTCTGCCCAAGAAAGTGAAAACTCAGCCTTCTACACACAAAAGCAATAAAGAGCGGCAGGCATGGACTCGGAACCTAGTGAACTCTATAACGAGGAGCCTTTAAGGTCAAGTTAAAAGCTTTCAGAGAAGCTGGAGATAGATACAAAGAGCGCCTTCATTGCAGCCGTCAGGTAAAAGTCGGAGATAATAATACAGTATCACTGTGGACATCTGTGTGGAAGAACAGTGGCCAAAGACACTTGGCAACTAATATAGGCGAGAGAAGTGGAGAACCAGTACAGAAATAGACAATGATAAGAGAAACTGAGTTTAAACTGATGTGCTCTTAACAAAGGAGCGAAGAATAGTGCTAAGAAAGGGGAAAGACAATTCTACGATACCTTGGCAGCCGATTCAGGACGGACTGCAGGTAAGGGTCACCTGAGATCACGATACCAGATCACCAGGTGGTTGCTTGGGAAGAGATCAACACAAATGAAACCACTGGAAGATAGTGATAGAGCCCTTTTCACCTAAAAGGAGAGGGAAAATGACGCTGAGCTGGCCAATTAAAGCAAATCTTGAGCTGAACACTATCTCCAGCCTGTCTTGCAGGTGAAGATGATGTGGAAAAACGAATTGAAATGAAGATATGCCAGTGAAGCCCATGTTTCCCTCATAACCCCATGGAACGATTATAATGAAAATAATAAACAATCATCAAATCAATGTGCACCGTGATGGTGAGCTATCTAGAACGGTAGCCAGTTTGCAAACCTGACTGATAGAATCCAGTCTGCACCAAAGAAAGGACTAGACACCTCACACTAGGTACTAGTGTCCAATCAAAGTACCCACTACAGTCCTACAGGAAGTCAATCGCGAGCCCGAATAGCTCAGTGGTAGCGTCTCTGACTGCAGCACTGGGTGACGTGGATTCAAATCTCGGGAGGGACATGAGTTTCTTCAAGGTTGCAGGTACGCCTTGCTGACTGGTGAGTGCCAACTAGCACGAAACTTTTTTCAAGCAAGGCTTCCTGCCGATTGCCTCCAACCATCTAATATCATCAAGACAGTGAAACTTTTAATCTACTATTTTCCTCACACCGGTACAAAACGACATCATTTTATTTCACATGTTCTTCCCAGCTTCAGGTTACTTTATATAATATACTACTTACTTAGCATGGACTAGAGGTGAAAACCTGGACATGGAATTATTCCTATTACACACTCGTCAGTTGTACGTACTTGCATCTGATTGAATGACAGTTTCCTAACCAGGAGTCGAACCAATAACCAGTTGTCCCAAACTTCAAATTGTCCTGCGATTGACTACTGATTTACACCAACCTCCTCTCATACAACAGGTATCATATGTTATTTACTGAAATTATCAAACATTTCCTGTTGACAAGATGTAGACATATCCAACTTAGAAAATCCTAAACACCGCAAAACTCACATACATTGGATCCTACTTTTGGCCAATATTAAACTAGTTATTCCAAATAAGCTTCAAAGAGACATCGAAAAACCAGTACTATCAATCTGCCAGTATGAAGAGTTAGCTTACGACAGTATCACATTATTTACTGGAGTCAATTAGAGTAAATATTATTTCACAGTCATACCTTGTAAATTTTAAAATATTCAGTTATGAGATTCTTGTTTATTACCATAAAACCCACTTTTATTAAAATGTTTAAATGTATGGACTTGTTTCTATACAAATTTGTAAGAATATAACTTTTAACCTGAATATATATATATCTTCCCTAAAATAAAAACATTTTTGTTGGAAATAATTTCTTCTATTTATGACATAATTTATGCCATTAATTTATTAAATTTGAACAGTGAATGATAGAATCTAAAGATTAAGTTGATTTTGAACGGTACACTCTATATTAGCACTTACTGGAAAGCCTGTCAGTGGTTAAATCACTTGAATTTTCAGTGAAAAATCACAATAAATAAACATAAGTAAGTTTGCTAAGTATTTCTGGCACAGGAAGAAAAGGTGCCACAAATATCTCAGCATGATTTTCTGTATACTATCAATCATTCTGTTACCGGTAAACATTTGTGTCCACATCTGTCATACCACTATGAAGTAAAATCACTACCACAGATTTCAATTAAGAATAAAGTTCATATGTTGATATATTTCAACAGAATAAACCTTAAGTGATATTTTGTTTGATACATTTTCCAGCATTGGCGATATTTCATCATCTGTTCAAACAAAACAGTAACTGTGTAATTTGATAGTAACTGTTTTGTGAAACATATTGGGTTCTTATTTGTATTTTCGTCTGTTATCAGCCAAACTGAACTGAGAAGCAACATGTTTGGTTAAAAAAGAAGGTTGATCCATGAGTTTGTAAAGTTGCGTAAACTAAGGTGACTGACACATGTTTTACTCATGCTACCCTACCTTCCTGCTCAAAAACCAATGTAAGGCGGAGTGAGAGTCTGATGACAGATATTTAAAGGTGGTCAGATAGAAATGCTGCAGAAAGCTACGAAGTCTCGAGCTGTTGGTTTAAGCCACATAAAAGATATGTACTACCCCGATGGCGGTTCGGTGGTTTGAAGTTATTAAGGATAGTGCTCAAAATCTTTTAGAGGTGGATTTATTCTTACAGTCTTGTTAGCTGGTTCCAAACCTACCAAAAAACTCTTACCTCTTCACACCATCCCTTATATGTCACTCTTGGACAAACCAATCATCGTCTCCCACTCGGATTCTACTTTAGAGCATGATATACTGCGTTAATCACCAGTCTTCTATGTGTCTTTACAATACATATCCATTTCTTCTTGGCATATTTGTTGGTTCGTTGACAGAGTTCCTTATTTTGCTAATCTTTTCTGGCCATCTTCAGCCATGCTCATCTTATTGTTCTCACATACATTTCTGTTTACTTTAGTTCCATTTCATTGCTTCCACCTACCTTTATTAGTGCTTCTTGAAGCATGCAGATTTGAATTGATGCCATTTTAGGCGAAATGTTACTTCGATAAGTCAGTCGATTTCTCTCTCTCTCTCTGTCATTTTACTAGGTTATTGGAAACGTCGAAAGGATATTTCATATCTGTAAAAAAATATGTACAGCAAAAAACAATCTATAATGAGCACGTAAAGTTATGTAAGTTTTGTTTTCATTCAAATTATTGCATACGGAAGGAAATGAATGACAAAATTTACAGTTGAAAACTTATTCAAGTGAAATAAATCTCAGTAGCAATGAAATTACAATTTCAGAAACACTACTAAGTCATCATTATGAAATATTTATAATTCATAAAAATATAACAGGTACTTCAACGAAGAGGCTATTTTTGGAGGAGTCATTTTCCTCTTTAGTTGTACAATCGTATTTATATAGTTTTTTTCATGAAAGAGGGCAGTATGACAAGTGACAGGTTGTCACAAACATAGTTGCTAACATTATTCTACGCATTAAATAAGTTAAATAGGTATATTAGAGTTACGTAACACGATGAATAACTTAGTAAATGAGTTGTAGTCAGAATACACATAGAAACGAAGGAAAATATGGAATACTGTAAGAGTTCTTATAAAATACAAGAGATATGAGGAGTTAGAAAAACAAGCAAACAAAAATCGAGCCAGTAGAAATCAATAAGGTTATTACCGCCAAGATAGAAGTATTTGAATAATTTCCTTTTGTATGTAGAGCTCCGGTTTTTCTCACTGAATGACGATAGCTTCAGCAATACAAAGGAGACGAGAGCGTACTCCCCTTGGCAGGTTATTCTTCACTTTGTAGACTACTTAGAAGGAAGCGTTTGTTGAGATGTTAACTCAACTTCAACAAACACATTGCTGAAACTTTAGCCCTTCAGTTAGAGAAATTGGAGCTATATATATGACTTTGCAAGAAAAAAGTCAACCGGCAGTGGACTCCGTGGCGGTTCCATCGCAATGCTATCCATCTGTCTGGAAATCTTATTAGTGAAAGTGAAATGAACATTCAAAATGCATCTCAATAAGAGTTCTTTGAGGTAAGTTGTCGACAGCCCTCTGTTTAAACTATGTGCATCAATATAATCAAGTATACAGCAAATAGTTTCTATGAGAGTTACATTGGTAAATGGCGAAGCCACATCTGAGACATTAAAGTAATTCAGATCGTGGGAAATACCCATAGGGATATTTGAAAGAAGAGAACATGAAGTTCAGCAAAGACATTTTTCGGCGATTTCATTTTCAAAAGCTGTACAATAGCATTTAAATGCATAACCTTACATAGATAAGAATTTTACTTGATTCCACGAAGGGGAATAAACGGTGAAAATTATTTTCAACTAATTATGGTTTACGAAAGGCTTATAAACAAAATTACACATGATTAGAACGAATTACAGGTGTGTAAAAACTGAGCATGGAAACAATAAATTTAAATACATCATCAATGGGAAACAGATAAATGGCATTGTGATGGGATTGCCGCTGCTTCTAATGCTGGCTGTTTGTTTTATGACAAACCTTGGAAACTCTCAACTTAGCCAAACCACCGTGCACTTTGATGATTATAGAAGATATGTAGACGACACTTTCGTTATCCGCGATAAGAACGTAAATCTTGATTATATCTTGCCTGCATCCAGCAACTCTCATGCCTGTTTGCAGTTCACCATTGAAAAGGAATCTGAACTGAGCATTCCCCTTCTTGATGTGTACGTTAGTAGACGTACTGACGGACCTATTAAAAAATCCACTTACTGGAAACATACATGGAATGTATGAGTAACTAGTTTTTATGTCTGGATGCCTATCTTCAGGAAAAGGAACTTAATTCATTCGTACTGCTTCGGGATAAGAGATGGTCGTAATTCTCACTGCTTTGACTTGAGACTTTCATTCCTAAAAGACACTCGCAGAAAAGGCTTACTCCAACCGATTTACTGACAAAAACACGAAAGATAAGTAGTCCAAACTGGTCATCGACTCAGTTCCAAAGAAAACTAAACTCATAAATTCGCAATTCTAAGGTGACTAGGCTTCAGATATGTATATAGACACTAAATTTGCCATCACTGGTAATTATCTTCAATGTTCTATGGGAGTATCGGTCAGAGTAACGAAATTTTAGCTCTGCAACAATGAACGTTCTTTCAATTGATTCGATCAATCAACGACTTAGAAACCACTAGATATATCGCACTATCAAGGGATGATAAACAGAAATATAAAGTGGAATTCGGCTTAGAATGGATAATATATCCATTTCCACAGTTTTATACCCATTAATGCTTTGCTGTTATTCCAAATGAAAGGTTTTCCACTTGTTAACGTTCAAAGTACAACATAAGTTTGCAGCATTAAATTTCCATTGTATCTGATGCCTTTTTTACTAAGTAGGGTTACTAGCCATATCCGTAAATGTTATTTTTTACTGGGCTTACTACCAGGTTGATTCCACACCGTGTTTTTTAGTACAGGTATAGAATTTTCAAAATGTGATATCGGTAGCTCAAATTTTACAGGTCGACTATCTATATCAGGTGTGCACTGGCGGGGGGTCGAACCCTGGACCATGTGCTTGGTTGGCGAGAGTCATAACTGCTGTGCCACCGACGCACAGCACGCTCCAATCTCAAAGGAAGGCCTAGGAATAGTAAGACTAGTAAGCCATTAAAATATTACACAACAATGTGATTATTAGGATGAGGAAACAATGCTGAATAATATAAGAAAACAAATATATAGAGGTGAAAATATAGAAAATAGCGAGAAGTGTTCAAAGCGGGATTAATAATAACAGTCCACATAATAAGGGAACGGTGTACAAGCTACATTAAAAAGGGGAAGAATTACAAGTAACAGAGTAATAGTGGGGATTATAATAGTTTAGCATAGATGGACCCCTGCATGCCAGAGGTCTGAATTTTCTATTTCTACGCTCAATTCTTCACCAGTACGAATGAGTTGGATACGTAATGATTTTAGGTGGTTATTTTCCACCTCGTAAATAACTTCAAAGAAATAAACCGTAAAAATTAAGCGGCTAGTGATGAACAGATGTGTAATTATTACGCTGCTTGCAGCCTCACATCTACCACTTCTTAACCACAGAGGATAGTGTTTTTTCACCACCCTGAACAAAACCCGCATTGAACAATAGGTATAGCTAGCTCCACAGGAGCAGGTGAACTGATAAACTCACTGCTGAATCTTCCCCTTAAGATTACTTAATAGTAACCGGCAAACAGAAAAAGCTATTCTCAACTAGACTGCTGCGAATTTCCTTTTCATAGTGTCCGAGGTCCTTCTATCAAGGATCCCTTCACCTGCCCTTGTGGACCTAGATATGTCGGTCGTTTGACACCAGATCTTTTTGCCACGATATAATCGATAGTAATACTCGACAATAATAAATTTTATCAAACATACAAAACCACGTCAACGATACCATCCAGCAGCTTGACTTGGTCAAACTAAGGTAGCGTACAACAAAGTTAACTGAGCAAACACAATTATAAATTACACCGGTATCAATGAAAATATTACCGGTAAGATGGGATCAAAACTCGCCCTGCGAGAATCATACAGGACAACCAATTCCCTGCACACAGTAAAAGAACGAGCAGTCACTCCACGGCGTAACTAGAGTAAATTCGAGGCGGTAAAATAACGCATTATTATTAAGATCATCAGTTAGCAGAAAACAGAAGCACTAAAAATAAAAATCAACCAAAAAATAAAGACAAATATTAAGGAATATGTGAAAATCAACTATGTGAACTTTAGAACAATGATTTGTCATGGAGGGATTTTCAAATTAATACTGGGATTGTCAGAATTATTCTGTTAGCGTTTGTTAATAATTTTACTGACAAGCTTTGTTCATTAACGCTGGATTTCGAAGGATTTTTGGAAATTAAATACATATGTGTATTCATAAACATACTGGCCAAAACAAGCTTTGATTTTTAACGATATTCTTAAAAGTGACCGTTAAATCTACGGTACTCTATTATCTGGAAATAATTTTCACGAATATTTGCACAAATAGCTAGCGACTATTTGAGCTATCATAAAATTTAGTGTAGTTTCAGGGAACAGGATATGTTTTTTCTCATCTGGTTAGCAGTATTCAGAGAGTACGGTGGTGAAGGTTTTAATCTGTGATAAAGTATGACTTTTCAAGTGATCGTTATTAGGGATTTGATTAGAGGACCATTGGAAAACCTGAGAGTATTGGACAGCTGTTTCATCCTAGTTATGGAGTCCTCATCTGTACGCAACCACTGGGCTTCGAACCAAGAACCTTCTAGTTACAAGGAGAGCTCGAAGACAATTAAGCAAGTTGGACCAGATGTAATGATCAATAATTCCAACTTCTACGAATTCATGATTTTGCGCGAAACCTACTGCGAAACAGCTGTCCAGTAGTCCCACGTTTTTCGGCGGTCCTTTAACCAATGTCAGTTCATGATGAAATCCGAAAAGTATGACATTTATAAAATTGTTTAAGACAGTCAGTACAGTTCTGTATACTTCATTCCAAAGCGAACCTTTCCTATCTAAATAGGATAATTCATTTCTCAAAGATTTGAACATGGGCCACTTAGTGATTTAGTCGATGATACCGTAAGTGAAATATTCATACTAACACGCTAAAAGTCTTCATGAGAGATAATGAATAACTAATGGATAATAGGCAGGTTTATGTCATTTGACGAAACTAGTATTTTTCGAAGAGTTTTGACTCTTAACTATAGTGATATAAGTCCCATTGAAATATGTAGAAAAAATGTCCATCGTCTTTCCCTTTTTGTTGTCTAAATTTACAGGCAGTCATAGGACGTAAACAGCAGCTTTCATACAAAACTATTTATCAAAGTTTAATACAGGGTATCCTTATTTATCTAATCATCAAGAAATCCATTTACGAAATGTAAGAATATGAACTAAAACAAGATGGAAAACAATTTAAGGTTTAACTCAAAGTAACCAAATACGTTTAGGTAGTTTTCACACAGGGGACATATCTGGTTTTATAAATGTCAAAAACACAACATCTTTGAGAAAGGTGACAGACTCAATAAGCCATATTTCATTAAAACAAAATAACAATTTAAGGTAAATGTCTATCATGTCAACAGTCCCAGATTTTCGTCTCCTCTCAACCAGTGTGTTTAACGAAAGAATTTAAAAAAAACTGGGTTTTTAATGAGTAAGTTATAAGTAGATAATATATACTTATTCATCAATTCAAATGTTAGAAGAGAAAAGACGGCGACAAATCAGCGAAGTATAAACACGATTTGAATTCGCCTCATTTTTTAATGCACCAATAACACGTTGCCTAGACTACAAAAAAACTTTGATTTGATTGGTCAATACTAATTAGGATATGTACAAACTGATAAATTTAAAAGTGTTCATGATAATACTGTCGCTTGATGTAGTGTAAAATGGTTCAATTTAATTTGTCTAAATCAGTTTTGATCTAAGCTGATGTTATATAATTCTACTAGTATCATGATGAATCATTTCAATATTACAGAACTGAATTCAAATAATGAGTTAAGCAATTTATATGAGTTGCGAAATCTTGTACGAACAATATGTACACAATTATTAATTCCGATTGTATGTATCATTGGCATATCAACAAATGTATTAAACATACTTGTTTTAGCTCGACCAAAAATGAATTCCTCAACGAATAAATATCTACTAGCTGTAGCTGTATGCGATTTATTCTACGGGATTACTTTAATACTACTTTCATTGAGACCATATAAAGAATTTGAAAAAGAGAAATTTTATATGTATCTATTACCGCATATAATGGCATTTGGTAATTTATGTAGTAATACAGCTTGTTGGTTAACATGTGCATTCACTGTTGAACGTTATATAGCTGTTTCATCACCAATGTTGGCAAGAAAAATTGGTACAAAACAAAATTGTAAATGGATAATACTGACTATTTGTTTCTTTGCATTTATTGTCACCCTGCCGGATTTTTTGACACACACTGCAGAATGGAGAGAAGAGTCTAGTATTGAAGAAAATAGTATACAGGACTATTTAAATAATGCTGATTACTTAAGAATGAATAAAAATATAACTGTGAATAGTAAGGGACGTAATACGCCAATGTCTACACGTACTGGGCGTTATGATTTGATTAATACAGAATTAGGCAAAATTTTGATTAGAATTGGATGGCCAGTTATTTTAATTATCCTTGTTGTTATATTACCATTAATAATTTTAACAGTATTTAATGGTCTACTGATTAAATCTATTATACAAGCTTCAAAGATACGCGTGAAGCTGACAAAAAAGTCAAGTGTATTTCTTCTGCCTAAACTTCGTTATGATGACACTTGTCGAACGGACAGTTTAACAAATTTAACTAAAGATATTACAGTACCGATAAGAAATGAAGGACAAAATCAATATTCGATTAAAAATTCCCTACGTATTCATCAAAGACACTGTAAACACAGAAGTCAGCATAAACAACAACGACATTCTCAAAGAATTACTATTTCACCTACTGGAATAATGAATGATACCATGGATAAAGAAGATGAGTATGAAATGACTGGAAATGAAAATTTACCAGTCAGTATTGATGAACAACAATTCAACTGTACATCGGCAACAATTCATAAACCACGTTTTTATTTCAATGAAAGAGAACGTATTACACTAATGTTAATTTTAATTGTTGTTGCATTCTGTGTATTAACGATGCCTAGTGCTTTGGTACACTTAATTAAAGTTTCACGTCCAAATCTCAAAAATGAAGAGGTACGTTTGAATTTATTGATAGCTGGAAATTTTGTCAACTTGTGTTTAGCTATTAATTCTACATTGAATTTCTTTTTCTATTCATGGCTTAGTAGACGTTTTCGTAGAACATTTTATAATCTTAGAAAGTGTAAATAATAATTAAATATAGTGTGTAATAATGACAAAGTAATTGTAATCTATTGCAATTATAATTTTGATCAGAGTATTCATGTATACGTTTAACATTATTTTGTAATAAATGTATATATAAACATTATTTAGACAAATGAATTCGTTTTAATGAAATTTTGATTCCCCTTGTTTACATGTCAGCGGCAGTGGGATATGAAAGGCTAATTTCTTCCTACTTGGGACGACTTAAATCCAATGAAGTTTACTTTTAAGTGAATATAAAAATGTTTTCGTGGATTCACGTATTCAGGGAAGCTCAGTTAGTTTTATCACCATTTGTCCACTAGTCAAGCCAGTTTTTACTCAAAGGATACAGTTAAATACAGCCATTTCACTCACAGTCACAGTGCGTTCAAATATAAGTTGTTTGAAGATTCATAAGGGACCTATGAAATACTCTGAGCTTTCAGAAAATTAGTAAAAGGTACCTTGTTTAACATAATTTTGAATGAATAACCATCAGGTGATTAGTATATGACTTCAAAAAGTAGTGAACAGTCTTTTATTCATAATAACGATTCAACCGCGTGGACAGTAACGTGTGCTAAGCGAACATTTATCATTTTACAATATGTTCTAGCTTCGCATTAACTTCATCCAGTTACATGGTTACAGTAGTATAAAGTGGAATTGAGGTGCTACAAAGGCACAGATAAATTGTGGGATCTCACCATAAAAAGTGATGACCACTTTTCTTATTTGATACTAACAACTACGGAATACCCTGCAGAAGCCTTTATTTGTTATATTCTTAACTCGAAGTCACTAACAAAATATGAGACATTTTAAACGATGTTTGAGATTTAGGACATTCTATCTGATGTAATTTTATGCAGTACCTAATTATGAAGTCATTCATTTCAGAGAATGAAATAACTCCAGCAGTGTCCTGTAGTGCATAACTTTCAGTCATTATCTAGGTGACAGAAAATAAACTTATTCAAGATGCCCGGCAAAGAATTTGTTTTCGGTGAATGCATCCTCAAAATCTGTACGATCTCATATATATATATATATATAATAATGAAGTCTTTAATGCTTCTCAGTTCTTTAGGTTGCTATTTGCATTGCTTCGTTAGGAAAAGTCAAACTTTAGTTTTTGAGCTGATATATAAATTGCAGTAGTCAAAGAATGTTGACTTGAAATATAAAAACTCTGTGTCAGAGATTGGGGTAACGTCGCTTGTTTGACTGATAATATTCTCGAATTGGACAAATGTGTGAAGTCTACTGCTGTTTAAATTCACGTCGCTAAATTTCAGCCCTAATGATTAGGCTTCCAACTGTAACGTCAACAAAAGCTGACTGCAAACAAATTTATTAGGATCACTGGAGAACTTCCTCTAGACTTCTACAAATTTGAGGCTTTTGTTCATGTTCGATTTAAAATTCTCATCTCATTTGCTTTGTATCAAGGTGAAGCGCTCATTCATCTATTGTCTTTCATCTGATTCGCAAACAGCAGAAGACCTCTGTGGTATATTTCGTTGCAGCCCAAGCAACCACTCCGGATATTCATGATTCCCAAAGATCGAAATTCAAATTCACTTCGGCAAGTTTGACAGAGTAGCATAGAAACCAACTGAGTTTTTTCACTGTCGAGGAGTCCTTACATTTCTATATATCATGAAAAATAACCCTCAGGACATTAGAAAAAAAGAACACAAAACCCAGCAAAGATATCCTTTCGGCGATTTCATCTTCAAAGGCTGTACGATTGCACATATATACATTCGTTCACATATATCGAATTAATATTACATTTCACGAAATAACGCTCTATATATCAAAGGTGATAATAATTTTCATCACATCATGCAAGTATTTTCTAATTCTCTCCAGTTTTGTTTCTGAGCCCCTTGAAACCTATATTCCTGCTTTCTAACTTTCATATCAGGTTGAAAATGATTACTACCTTTGAAGTGCTTCATTATAACTTGAAATTAAATGATAATTACATCTATGTAAACTTACTCATGTATATGCGCTTGTACATTTTTTTGAAGATGAAATCGCCGAGAAGAGCTTCTTATTCTTTTCTCTCTCATATCCTGATGGATATTTTCCACAGTTTAAAGTGTTTCGTCCAGAGCCTCATAGATATTTGAAATAAACAGTGGTATTACTTTTAATTGATTCTCCCGCCAGAATACAGATATAAGTAAGAGGAGAAACCAAACTTTATGTGGTTTAATCGCTTAACTGAAAGATGTATTTGATAATTACTAAACTAGTGAGGGAGTATGGTGTTTTAATGCAAAATACAGAGTGACACTCATTTGTTTCAGTAAAGTTAACGGCATAAAAGTTTCTTGTATTGTCATGGATTGACATTATTTAGAAAGGCTTTGAAAACCAGGGGATATTGGACAGCTTTTCCGTTCAAGTTTCGAACATTTTAGCAGTATGCACTGATAACCACATCGAGGGTAGAACCCAGGTACTTTTGGTTACGCCGTGAGCCTGTTGATCATTTGGTCACTTGGAATGAATCTAGTAACCCATAATTTGCGCAAGGTGAGGTATGCAGATAAATCCTCGTTGATAACATAGGCTGGTTGTATTGATGGTGGTGGTATGAATCGCGAATTGATAAAGGTTACAACGCATGGACCGCTAGACCCCTTCTCAGTAACTAAATGGCCGACAGGCTCGTCCCGTAACTTTAACGACTTGGGTTCAATTTTTGTTGGAGTAATGGGTGCTTACTGCGGAGCATGCCCAATCTAGAAGGAAACGGCTGTCAAGTACTCTTTGGGTTTTCAATGGTTCTATAGCTGATATCTTTCCGTAATACAACTTTAAGTCAATCAAATCCTAACAAACCAACACTTAAAAATAAAATTTTCTATTGTTGTGACATTCGATTTTAAGATGGAGTGGTGTCGATCAGGAAAAAATATTTTATTTCATACAATCCCATAGGCTTCAAAATAATAACTAATTATAAATGAAATGAAGCTGTTGCTATTCTGACTGAAAATATCCCTATGGACTGTTATTAGTAAGTTTCTTAGATGATTAATTAGGCGATAGAAATACTTATTAAAGGATTAAGAAACTGACTAGGTGGAAAGGTTTTAAAGTCAGTTAATTCTGAGTTTCCAAATATTCTGAGTATTTTCTCTACATTCAGTATTTTGAACGGAAAGACATCTTGCATATATGAGAAGTTCGTATATTCCAGTGGTTAGAAACTTTCTTCTAATTGAAAAGGTAGATTTTTTGAAACATGATCAGAACATTTCCATCCCTTTTAACTTACTACATACCGGAAATACCAAATCTTTCACTTTCCAGTTAACCGCTTCCCAAACTTTGAAAAGAATCTGACGAATGTTTATTTGACCCACAGTACTAAGCTTTCATCACTTCTTTGGCAGAAAACACTTCTGAGTTCGTTTGCAAGGATTAGGCGTGTAGTTGGCTAGGTAACAGTTGTTGTAAAAAATATCATCCAGTTTATTTATAACATTACTCTGACCATGATAGGACTAGTGAATATATGTATCGCTGTTGAATACAGAGGTCTGGTTTCAGATACCAAATAGCTAATGCTTCAGCTATGTGCAGATGGTGTATGCGAAGTCTCTTTGTACGATATTGAGAGACTTTGTGTAGCACTGTGAAACATTCGTGCGGGGGTGCTCCGTATACAGAGATGACAAGGTGTTCGAGGATAGAGCTGCTGCTATTCTTCTTTACTCCTCTGGTTAAACACGCTGGACAACATTACGTCTGTGGGCCTAACGTTGCGTACGGTCGATATATTTTGCTCCACACGAGGAATTAAATTGATAAATTTACACCGAGCTGGTCGAAAGCGGTATCTTATCCTTAACGTCAGACTGGGCTTACTGTTTGCAGGAGAATGTGATACGTGGCTGCTGGAAATGGCTTCTTCAGATATTTAGAAAGGCAGTTTCTGAGAATTTCCGGTGCAATGTCACCTTTGAATTCCAAGTTCATGAAGACAGTTTTCTTATGAAAAGTTGCGATGTTTGGCGACGAAGGCTTCTGTTTCATGTTTTTTTTCTATGAACAAGCAACGAAGGCTGATAAAGAAATGTTTATTGAATTCATCACATTTCGGTAGATCTCTTCAGCCGGACGCTCTACATACAAGGATGGATATATGTATCACTAGAATCACATTAGCAGGTATAATACCGATTAGCAAACAAACTACATTGAGTCAATCATGCAGAAAGACAGGTGCGAACGTTTTTCAGGTCATATTCGGATAGATGGTGCGAAGGAAGTATAAGAGATTAAAATTAAGAAAGTAGTGCATTATGTTTCAATTACATCATTCAAATGAACAATTGGTTATCAGAGGAAGAACCTGAATATATGGAGAAATGTGGACTGGATAATGGCGAACAAAGTATAATTATATTTCAATGGTTTGCACACAATGATAAGTTTGTTGTTGGTAATATTTCGAGCAAAATTACCACACGTGTTCACATCACTGTTGGAGTTGTTTTGTTTTTTAATTCACACATCTATGATTTGTACTCATATATGTAGTTCATCTTTTTGTTCATTCATTTTCCTGTACTCAGAATCATATTCCAGGTTGTTGACAGTTGTACTGAGTCAACCTTGTTACATGAATCTGATGTGCCCTTAATGAATACGGATTTTGTTGTCAGTCTCTCCTTCCATTTGTTCATATTAGTTTTTGGAACACAAACATTGTTCCTGTCAATATTGTGGTTTTTGTCCCATGCATGTGCAGGTATAGGTGAATTTGTTTTCTAAATTTTTGTAAGCTTGTGTTGCTGTTGGCTGACCTTCAGTTAGGCGTTTATGTTCATTCACTCTTAATTTTGAGTGATATGGACGTTTGGCTCACATATTCAGTCGGACAGTCAGCACAAGATATTTTCTAAATCACATTGTTTTTACACAACATTTTTATGAGATCTTTCAGTTGATTCATTTCATTTTGATTAGATTGGGCGGTTTAAACATCGTGCGAATCCCCATATTTTTGAGTTTTCTTCGAATTGCCACTGATGTACCATTTTTGCATGGCATTGCATTCTCGCTTCTTGTTATTCTCCGGTTTTACCCTCTTTTTCATTTTATATTATCTCTGATAAATTCTTTAGGGTAGTTGTTGTCGAGTAACATTTTGAATAGGACGTTTATTTCTTTACGCAGGTCCTCTGGTGTTACTGTAAGTGTACGTATTCTATCTGCAAGACCTTGTATTAATCCTCGTTTTACCGTGAGTGGATAAGCTGAGTGATAATCAAGGAATCATCCAGGGTGCGTAGTTTTTCTGTATAGCGTCGTTTTAATGCTAACATCTGTTATTCTTTGTATTTTGCAGTCTCACACAGGCAGTTCCCCAATTTCATTCTCTATTTTCATAGTGAATTTTATTGAGCCGACATGACTGTTTATGTGCGAGAAGAATTTCTCAACATTGTCTTTTTATTATTACTAATGTGTCTTCCACATATCTCCATCGACATTTTGTTGATGACCCGAATGGTTTATGTGCATTCTCTTCCCAAAATTCCATGAATATGTCAGCTATTATTGGTGAGATAGGCGATCCCATAGCTACTCCTTCATTTTGTTGGTAATTTTTTTTCCTTCAAATTTATAATATGGTGTTGTCAGACAGAATTCCACCCCTTTTGTTATCTCTTCTATGGATAACTGTGTTCAGTCTTTTAGGCCATTATCTTCTCGTTTTCAGCGCAGTCATGGCCATTTGAATGGGTATTTTAGCATAGAGACTGTTTACATCAAAGCTGACTAGTATTTTCTCTTCCTCTATTTTAGTGGTTTTTAGTCGTCTCACTAATTCAAATGAATCTACTATTCTGACTTTTGAGTTGTCCCTTGTCGGCCTTAGAATTGTTGAGAGAAATCTTGACAGCATATACGTTGGTGTGTTTCTAAAGTTTAAAATAGGTCTTATTGAATATCCTTCTTTATGCAATTTTATCTTGCTATATTGCCTAGGCATATCACATGATTTAGGCATAATTTCAAAGCATTTTGACTTACCAATTACTTCTTTTATCTGTCTAACTACCTTTGCTGTTTCTTTCATTGTTTTGTTTGTGATTGTTTCTGATGATTTCCTGATTAGGGCATAGGGTCCAGGTTGTAAATGTTCATTCATCTTTTCACTATATGTTGTTTTGTAGAGTAGTACTGTTGTGTTTCCTTTGTTTGCTTGAGTAATGACAATAGATTTGTCTGCTTTTATGTCTTGAAGTGGTTTATTTCCTCCTTCGTTATACTTAGTTTTTCTGCTTCCTGCTTTTTTAAGGCTAATGCACATTGTACCCGTACCATGATATTGATAATAACAGCAGTGGTAATTATGATGATGGTGTTAAAACGAGTTAAGATAATGGCACTGATGAAGGAGACTTTTAGGTGAATTCATAGTTGAATAAAATGTTGGTGATAATAATTATAACAGTTGATAGGTAAAACGCATTACCGTGTTAGATTCAGAATGACGATCATTTCCTTCTGTTCAAAGAGACTGCACAAACCTCCGAAATACAAGCGTCTTCCATTTCTGAGAAAATTAAAACAATCAGTCCCTTTGATAAATTTCAATAACACACTTAGGATAAAATTTCGCGAGATGTCAGGTCACAAAATCAATATTAATGACCGCTTCACAATTGTTTCACATAACTCTAATTCAATGTTATTAAAGGTGACGGAAGTATTTTGGTTAAATCGCATATATCCCAAAGTATGTGTACAAAAACAATAGACTTCAACCTTCGCCTACCACGGAATACTTGACCTATTTCAATATGATTGGTCATTAGCCTGTACTTTTGTTTTATTTTTATTTTATTATTGTGAGCCATATTAGTTGTAAAGCGATTGCAGATGAACTAGGAAATGATATCATTTTGCGAAATTTGTCTTCTAAATACCCTGTTCAAATTTTCTTGTTTGCGTGTCTGCTGACAATACTGAATAACTTGACAGCCATAAAAAATGCCTGTGGTCTACAAGATGCTTTGTTATTGAACTTCTTGTAACTTTTATAAGTTCTCCATCATGCGTGTAGACAACCGCTATCCCCTACAACCTGTGTATTTGCTTTCTACTCAAATTGATATACGCAGTTTGAAGTGTATAGAATTGGCGCTCGATCTTTTTTAGATTGTTGAAGCATCTGGTGAGTTGTGTTAAGGAAGACGCGTTTTGCAGCATAATAAGCTCTCCTGATAGCTTTATCAAGTCTTGATTTGATTACCTTTAGTACGTTATCTCCTTTAAATAGCGAATCGAGTCTATCATTCATTTCCTCAATGTGAACTTATCAAGAAGGACCGATAGAACTCTGAAGGGATCGATTTATCGTAAGCTGTCTTGGAATGGTCAACTGACAAATTTATACAGCTGGGTACCCATTGGTCGAAAACGAAACCTGATCCGGTCGCTTGCTACTCATATACGGCGCAAATGTAGCCCTGATACTGTGGAAGATGAGTTATACATCCTGAGGAAAATCCTAATAGAAAATGGATTTCCACCACGTATTATAGATAAGAATATACATTAAAATCCTAAAAAACGTAACTTATCAACCGTACCCAAGAAAATACTGTAAATGAGCTTGGAATTCAAAGGGGACTTAGCTTCCAATATCGTGAAACGAAGGATATCACAGTCCCTGAAAAGAACATTCTCTGCTGCATCTCTGAGAATAGCCTTTACTAGTCGAACATTACTGTTCAATAATCTGAAGGACAAGATCCCGCTGTTGACCAACTCTATGTGTGTTTTTCAATTCACCTGCTCGTGTGGAGCTAGATATATCGGTCGTTCTACACGAGTTTTGTCCAAGAGGGTGCAGGAACACTATCCTGCATGGTTACGAAAAGGTGGAAGTGGAGCAATAAGAAGCGCGATCATTGAACATCTGGTCGATAATGATCACCCTATCTCTATAGCCTCCGACTTCAAAGTCATCTACAAGGCAAAGAGTAATTTACCCAAATCCCTAAGTACTCGACTCATCTGTGTTGCTGAAGCTTTGGTTATCGAAACAGAAAAGCCAGATCTCTGTATACAGTAAAAGTTCGTTCAACCCCTCCAACTTTCATGGTCTTAGTCCCTCTATGCTAAAGTATGTTAATCCCTAATCATATTTTAGCTCTACCAGTTTTTCATTTTTTTCATTTTTGTCTATTCAATTTGTATATCCTTCCTTATTCCATCAATTGTTACTATTACCACTCTCACTTTTAACTGTCACCGTTATTATTTCACTTGTTCCACTTGTCATTCTAAATCAATTCCTTTTTTACAACATTAAATTGTGTGCTATTAAATTTCACAAAATATTACGTAACGTTTTTATTTTATTCGATTTGTCTACTAATCTTATAATTGCACACCCTTTTTCAAGTTCTATCCATTCTATGAATTATTCTATATATGACATTAATTTGCTTTGCCACTTGACATTTAACTACGACTATAATCACAAACATTTTAGTTTTAATTGCATTTCTTCTTCCTCTTATTATTTTATGCATTCACACCCATGATTCAATTCCCTCCCTGGATATAACTTTTTAAAAACCATATATATACGATTGTACAGCTTGATGATAAATCCGTTGAAAAGAGTCTCTTCGCTGAATCATTTGTTTTGATTTTCTATATGTTACAATGGGAATTTTCCATGATATACACCTTTGTTTGAAACTGTTTGGACAGTTTTACTGTGGCTTATTTCTTGAGGGCATTTATTGATGTATATCTCAGGATATCCATAAATAATTGATTCGGAAAACGACAGTTGGTGAATTGAAATTGTTAACATAATCGACGATGTCAATATAAAGAAGTAATACAGGTTCAACTCAAGATTTATCTTTTCTGAATATTGAAGCTCCCTACGAAGAAAACCTATGAACATGCGTCGAAAACTGTGTGATTAAGAGGTACAAAGTTACCTAATGGTGTTTTGTAAGATTTGATCTCATCACAGGTCATTTGATCGAGCTAAGTTATCAACACAGCCTTTCAAGAATTAAGGAGATAAAATGTTATCAGACTGGCGGATTGTGCATAACCATTGGCATTCTGTCGACTGCAAGTAAAATAAATGCAAACTTCCTAAGCGTAGTGAAAGTCAACTGACGTACAACTAAGTCTAATTTCAGACGAAAATTTCCAATTGGTTGCACAATAGGACAAAGTATTCAAAATAAGAGTGGAAATATAAAAATGATTAGTATTACCCTGGAAACAGATGAGATGAGAAAAGTCAAATGGAATATACGAACATAAAAATAACAACGTTATGAAAGCAGGAGGCGTTGGAAAAGTCTCCTTTATATAAGTAGTATAAGATTAATACATACAAAAGAGGTGGACGAACAGTTTCTAAATATTGTTGATTTTGGAATAACTAGTGTCAGTCAGCTGTATGACTATCACATTTCCGTCTCTTGTCAATCGTTTATGATGGTGTTCTCTGCCTCCTTGAAATACTTAGCAATTCATAAACAGATAAACTGCTTTAAAGCAAACAGAGGTGATCATATAGAAATCATGTTGACAAGAAAACATTACAGACAGTGTCATGAGGAAAATTTTTGTTTTCAACGTAGTGTCATATCCTTTTTTCCTTTGTTATAGCCGTCAAGTCATTCTGAAACCAAGTATCATATAAAGAATCCATTCAGTTGAAGGAAACAGATTAAACCTGGAACGATTTGGCTGGGTATTTTTATATTTGAACCAAGGTGGATATTTGCTTTCTATTAGACACTTTTGTGTCTTCTTCGGAGGCTTAAGGGGTAATATACGTCAGAAGCGAGTAGCTAAGTAGAAAACCAAATTTCTCTTGAGATCGAATGTGGAATTTTTTCGACCACCTACCTTATAAAATCTCTATGTGAACAGAATTCCTCAAGAGTCCGTATATCTTTGTTGATCTTTATACATCCGGAAAAGAAGACACTCATGTTTTCTCAGTCTTGAGAGCGAGTTCTGTGGTCAGATAGCAGTCTATTAGTATTCGTCATTCAATATTCCGTTTGTATTTACCATAACACACTTTATGAAATTGAAAGTACTCAGTCGTTGAAGTCACCTGATTATCATTCAGTCTGCAACTACTGGATAAAGGTGTAATTTGTTTACCTTTTTTAACTGAGATTGTGTCGTTGAACGCATATTGTACACTAAGTCTGTTGTTCTCTCACGTAGGAAGTTAAGCCAAAATTCAAGGCGTTATCAGTTATTTATTCGCAGATGGAAGAAGCCGTTCCCGTGTATACAACATTTATGAACAGAAAATATCACGTGTGCATGGTCAAAACGTCTGAAAGCATCAAATAGGGAATAACTACGGATTTATCTCTTCAAAGATTATAGGTAACTGATCTTTGATTACTTCGTAGGGAAGTTCAAACAAACCTTAAATAAGGTGACACGGTAGTCTAACTTTGCATATCTTTATTAAACTCTGCTGAACCTATATTTTGGGTTTGTGAATGCTGAGTCTACACCTTCATCAGGGGGACATCAAGAATGCACTATTGCTACAGCTCATATGTTTAAGTTATACTGGACTTTGAATCATTAGAATACAAACACGTTTGCTTTTGTGTAATTATGCCGATGAAATAGTGGACAACGGTTCGTTTGAGGCGTAGTAAATTTTGGCCAGATATTAGTTTATGACAATTTTCGTTTCTGAATGCTTTATGTGTCTCAAAATCTCTGACGTTGGAGCTAATATCACGAATGTTTTGTACCACAGATAAGGATTTTGACTGTGAAGAGTTCAATTGACTGATTGAATAGAAATCCTACATAATCACTGAGGAAGTTACAATGAGTTTCAAAGCATTCCAGATTTTTTGAATAGAAAGATTGAGTTCTATGCAAACAAATAGTATATTTATCAATTAACTGACATTTATGGGATAAAAGCACAAATGAAAAAAAGGAATGACTGCTAGCAGATACTGCAATCCACTACTGGATGTGTCAGCCGGTGGAATCAGTACGATTTGATATTTGCCGTTGCATAAACTTTATTTTACGTTTTGTATGACTCCTTCGAAACACATTCCAGCATTATTTAGTTATATACGGTTTCTTACGCCATCGCCATAGAACGAAACCATTACATTCAAAACCAATGAACACAGCAACATAGGGACCTACTGGAATCCCCTAACTATCACTCCATTGAGGATGGCCACCATGTTATATACAAAGTAAAATTCGGCTCAAAGAAGGCTACTTCTGAAATACTATCTGCTTGGGGGTAGACTGAAAGCACTCTTATCTGACATCACTAACTTTGAGAAATGGTAATACGAAACATGAATGATATTTACGTTTAGAAATAGTAAAATAAATGCAGTTTTTCATTGAAAGCATGAATATGAAAACTTATTTTCCTCTAATTCCCATTTTCATTCTAAAATGTTCCATTTATCATTTTTATTTATTTTCGAATGTTGTTACACATGCTGAATAGATGTATTGTGGAAAAATGTTTGATGACAGTATTATTAAAATCGAAAAATACTCATCTCAAATCAGATTTTAGAAAATAAAAAAGAACAGCTGATAAAATATAATGCTTTAAGTAAGGCCTTTCAACACAGTTATTTTTATGCATCACCGAAAAAACTTGTACCAATTTCAAAATGTTTGATAATGTTCAATACAGTCTGATTTAGAGTCTACTTGACGAAATAACTTAAACTGATTGAAGGCTTGTACAGTTTACCCGCATCACTCACTTTTTTCACTTACATGTTAAAATCTTTCTGCATTCACTGCTAACATAGAATGCACGCAGTATATGTTCAAGAAAATTTCTCTTTCATGAAAATTTGTTAAAAGATGATGGCAGTCAATGTGTATTGTCCAATCGGAGAATGTCAATCGGTAAAAGAGATATACTCCTGTCAGGTTGTTACAATAAAATTCTGTGTATGCTTTTGTACAAGGCTTTATTAGTTAAAGTATCTAATAAGAAAACTGTTCAGCATTTTACCAAGCAGAAGTCAGTGAACACGTTACTTCGTATTGGGAAGAGAAGATGCAACGGATATGAGAAGTTAACATACAGATGGGTACGTGTGCCAGATATCTTTTTTTTTCTAATATCCCTCCGAATCTTTGGTGGATCCATTTTAGCTGGCTTCACTTTTGCCTATAAACCTTCGCGCCTTCCTCACACGATCTACTCCATGTTATCCTGAGACACTCAGCTCTTAGTTTCTCAGTCGGCCCCCATTCATGGGTCCGATTAGTGTGTGATATCATTGAACGGTCTCCAATTTATCTCCATTTCCGTTGGCATTATTTTATAGGAATGCGATTTGTGGTTGATTGCCTGGCAGAATTCGCTGCTGACTATCTTTTTTGATCTTTAGTATGAAACCACTGAAGGCAGAAGTTGATGATAGTCTGCAGTCTGTCTGAAATGCTTTCATGCCACGCGCGCGGATTCTCTGAATCAAATAGAAGTATTAACCTGACATTAGTGTTGAAAATTCGGGAAATTATGTTAATAAATCAAAGAAAAAAATGAGGTCATTTACAGTTTAGCTGCCTGTTGGAAGGATGACTGCGAAATATAAGAAAAGCTATCTCCTGAAAGACTAGTGCAGAGATTTTGAGCTACATTAGAGATAGTATATTTTTGTCTAAAGCATATGATATTATGAATTATTACAAGCTATTTGACGGAATTTGAACCCCATATCTAATCATTTTTGAAGCAGTGTCATGATTTTCTTATTGATTAATTCCTATCAATGAAATCTGTTGGTCAAGGTCAACAGACTTCAATTAAAAAAACTTCTGGTTTACTTCGAGCTTCGAATCGTAATACTTTGTCGGTCCAATCGTGTTCCATTTCACAGTAAGACATACTTGCGCTTATATTCGAGTAGTTTTACTTGTGTATTTGGCATTTTGTCTGATAACAGTTGATGGAAATGACTTTTGCAAGATTTCTAGTCCAATTTTAAGTTGTATTCGGACAATTCTGTGTCGTAGAAGCGGAATGTTGTTTCTCACTACTATATTGGTTAGTTATTAACTTTTTTATTTCTTAGTTGATTAAGTGGTAACTAATTTCTTCAGCTGACTACAGATTTGATTCATGTCTAAATTTATGTCGATCATAGGTTTCTTCGAATATTTAACTTACAGGTATCTTTTTACTAATATTATGAATTCTCAGTTTGTAAAAGAGCAATCATTTCACAGTGCGAGTCTTATTTGTAATTCGATATTACCTGTTTCATGTTGGTTAGCTGTGAAATTTGGGACTTGGGTTTCGGCCAAATTGCAACTCATCATAAGATGTACTCCAAAGTGAATGATGTTATTTTCACTGAGATCTGGGAGCATAATTCATCACTTCAGACGTCTCAGTGTCATCCACTAGGCTTTTTAGAATTAGAAGTTACATGTGTGCGATGCATGTCATTTGAGATTATTTTTCTTCAAAGAACTAACCTCTAGTTAATTAATCTTTGTCTCACTGAGCCATCCACTCAAGGAACTAATATATCGAAGTAGGGTTGATCTACCTCCACCAGATATATCATCAAGAAATGATTAACATAAAGAAGTAATTTCATTTACCATTTTCTGCATGCATTAAGGCTTTCATTTGGTTTTGATAATAATAATTTTTTTGGTAAAACACGAACAATAGAGTGATCAGAGTTAAGTATCGGTGCACGTTTATGTGTTTCGTATGTTCCTTCGTCATTTGTGAAAACTAAATCGAGTGTTTTGTCAAGTCGAGTGGGAAATTTGACTATGTTTGTGTGACCGAGTGCTTCAAGGAAAGAGCAATCTGACGAGTTGAAGTCCCCAGTAATAACAGATAGAGAGTTGTTGAAGTTGGCAGCGGCAAACATGGTGAATTCGCCAGCGAAACTTGAAATATCAGATAGTGAGTAACTTGGAGAAACGTACATGTTAGTAACAAAGATATGTTTATATTTGGGGAGATGTTTGGGACAACATTTGACGGTAATACAGTCTTTGAAGTCATTTGAGAATGACAAGCAAACATTATTAGAAATAGACCATTTGGAGTGAATAAAAGTTGCAACGTCACCCTTATTTTTCTTATCACGACGGTGTCGGTCTTGTCTAAATAGGATGAAGTCCTTTAGTGAGATGAGATTGTCATCATACAGTTCATGTCACCATGTTTCTTGTAATGTGATTATCGCAGTATTATGATAAGTGTCGGTGGACATCAAATATTGTAGGTACATTATCTTGTTAGGAAGAGAGCGGCAGTTAGCGTTCACTATGACAGGGACCGTAGTTAGGTGTATTGGTGTACGTTTAAGAGCTCTCTGCCAACCACTACGATGCTTCCTCCTTGATTTCCTGGGAATATGAAAGTCACTGGGTAGTAAATGATCAATAAAGTTGTGAGAGTAGATGATCCTGTTAGAATTCATATTTAGGTGATAAATAAATAGGAGTAAACAGTATGTGGATGCAATATGTAGATATTACAATAGCAGGCCCAAAAATTCGAACAGGCCACCAAGGTCAAGGCTGATAGCTACTTTCCGTGATCGAGTAGTAGCTCTTATTTACGTGGAATTGAGGATAACTCTTACAGATAATTTTTAAAAATCTTTACTTTATTATCGCACACTGATTTGCGTATCAACTCCAAATATGCGAAGGATTTTATCTCATACCCACCGTTAATGTAGCCTACGTCTTCAGCATGCAAAATGGCAAAAAGCTGACGAATGAATTATTTTGTTGACAAATAAAATTCAAATATCTCTGAGAAAAAAACGACTTTTATTTTACACAAACAACAAAGTGAAATCACATTAATTAACTTGTTTGCAAACTGATCTGATGAACATTTCCGCCCAACATCTATTCACTTATGATGTAACATAAATAAATCACGTGAAAGTGTTTGAAACATCTGCTCACATTTCAAAATAGCTTATTCTGAGTATTTATCATGTGATTACACTTCAGCAAATCAGGATGTTGTTTCCCTTTGAAAAAAATAAATGCAAATGATTCTTGAACTATAATTAAATACTCAAACTAAAATATTGAGCTGAATCAAAGAAGAATAGCTAGCCTGTAATGGAATGATATACATTTGTTATGATTTTATGAATTTGGAGTAAATTTTTTTATCAAATAATGAATGCGATGCATTTTAAAATTAGTGATAAAAAGTCTGTTTCTATGACCGCATTGTATAACATGGGTAATTTTGTTTGCTCAAAATGAATTTTGCCCGCTGGATAATGCTACAAACAGTGGGCAATTAGGAAACAGGCATAAAATGGACTCACACAAAAACTCGGAGGATCTGGACTTCGTCGATGACGATATATGTCTGATTTCCCACAAACTGGAAGATATGCAAGCGAAAAGCAACAAGTTGGCAGAAGAAGCATCAAAGATAGGACTTCCTTCAGGTGAACATATAGAAATCAGAGGTGATGAAGATTCCTGGACAAGAACAACAACAACAGACAACAATCAGCATAAATGGGAGGACCCTGAAAGAAACAACCTCTTTTACCTACCTTGGAAGCATCGTTTCAACTACAGGCGGAACTGACAAGGATATCAAAGCAAGAATCGGAAAAGCAAGACAAGCTTTCACTACTCTCAAATCTGTGTGGAGGTCAACAGCACTCAGCATGAAAAATGAGGTCCGGATTTTCAACTCCAATGTGAAGTCAGTGCTACTTAATACACGGATCAGAGACTTGCACTGCGCGTCATAAAGACCATCTCAAACAAAATACAGACCTTCATTAACAGTTGTCTTCGCTCAATACTCAAGATCAGATAGCCAGCCAGAAAAGATCAGCAACAGAGATCTCTGGCAATGAGAGAACCAACCAGAAATCGATTGTGAAACAAATAGGCAGGAAGAAATGGAGATGGATTGGCCATACTCTGAGGAAACCATCAAGTGACACCATTAGACAAGACTTCGAGTGGAACCCGAAAGGGAAGTGAAGAGTTGGTAGTCAGTGCAAGGGTGGCTTGGAGGAGGTCATGTGAAGAGGAGATGAAAACATGTGGGCAGAAATGGAGCCAGGTGAAGACTCTAGCAGAGAACCGAACGCAATGGAGACGCATGGCTGAAGCCCTATGTTCCTCTAAGAATTAAAGGAAATAATTATAATAATAATAATAATAGAAGTAATTTTAACTTCGTACTACTGTATCATTAAATATAATACAACGTTAAACCTGAAAAAATAACAGCCAACTGAAAAATCTTCCGGTTCTATTTGTACCATTATAGTAACATAAAACTGTGTTGTCTTGAGTCGAATCAAGTGCAGCTAAAATCTGTAGAATAATAAAAAAAGTGTTGGTTGATTATTTTTGTAATTCATTTGAATACAAAATGTACAGTTAATAGGAAAATAAGGCAAAATGACTAAAGAAATGAAGTCATTTGTGAATTCATGATTAACAAAAATCAAGTTCTCAGGGAAGGAGTAGAAGAAATTTTGAATAGGGTGGCTAAAACAGGTAGAATTCATTTAAGTGTATCAAAAGCACTAGGTGGAACGTCAATATATCCATTTTCATAGATTCATAAATATACTATATACAAACAAAATTTAACTCAGAGTCTTAGTCAACAAATACGGCTCAAGTTCTTCGACTATTACTACTTCAATAAAAAGAAGATAAATTCAATGCGGAATTATCAGCAGTTACGGAATACGCGTTTCGTCCTAGTTTGACCCTTCATCAGCAGACACTCATCTAGGTATCGACCCAAGCACCTTTACATTACGAGGTGAACTCGTTGATCACTCAACCACTGAGACCGAATCCAGCGGCGCGCAAATTCTAACTCCTGTCCTTTGACGATTATACGAGCTGTTACGCAATCGGTACTACTAAATACGTTTGAAATGTATATCGATGTAAGACAATGAGTTAAAAAGAATATCCGAAAGTTCAGTTGAATGACTAGATGACCTTGGATAAACTAAACTGCAGATTGATGGAACCCGTAAAGTCGAAAAATTTCTTATTAACCTCCAAACAAGATATATGCTGACATTGCTGTGAATGTCAAGCTATAATGAAGGCTTCATTTTGTCTATGTACGAATTAAATTGCCTCTATGGCGTTGGCTGTGTAAGTCGTATTCAGGACACCGTCTTCACGCACACGTCAGAACCTACCAGTATGACTGAGGATGAGTATGAATAACTTTAGAAACAAGGCCTCCTTGTTTCGGGAAGTGAAGATCAAATCAGGATAAGAGCAGGTGTCGTTATAATCTAACGCGTTCCAAGTTATCTAGCCAATTGGCATATAGTTAATGATCGTATTCATAGTTGAGCATCGACTGAGCATTCATAAATACATTCAACTTTCACTTCTACCTTGGCCAACTATAAGGGTTAATTAACACAGACTTAATCATAACATGTTTTTATGTTTTGAGATGACTCTTCGTTTAATTGCCTTCTCTTTATCCATCTTAATCAACTAAAAACACTGTTTACATCAAACAATAATAAATACAAAAACTATTATTTGTAATCCATTAAATACTAAGAGTATCTTATTTGTTAATTAGATTCTTATTTTCGTACATTCCACTCAACAGAGCTCATTCCCTGATATCTGCATACATTCACAAATAACTTTGTTCATTTGTTCATTCTGTTTCATACTCCAAGTGACCGAGCATTCTCATATCTTTGAATCACATGCAAAATTAACTGCCTATTATTATTATTGTTTCCTTTAATTCCTAGACGAACATAGGGCTTCAGCCATGCGTCTCCATTGTGTTCGCTTCTCTGCCAGAGTCTTTACCTGGCTCCAAATCTGCACACACGTTTTCATCTCCTCTTCACATGACCTCCTCCAAGCCACCCTTGCACTGACTACCAACTCTTCACTTCCCTTTCGGGTTCCACTCGAAGTCTTGTCTAATGGTGTCACTTGATGGTTTCCTCAGAGTATGGCCAATCCATCTCCATTTCTTCCTGCCTATTTGTTTCACAATCGATTTCTGGTTGGTTCTCTCATTGCCAGAGATCTCTGTTGCTGATCTTTTCTGGCTGGCTATCTGATCTTGAGTATTGAGCGAAGACAACTGTTAATGAAGGTCTGTATTTTGTTTGAGATGGTCTTTATGACGCGCAGTGCAAGTCTCTGATCCGTGTATTAAGTAGCACTGACTTCACATTGGAGTTGAAAATCCGGATCTTATTCTGATTTTGATGCTGAGTGTTGTTGACCTCCACACAGATTTGAGAGTAGTGAAAGCTTGTCTTGCTTTTCCGATTCTTGCTTTGATATCCTCGTCAGTTCCGCCTGTAGTTGAAACGATGCTTCCAAGGTAGGTAAAAGAGGTTGTTTCTTTCAGGGTCCTCCCATTTATGCTGATTGTTGTCTGTTGTTGTTGTTCTTGTCCAGGAACCTTCATTATTTCTGTTTTCTATGTTCACCTGAAGTCCTATCTTTGATGCTTTTTCTGCTACTCTATTTTTCATTTCATTTACACAGGATTCCATTTAATAGAATGTATTTTCTAATCCGTTTTTTTAGTTTTATAAAAAATAAATAATCTGTTGTGGAAATACACTTTACTGTATTTTCTCAAGTTCCAGAAATTACTGAGATTACCAGATCTCTTATGTTTTAATTCTTTCCATTTTAACTCCATGTTTAGGTAGCAGATCACCTGATTGCGTTGATCTTTGAAGAGACCGTTTTCAAAGAAAATACATTCAAGAATTTCTGCCAAATTGAAAAAAAACCGCTTTATGTCGATGAAATTACTACTTTGATGGAGTCACTTCTTCCAAAGGCTGAATTCATGCAATTTTAATTGACTAAGTGAAGGGAGTTAATCACGCTATACAGGCATTTTCCGACACAAAATATTTTGCTGAATGATTGTTTTGTCTCAGCTCCAGATTAGATTTTGAACTAACCGATGGATTACAACACGCTGAATATTTTGAATACTATTCGGGTTTTCCCTTTTCGTGAAAATAATGGTATTAATAATGACGTAAAGTTCAAAGTATGATGTGTTATTTTTTTCTTCAATGTTCATTCATATAACTACGGGTACCGATGCCAAGTAAAACTGTAAAATCATTCCGTCCCCTACAGATATTCTGTATCATTATTAATTATAGAACATGAAAAAGTCGTGCAACTTTTTGAGTACACTGGTACTTTTAAGGGTTGGGCGATGTAGACGTTGATAATGAAAGCTGTAAACTATGCCCTGGAAACAACTTCATCAGCTGTGAAAATCTTTTATGTAGACAGTAACTTTGCGTGAAAGAATATAAACAGGCACTGAATAGAGCTAATACTGTTTACATTAGTTTTTATAGTTTATTCTTTTTGAGAAGAAATGGGTAATTTGATTGACTCCTCATCTTAAAGAATTAGAATGATCTACATCAGTAACACCATCACTAATGAGCTCAAAAGACTCTGAGAAGTGCTCTTCCAAATTAATAATCAACAAAACTCAGTTTCAAAATAAATAAGTGACCGGAAAACGTCCATATAGCTCCGAAGAAACTTCTGTGTATGAAAGCTGGATTTAAACTTGACGCTGCAATGGAGATTCTTCAAGATCATCTATCCTATGCCCTAAAAAAATCTTTTTTCAGATAAACTACGGATGAGTCTCTTCACTCAGTAGAATTGTTTGTCATTGAATAAGGAGCCTATGTATTTGCGCCTATGGAGCTACTTATATTTGCCATTAACAATAATAATAATAATTTGCTTTATTCCAGGACAGTACTTGTGATACAGAATGGAATTCTCAGCATTTCACTACAGTATTGCATCCAGTTTGTACATTAACAATAAATAAAATTCTACATAGATTATTGGTAGTCTCAGTTAATTTTGACAACAACATATTAGCATATCGGTAGCAAAGCCAAAAGTGAACAAAGTGTTTGAAGGTGTTAGAAAAGTAGATACTAGCACATTTACTGGCGTAAGCGGTAACAGAATGGTCGAGATATACAGAGTAGGAAAGAACGAAGAAGAATGTTTTAAGTAGAGTTTGTAAGGCACATGTGTCAAACTCATCTCAGAATGTTGTACAATATGATTATCAAGACGGTGATAATGTTAAGTTAGTAGCCCAGTTCTTGAAAATCCAGTGAACTTGGGTCATATAACTCCACTTGAGTCGTCCTTTAACATTATCTACACAGAGTGGATGAATAGTACAAAGGGTGTAACATTTCAAAATTATGTATAGCGGAATTGCTAGCAACCATTCACCATAACTCAATAAATGGCTTTTCCAATCGCTTGATCCACGAGGCTCTTTACGTTCCTTATTGGTACTTATAGGAATTACTTCACTGTTATCATCGCTACATATCCCCTTCTTACATTTAACTAGTTACTGTATTGATCTAACCTTATTTACATTTGTCTAGTGGACACTTAGACATCTTGCTTTATATCTAATGACAATTTTCGCCTAAGTGGATTTCATACCCTTCGCTCCAGTGTGTTGGTGATCATTGTATAATGTCTTCTCATTTTTATGATCCACTTCTGAGAACGCTGTGCGCAGTTAAAGTATGAAGTGTGAAAATGAATTACCGATTATTAAGGTGAATAAATCATCCGGAATAGTTAGGGTATAATAGTCCTGCCAAAGAAGACCATTCTAACCGGCCCCTACCACTCGTTTATAGTCTGCTATGCGTTTTAGTGAAGACAAAATCATCTGTAAAACCCTTGAAGTTGACTCCATCGATAAAGAAAAGTTTTCCTGTGTAAATGTCACTTATTTCTTTCACCGTAAGCTTCTACTATACGCATCATACGCAAGAAGGATTCTGAGTTTTCCCAACAATAACGTATTTCAATTCATAGGAATGTAGAATAATGTAAAGTATGAAAATTCTGATCTAAATCCCACGACGCGCACAATGTGTCGAATAAAATTTATTGATAACGAAAAAGATGAAGACAGACCATCTCGAAATCCAATTACAGCTATTCATAATCGTCAAAGGAATGAGAATGCGTCATTATTCAATTTGATATGAATCGCAAATATCCTACAAGAGAAAGCTATTGAAATATGGGAATACAATTTACGCTTCAAATCAGCTTTAAGTGAAACAGGAAGCCTATGAGTGAAATAATCGTTCGCGTGGAAAGCCTAGTAACAAAAACACAGTTGTTTAAATGTAAAAGTAAAAGTAACTTGAAAGTTAATAGACAGAAGACAAGTAGTTCAGCGAAGAGTCTCTTTTCGGCGAATTCATTTTCATAGCTGCACAATCGCAAATATATATGGTTGTTTTGTATGTGTGTACATTGAATTTGTTAAACGAAAATACAATTAGTAAGTTCAGATGAATTTGATGTTGATATAAGAGAGTAGTAACAAAAGTGATAAGTTGTCACAAGCGATTGTTAAAGAAGAGTTACGTAATAACATGAATAGTTTGATGAAAGAGTTGTACTCAGGGTGTACATGGATACAAAATATACGGAATTACACAAGGGTTTGTTTGTTTGAATTGATTTAACTTTTGTTTGTATGCTTATTTTTCTACTTAAAACGCCTCGCTGAGTTTTCCGTTGAGGATCACTCGAAGGCCTTCACTTGAACTTAATAATTGTAATTTCGTTTTATTACGTAACTCTTCTTTAACAATCGCTTGTGACAACTTATCACTTTTGTTACTACTCTCTTATATCAACATCAAATTCATCTGAACTTACTAATTGTATTTTCGTTTAACAAATTCAATGTACACACATACAAAACAACAATATGTATTAACCATTGTGCAGCTATGAAAATGAATTCGCCGAAAAGAGACTCTTCGCTGAACTACTTGTGTTCTGTCTATTAATGTTCGAATGGGAATTTTTCATGACTTGAAAGTGACAGATAATAATAATAATCACTTTATTCCACAACAATAACAATTTACATGAAATTGTCAGCGTTTCTTTTACATATTGCAATGGTTTAGCTCTATTAATAATTATATAAATGTATAAAAATATAAAAATATTGATAGTTAATAGGAAAAATAAAACCCCAACAAAATCATACCATTACTAGGTCATAGTGAATAATAAATAAATAATATAACAAATAACACAAGCATTAATATGCATCATTACATTTTATAATTTAGTTAATGATTTAAAAGTTGTAAAAGTTCTTTTCTGATATTCGTCTCTTCACACATTACTCTTGCCAAATATGGTACGGTTGAGTTTTTACATTTTGTAGTACGAGCATAAATGTTTATGAAATTTCTTCTGGTTTTACCCGAAGAGATACAAGGAAACAAATGTGAATAAAGAGGATGTTCACTATCAGACAAGATAACTTTAGCTAAGTGTTTACAAGAATTCATATGCCTATTGACAACAGTGTCAGTTAGTTGAGTCAAAGGGATAGCACTGACCCTACTTACAGCCTTCAATGTTCTTCGTAGTATTATATGGTCTTTCTTGAGTAGCCCAGGGGAGAATAATGGAGAAGAATAAAGAATGATGGCCAAAACAAATGAATTGATAAATTGTATGAGAAGAGATTGGGTTATACCTGATTGCCTCAACTTCTTTATGTAAAAAGTCAGACGGAAAACTTTCTTAGAAACTATAAGAATATGAGACGACCAGCAAAGGTTTGAAGAGAAACTAATGCAAAGATAAGAAACACTTGACTTACTCTCTATCATTGTACCATCAATATTACAACAATCATGAGATTGGATCAATCCATGCATACCTTTTTCAATTCTCAAGCTGAAATCAACAGTATTACATTTAGTTGGATTCAGTTTAAGACCATTTGAGCAAGACCAATCCTTAACTTCAGCTAAGAAGCCATTCATATGGGAACAATCCTATGTGGAAACTACAGGGACAGAAACGGTCAGATCATCAGCATACTCTTAATGAAGTTAACTTTGGGTGAGTTCGGAAGGTCATGCAAAAAGAAAGAGAAAAGAAATGGAGAAAGTACTGCACCTTGAGGCACACCACTTTCAGTTAGCTGAGAAGTGGAGCGCTTTCCAGCCAAAACAGTATGCTGTTTCCTATCCTTAAAATAAGAAGACAGCCATCTAGTTACCCAGGACTCTGCTTGTGCTGAAATCATCTTTACTAATAAAAGTGTCCTAGGAACAGAGTCGAAAGCTGCAGCATAGTCTAAAAAAGCTGTTCGAACGAACTTAGCACCCTTATCAAGGCAGGAAACAATATTGTGGTGTAGTGCAATGGCTGCATCTAATGTACTTCTTCCACACTTATAAGCAAACTGCTTAGGGTTGCTAAAAGCTTTTAAAGAAGGTTTAAGAGTATTCAAAAGACGTTTCTCCATAGTTTTCAAAAAAGGAGATGTTATAGTGACCGGTCTAAACTTTATACCTGCTCCAGAAGATGATTTCTGTACAGGTACAACCTTGATTTCTTTCCAGTCAGCAGGTACCGTTTCCCTGTTAAATGATGCATTAAAGATTTGAGTAAGAGGATGACACAAGATGTCTGCACACTTTTGAAGAAGAATGCCTGGTACACCATCTGTACCAAGGCTGTGTGTTGGATTTAAAAGTTTCAAACAAAATAGTACATCCTTTTCTTTAAAACCCGGAAAATGACCATTTTCTTGACTAGGTACATCAGGTACTACCATATTAATTTGTTTCATGATAAATGATTTGTTTAAAGCATTAACATCAGAATAATCATCAACAGACATTTGTTTTTTACTTGTAAGTTTATTGAAAAGTTTCCAGTAGAAAGAAGACAGGAAAGGCTGCTAAGTGGTAGACTAATGGGAGAAATCTGCAGAATGTCCTGCCTGTTGGTCTTGAACGAACTGACACTAGTGAGTGCGAATCGATTCCCCTTTGAATACACAAGCATGCGTCACTCAGTGAGGCTGTAAGAGAAATTTACAACGAGCTACTTAGTCCTTGCTTATTCACCTATGGAAGTGTAATAGACACACCAGCTTGAAACTATGTGCAGTATGTTCATCAAGTCAGTCATCACCTCACACTTCGGAGTGATATTAAATGATTGCAGGAGCCGCTAAGTGGCTGCCAGTTGATAAGAGATTTAAGTTAGAACGTTTAGTTTAATCGCTCACCCAGCTATTACATGATGCTAAATCGTCCTCAGTAGCTCAGATAAATTCATGCTCTGTGATCTCTCACAACCATCAAACCCTTATGTTCATACTTGTTTCTGTTTTTTCTTCCTCAGTTCTCTGCCTGTGCGTCGGTGGCACAGTGGTTAGGATTCTCGTCGACCATGCACATGGTCCAGGGTTCGATTCCCTGCCAACGCACACCCGATATCTATGGTCGGCCTGCAAAATTTGGGCTACCGATATCCATGCTTAAGATTCCATACTTGTACTGAAAATACGGTATGGCATCAAGCTGTAATAAAAAAATATATTTCTTTTGAATCCTTTCTCCCGTCATCTTTGTCTTATTCTGTGTACTACACAAACTGCAGCAACTCTAACTGCTGCACTTCTACGCAGAGTTCTATGTTGAAACTCGGTCACTCATTCTAAGTGGGCATACATTTATTTACTTTTATGTTGAAGTGGGAAAATACGGTGTTTCGATTACATCGATGCTGATTTTAATTGAACTGTCCTTTAAAATAAAGTCTGAATGATTCACTCATCATTCATCTTTTCTAATCTCAGACCAAATCGGACTTTGGCACTAACCAAATTTAGTAAGATCATCATTATCGATAGAAGCTGTATTGACCCTTAACATTCAGGATTACTAAGCAGACGTTATAGTGCAAAAATATTTTAAACCACTCTTCAAGCAGTCATTGATTCGAAGCATAATGATAGAAGTGTGTAAATAAGACTGATGCCTGAGTGACTACTGCTGATACTACAATTTTGAGTCTCATTTCAATTTGAAGGTAACTAACTGAAGCCTTATAATCCCCATCGGACAGGAACGACGAAATGCCAAACTGTACATACAAATTAAAATGTGATTACTATATTGCTCAATATATAGTGGAAATTTCCAGGAATGTAAGATTCAAAGACTGCAA